>JAWNNQ010000509.1:0-644674 GCA_035044765.1 Leucophenga montana
ATTATAAACGAGAAAGTTTGTATGGATGTATGGATTGTTACTCCTTCACGCAAAAACTACTGGCTAATATAGCTCATATGTCAGAAGAACACATAGGCTATATAATTTATGAAGATATTGGTTAATTGGAAGCTTTTTTGTGGTTAGATACACTTACAACAAGTTATTTCATTTTTATTTAAATTGTTATTAAATTATTTAAATAGGTAAGCATTTGATTATTTGTTAAGGGAAAAAAATTGTGTCTTTTTCTTTTATAAACGCTTTGTGATTTGTTCATATTCGGTTACCATCTTATCGGTTATATTAAATTTAATTTTTGAAGTAGATTTTTTGGTAGTATAGAAAAACCAACTATACTAAGAATTATGCCGGGTGAGCGTAAGTGTAATCTTTCCCAAAGTTCTAATAAAGCTCGAGCTATGAGAGTTGCTAGACGTGACGAGCCATTTCCACAAGCTGAACTGCGAAGCCTTGAATACGTGTCGCGTGAGACAGCACATAGAGCTGATGAGACAGATCAGATCAGTCCCAAGCCCGGCGTCAACAGCCTGCTGAATATCTGTCATCTCAACGGGCTGCTGAGACACCAGAACAGTCTCAAATAATCAACATACAATTCGTCCCAAAGAGCGACAGAAATCGTTGAAGCAGCAGAATCTCGCAGACGCGCTGTTGCTGAAAGGGCACAACAACGACGTCAAATATTCACAAGAAACACGTTTGGTGTTTTTCATAAAGCTGCATTTCAGTACGACGAGACTCTTGATTATGAAAGCCACAAGCTTATAAAAATGGAAGCGATGGACAAAGAATGCTGATTTTGCGGTGCTCTTAAATGGAAAAAGGAAGCAGCTGGTGTATGTTGTTCGGGTGGAAAAGTAGCCCTTGCTTCAATAGACGAGCCAGTTGAACCTCTTAAAGGACTTTTCTCTTATGAAACAGATGAGTCTCGCCGTTTTAAAAAAAAAAAAACATAAGAAAATACAATACGTGCTTCCATATGACATCTTTTGGGGATGGATAACATTGTATCAATGCCAGGATTTCGCCCGACTTTCACAATCCAAGAGCAAGTATACCACAATACAATTGGCTCTTAGCTACCTGCTACCAATATGCAACCAAAGAAACACGGTACAACAAATACAACAATTTCTACCTGATCACAATATTTTAGTGCATGAATTTCTTCATCGCAAAATCTTCATGTTTACGCAGACCAAAAAAAAAAAAGAAAAAAGAAAACAGTTAAAGTAGTTTATAGAAGTGTATTGCAGAGTTACTACCTATTTAATTATATACAACATTTGAATAAATATTATGAATCATCATAAAAAATCATCAGTTTCAATTAACATACATTACGCTTAGATTAAGGGCCTCCAGTGGATTGGAGAATGGTTTAGATTCACAATTCGATTCATTGGACAGTGATCATTTCTAGGTCCAGCGACGCGGCCCGGGATAGCTAGTACGATATAAAGTTCAGAAAGCTATACGCTTATAATTCGCAACTAGTTTTAAGATAATGAAATATGACAGTTATCTAATCCGACGCTGAAAATACTTCATATAGGCAGCGAAAATGTTGTTTTACACCACAAAATTGTATTTCAAATAACTCTCAGTGCATTTCAAACATGATTAATGTACATTTCACTAAACGAATAAAATTAATGCTCTGCATTAAAGTCGTATGTAATTTTTATTATGCAACTTACATAACAAGCAACTCCCCGGCTTATTCACACCTTATAATCTCATTTAATAAATTGGAACAATTTTAATTAAATTGTACAAACTATGCATGCATTGATATGTATGCCATATACACTCGCACATAGGAGTATATTTACTCACAGTCTGTAATAGAAATTCCCGCATGGCAAATGCAATTAAACCGCGACGGCATTGTACAACATTGTATTAATTTTTATTTTTATGTACTTTAATATTTATGTGCGCGGAATGTAGGGTGAATGCATACAAACGACGCCATTGCCAATTAGAAAAAAAAAAGGACGAACAAAAAAAAAAACTAACGAAATTCCCGGGGCGCGTGTAACGCCAGCAATTTATGTTCATAAATATAAATATCACACCTTCATACTATATTATATAATATAAGGTAGACAGACATACTCATAGCAGAGTATAGCAGAGTAGACAATACACTAGCTTAGCATTGTTTAAATTCCAGAGAACACCCACGTATAGGTATATAGGGATACATCAGAGATATTCGGGAAGGTGATACTGCTATGCTGGCATTATAAACTACCACACATTGTTGTTGCCACAGCTCGACTTCTGTTTCTGCTTCTGCATGGTATATTCAAGTAATCAAAAATGCAAATCGAGCCCATGAATTCCGAATTAGTTTTTAGCTAGCGCAGGCAACGTACGAAAGGACGAAAGAATGAACGAACGAAGGACGGAACTGTACGAAGTTGGCTGCTGTGCCAAACGGAAGTCGACGTTGTACCTGACTCTGCGTGTGTAAAAAAAAAGGAAAATGGCGGATTTTATAACGAATAACGAATCCACGTACACAGAAGCCTCCAACTCCAATACACTTTTGCATAGCTACAAATGCTTATCACTCGTTGTTCGTACGTGTGCCAGTCAGTCCACAAGCCAAAAGTCTAATGTCTGTTGGCAACGGCAGTGGCAGAAACGCTCATCGCTGCTCAAAAGCTGTCTACAAATTTGTACTAGCTGCAAATCCTGCGCAAATGGTTGACGAGCAGCGCAGGATAAGACCTCAAAGCGTTTACCTACGCTACACACAAATAGTTTGCGCCAGTAACGCATTGCCTAACGCAATGTTACATAATGCACAGTGGGACGAAATCGGTAAAAAGCTGGCAGATTTTAAGTTTGAATACTGAAGACTTTTGTAAGGATAGCACTAGTGCATTAAACACTACTAGAAAATGGAGCTACGATTTGCACCATGTCAGGATCACATGCTGAATAAAACTGGACTGGAGCCCTTTTGACTGGGTTTATTGCCATCAATGTTCAGTTTAATATGACTAAAGCCACAGGCTATAACCCTTTTCAAATTGGTTTGTACGACACATGAAGCATCGTCAAGTGACCGGAGAAGATGAAGATGTAAGTCCTGTACACCACATCGCCATAGAAATTTGGTTCGGAGATCCGATAGACACCAGAACCATTTCAACGGTAAGTTAAGCACTGTGGGAGAAGTAACCATGAACTAGATGATTTAGCGGAAGTTCACTTTCCTCCAATAATACGAATTAAAATTAATTAACCGTTGCTCTAATGTGACTGAGATGAACTCCAACCCAGTTTACCATATCGTTATTCGAACAGACGGTTCTGGTTTCGACTCTTCAAATGGATATTTAATAGTCGCGCCAATTATGGCCACTTGCAGCAGTTCCATTTGAACGGTCGAGAGAGGGGCACTATCTTTAGCGGCCGAAAAGAAGCCCAGCTTTATGCTACTTGCTAAACGGTTATACGTATCTTAGCTTTCGCTGACCCATTCTTGGTGAGGTGAATTCCAGGAGAGTTATCCTCAGAACGAACTCTCTTAAGAACTCGTACATCAGTAGCCTTAGCATACTCTATGGCTTTTTTCTTTAGTGAAGCCATTAGCAAGCGCTTCTTTGAAGCGTCGTCTCTTTTTGGAGGAGACAATAATGAATCCTAGGCCTGAGCCAGATTAGTCGGCAGAAAGCTGCACTGTCGTCTGGAGTGATGTTTCGGGTAACAACAACTGTCCGGTCCGACTTCGGCGTTGACTTTTAGTTGTTACTCCCCCGAAAACTACTGAGCTGAATCTGATTTGATCTCTGTGTTCATGATTGTGGGGTTCTTACAAAACAGTCAAAATAATCTTCTTAGCATAGATTAAACTTGTTCCCAGTTGGCTGGTAAACATTCACCATATGAAAAACCGATGATGCTTCCAAGTCGCTAGCTAATGAATTACTCTCGAAGTAATTTCCATATCACTTTCGCAAACATTCTTCTTATATGTGTTTGCTGTAAAATTGGATGCTATATAACAAGTGCGTGCTAGAAGCGATACGATAATATATCGTGTTATAAGCAATGCTAGAGAATGTCAGAGTGAAAGCGACAAACAAAATCGTGCAAAGACGAAGCGATAACAACAAAGCAAAAACCAATGCGAAGTGTTGAGACAGTTTCGAAACTGCTTGCTCGCTTCGTTCACGTTTTGCTCTCGTTTTATTGATTGCACTCGGTTTCAGTTTCGATTGTACTCTGACAGCTTTTGAGCGATCACATAAGAAAATACAAGCAGTACTTTGCAGCGCGATATAGCGCCTTATTATATTTTCGCTTCTAGTACGCACTGTGGCGTCATCCTCTGACCTCTTCGGATCATATTCGGTCAATTGACCGTTTTTTTCTCGTCTCCTTTCCAGCAGCTTCAGCAAAAATTGTTATTCGGGATATTTAAGCCAACTCGAGACAATGTCCTATGATAACTTGGAGAAATGTCGAGCACATTTTCCTATTTAGACTGCATAATTTCTCTGAATGTTTTACTTTACTTTACAATTTACCACATTGTCATCTACAGTTCACTTCACGCTCAATATGATGGCGGATAAACTGCTTGAATGTGTTCATTGGCATACCATCACTATCCTTAACGGGTAGTATTTCCCTCCTCTCCATGACCTCGCATCCCGATGAGAGTAATGTAAAACTGCTAATAGCCCTACGACAGCATATATTTTCACCTTCATTTTTTTGGGATTCTAAGAACGACAGAGTGTACGAAAGAGATAGCTATATATACACACACACAGCAAATATAGATAAATATACTACTATATTTGGCGAACTTTTGGTACTTTGTCATTTTTGAGTGCAGCGTTGCCTTATTTTTCGCATAGATGCTCATATATATACTCGTATGGTATTTTTCCTCATTTTTGTCTAACTGGTTTTCTTTTCGCTTTCTGCTGAAACTATATGTCAACCTCTCGCACCTGTTTAATGAGCATGCATTGTAGTTTTGTCAAATTGAGCCTTTTAAATTAGACTCCAGATATAAATTCGGATATTATAGAAACAGCACCATATCTTCTTATTTTTGCTTGAGTTCAAACAATCCACACTATTCTGCAAGTCAACCTCGTATTTGGCTATAGATCTCATATATTTTTTTTTTCAGAAAAATTTACACACATAAAATAGGTATTTTCGAATACGAAGATGACTTACAGATTATGTAGCAACATTTGTCGCCCATTTTCGCGACGTTTGTATTTTTTTTTTTTTTTTTTTTACAGATTTTATCCGATTGGAACCGCGGTATAAAAAATATAGCACAGTGTACAGAACATGACATTTGCACTCTGAAGCAGGTTTACTGGTTTTGCAGGTGTAACTGCTTTGAATTGTTGGTTTTTGATTTTGCCGTTTTTTAGCATGTTTTTTTTTTTGGTCATGTTTCTTTTTTTTTGTCGGTTAAAATGTTTACTGCAACGCGTACGTGATTCGTTTGCCAAAAATCTATTTCCTATACATCAGACACAAAAAAAAATGAAATGTACAAGCAAAAAACTATCTAAAGATGGTATAGCAAAAAATTGAGCTCGGAAAAATTCCACTACCAAAAAAAATAAAGAAAAAAAAAAAATGGAGCAAACAAAAAATTAAGCAAGCATTCGTAGCTGCCTTTGGCTTTCGATGTTTTTTTTCTAACCCGCATATTTGCACAAATCACTTGCAGCATTCGAACGCCCACAAATTGAACGCCCACTTTCGATATAGTAAACTAAACCAAAATAAAATGAAGAAAATCAATGGAAATATTTCCACTAAATAATGCAATAAATATAAAGTGGCTGATGTATACCAAAATACACGTTGCTATTCAAATATTTCATTTCGTTTCACAACTAAATATCTTTGATTTTTATTTCGTAATTGTTATTCGCGAGGAAAGTTTAATAATAGTCTGTGAAATATTCCAAATAGATTCTCGCTTTTTGCGTTATTCAAAGTAATGACATCGTAACACACTAAAACGGAACCAAGAAGTGCGAACGATGACCAAAACTCCAAGTGAACCAAATTTTGTCTGAAACCAGTCAGTAGAATTTATCAGGATCTGCAAGCCAGTAAGATAGTTGAAGAATCTATGTGTTTAGTGCATAATACTATAAATTTATTATAGTCATTATCGCTAAAAATTAATATCTTACGTTGAAGTGGGCAATGTGAAATCATCCCGAGGGTTCTTTGTAGACTTGAACACTCAAATTTACTTGCAAGAATATCTAAAAAGGTTCAATTACTGCGGAAAAAACTGTTTAAGAATGATACGAGCCAGGAACTAGAAATGGTATAATATATTTTGGAGCATCGATATCGATATCGATTTCGTTTGGACATGTCCGAAGTCCCAAAGTCTAGATGTACTAGAAAATGGTCAAGCACTGAGGCGGAAGATAACGATCTAGGGATGTTTCTTGTAATATGTCATTTTAACAATACATCGAATAACTGAAAACATAACCAGATTCCACTACAAGCACTTCTACAAATATACAATGCTTCCATATGCTGAGGAAAGAAGATGAGTTTTTCGGTGTGGCACGAACGGCTACTATAATATTAACTAAAGAAGTGACTATCATATCCATATTTCACTTCATTGCAAAGTTCAGCAGGGAGTTTGGAAATTTGTACTAAATTCACTCAAGTAATCCACACAAATACAAGTTAAATGTCACTAAAATTGTATATACCTATATATAAATTTTAACAAAATGGATTGATTATTTGGGCGTGAAAGACTTTAACATTCTTCACTGATAGAGCAAAATAAAATAATACACGCATAGGCTTTACATGCAATACAAACGCACTTCTACAAATATTAAAATTCGCTCTCTCATCTCATTCCCTATACACATATAATGCTATATACTTGGTGGGAGCTATGGTATAATAGTAGAAAGCGGTAGCATGCGAACAGCCAATTACCAGCTGATAAGAAACTGTGAGCGCGCAAGAGATAGACAGATTGCGTATAGACTTTGTATATGATTCGCTTTTATTTTGGTCACTGACAATTGATGATTAGAAAATGTTCATACAGACAATCGGCGGGACAGAAGGACATGGCTGGAGCGACTCACCACGTCGTGCAGATCTATGGTGTATCTGAAAATTTTCTTCAATTTTTTAAGCTCTATTTGAGCTTTGAGTATTGTCTTTACTAAATATATTTTGTATAAGCAAAAACTATAAATGAAATCTGTTTCTTTTAGAGCCTGATCTAGAGCATCTTTACAGCCAGACTTTAGTTTTTATGGTAACTGAGAAACTATTTCTTATGCGTACAGATGTACAAACATATTTAGATTGATTTGCTTCATTGAATTAAACATAAATTGCATATAATTAGCAAAATAGAATACAATTTAACAAAATTCCAATTTTAGCAGCACATTTATAGCACTCGTTCTTGATTTATTTTATATTGCTCGTAGATACTTTTGTATATTTGTGTGCCGCCTCGCTATGTGTATCTAAATACATTCAACTATAGATACAACTGTCTATGTTCGTCTGTCTAAGGCCAAAGCACTCAAGTGCAGACCTTTGCCAACTCAATCGGCAGCGTTTTAGTTTTTTGCCATTTTATTTTAAATCTCTTTTTTTTTTTTTTCTTGTGTAGCTGGTATTTTCAATTTTACTTTATATGCAAATTTGTTGAATTTGTTTGGTTTTTTCTTTTATTTTGTGCCACTTTGTGTAGTTCTGTATCTACTACTACTACTATTTCTTCTAGTTTCTTCATTTTTATTCCAGTTCTTCCGTTGCAGTAGCAGTCATCGGGCTTTAGTCAAAGATGTTGTGGATTCCGACATCCGCACAGTTTGAATTTCTATAAATATTTTATTTGGCATTGAATGCAAAAAATCAGCAAACTTGTAAAATATACATGGATAGATAGATGGACACACTCAGATACTAAAAGCCACAGAACAACCAACAGTTTGAGTTTTAGTTGAAACTGCAGCTGAAGTTTTTGTTCTACTAGCTTTTTAGTTATGCAATCAAAATTTTGGTTAAGTGAGGAACTATAAAATAGATTTCAATTTTGTATATAGACAAAAGTATCTAGCACAATTTTATTTTTGCAATGAAGTTTTTTAATGTTGCAGATACAATAAGTAGAAAGTAGCTCATAGTATATACTTCTAAAGGAATCTATAAAATTTTAACTATTCAATGCTTAAATAAGCTTGACTTCTTTTTAAAGTAAATTCAAGACCAGTTTTGAAGTTAAAGTTCTATAGTATCGTTGTCATTTGAAAATTCGATGAAACGAAAAAGCGACACTAAAAAGAGACAAACATATTCATAAATAGAATTTGGCCTGCGAGAGAATGAGATAGATTATTTTGCATGGTGTCTACACTATGTTGATAAGTTCGAAAAGGTTTGTGAAAATACTATAAAAATCAAATCGCTCGAAGTTCTTTGGCATGGTTAATCGAAAAAAGTCGAAATTTCATTCCCATAAATCGGAACAATTTTTTTATAGACTAGAAGCTTGCTTCTCAGCCTGAGAGTTGACCTTCGACCGACTTTCGACCGATAAGCCATAAATGTTTTTTTAGCCTTTCGTTGACCTGTGTCCTTTTCGTGAGAAGGTGAAGACGTCATGTTAACCTTCTGGTAAGGCCCAGATACTTGGCTCTTCTAAGTGAAAAAGTCATTTGAGTGGACTTCTCAGGGTTCACCATAATGTTCCACCTCTAGAGCCAGGTATTGTCGAGGTGCCTTTGAAGGATTGCTGAAGCCGTCTGTTGGGAAACGTCAGATGCCAGGAATACATACGTAGCGGCCAGCAATTTGCCTTCCATGATGATCGGCATGTTGGCTGTATAGAGCGTGCAAAGGACGGGTCCCAGTAGTTCCTGTGCTCTAGACCTGTTAAAGGTGTAGTACTGTGTTGGTACAGTTGCCTTAAGCTTGTGAAGCAGACATCATGCCACACTCTGTCGAAGGCGCACTTTACGTCCAGAAAGACGGATGAACAAAACATCTCCAGTCTCCTCTCGTCTCTAGTAACCTCTCGACTAGCCTATGGCATTGTTCACACGTGCCATGGCATTCTTTGAAGCCAAACTGGTGATTAGACCTCTTCTAGTATTGGCCGGATCAAGAGCAGTGGCGGAGCAACGATTAGTGTTTGAGGTGCTCAACATTTGATCAAAATTTTTGAGTTATAAGTAAAGTTATAGCAGCTGATTGCCGTTTTTATCTGCCAGATTTGCACATGACACTAGTTTACAGCGACAAACCAACTTTCTCTTACATGTTTATCGTAATTTGAATGCGCTGAATACGAAAAACACACTTTTTTTATTTTTTGCCATTCACTCAAATAATGATTTGTTTGTGTTTTTCATTTAATGACGTAACTTTTACCAGCGATGAAATTCAAAACCGGTCGAGATAAATGATATATCGTTAAAATGGTACCCAACTCATTTCGAGCGAATGGAAAAATGTCTGCGGTACATACTATCTTAAAACTCCCAAGCAATTTTAAACGTTTTTCACCCATTTTTGTTATTTCAACAGATTTGGTGATTTAAGGCAGTGATTTGTGCCTTTATTTTGGCTGCAATGGTTTAAATAAGTAGTAGAGATATTTTACTTCACTAAAAAAGTCGAGACTCCATAGCTCCCCACTATGGAAACGCCACTGCTCAAGACAAAAGAATAAATTCACTGTATATGATTTAGCATATATGCTTAATCTTAAGCACTACTCAAACACACTTAAATTTTCAACTACAGACACGTTCTTTGTAAATGTAACTGAGTACACACGTATCAACATGAAAAAGTAGCGTCTAACATCTGTTCTGTAGCACTGACGACAAAAAAGGGATACCCTTAAAACGTTTCCGCTGGGAGATTGTCAAAGTGCTAAAGAATGTTCAAAGATTCATAAGATTTAGCGAGACCGCGTGCACACACACACACACACACACACACACACACACACACACACACACACACACACACACACACACACACACACCCACACACACACACACCCCAGAAGTCTTGCCTTATCAATAAAGACACATTGTAGGAACTTGGCTTGAAGTCTTCTTCCTAGACACTAAATTAACTTTTTGTGTTTAAGGTAGAAATGCAGGAAGGCTGTAGAGCCAAATTTTTTTAATAGTCGAACAATGTTTACAGCATGAAAGTCTTTTGAGATACTATATAGAAAATACATGCTTTGTCTTTGAAAGCATATTTAGCTACTCAAATAATTTTCATGTTGTTAGTCTTTCATTGAAAATAAACTCGCAGACAAGATTTTGTCCTGTGAAATACACTGTATCTATTTATTGCTGACAACTCTTTACAGACATCTCAACTACATGGCTTGTCTGTCAACAGCAAATTCAAAATGTTTTCAGAAACTCAGCACCTCAGTGGGTGACAATCTTCAATCTACTTTAAACATCAACCATGATTTATGTCATATTTAAGAACATTTGTTATAGCTTTAGCTACCTTGGCTTTTTAGTGTTTTAGCTTAGCACAGCTGCATACAATTATTTCTATGTAGAAAATTTACATCGAACTTCACAAATTTTGCACTTGCTGCAGAAAAATCATTTACAATTCACATAAAAATTATAATGTAAAATATGCATTTGAATGCACACATGATCATCTAGCAACAATGTGTGCAACGCATAATTTTTTATAGCTATAAAACTTGCACAAAAAATAGAGCAATAAAGTGCAGTTGAACATGCTTATCTAAAACTGTTGAAAAACTACCAGTCACAAAATGTTTAAAGCGTTGCTTTTTTTTGCAATTCACAGGTATGCGTATTAATGCGGTAATATGGAATTGTCAAATACAACTCTAAGAATTGATTTAAGGCAGTTCGTATACTCTCAATTAATTATATTTCTTGAGTAGTTTTGCTTATACTTCGATAATTTGGCTTTAATGCTTTCTTGTGTCAACGAATTCAATGTAAACTTTTCATTTTGATTTACAAATTTGCAGATATGCCGCCATAGACGAGTTGTTCTTGTTACCACATAAAAAAATACCAAATGCACAAAAAAATACCAAAATTCGTGCTGCCACTTGCTAAACATTTGTAACAAGCTCTATTGACATTTATGTGAACAGGTCGTAGATCTTGGCTGCCCTAAAGGAGAAAATTTCAGAGTAATATTAAGAGGTTTTTCAACTTTGTTAACATAAAGCGTATAAATACCGGTTACGCTTCAAATTTTCCTCTTACTACTTAGTAGTGCAGCACCCTCGGACTCTGAGATATCGAACTCGTTTTATACTTTCTTTTCAATCAACATATACTAACTTCTCTTCTGGCTGTAATATATCTTATCACTTTATTATTGCATATTTTTACTTACCACAGAAGCATTGGGTTCGTGGCTATTTCCGCCCGTAGCCCTTCTCACAAACGAGAAGGTTCTGGCGACCATCGAGGCACATAATAACATCTCAACTGCGATGTGGCGTGTGGTACAGCGCAGTGTAATGGGCCATCAACTTCATCTGCTCGTATCAGTGGATGATGCGGCATATGCGGCTTAACGGACCTTAAAGGGGCTATTGCTATTGCCTACAGTGTTAACATGTACTAAATCTATTCAATTATTATTTCTATCTGGTCCTAACAATATAACTTGTTGTATACTAAAACAATGTGTGCTCTCTTAACCATCTGTGCTCTTTTAACTTATTTTTTAAGCTCTCTATAGAAAAAGCCATATTTCCAAAACTGCACTAACAAGGCTTTCATGTGATTCAATTTGTTCACTGCATCGAGAATCAGCAACGAGTGTCATTATCACTATATGCAGATAATTAAATACATAAGGATACACAGTGCTGCTACAGAAACCGCTTTCGCCTCAAAGTCTTCCGATTTCATTCATACAACTAAATATAATTAACGAAATTTGGCGATTTTGAATTTAAAGCGTTTTCTGTAACACACCCCACCAGCGACCCATTTTATGGCTTCTGTCTCCTTTACACTTTTCCTCTTCTTCCTGCACCCTTGAGTAGGGTTCAATGTAGTTTATACGTATTGATATAAAAAGTTATGAAAATAAGCATTTTACATCAATACGCACCTGCCCTTTTTCGTCTGTATCCTTTTCAGCCCTGAGTAGGGTTCAATGTAGTTTATATACGAACATAAAGAAAAGCTATGAGAAGAAAGATTTAGCATCAATCTGCATCTCCTCCCTGTCCCCTTACTTCCATCCAAAAGCGCCTATAGATGTTTCACATCAAAATTTTCACTGATCAATTGCAACGCTTGCTACTGTAACTTGGATCTGTTAAAGGCAGATCCATTTTTACTAATTTTCAGGAGTTTTCTTCCATCGTCAATAAGGGTTTTATATCTGGCTGTCAGACTAATGTCATGTATACTAATTTGTGTACAGCTTTCGACAGTATTTGTCCTAATCATCTTATACACAAACTAACGGCTTCAGGATTTCCATATTGTTGATGTGATAAATAAAGCAAATGAAGTTCTGGTCAAATGATTTTATTGACCTTTATACTACTACTATATTTCTGTACACTTCACTTGTTTGAACATCACATTATGATACTCAACAAGACCGTACTGAATCAGTTCAAAAAAAGTTGCTGCTTTTTGTCCACAGAAACTTCAATTGTGCTGCTAATGTTAATATTCCACGCTATGTGGATCGCTTGAAACTAATTGATCTTCCAACCCTGTCAGCACTGCGGTCGATGCTCTCTGTTGTCTATCTTCATAACATACTTTATGGTGAAGTTGGTTCTCCTTACTTGCTCGGTTTTTTCCTTCTTAATGCCCCTCTTTTCAAATTTTGCTTGCCATGACTCAATTCGATCTCTCTGCTCTATCTATAATAAATTCTCTCACCTATTTTCTTTTGGTGCTTCTTTGAACTCTATAAAAATTGTGTTCTTAACTCTGAATTTTAATAAATTTGTAATGTACAATTATAACAAATTGTAAAACAGTTCTGCATTACATTCTTTTCTGGTTAATAATGCAACCCTCGTGTATACTTTCAAAGCTGACTCAACATTAAATCTGCTATTAATGTTTCTCATCAAATTGAGAAGCAAAAAACACAAATTTTTGCAGATTCCTTCGATTCGATCTTCCAAAGAAGATGCACTACAACATAATAAAGGCGTGCCAAAAAACACTTAGTTTTCCAGAGATCAACTTCTGAAAGCTTTAATTTTCTTTTAGTTATCTGCACAACAATTTATACCTATCTGAACTCACATGCATGGCTTGAATATTATTTGTTTTGGCCAGAAATAAAGTTTCACAGACAAACAAATAAATATCAAGAAACAATCGCAGTAAAATGAGCAGACTTCTAGAGTTACCCGTAGACAAACTGCCAAAGAAATGCCTCACATAACTCATAAAGAAAATTTCTTGGAAATGATATGCAAAACGAGACTAAATTGCGTGTAACAATAAATACGAGACGCAAGAAAAAGGACTCTAGGCAAAAAAATAAAAAAAAAAACGAAAAAGAACAACAAACTACAACTGAAATGAAATGAAATGTTATCCTTAACATTTCTTCTAAATTTTTTTTTAGTATCAAGAAATATTAAAGACTGGCGCCAAGTTTATCAAATTGATTTTGGCACAAACCAACAAGGACTAAAGGACTTATAAAGTTTGACAACGACAGCCAAAAGAAAAATTGCTAAGAAAAACAAGTTGATGAAAAGGACGCACAGAGAAGACGAACCGAATGATATTGGTGTAGCTCAAGATTACAACTAGAGCAGAAACTGAGCATAGCACACGCATGTGAGACATATGCTGGCCAAAAAAGGATCAAATGCGCTGCTATACGTTTTCGTTACTAGAGCAGCAAAATGTCACTCCACTGTGTACCCTTGGGTCTGAGTTGCTCGGTTCAATTTCATTTTTTGTGAAAGTTTTTCAAATAACAACACAATTGTCGGCAGAAAAAGTAGAGTAGAGGTGTATGAAAAATTCAAGAAAAAGGACATTTCGTTGATGCGCTGCTGTAACTCCCATATGTGCCGAGTTGGCATTATAAACTATGTATTGAACTATTGAAGTATGGAAGGACATCAAGAGTCAGAGACTCAGAGACAGATAGATGTGTATAGTGATGCCAGTCAGTTTGCTGCACAATACGAAGACAAATGTACTAAACTATGCGAGTAAACAGCAGTCGACCTACTAAGTAAGAGTAAGCATGCTACAGGCAGGGCTTGTGTAGTGTAATGTAGGCGAGCGTAAGTGTAGTAAGTTATAAGTATAAAAGATGATGTGACTGATGATGACTTCATTGCCAGCACAATAGACTAGGCGGAGCTGGTTCCGCTGGCAGCCTACTTTCATGCAGTTTCTTCAAAACTCTTGCTTCGCCGTATCCTTTGCCATATCCTTTTTTTTTGAGACTTTTTTACTTTGCGCAGCAGTTTGTCTCGAGTGCTTACATTCAGTTGCTGCAGCTTCTTTTTCGTTTGCTGTTTGCAAAAATGCAAATTTTATGCATCCGCTTCCGACAACAAAACCCTTTTGGGCCAGTTTCCTGTCTGCCATTTGCTTTTACTACTTCATTTTGCTCATTTTTTTATAGGATGCTATTTGTGTAACTGTGTGTTTGTGTTTGCGTTTCTGTATAAGTTTTATGTAGGCACAAATACACACACACACACCCAGTCAAACAGATAGACAGTCACTCCGTGAGACAATTACAGGACATGCTTAAATTATGTTTGCTGTCAAATGTGCAAATGAGCGTCTTGCATTGCATTTGGATGTCACAAATGAGCGGAAATGCAACTTTTTGACTTCGACTTATATCCATCTTTATCCTTCATCTATTAGCTCTTTCTCATCTTTCATAGTGTGTGCATAGCAGTATCCCTTTCTATCTACTTTGCTTGACACTCTTGACTTTGCGACTGAAATCATAAAAGCGGCACCTCAAAATTGATTTATGTACGAGTGATTGTACTTTAATGTCCTTTTCAATTATTTTAAGTGTTTTATGAATAATGTTTTTAATTTTTAAACAGCTGAAAATGTTAATTACGTTAACCAAATACTCCGCTCACTTGCTCTTTTTACTCGACAGTGCTGCTGTTTTTCTTTAGTTTTTGCATTTTTGAAGCGATGCTTCGATTCAAGAGTAAGAATTTCGTCTACTAAAACTATTTGTGAACTATAAATGAAATTAAATTCTAAGTGTATGGAAGCTATACATTCTAGTTCTAAGTTGAGGTCATTTTGATGTGTTGCTTTTGACGGAAAATAAGCTCTGATAAACTCACAGACAGACATAAAGACAAACAGATAGACAGATAGACAGAAAGACAGACAAATAGACAAATAGACAGACAGACTTGGCTACCTCGACTCGTCTTGTCCTGCTGATTACGCCCGGGGCTTAGAGCGCCCCTCTTTGCGGTTTTTTTTTTTATTTAGCTGCCGAATATGTAATTGACGTTTGTGGTTTTATTAATCACTTTGACTTTAGAAGCCACCAAAACCCTATGTTCCTTTACTTTGATATGCCTAATTTTTATTGCTACTCACTTTGGCCTTATGGGTTTCCAAATCGATGCTTTTTTTCTGCTCCCAAATTTGGCTTTAAAGTCCTCAGAACCATCATTGTTGAAGTAAAACTTCTTTAGGCGCGATATGACGAGTAACTTTGATATTTAATTGGTCATGCGTTCGTAAAACAACAATTGGTCATGCATTCATGTGCTCACGCGTATTAAGGCTAAGCTAAGGATTTTAATGCTGTAAACGAAAAAATAAATCTAGTGCGTGTAACCTTTGGCTTGAATTGGCTCTCAGATATTGAAAATCGTGGTGTACAGTATATATCAGAAAGCGGTAGACTCTTTCTATGACACTGAACTTTTACTATTGTTGCTTGTGTCTCCATAGCATCATGCTTTATGCTATTTCTAAATTAAATGCCTGTTTCACCGTGTCCTTTGCCCTCAGTGTAATTTGTGAAGTGAAATTTGAACCCAAGAATAGAGAAATTATATTTATCGGGCAGTTGCGTTTCTGTTGGAAGAATAGCATCAATCTGCATCGTTAACCGATAGTCGGGTTGTTTGTATTTACAGTTCTTGTGTAATTGTGCTGCTATTAAAAACTTAAATTTTGCACTGACACCCTGGCTGCGTAACTTCATTAAACACTGAAGTCCCCAAATAATTCTCTACATATTTTATCGTTGCCTGTGAATGACTCAATGCATGCTAAAAGTTACAAAATCAAATATTATTCAAATATTTTCGCAACTTGTTTCTCTACAACATTTTCCGAATAGCCAATTATGCTCTATTTTATCAAAATCGATCAAAAAAGTAACAAAAATATTTGGTCTGCTGCAATATTTTGTTTCAATTTCCAGAGAAATCTTTATGCAAACATTAACCCCGACGACATTCAATTTTATTAGTTTGCAGCCATTTATGCCAATTAAATTTTCATGCTCTCGTGCGCATTTTATAACATTTTACAAGCGACTATTTTCAATTTCCGTCAGCATAAAAGCCGGAAAACACCAACTTACACCCACATACCACACAGACCCAAACAAATATGCGCAAAAGGATCAACAAGAAGTAGAAAGTGAGTGGCAAAAATGGAATTCCGTTTTATTCATGACTTCTTGCACTATTTTTCACTAGAACATAAAAGACTCACATCAGAGTACATTGTAAAAAATAACATTTAGAATCCACACAAACTACGAATAGATTCCTATATGAAAGGCATTCACTTGCTATTTATTCATTCATTCATTCATTCATTCCGACTTGTTTGACAGTCCTTCAAACGAGTTCACTCACATGTAAATGTATCTTTGTAGCTACAACAATTTGTATCTGTGCATCTGCATTATAGCGCGCGGGCGTTTGCAAAACGGACTGGAATCGATGTGCGGTGTAGCTGTGTAGAGCGAATGACAGCAACTGACAGTCCAAGTCAAATGCCCTTTATTGAGATTTAAGCATTTGGGTCATTTCCGAATTGTGTTCGTTTCGTTTAAATATTAAAAAAGATACAACGTACTGAAACAAAAATAGAAAAAGTTCTAAAAAACAGTAACTTGTTTATTTGTAAGTGTTCGAGGATGTGTTTTCTGTCGACAGAACATTTTATTGTGCAGGCCCAGCAGTCTGTGTGTGTGTGTGTGTGTGTGTGTGTGTGTGTGTGTGTCTGTGCATGTCATGTGTGTAAAATAAAAATCAATACTGCAAACGGATACAACTACACAAATATTAGATTTAGTTAGATATTTGTGTAGATACAAAGGTGGCTTGAGAGGTTTTGAAACGAAGTTTCACCGTATCGTTTTCAATTGCAAATATCTCCAACAATTTACCAGTGTTTTAAAACTCCGACTATACTCCTAGACCGATTCCTTATTCGAAAATCAATGAAAATTATAATCATATAATGATACACGTACATGCTCAAAGACAGAAATGACACTCCCACAGTTTTTTTTTCTGCTGTAGGAGAAAGAAAAACCGATTAGTAAAAACAGTTAGGGAGACAGAGAAATCAGTTAGTGAGAAGGAGAATAACTAATAAGGAAACAAATACGATGTTTTAAGAGAAAGAAAATACAGTTACAGAGAGAGTAAAAGAAAAACCAACAACTAACAAGGAAGCAAACAAAACGCTCTAACCAAAATATGTCAACAAAATACAAAGGTTGTTTCTAGAAATCTGCAGATTATGTCGACTGCTGGATTTACTAATGTAACTTAACTGATTTTCTGTCGATACATACAACTTTACAATTTATTAAAAAATTTAATTCTACTGTTGATGCTGTTTATTATTGGTGCCAGATTATTCCAGCGAAGCATTTACAACATTTACAAAGAATTTCTCTTTTGAGAGCACTGCGCCGTATTTGAATACTACGACATTGTATACTCCAGTGATTGGTAAGAAATAAATTTTCTTGTATATGTAGATATATCTGAGTTCTATTACCTTTATAGGCATAAGATGTTCAGTGACTCATAAAACACGCAGCATGGTATTAGTCTCCAAATGAATTGCTTATTTGGTTGTTCCATTGTAATATTTATTAAACACGAAGTCAATACTTTTACTGCCCTAAAACTAAAGTGATACTAAAGTACTACTTAAACAGTTTGTGAATTATAAGTGGTTTTAAGTTTTAATTTTAATTTTAATTATATTTTTTTTTTTCATTCGAATTTACATTTTTAGTCTACTGCTTTAGGGATTTGGAAAATTTTTTTATTAGAGATCGCCAATAGATTTAGTCAAGTTTTGATAATAGGAGTGACAGGAACATAAAGACAATTGGACAAGCACCCAGTATATATGAGAAAACCTAAATTTCGTTATATCTCAACAACTATTATAACTACCGTTATGAACTTAGAGTGTGCTAAGTAGTACTATCGTTTAGGAAAAGTTGTGTGCTTATATATCATTTGGATCAAATGGGTCGTATCACTCCTCCCCCCCATCAAAGAAATGACACAATTCATCATATTACGACGCCACAAATAAAAATATTTTCAATGGTTTATAAATGCAGGTCGTTATTAGATTGTCACACTGTACATTTTATTCCACAAAAAGCGTTCTAATAATTCGCAAAAGGTTTATAATATAACATGATGAAGTGGAAGCGCAGAATTTGTTTTTAACTATGAATTTTTAGTATATAATTTTTGTATTTCTTTATTTATTTGTATATTTTGTTCATTATTTACTTATTCCGGAAATGTCTGCCTAGAAAATGTATCTGGTGCGTTTGAATTTCATAGTAAAGTCTTTTTAAGTATATTAAGTTGTTAAGTTCTTCTATATGCTTTCTTAATGGTTAACAATGAAGTCAGTACTTTCAGCTTCAGTAAGTGTAATTGATGCTTGTTTAATGGTGATCATAGATAGTTTACTTAAATTTTGAGATTAATTAGGTTTCGTATAGGTCATAATTTTGTGTCATCCACTAATTACTATCTGAAATACTATTCAACGAATATTTGCTTATCACAGTTATTAGATTATTGCGGTATGTGAAATAATATAAAAAAAAATTGAGACTTGTGGATATCTCAGCTAGAGATGAAGTCCATTGGACAAAATAAGACCACACAAGTTTAATAGAAATTTACTAACCGACGCTGAGAACATAGTGCGAGGCCAACGGCGCTGAGCATAAAGTCTCACACACAATTAGTGTATCAGTTAGTTCAGCTAACTGATAGTCAACTCATCCATTTACTGATTAAAGCCCAATACTGAGATCGATGAAAATTTTTGATGATGAAATTGTTAATTATTTCTGCTATGTAACAAACAAACGAAAAACAGTGTTCCCATATCAACATGAAGTACTAAAATCAGATAATTATTAGGAGAAAAGTCCACACATTTTGATTTTTCTGACGGAGATGCAAAAGGTCACACTGTTTGTCACCTGTTTTTTGAGTATATAAAGTGTTTTCGGTAGCAAACGTTTTTGTTATCCGAGTACTCGATTAGAAACAGTTCGTGCCGAAATATTTTGATTATTGTTTGACAAAGTTTTTTTATATGAAGTTTTTTTGATATCAAAAATTTTCATCGATCTCAGTATGGAGCTTAACAGGCAAAGCCAAAGATTTATTCTTTTTCTTTTCAATTTGTAAACTGCCACCATGCTGCACTACCGAGGGCTACTAAATTCACTAACACGCAGATATGCAAAGCGGAACTGGTGCACCACTTGAGTACTGGTGGGAGATGAGTGGCAAGTCGCCTGTGACTGATGCACTGTTTGCCTCATTGAAGTAGTCAGTCGTTAATATTTTGGAACTGATGCGTGATTGGCAAATAGATTTGAAATTTGTAAACTTGTTACTGTTACACAAATAAATTAGGAGACTTTTTAGACCACCCACATAGTACATTTTCGACAGCACGCCAGCTAGCTTTAAAAATAAAATTAAAAGAAAAAAAAACACATCTACTGCAACACTTGATGCCATCCAAATAGGCTAAACTGGGAATTTATGTTTGCAGAACCTAGGAATAGAAACAACAGCAACAACAACAACAAAAATGTGTTCATCCAAAACTTTTCGCTTAGATTTTCGTTTTTTGTTTTTTTTTGATTTGAAGGTTTATAGCAGAATATGCAACATATATTTTACTCATCTCCATCTCCATTTTCATCTCCAACTTCACCTCTTTTTCATTCATTTTCACCATTTACAATGCAATCATTTTCGCTTTCAAACGAATTTATTGTTTTTTTACATTTTTTTGTGGGCTTTCGAAAAAATATTTTGCAACTTTGCGCTGACATGGAAACTGGAACAAAAGTGTTTTATTGGCTTTTAGTTTTTAAATATGTTAGCAAAGTCAGCTTAACAGAAACAGCCAGTTTTATCTATCTCTGTTCTACAAGGACTCGTACGCTTTCGCATTGCATGTTGTTGTTTAATATTTCGTGCCTAACAGATGAGCGCCTTGCATGTTCAAAATTTGCGAAAAACAAACCAAAAAAATTATTTTAGATATATGAGAAAATTTATATGGAAAATGGCGCATAGATTTTCAGACTAGGAAATGGAAAATATAAGCAGCAAAGTGCGGAAGGGCGAATGTAATATATATATATATATATACCAACATATGTTCAAGGACATTTTCGCGTCCAGTTTGCACAGTGGTCTTGAATCTGCAAATGTGATGCATAAAAGTGGAAAGTACCGTTGATTTCAATAAAATAAGATAATATCAAAATGGCTGAAATAGTATAGCGAGTATAGCGAGTAAAGTTGTAGTTATTAAAACCGTTAACTGAATTCACTTTTAGGCGTAGCACGCACTGTTGCGACTTATAACTGACTAGCTGGTACCCGGTTATATATGATATATATATATATATATATATATATATATATATATATATATATATATATATATATATATATATATATATATATATATATATATATATATATATATATATACATTCATATCATTTTATTATTAATTTTAATATTATTTTTTTAATATAAAAAAACTTCTTTTTGTGACTTAAATATAGAAGTTAGACATATGCTGAATTTTTTGTGTGCATTATCAAGTTCTACAACTTTTCTCTAGAACTGAATCATATATCTCTCATCGTTAAGACCGCGTTCGTAAGAAACGTTTTCGTTCGACCGTTATTTCTCCGACTTACTTTTCAAATCCGACTACCACGAAAAAGTCTTTTCATTTTTCGGTTTAGTATATAGCCTATAATACTAATAAATATTGTGGCTTTCTATGCGTAAAAAAATTTTCAAAATCGGTTCTGTGGATCCAGAGATTACCCCCTACAACACCACAAACTCACAATATCACAAACTTTACCTCTTTATAATATTATAGTATAGATGTACCCATGCAATTTCTTGTGTAGGCTATTAAAGCTGCGTTGCTAAGTTCCTATTTTTGTTTCCCCACCGTTACTGTTACCGTGTTATATACATACAAATATACCGAAACTCAACCATTTTCGTTAAAAAGTGCAACTCGAGCACCCACCCTGCCAATTTTGCTGTCCAGTCGCAATGTCCATGCTAATTTTTTTATAGTGTGCTTTGATTTGTGTCCAAAATTTCGTTTGTACAAACTATATTTCAAAGTGGACTTAGAAAATATGACAAAACCAATTTCTAAGACATATCTAAGACATAGCGGAGATCCTAAACTTTCCATTGAAAATCAGCAAAGACAGAAAATGCAGTTCCCTGTTTCAACCGCACAATCCAGCACGCCGCTTGGACGGCCACACCTTCTGCTTTAACCATACTGCTGCAAAAACTGCACCATTAAAGGAACCAATTACTACAAAACGAAAACCAAGAACGAACTAGAAATTCGCACAAAACTCTTTACACAAAGACAAAATTCCTGAATCAAGCTATTAGGAGATGGTAGTTATTAGACTCTCAGTATATATATTTTATCTTTATCGTTATATCTCAGTATATTCAAGAACCAACAATGACCAAATCAACAGATTTCACTCTCTGGAAAGCCACACGAAAACTGAAACAACCCACGGTGAGTTTCGCCATTAAATGTGCAATGATCAGTAAATTAAGAAGCTCCAAAGTACTTAAACCACTCGAAAGACATGCAACACGTGAAATAGACGAGAGAGAGACATGCAACACATGCAAAAGAGAGTAAAAGAGCAAAGAGTTTGTCACTATCATTGAGAAGATTTCATTAGACATGTCATTATCGAAACTATAGTTAAACAATCACACTTATGGTCTCATATTAAGGTTTATATGTGGACTGAAAAAGTGAGGCTGAATGGTGTTCCCGTTTTCAGTGGAATGCTTACTGAAATGGAAATATCGCACGGAACAACTAGTTTGAAATTTTTTTAAGTTTCTACTTTTTTAGATATGTATATTTTGGCAACGATGAAAATTAATCGAAAGGACACTTATTTAACTTAACGTATAAAAACAAAGAAAATTACCCGCATTTTTGTATTCATGACCACTGTGCGTGCGAACGTTGGCTAGTTTGTAACTTTGAGTAGCATATTGCATTTGACTGTTTGCTGTAAGGACAACTAGCTCAACACATATCCTTCGACATTTTTGCTCGTCTTGGATGCCTTTATAGACGCTGCTGAACTAGCATATGCATGTTTTTGATACAATATTATATTGTAGTACACAAGGATAACGTGCGGCTTATTGCCACTTTGGACATTATACACCCAAACAAACAAACACACACACACACACACACACCGAAATATCTA
Source organism: Leucophenga montana (assembly GCA_035044765.1). Classification (NCBI taxonomy): domain Eukaryota; kingdom Metazoa; phylum Arthropoda; class Insecta; order Diptera; family Drosophilidae; genus Leucophenga; species Leucophenga montana. The sequence goes on from JAWNNQ010000509.1 coordinate 22,927, forward strand.
CGCAACACGCGCACATATTCAAAGCAACTCGTAATGGCTGCAAATGAGCTTTTGAACTTTCGCTTGCAAATGAAATGTCGGTTTTATAAATAATTAAATTTCTTTCATTTGGTCCTTTACTATTTTTGTTTTTTTTTTTTGTTTTTTTTTTGTTTCATGCATATCCTTTTAGTGTACTTATGTGCATGTGTGGATTTCATTGCGTTTTATTTTACGCTTTAGATGTGTGATTAACGTATGAGCACAAAAATCCAAACAAAAAAATATGGAGTGAAATTAGTGCAGGGTCATGTTTAATTAGCGCATTTCAATGGAGGTCCTTTGTCAGTGTAGGCTACATGGTTATAGATATATGTGCTATAATCTACTATGTAATATGCTGTAATATTTTTCTAATACATGCTATTTCATTCTGTTATGCTTAATTGTTTACTATCTCTTTTTCGCTCATTGCGGTTTTAGCTTGAAGTCCTGTTTTATAAACGCAAACACATTTTGATTTAAATTACAGAATGAGTTGTATAATAAATGTATATTAGAGTTAGGTATTTTTGGAGATCCCATGCTTCACTGGGAATCAAGATTAATAGTACTATAATAGTTTAATTTTAATTTTATTTCCGTGTTATATATTCAGGATATATAAAAGGTATTCCGAATTGTTAAATAATATGCACTGCTTTCAGTTAAAAGAAAAAACTTATACAATCTACTTGCTAAATGCATTCTATACGAGTATTTGTTTAGTTTTATAGATTACCAGCTGTAACTTGTTCTGTATACTTAGAGTTAGAGGTTCGATACAATCCAACTCAATAAAAGCATATCTTCTTTTTTCGGGTTAATATACAGCTAAATTTTTTTTTTTAATTTATAAAGACTGCTAAGACTACTAATTTGATATATGTTTTTTTTTTTTTTTTTTTGTATATTACATCTCTTCATATCAAATACACAACATAAGCTCGCATGACACCATCACCAACGGTTTTACTACATTATTTCGCACTAATAAATACCAAACTACTAAGTGTCAAATTTACTGCATTGTAAGTGTTTCATAACACTTCAAAGTAATTTCTTGCGTTGTAATTTTCTGAAATGAATTTCTCGATTGAGTTTATTTAGAATATCTCGAAAACTAGTTGAGCGTTGAAAATGATATTGCTGTTGTTTGAAAGGTGAACGTAAGTGATGTATAACGGTTGTACCATTTTCATGGGAGTCATTTTATGCCAGTCAAAACCAAGTAAGACATAACAATAAGTGCACAATTTTTACTTTGCTTTTAAGTTTGGTAGCTAAACTCTCGAATAGCTTGATCGATTGATTAGAAGCTAATCTTAGAAATATATAAATGTAAACTTTCTAACACTTTCCACTTCCAGGTCATATTTTTAAGCCCTAAGAAGTTATAGGTAAAAATGTTTGCTTTAAATCTAGAATTTTGACATGCGAATATCTCTAAACTTGAGACTTACTTTACAAAAATGTGGAGTTCATTAAAGTAGTCTAATATTTGTTCGGCATTATTATTGATTTTTTTTTTTTTTTGTCAGTAGCCAATGTGATAACTTACAGTTATATTTACTTAAATGCAAATTAATTGCATTATGTGTGACTTTATTTTTGTAGTTTCCAAGCTAATCAATTTTAATTTATTGCCCGTTAAACTAAAATGTTTATCCGACCACTCTAACAGCTGTGCGCCACGGCAACACAAAACATAAAAAAAACCAAACGCGGTGTGAATTGCAATCAAAACGAGTAACTAAAATTGTTGCAAATTGTTTCGCTAAATGCACGATTGATTAAGGTTGCAATAATTGCTTTGTTTTAACACAAACAGCAGCGAAATCCTTTTAAAAAAAAAAAGGCACCAGTGAAATGCAAAACGCTTGGCTGCCGACTGTGAATGGCAAATTCAACTAGCGATTTGCTAGTTAGTTTATTAAATTCTAATTTATTAATTAAAACATTTGAAATGCTTAATTTTTTTGATTGTGCAACCTATCTACAACGCTAGTTCTTTTTTTATTTACAAAATGTATTTTAGAGGCGTACTTAGTCATATACCCAGGTCAATTGCAGACGATTTGCAATTTACTAGAATACGAAACTCTGAACATTGCTCCACACTTTTGTAAACTATTTGTGAATTATTAGTTGTACGAATATTATGTTTTTGAAGTGTATGGAAGCTACACATTCAGTTTGTTAAATTGCGATCATTTTTGTACTTGAAGGAGTTGAGCGGTATTAACTACCTGTGATTCAATCACGGTGACTAAAAAATCAGGAACATCAGTTGCTACTCGATATTGTAAATATCAGTGATTGAGTATCATTTATTTCTTACTAGTGCATACTGTAGTAGGTTCTCAATGTGTATCATAACAATGTAATAGGATATTCACACTAGTAACATCTAAGATATACCATCTTGTGACAAGATGTTGCCGAAATTTCTTCATAAAATCCAACATCTCTGTGTAATGTTCCTATTCCAAACGATTCTTTTCAAGGCAGCTAATTGTGTATTAAATGGGCTTTATATTCTGATGATCTGTAAAACTCTCCGATGGCAATATTTTTATGCACTTCACACGAAGTGTGAATATTATTGTAATTTTGTCAAAACGTTTTTAATGCATTGAACGAAGTATCGGAGAACTCATAATCAGCTCTTGGAGCCGAATTGAACTAGCCATGTTCATCTGTCCGTCTGGCCGTCCTTTGACAATAAAATGTCGTCAGTAATTCTTAAGAAATGGGGTATGAAGTATCCTATACTCGTATTCCTATGCTGAGCATATATATCACAAGTACTATATCCCATGAATATCTTCCATACAAAACATAACCTCCAGTTTTTGGTATCTGTATATGAAAACTCTTTCATTGAGGTTAATATTATTTTAAAACTTTTATTGTGGCCTCAAATGAACGGACGCTTCACATAGATATGTGCTAAAAATGGAATGAAAACGTGTGAAGAGTATTGAAGCTGCGTTTCTACCGTAGTTAAGGATTTTTCTTGTTTAAATTACGTTTTTATGAGTAAGGAGTTGTTTGTTCTTTAGTGTTGTGTTACGTAGCAAAGGTAAAATGATAAATTATCGCGTCTGACCGTGGCTTTAGTTCCAATACCATTGTTTCAGCCTAATAAATACCAAACTGTTTGTTTATTCCAGTAAAAATTATGCTGTATTTTGAACAACTTCAAAGTTACATTTTTGCAGAGAGGAAATTTGTAAGATGAGATAGTTTTCCACAATATATTTTGTTGCTGAATTTCCTTAAACTGCTTAAATTATTTCGAAAAACAATTTCAAATGCATTAAAAATTTGGCAAATATTTAAAGACACGAACTAATACTTTTAATATAAACCAATTTTTAGCTTAACACACAACACACAATTTGAAGCAGTGCGAAATCTTTGCTGCTTGCATCAGCTGCTGTGAACTAAATATAAAACACACAGATACAAAATAAACTCAAACTCAAAAAGGTTTCTTTGACACGTTTGCTTGTTAAAACGACAAAAATCAACAGCAAATATGTCCGAAAATGTACAAATATTTGCACAATATACAATACACGTAGCATGTCGTGACTGTCTTAAAGTCCTGCTTCGTATAAAAGCAGGCCTTAGACTAAGGCACACAAAATAATATCATATTACTCATACGCAGCGAAGGCGTTTGAGCAGCTTAGGAAATAAAATGAAATATAAGCGAAAAACAAAGATGTGACTACATACCTTAAAATACATTTTATGTGCTTTAAAAAATGTATCTGTATCTTTTGGTTTTTTTTTTTTTTTGTTTTCCTTTTTGGTGAAATTGAAAATGCAGCTTGCTGTCTTACATAGTTGCAGTTGTAGCGACGAAAACTATTTTTATGTGTCAGCAAAAATCGTTATGAAAGGTCTTATCCGTGCCAAAGTAACTATGTCATACGGCACGGAACAATGTAGTCGTAGATACAGATAGATTTTACGTATTAGTATGCTTGCATTTGTATCTGTAGCAAATAAACACACAAACACACACAAATACACACACAGTTCGTTGTCCTGTATTAGTGCCTCAGCAGCGTTCTTTTGTCTGTTTCAGCGACGCGTTTTATACAACTGCGTATCATGCAGCGTATACGTCTACGTCTACGGTGTTGTCGTCTGCGTAGGATTAAAGCTGAGCTGCTTCGTTGCTGCTGTTCCTGGCTCCTGCTGCTGCTGCTGTTGCTTAGCTGTCAAATGTAAGCCGCAGGAAAAACTTGTAAGCAGCACGAGCTCTGTAGGCAGTATGAGAGTTTCTATACGGCACATAAAGCGAAAGACAGAGCTTTACTTTTGCTTATATCAAATATAACTTTTCACTTCACTTGGTTCTACTTGGTTTGCTATTTGGCCTATTTGATGATATTTGTTATCGCAATATATATATATATACTCTTATTGCAAGGATATTATACTTTTGATTTTAAAATTGTAGCACGTTTTGTAATCCGATTTGATTTGATTTGACTGATGCATTAAATTCCTTTTTTCTTCGATTTTTTTTTTTTTTGGCACTTTACAAGGATTTAGCAAGTCCTTGGCTTGTTTGTTGTATTTTTGCTATTTTATTGTAATTTTCTTTGTTATACCCTGTAAAATAGAAGCAGAAGTATATTAGGTTGTTTTTAATGCATGTAACAGCTAGAAGTTAGCGTGTAAAGGACACTCGCTGGCAAGCTGGCTTAAATAAGTAATCAGCATTTGTGCAGCTAGACAGCAAGTTTGCAAAATTCGGCATATCAGGGTACCTAATTCACGAGCTACTTACACAATAGACTGCTTATAAATGAGTCACACAGCTTGGCCCGCACTCATAACGTTACGGTAGGGATCTTGGAAGCATAATGTGTACTCGGACTAAGCTTGCCCACGGTCCTACTAAAGGTAAACGCGAAATAAGTAAGCGATGTAGAAGACTCCTGCAATGCAGCCATAAGAGTACTGCCAAACTGGCTATTATCAGTCGTACTCAAACTAGAAGTTCAAAAGTCAGAGCTCATACTAGTAAGAAGTATAAAACAGTAGAATCACCATCACTATACTGGTCTTTAACCTAATGATAATCATAAAATGCGCAATTATGTACCTCGGCTTTTTGTAGAGACACTAGAGTCTACAACAAAAAGCATTTAGAGTACACTCTGTCATGTATCATGCTGACAACGAGAGGTCCTAAGGAGGCAAGAGTTTACTTACGATAAACGTAGCAAGTAAATTTTTGGAATTGTATAAACAATTGATTAGAAATACGATACTTGAGATATTTCAAACATTTTTGGTTGAAGAAATGTGCCCAAATCAGAAAAAAAATTATGGATTCGTTAAAAATACTATTAACCTTAATCTTGCATCAGATGTAACTCAGTAATTTTTCGAACGAATTGATATGAATTGGATACCATGAAACGTTTAATTTAATTACCATCGCTTATTTCACTCTGGACGCTGGTTTAAATAATATCATTTTTCATGTTTCCCGCACCCAAATTACTCTAAAAAAGTGTTAGAGAAAATTTCTATCGTTTTCTGGTATTATTACTGTCCAATCTGAAATTGGGCACAGAACATTTGTTTCCGTTCCATGCTCCAACTAGAGAAGATTTGGTTTGGTAACAGTAGTCAAGTGAAATATGTTATTTTTTCACTGTTTCCTCCAAATTCTCTTTTTAATCACACAAAGCAGCTCAATGAAATTTAATTTTTTTAAAGGATGCAAAGAGACAGATCACACTTACAAAATTGTTCATTCACTCTTCGAAATGTTTAAGAAAATCTTAATTCCTGAACGTTTGTTTCATTTTTATATCTTAAACTCAATTCGGCGCCCAACGTGGGACAATTATAAAAAAAAAAAATGTTTCTATTGCGAAAACGCCCGAACGCTTCTTTAGTGGAGAAGAGTGCATTGCCGTGGACACTGACTACTAAAGCATTGGAAAAATACGAAAAGCCAAACAAGGCATTTATAGAATTGTATGGCTTCGTTTTCGTATGTTTTCATTTGATCAAACAAACCATAGCATATACTATCAAAAATCAAATGATTGTGAAGATTTGAGAAGAGTTGAAAGTAAACGAGTGCAATATGCTTAAGTCTATCCCTTCGCCTGTGACTCGCCTCTCCTGTATGTCTTCCCAAAATCAAAAAAATATGTTGGTGGCTTATGATCTGTATTTACGAAAACGTAGTTACACATATTTATACATACATACAAATGGGTGCTGTACACATTAGGATAGGAAATATTTTGTTTTTCTTTTTTGCCAACTGAAAAAAAAGTACTCGAAAGAAACAAAAAATGGAGCAGCATATTGTGCTATGAAGCCTAAGCTAAAGTGAGTATGAGACGAACGATAACAGTAATGGCGAATAGTAAGAGATTCGAGAGCCTGCTTCGTTTGATCTGCTCATTCGCATTGTCTTTTTATTTGGTTTGACCGATTGGTCGTATCGAACTAAGTCACCAGAACATACAATTTGTTGGAACTTGTTTGCTTCGTCTGCCACATTTTTTAAAGAAACAACTGAAAATAAGAATATATTTGATTCAAGGCATTTGTCAAACAAGTTTGTTTGCACACTGGTTTACTGCCTAGCTACTCTTGAAGTTTCGAAGCAATTCAGTCGTAATGAACGTTTTGAAGTTACACCAAAGTGATATCACAGTAGAGCTCTTTCATCCATCACATTCGAACGCAGGTGGGATCGTCGAAGATATGTGCCATCTTATTTTGCAGGTAGTTCGTGCAACACGCTTCGAGGTAGAATAGTTTAAAGCGTAAATCGAATGAAAAGAGGACATTAGGATTTAGACGTTTTTACATGTGAGGAGGTTTCTGCTGCTATTGGGAAAGCCAAATCGACCAAGGCACTCAGCCAGGATGGCATTTCAATGCCGATACTGAAGCAACTTGGACATATAACAGTAGAATATCTTATGTTAAACTCCTCCATCTCCTAAACCAATTTTTTCAATTATCTGGAAGGTAGCTAGTGTTGTACCACTTCTGAAACTTGGCTATGAAGCTGAGCTTGAGTGCTCTTATAGATTCATGTCACTTCTTTCACCTATTGCATAAGTTTTGCAATCATTATTGTCACCATCGATGAGAGAGCATTGTCTCCTAGCGCATCTCAGGCATGGTTTCAGAAAAGTCACAACTTATATCGCTGCTGTACTCAACAAGCCGAGGCCATGTGATGTTTCAGTGATGGTGGCTCTAAACTTGAAAAACTCAGAATTTAATACAGTTCATCATGGAAACTGGTTGTTGAATTTTCTTCATCAGAACAAAAATAAATAGTTTAACGAACGTCAGCCGCAGAATATAAACTGTCTTAAATCAAATTAAATATGCCACTTCGCAGACAAAAAACAGACTGCGTTCAGTTAGTGTCCCGACTGTAACAAATTTTGCTCACTCAAGAAATGTATACCGCTCTATACTTTAAGTAGGGGTGATACTTTTAGTCCACTGTGCTTTTATAGCTTTTATAAAATATTTAAAAAGAAAATGTAAGAAAGAAGAACGAATAATGCAGAAGTGTAGATAATGAAGCTTGAAAAGACTTTTCGACTTGATTGAGCTTGAAATCATTTCGGCGCCCAACATGGGGCCATACATCACTTAAAAGCCTCATTAACATTTTAATTTATGCTTACATTTGCTGAACAAATGTTTCAAATATTTCTAACAGTAAAAATATGTAACAAGCACTTTTAGACTTGAAAACGTCAAACTCAGTACACAGCCATTCGATTGCAGCATTTGAACACAATAAAGCGTATTTAAGGACTTCTTGTGCTCAAATTATAAACATTACTTCTGCTCCAATACACGCTTTAAAGCTGTAAGGCGTATAATATAGTCGGTTAAGACGACCATAGCTCTTACTTGTTTTGTTTGATAATTTTTTTCTTAGTTTTTATAAATTTATAATTTTTTTTTTTCTGCTTTAGTGACGTAAATTGATTACGTTATTTAACGAACCGTACCGAAATGCACACACAATCACGCACAGTCAATGCACGACAGGATGAACGAACGTACTAAGGACCGACCGACCGACCGACAGACTGACAGACAGACAGACTGAAGGACGAATTGTTGTTGTCCGAGTTATGCGGCATGTAGACAACGGGCAGTGCACAGTGCGGCAAAAGCAGAGTCAACCTTGAGCATTGAATTTGAATTGAAGCAGCACGCAACACAAAAACACACACAGCTACACCAATACACATGCAAATTGTTTATATACTTGTATATAGTATAGCTTTCTAGCTTATTTATTTAATTTATTATTCTATTTTTATCTAAGCACTTTATTTCAATTTTACAATAATTTATGTTTGGGCTTCATGGTGAAGCTTAGAGAAAAAAAAAATTGCAGCACTTTAATATCAATACTCTATATAGTATATACATATGCGATATATTTATATAGGGTTGTATATACAAAACACTCTGACACTTTATAAAAATAATATTTAATTTTTTATTTAAAATTTCTCACTTAAACAAACTCTACACACTGCACCATATACGTATTCGGTTGCAGCAAACTCCCGCTAAGCGTTTCATTTGCTTATTCCGTTATACGTTTCGTTAAAGTCCGCGCGTTTACAGCAACGAGTACAAACACGTTACGCGTCCTTGTTCCAACTGCTTACGTTGTTCGCAATGCCTGCTTATCCTGGGCGAGCGTTTGAGCTTTTTACTAAATCAAAGACACAAACTCTCTCTCTCGCTCTCTCAATCTCACTCTCTTCTATTAATGCAAATGCCTTCCAATTGCCAAAAATGTGTTTTCCATTCAGCGCTACAGAGCAACGCATGCGCCTTGTCTTTCTCTCTTTCTCTCTCACTTTTTCTTACAAGTCAACTCTCTCAGTGTTGTGCTTGTACGCTTCGTTTTATATTGTCACAGGTTCTCCAACATTGTCTTCTTCGTCAGTAGAAATCGTTGAAATCTTCATTCTCTCTCCATCTCTCTATCTCTCTCTCTCTCTCTCTCTCTCTCTCTCTCTCTCTCTCTCTCTCTCGTCAATGTCATCTGTTTTGTGTTCGCTTTCGCCTGCACGTGTTGTAAACATTTTGCTTTTACGCTTTTGTTTTGTTATTCTCATTCGTTGTCGTGCTTTTTACAATGTACTCTTTATTGTTTTCATCCGCTTCGTGAGTTCAACATCTGTTTTGTGTCTGTGTTGAACAGCTGATTTCTGTCAAAGCTACTGCGACACATGCGCGTTGTATGAGGATAGCTTAGCTGGAATTACCTATAAATATAAGATCTACTTAAGCAGTATAAAACGATTTTAGTAAGAAAAGGCTCCTAGGAATATTACAAATAATTTCGGTGAAATCGTAGCTTTAATACCATTCACACGAAGTTTCAAAATTGTGTTCTTAGCAACTGGTAAATGGTGTGTCTATATGCGGACCACCGCTAAAATTGTTCACAATATACGAGGAGTGTTAAAAAAGTTGATATTTTATTTGTCTCAAAAAATATTTATTTATGCATCAATATCTATTTTGTTCCCTTCAAAGTAATTCACTTCAGATAATATAGACTTGTACCAGCGCTTTTTCCAATTTTCGAAGCCCTTCTGTCACACGCTTTTCGCTATGGCCTAGAGCTCTTCCAGCGATGCGGTCTGTATATCCTCATTAGTGGCCAAATACCGCACTTTCGTGAGTGTTTTAAGTTTTTGGAACAAGAAAAAGTCGCAGGGAGCTAAGTCTGTTGACTACGGTGGCTGAGGCACGATTACGGTGTGTTTTCGGTGAAAATATCAGAAACTAGTAAGGTAAAAATTTATCAATTTCGGAACAAACTTTGCTGCTACACATTTCGTGCTCAAACTTTCGAAAATATTGCATGGCACAAGAGCCAAGCCCTAAGCCGACATCCTCAGCAACTTCTCTAATATTCTTTCGACGAATCTCCATAACAATTTTCTTCACTGCTTCAACGTTTTCATCGGTTGTTGAAAACGTTGAAGGGCGGGAATTGTCATTAACATCTACTCGGCCTTCTGTGAAGAGCTCGTAACACTTATAAAAACGTTTTCGGGATCATGTGTTCCATGATAAAAAAAAAAAATTTAAATCGAATGTACCTAGCCCGCACACCATTGGTAGTTGTGAAGCTTCTGTTCATAAGAAACCACCATATCTAATTTCAAGTTGACAGTTACAGTGAGCGGAACACATCTACTGTTATATGTACTATATGTGAAACATACGTTCCTAAGAATCTAGCATACCAAATTTCAAGTAATAAATAAGTTTTTTTATACATAACACAAAAGTGGCTGGTGGGATTTTATGGGGGGGGGGGGGGTACCCTTAAAACTGGTTGTTTCACATTGATGTGGTTTCCCAGCATTGAAACGGAATTTAGTTAAATATCCCAATAATTGTTACTGAAAAAAAAAAAAATACAGACAGACGGACATATGTACATATCTACATCGATATATAAACTTTATAGGGTTTACGACGTATGGGTCTAATGCGTTAGAAACTTTTGTGTTTTACCAAGCCACCAACCACGTTTACATTCTGTCAAAAAAGTACCGGGAATTGGTCAGTAAATCAAAATGATTATTATTTATTCAAATTGTTTGTACCGCCTTCAGGCCTTTAGGCCTCTTCCGAACTTATGCCAACGAATTATCCAAACATCAAAACATTTTTTGAACGAATTTTTCAGAATCGACTTCAGCTCCCGCCGCAAATTCTCTTTTACATCTTCTAATGACTTAAAACGGGTGCCTCGAATATCAGCTGGACCATATCAGGTAATTAAGGGTGTGGTACAATGGTATTTGTCGAGTTTTTTGGTCAATACTTAGTGGCCCAATGATAACCTTGTGAGATGGTACATTGTCCTGGTGCAAAATCCAAGAATTTTCTTTCCACAAAGTTGGCCTTTTACGACAAAGTTAGACTCGCTCAAACGCCGCATAATAATATTCTTGCTTTACCTTCTGAACTACTGGCAATAATTCCGAGTACACAACACCGCGATAATCAAAGAAAACAGTTGACATTACTTTAACGTTAGTTCAACTTTGAAGCGATTTTCTGCAACATTTCTAAATTAATCAGAAGGGTGTTTTTAAGAGGTATAGAACTTCAAACTGATAATAGAAAATGATTTCGTGCATATGGCCGGAACGTCTAACGAATGGCATTCTGGGGGTTGAATTGTTCTCCACCGTATCTGCCGAATAGTGCGCTCGATATAGGTTTCAAAGACTGAAATCGATGCTAGCCTGTCCGCATAGACCAATGATTTAAACTATCTTCACAGAAAGTAGTTCAGCTGTCTTGCGGGCCAGGTAATGGGCCCTCTTCTGAAGATTTTGTCGTTAAACTCTTGCCTAAATAAATCGATGGTTGCTCAAGAAGTATGGCATGTGGTGCCATTCTGTTCAAACCACATCATGTTCACGTAATTTTGGAAACAAAAAACAGTGTAACATACTGTTACTGACTGCTGCATTTATTTGGACTGAAAGATGAGTATAAGTTATTTTCTGTGGAACCAAAGCTGTATTACCCTCTAAAATTTTTTTTCATTGGTGCCCGAGCAGGGATAATGGTAATTATATTATGAGACTCAAGCATCTACAATAACGTATTTGACCTTACCAATCCTTCTAACTTGATCAGAGGTTTGAAAAGACGCTGTCTACAGACGTCCGAGCTGAGTTTGGCCCGATGATGGCACCAAACTATGCATTGTTCGGAGTGTTGAAAGATCACCATTAGATTTTCGTCGCCTCATATTGCAAAAGTAGTGCTTATTGACAAAGCCAGTGAGGCAGAATTAAGCTTTCAAGCGCTCAAGTATTGAACTCTTTGTAAGTGAATAATCTCCATTAGTTGGTTAAAGCCCTAAACAACTCTTTATACATGAACTATGCTTGTTCGCAGATTTCGTGATAGCAATTCTCACCCCGAGCATGTCTAGATTTTGCGTTAGACGCTTGATATATTCTTCAGATATATTTTTCGTTAGAATTAGACTCATATCTTATACACCGAGCGAATACTTTTTCTACATGGTAGCTCGCAAGCGAGGATGCCTCTTCCTAAAGCCGTGTTTAAAACACATCTTATGTATCAATATATTTAAAGGAATTATATTAAAATATTGAATAAAACGCAGAAGCAAAATTTTTTAGAAATATGAGGAGTGAGGTTTATGTTTGGAAATTTCCACTTGCATTGTTTATTTTATTTTGAAATATCCTTTATTGCATCCATTTATAGCGCTCTGCAACTGAAGTTTATTAAATGTCTGTCTAATACATAAAAAAATATAGAATACAAATGATTCCCAATTTATATCATATTTATTCCATGTTTATTTAACAACTCGACTGGCTTTCAAGTGCAAACATTTTCAGATGGATTTTAGTTTTCTTTTTTTTTTTTTTGCTAAATCTTCTTGCTGCATGGAATATTTCTTTTCATTTATATTTTCCAACGCTTATACTGCGCGTGAAAATCCGAGGTGACACTTGTCCAAATTATCTCTAGGATAAACAAGCGCGCACACTTTACGTGTTATCAGTGCAAACGACGCTAACACGCATACAGAGATAGAGATAGACAGTCAGAAGGACATAACGGTTATACAGGATATACATAAGCGCTAACAAACAGAGAAAATGGCATTGTAATCAAACACAGACACACACAGACACAGACATACCGACAGACAGGCGTGCATACAGCCACCGACACAAACATTCACGTCGTCAACTCTATCGTCCTGGTCGTGGTATTTGTGCTACGGCTGGTCCTGGTTTTGTGTGTATAGAGGCTACATGAACTTTACAGTTGAAAAAAAATGTTATATATTTGGACTGAAAGATGAGTATAAGTTATTTTCTGTGGAACCAAAGCTGTAATACCCTCTAAAAATTTTTTTTCATTGGTGCCCGAGCAGGGATAATGGTATTCTAACGGTAATGGTATTCAAATATTCTAACTGGACAATTGGTTTCTATTAAATCTTTATGCTATTGGTGCCCGAGCAAGGTTAATGGTGAATATATAATGGGAATTGTGTTATCAATTAGAAGTAAACTTTATTTACTTTACAATATATAGCTTGTATAATAACTAATTTGATATACGCTTATTGTAGTAGAAACTTTTCGATGTAGGGTTGTATTTTTTAACCTCTAGCTTGTACGAGTATGTAGGCTATATTACAGACTAGGCCAATGCGAAGCTATGCTCAAAATTTAATGTCAACAGAAGAAACATTTGTGGGATCTTCAATTTCTACTGTAATGCGTTACAAACTATCTATCCAACTGATTATACACTCTTCACACTACATTTAAAGTATATAATAAAAAGGTGTAAAAGAAAATCGCGTAGCCAAAAAAGCCAAGCATGCCACAGCAGCCGAAACAGCTTCAACTGCAACTATAACTCCAGCGCCACTCAAATGCGACAGTAGAGAGCCGCACTCAGAAACAATCACACGAACATGACATCAGTTGACTCCAAAGGACGAAAAAGGAGTAAAACTGTGACTAACGGGAGGCCAGAAGTGTGTGTCTGTTTGAGCAACGCTCGATGCAGTCGGCGTTTGTAATTGTGCACCACATAAAATGACGACAGCATCTGCTGCAGACGGTTACAGGACTCGAACACTCGAGCCAGTCTACGAGCAGGAGTGTACAAACAAATAGACTGGCAGGGAGGCCGCGCAAAGTTTAAAATGTTTAACACGAAAAGGAGTTATCACGCTGACACTATGACTACAACAGCAACAACAACAACAAAAGCAAGAACAATGTCAAACAGCTGCAAAAGCGACTGAGCCAACAACAGCAACAAGCAGCATAAGTACGAAGGACCTCTTGCTTCTGCCACATCATTCTACTGCGAGCACGTCGGCAGCGTGGGAAATTATGACAAAGTTGAGACTGGTTATTAAAAATAAAACCAAAAAAAAAAAAAAAAAACACAGAATTTGTGTCGCCTCCCAAGCGCCACGCCTACAAAATGATAACTAAAAGTATAATTTTTAAAACAAATACATTTTTTTTTTACTTTTATCAATTTTTTCTCATGGTTGTTGTAGGCGGGTAAATATATGTCGCGAAAAAAATTAAACTGGAACGCAAAGAAGTTTGTTGAAATTTTGCACAAACTCAAAAAATGCTGCAGCTGTGGTTTTTCTATACCGAAGACAATTGAAGGACGATATGAACGAGGCGGCACAGTGTGTGTGTAGAGGATTACATTGCAATGTGCAGCAAATTTTCATTCTCACCGAAAAAAAAAAAAAAAACAAAAAATTAAAGCACTAACCAAGAAAATTAAAAACAAACCCGCAAAAGATCAGCACACACACAACTAAAAACACAGAGACAGGCTAGCAGGCACAAACACACATACATGGAACATAAGTGTGGCTTATGATATGCTGGCGTCCGCCCACTTGCCTTTAGAGTAGAGTAGAGTAGAGTAGAGTAGACGCAACGCGCAGCATTTGACACGCTGGCATACAAAGCTGACAGACAGCAGCCAGTAGCGGTTGGATGGATAAATGAATAGAGCAACGTGCAGACAGACGGGCTTGATTGTTGGACTGACTGATAGTTGGTCTGACTGACTTTTGGACGTGTATCAAGCAAAGTCAAATTTTCACTGATTAGTACACTGGAAGAAGCATTTAAATTTATATTATAATCTGCTTCTTGAAGTTTTCAGGCAGAATACTTTCTTCTGTTATAAACGATTTGTCGTGTTTAGCTTGAGCAACATAGCAAAGAAAGAGTTATATGATGGAGAACTATTTGTTCAATCGAAACGACAAAATATCTGACAATTTAGAATTGTAACAAATAAAAAATGTGTATAAACTTTTTGTGAATTATAAGTCCTATTAAGCGTTAAGCGAAGTTCATAGTTCCCAGCACATGAAACAAATGTACGAAATGAACCTAAATAAAAGCTGGTAAAAACGATAATAAAGAGCGAAAGGAAAGAGTGGGCACATCAGACATAGGAGAAAACAGTGCATCAGACACCATCAAACAACAACCACTCTTTCTCTGTCTCTTTCTTGCATTGCATATACGTATTAAGTTGGATGCATATAATGATAGAGACGAGTCGCAGGTAGTATATATAGCCGTTTGATTAATGAGATTAATTCGTGCTGCTATTTAAATGCTATAAATCAGCTGAAAATTGCCTAAATAATTTGGATATTTTTCATAAAATTATGTCCAAGGAAAATAGAACTAGATTTTAGGGCCTTGTTGCCTAACTGTTTTAGGTAAAATATTCCTTTTAAATTAATGTAACTCATGTGCTTTAAAATGCTGTACATTATATATTTTTTGTAATGTATATCCTGAAATGCTTTTAAAAGACCTAAATTATTAGGTGAATATGAGCTGCTTTTTAGGATAAACATGACCAAAAATATTAGGTAAGCATGGAGCATTTGTAAGTACATGAATTATCTTCAGATTTGGAACATAATGGACTTATTTTAAAGAAAAATATTACATTAAATAGTTGGGCAGTAAGTGTCTAGTCTAATTTTCCTTGGATGTAAAATTAAACAAAATCTTCAAATTTTTTAGCCAATTTTCGGAAGTTGTAGGTAATATTTGTTGTTGGGTGTAGGTATTAGACCATTGCGCAAAAACACTCGTTTTGTATATGCGTACAAGCCACTCTATTCTTCTTTTAACTTGGTACCGAAAAATATTGGAAATGAAAACCAAATATTCCAAAAAGTTGTGGAGAGCTTCTTCAATGTAAGAAACGAGCAAGTCGAATGAAAAGACAAGGCAAACGAGCAAAACAAACCGAACAGTGTTCCGATTCATTTACTTTTCAACGTACATATAAAAGTGCGCCATTCGTACATACTAGAGCACAAACCATCAAATTCTACATACCTTTTCTTTAGATAAAAAAAGTTGACAAAAGGAAACATGAAACAAAAAGAAAAATGCGCAAGCGCATTACTCAAGCATCATGCTCGTTTACTCTCATTTGTGCTCATTTGAACTTGAAATTGCAGCAAACAGCTTGTTCTTTGAAATGTGTGCACAATGCTTTTGCTTTGTTATGTTTGCTCAAGCGAGAACATTGAGTTGCATGGAGCTCTAAAACTATAAATGGTTTGGCTGACATTTCGAATACATTTTTCTAAATTTATTTATTGAACAGTCTTGCACTGAAAAAGTGCGGTACTGCATAGCCCTAGTCTCTTTCATACAGTAAAGAGTAATTTTATTTTCTTGGAGTTTTCACGTTTCTTCTTTGTTCTATGCTTCGCTATCACCACATTTACACACACACACATGTGAATGTATAAAATGTGCAAATGGTTGTGAGCTATACGAAAGAAACTAAGGCTGTGCAGCACTGCCAAATTTCTACTAGTGATGTTTATGTTCAAATAAACCAAATTTACTTTTTCGTGCTGTGTTAAACTAAATCACGCAAAACTAAACTACACACAATTTTCTCGCAGTGCATAATTCCCAAATAACTTCATCAACAAAGTGTGCCATTAGTCCGGTGGCGGTTAAAACAGCAAGCAAATGTGCGCCTTATGGGAGGGGCGTATAAATGAAGAGTATATGACTCGGAGCCCATATCAGCTCTGCTAGTGCATTGCCAGTCAGTGTGTCAGTAGCGCAGCATGCTGCTTAAAGCTGCCACTCCAGGCACTAACCTAAAATTCGAAGGGCAACTATTTTTGCTCATCACTCAAGTTGCAAGCGGCTTCAATGAGCAGCGTTTCGGGATTGCGGACAGGATTAAGTTTTTGGCTAAACCACTTAGTCACAGGCAGGCAAATTTGCTTTTGTTTTTTCTTAAAATTTGTGCGCTGTTTTTTTATTTTTTAAGGACGCAACCGCATTGGATTAATACGCCACGCTAGCATTTGTTTTGCAACGATTAACAGAGCTGAAGTTCCTTTTTTTCTCCTTTTTTTTTGCCATAGAGCAAATGCAGTAGCAGGACAAAAAGAAAGAAAAATTGCGCAAAAATAAGCAGGCAAAGACTACGATATGAAAATCCGGGGAACCGTGAAACTCCGAGCGCAACTGCCAAAACTAACCGCAACGCTTGACAGAACGCCGTCGCTTTATAATTTCCGGTGCCATCTAAACCGCATAATAACAATTAGAAAGTAGCAACTAAAGCCGCTAAAAGACTTTAAATTGTCCACAAAATGAGCCGCAAGCGTTGGAGTGTGTTGGGAGAATAGTGCTGGAGGATTTTTGAATTGGCGTGCACCGCCAGAAATCACAGCCAGACATAGTTGCGAATGTCCTTAATGTGGTTTTAGGGCAAATACCTACATACATAAGCGTATGCAGAAAGGCAGAACTCAAATACAAATATAAACACACACACACACACATACACACATGTTTGCTGTCAATTATGACAGTCAAACAACAACAACAACTAATTACATGCGCCAACGGCAGCAACAAGAAACAACAACAGCAGCGAAATAATAACAAAAAGAAATGGTACAGTCGAGTATAGACGACTATGAGTTACTCTATATCTACTCTAAGTTTGTTTGCTTAAATAATAGATTTGTATGAGAACTATGTTATATCTGCTATAGCTACTTACCTATGACGTAAGATACATCCAGCTTTGTTATATAGCTGTCACGTACATTTCATATAATATAACGAAAGCGGTCTTAAATCAGAGATAGATACAAAGAAAGCAACCATATTGTAAGCGTATGTGTGCACTGCTAAAACCAATCCTGTTGTTCGACTGGCGACGACATGGTCCCAATGCACTAATGATTCGCTAACTACCAGTCGTTAGTTTTAACGATTTGACTAACTACTGGTCGTCAGTCTTTACCTAGTGAAAAGCAAATAAAAAAAACAAGAACAAAAGTCAACTTCGGTGGTACCGAATCTTTAATATCCTTCACATGAAGAATAAAGCTATGAACTTAGCAGGTGTAAAGAAAATCTTTCCAAAATCTAACAACCTGAACGTGGAATGTAAGTTTGTTGGGGCCTACCACTATAATTAGGCGTGACACACTGCGAAGCATTCGTCCATGTGAAGCCATGTCAAATTTCAAATTGATTTTGAATGAAATGAAAAAGTTTTTCAAGAAAAATCCTAAAAGGTGGGTTTGTATGGGGGCTATATATAAAAAGGAGAAATTACACCTATACAAAGTGTTTGTTCATAAGAAGTCAAGCATTCAATTTTAAGTTGATTGACTGTAATAAGAATTTTTTTTCATACAAAATCCTAAAAGTGGACAATTAGTTTGTATGGAGGCTACCCCAAAAAGTAGTCCATAAAAAGCTGTTATGTCAAATTTCAAGTCGATACTGATTGCAACCAAAACGTTTCTCTTACAAAAAAGTAAAAATGGGTGGGTGATTTGTATGGAGGCGACCCCAAAAAGTGGAGGGATCACACCATTTGATATATATGTGAAGAATCCTTTCATAACAACCCCTATAAAAGTCAAAATGGAGGGGAGAAGGGTGGTTTGTATGGATTGTATGTAAAAGTGGGCGTGGTAGGTCAATATGGATACTCTATTAAACTGGAATAATATGAAGTCTATGTGCCGATTTACAAACGGATATTTCATTCATGAAACTAAATTTAATGAATGCGATTTAGAGATTTTCAAGCGAAATATAACGAAGCGCATACAAAGTAAAACCCGCGGTCTCCTATCTCTTTCGCGATTTCAGAGTTTTGCCAACTGGCCGCTCGCATGCTTTGTTTAGTATTTGTGTGTGTGCATTTATATTTAATGTAAAGCCTATGTATGTTTGATTCGTTCTGTTAGTGGAGATTGTCTAAGCCTTTTTTGCCCAAAATTCTCAATGGATTTTGAGAAAATGCAAATCGATTTACTTACACAATCGGTTTTATACTGTGAGCGGTAACCTACTCATTCATATAGATTGACAGACAGGCAGCTAGATACATAAAATTTCGGACAGATGGACACAGAACGAACAAAGACAGATGGACATGGAAGCATGGACACTGCATTTAATGCTGTTATGAAATTTTTAGACTCTCACAATTCTCCCACGTCTTAATTGAATTGTTACATACATGTACATGAACTTTATATACCCAACATCTTCATGGGTACATTTTAAAATATTGTTACAATGATAGCAGGTGACAGGACTAGCGCGGAATGCGATTTTAAAGCAACAGCAACAACAAATTTCAACACAACACACACAAATACATGAAACAACAAAAAATTAAATACACAAAGCCATGTGTCAAAAGCACACACACACACACACACCCACAGAAAGACACACACATATTGACATAGCGCATAAAGGCATCTTAAACCATTAACGCGTTCAAAAGCAAACGAGTGGTTAAAAGCAACCGCCTCCTGCCCGTTTCGTTGTCCTTTTCTTACCACACTCGCAACATCGTTCTTATTCAACGCAGTCGCCGCTGTTGCTGACGTCGCCTGTGATGATGCCTTGTGGTGTTTTGTCGCATACAAGTCAAAGACTTATCAAGTGGGTTCACTGCGGAGGTTAAATGTTCACCATAGAAGACGCATACATTTTGCTGCTTCTTAACATTTTACTCCATTTTTTTTTTTTTTGATATTGTACTCTTAGTGCAAGAGGCTTATGTAAATATTTAAATGTATAAATTATTTATGCTAGAAAAAAGCCACAGGCGAGAAATTATAGTTTTCGCACAAAATATTTTATTGTTTTAAGAATTTGAAACCAAATTCAGTTATAACAATAGCAATAGCAATAGCAATAGCAATAGCAATAGCAATAGCAATAGCAATAGCAATAGCAATAGCAATAGCAATAGCAATAGCAATAGCAATAGCAATAGCAATAGCAATAGCAATAGCAATAGCAATAGCAATAGCAATAGCAATAGCAATAGCAATAGCAATAGCAATAGCAACAGCAATAGCAATAGCAATAGCAATAGCAATAGCAATAGCAATAGCAATAGCAATAGCAATAGCAATAGCAATAGCAATAGCAATAGCAATAACAATAGCAATAGCAATAGCAATAGCAATAGCAATAGCAATAGCAATAGCAATAGCAATAGCAATAGCAATAGCAATAGCAATAGCAATAGCAATAGCAATAGCAATAGCAATAGCAATAGCAATAGCAATAGCAATAGCAATAGCAATAGCAATAGCAATAGCAATAGCAATAGCAATAGCAATAGCAATAGCAATAGCAATAGCAATAGCAATAGCAATAGCAATAGCAATAGCAATAGCAATAGCAATAGCAATAGCAATAGCAATAGCAATAGCAATAGCAATAGCAATAGCAATAGCAATAGCAATAGCAATAGCAATAGCAATAGCAATAGCAATAGCAATAGCAATAGCAATAGCAATAGCAATAGCAATAGCAATAGCAATAGCAATAGCAATAGCAATAGCAATAGCAATAGCAATAGCAATAGCAATAGCAATAGCAATAGCAATAGCAATAGCAATAGCAATAGCAATAGCAATAGCAATAGCAATAGCAATAGCAATAGCAATAGCAATAGCAATAGCAATAGCAATAGCAATAGCAATAGCAATAGCAATAGCAATAGCAATAGCAATAGCAATAGCAATAGCAATAGCAATAGCAATAGCAATAGCAATAGCAATAGCAATAGCAATAGCAATAGCAATAGCAATAGCAATAGCAATAGCAATAGCAATAGCAATAGCAATAGCAATAGCAATAGCAATAGCAATAGCAATAGCAATAGCAATAGCAATAGCAATAGCAATAGCAATAGCAATAGCAATAGCAATAGCAATAGCAATAGCAATAGCAATAGCAATAGCAATAGCAATAGCAATAGCAATAGCAATAGCAATAGCAATAGCAATAGCAATAGCAATAGCAAGGGGCATTGAGAAGAGGTGGTAAAGGTAGTGTAATGGGGGAAGGAAAAGGGGAAGAGGGGCAGGGGAATTAGAATGGGAGGTAGGGGAAGGATTGTAATTAAAGGAGGCAGGGGGAAGAGGGATAGGGAAATGGGAGCTAGGATAAGGGATCATAGGAATGGAGGTGTATAGATAGGAGTGACAGGGGGAATGGCAGCAACGCGCTGGATACCATTTAAGATGAAGTGATGAAATGTATACATGTTAATGGTATCGAAGGGGTAAGGAAAAGGGGTGATAAAGTTTGGTGAGGTAGGGGAATGGGACAGTGGAATGGGGGCAGTGCAAGCGTGGTTGGAGATGGGGTGGAAGATACAGGTGAAGAGGGGTAGGAAAATTGGAGGTAGAGTAAAGGGACAGTGTGACGATGTGGTAGGGGGAAGGAGTGTCAGTGGAAATGATAGGCAAGGGGAAGGGCAGCAACGCGCCGGATACCAGCTAGTATATCATAAAGTGAAGAAAAGACATATAACGGCACTATTCCAGAACTTGCAATTAGTCACAGATAGAGAAGAATAGTTGCACAAAGTTAACTTGCAGAAATACCGTTATTTTATCATTCCGCTTACGAGTTATGAGCAATTGCAAAGAGAGTGTACATGTTGTCCTATTGGAGAAGTGGCGTGGAATGTATGTACAATACATAACGCTGTTTGAAACAAAAATTAAGACAATAAAGATAAACCTGTAAAACTGATCATTACCATTTCGGAATTAACCACAAGTTCTTCTTTCATTCTCACTTTTGATTGCAAGCTATTTGCAAATTGTGATTGCGTTTGCGAACTCCTCATTTTCTATAACTATTGTATAATATAATTATACAGTGAATTTTAAGTCGTATTGTCATGCTCACTTGTCGCACTTTTCTCTATTTGATTTAGTGAATTAAAATTTCTACTTGGAAGAAAGTAGTGAATGAATTTATTTATATTTTCATATACAGTTCAACAAATTGACTTAAAATTAGGGAATACTTATTAGAAAATAATTCTTTATAATGTTGTATGCTGCAGACAAATTTAAGTAAAAGCAGCTTGTTTTAATTAGTTTCAGATGCATTTAACCCATTAAGTTGTAAATATATTTATTTTTTAACTTAAAAATCTCTTCTTTTTATTTTTGCGTTCAACAAGCTTACAACTTTTGCCTTTTTGACTGCAAAAGGTCCCTCTATCGCATATGCGCTTACTTTGCAACACTATTACACATACATTATTTCATATTCAGCTGCATTATGCAAATATGTATCTAGATATATATTTATGTATGTTTGTATGGAAGTTTCGTACTCCATATGTATACTCTGGCTCCCTGTCGGAGTTGACTTATATACTCGCATGTAGTTTAGTGTAGACTGAAATTAAGTAGCACACAGAATCATAAACTTCACTTTACTTAGACGCACTTGAAAGAAAAACTCCATTTGCGGCGGTGGGAAACGAAGTTCATTCATTTTTTTCCCCAACTTACTGCAGTGCAACATAAAATGTTTTCCTTTTTTTTTCTTCTGCATTTTCCAGTTAAACAGTTGATGCAATGCATCATCAACGACCGACAAGGACAACGCCGCGGCGTTGACAGCAAACTGAATGAAGGCGAGAATAATGTTGCTGATGAGCTTCATGATGATGAGATGACATCTTGTCAACAGGCAGCAGCACTGCTAACAACATATTTTTAATGTCCTTGCGCCAGCACATATTGCATACTTTTTGGCGTTAAAGTAGCGAGTGCCTTAAATTATAATTTTAATGCGAAAGAATATAAGTGGATTCTAGCGTTCCTCATGACATGTTAACCTGGCTGACTGCTGACTGCTGACTACTGCAGCTGATGGTGTTGCGGCATCGCTGGAAAATTACTTGACATGCGAAGATACATTACGCGCACAAATTGATATTAATGTCCTGTTCATATTTGCTGTTGAAGTGGTTTCTTGGTTGACGCATTGAGGCTGTCCAATATTAATACAGAATTCGGTGAAAAAAAAGCCAACTCAGGCAGAAGTGTAGTTTCTACATATACGAAAAAACAGCAAACATTTAATCAACCAGACCTCGTATTGTTTTCGTTGTTATAACCATATACCTTCACAGTACTGGGACTCTTCTTTGTTGCTTATAGCTTCTTTAGATGAAAGAAGTTTTTGAAGCTACTTAGATAAGTAATATTTTCCTTTCAGTCCATTGATAAAAGCTTTTTTAAAAAATATCATAACATCTTCGGAAGTAGTGCATCCCAGCGAAACGATTTGGATATTCTTGAAAAAGATATTGGCATAGAGAGATATTTACTATTCCATCGATCAAGGAAAGTTATACACCAACATTTTACGGAACATGCCTCTAGATCAACCAAGAGTTTTAATTCCTATCGGTATATTTAACGTACTCGTCGATTTAGCGTTAATCGGTTCGTTATCCAAATAACGACATTCCCTCTGATTTGAAGAATTCAGTTTACGATTCATCCAAGAAGATTACGTTTCTCTCATATGCTCTAGTGTTGCTTTGGAAACGTCTGTTGTACTGCTGATGTTTTTTACGACTTTTCTTGTCAAAAGATAAGCATTCTGTATCATTAGAATTGTGTGTTTACAGCTATGAAAAGAAAACATGAAAGGCAGACAGACGGACAGTAAACAGAAGGTTACACTGGAGCAAAAGCTTTATTATCAGTTCCTGTCAATTTATTATTTTTCAGATTTTTAATTGCTGAGTCGACGTTATAGTGAAGGGCCGTTATAGCATTATAGTGGCTCTTCGAGATCATCATCAACTGGAGGTACAAAAATACTTCTCTATTAGCGGTATTATTTGCTTCATCGACTACAAGTATGTTGGATAGGTATCTTCTCCATAGACTCAGTGATTCATTTGCTAGGCTGAACCGCTTCCAAATTTTTTATTTCCCTGTCCTATCCACCGCATTTCCTGTAATGCTGTAATGTCAGCCTTGTATTTGTCGAGAACATCAAGCAGCTGGATAGTTGCCTCTTCCCTATAGAGAGCCCGGACATTCCAGAAGCATGTACCATTTGCCATCATCAAAGGACATCGTATCCGAGGCTTCCTATGGATCTTCCCTGGTACAAGCTTCATTTTACAGTGGCGGAACCCAAATTCAGCGATCTAACCTTTAATTATGGGGTGCCCCTTCCACAATTTACTTACCCCGAAACTGAGACTCGGAGGTTGTCCAGGGTATAAGTCATACAAGGAAATTTGAGAGCTATTTGTGCCATTTGAAAATAAATTTTGACATTTACAAGTGAATGGCAATCAATAATTCACTCCACTAGTATTGACTTCTGCAAACCAGCCCCCGAACTTATTACGCTCCAAGTGATGTTCGATTTTTATACATTCCGACACATTAATCGGCGCCTTTGTCACTCACGAGCGAAATTGAAGAGCAGACATATTCAATAAGAATATACACTGCTTCTATTGCTCACGGAACAGTAAAAGCATCAGCATCCAAGAACTTCAATAATTGTTCTGCTGCATTATTCGCTGCATTTATTTGAATGACAAACTAAAACTAAACCAAATAAAGCCAAAGCAAATGCGCATACTAAGTTGCTTTTAATTGTGTTTCCAGGTACACAAATAATAAATAAATGGAACAAACATTTTCAAAAACATTACCCAAGGCAAATCGCAACCGACAAAATATTTAAAAGTGTGCTGTGAAGCTCAACGAAGTCGAACAGATACTGCCACAAAGGTAATGCACAACACCGTGGAGCATGGAGAATGGAGCATGGGAGGAGAACCTTGTCGAAGGCGGTTAGTGTATGCAAAGCAAAGCATATAATTTAATTAAATTATTTGGGGCAGCAATGTAGAATTGTGGAGATAGAATGTGTAGTTTGCAGACGGCAGAAGAGAGCAATCTCAACAGAGTTGCTGCGCATCAAAAAGCAACTAAAAATGCATCAAAGTGCACTTAAATCATCAACGAAGCACGGTAACAAGCCACGTAAAAACCCTGCCAGCCAACCAGTCAACCAACCAGACAGAAGGACGCAAGTAACGCCAGGATATAGGAGAGTATAGAGCGGAGTTACGCAAGATAAAAAATATAAATGTGCGGGTTCGACGCAGATATGATAGTTGCAGCAAGGAGAAGGCTAAAGTGCCCGTGCTTTATATAGCTAGCATCCTTTAGAAAAAAAAAAAAAATAATGCCAGCCGGCTGCTACTGATACTCATACAACTTATGAATGGACTTTGGCTTGTGCTAGTGACCGGAAACAACAGTCAGCTATGAAATGCTTCTGCACTCTATTTCTCCAAAAGCAAAGGATACAGAATGCCTTTTGTAGCTGGTAAGCAGCAAATGAAATCAAATTCAAGCAGTTGAAAGTGACAAATGCGAATATTGTAGATTTTTATATAGAAAATGTTGCTAAAGTTTTTTATATCATTGCTAAAGGGTGTTTCAATAAGCACATAACAAAACTTTGTATACAGTGTTATTCTTCAGAGGTTCCATTTTCCGACAGGGGTTAAACTGACATAAATTGATGAGAGCACATTCGCCGAGGCATCCAACACGAAGTAAGCACAAATTTATTATTTCCGTACAGTGAACCATAATCTTGTGGACAATTGGTGACATTGTGTACCATATATAAAGAAAAAGTTTGACCAAGCTTTCGAAACTTTTCTGGGTTGACATTGCTATCGATATGAAATGAAAATTTTTTAAAACTAGTTCGTCGAATGTATCGACTGATGCAAAGTGTTTAGTATTTGCAATGACCCTTCTATCCATGTTTTGCATCATTACTACTGCTGCTGCCCTACACTTTCGGCATGCTAACGTGTATGCCTATTTCTTTTCATATCCTTTGTTGAATTTCCTCACTTCGGTCTGCAAAACCTTACTGATTTTATCCATACAATAAGTTGAAATGCAACCACTAGTTTTAAAGGAATATCACAGTTGTGACAAAAATCTATTTGTCTAATTAATCAGACTTATCTGATCTAAATTTCTGCTTATAATCCATACCTGATTATTAGTGTGTGTTTTTTTTCTGATATGACTTATTTTAAAATGCCACCAACTGAAGTTTTAATCGCGTGACACTGCCTCTGTATAGCTTACTTTTGGGCGGCGATCCATTAATGGGTTATGGACTTACGATATCTACTCATCAATTACAACTGCCAAATTATTTGAAAGCCGGTCTGAGTATGAAGCTGAAAACACTTTCTCTGGCATTTGAGTGTGCTTAAATCGTCTCTATTGATCTCTACTATTATAAACGCTTTAACGGCATCTGCATAACGGTTGCTGCTGATCCAAAGATCCCGGAGAGTTTTGTGAGAAAACTCAAATGTCACTGTGAATGCAATTTAATCCAAAAGGGGCAAAAATGTGCAAAAAAGATTAATAACACTATACACTGGGGACTTTCACAAATAACTTGCCATATTTAGTTGCTTGCGCTTACATCCGCTACGAAATTTATTCTCCTCAGAATACAATTACATTTGTTAGATTATTGCTAAAAATACACGAAACAAAATAGTACATAACAACAACAAAAACAAATACTATCTTTTACCGATGACAGTTAAAATATATTCTACATACCGTGATCGTTGTTTTGCAGATTAAAGATGCTTAATTTAATGAAATTTTGTTTATTTTCTCCATATTGAAACACAATCCGCAAATCCGCACAAATTTCCACAAGCAAATGTTACGATAAATCGGCTTTCCTCAGAGGATTGCCACAAAACAACAAAAATAGTTGCCATCTAGCCGAAAAAAATAATAAATAATTGTCATTACATAAGAACATAAAAAAAGAGCTGAAGCCGAGGTTTTTTGAAATATGGAACACTGTGATCCAAGTCTTATGCGAATTGCAGTTGCTTCAAAACTGAGTTATTTGCGTTATTTACTAATCCGACTTCTGTATTTTGGACAAAGTTACCCAAACAAATGCTTAATTTATAATTGATAGACGGAGAGACAAAAGGAAAAGAGATAGACGGATATTGCTATATTGACTGGACGTGCTGTGCAGATCAATATAATATACTTTATAGGGACTGAAAAATCTTCTCAGATACGTTACAAACTTCCCACAAATTGAAAATACAATTTCATACTACGTATGAATTGCATAAAGTTATAAATTAAGGACCAAACCAAAAAAAAAAAAGGTTAAATTTTTGTGCTTCTAATATATTGCTTACGCAAATCATATATGATAACTCAAAGATTTCGGGGAAGGAAGGTGGGGTGCGGACCTCCAAACACCCCCACCCCTTCCGGGATCCATCCCTGGCGACCTCGTTTGCAAATAACGGTTATTTAGAGCCAATTTTTAACCATTTTTCCACACATATCGGCTGGAATGGAATGCAATATCACTTTCGATATTGTTTCTGAGCTCCTTTAATATAGTTACATTTTTGGCACAAACTAACGACAACAAAACACAGAACACATAAAACATAAAACATAAAACACAATAAAAGGAAATCCATGTGTGAAGTGCCCATTTGACCGGACCATTTCTCGAGATTACACGGTTACCGAATTTCCCCGTTAATAGATCAATTGTTTGACCAGATGTGTAGCAGATGGCCAAAAATAGTCTCCCAAGATGGCACGATAGCGAACTATGGTCCAATCACAACTACGGCATGAAACCCACACCTGACGGTCACTTTTTGTGCAGGTGTCGAAGTGTTGAAGCATATGTTGCTCTCCAATAACGCATATTTCGCATATTGACAAAGCGAAAAATGAGCTTCATCGCTGAATATGATTTTTCGACGAAATTCAGAATTTACTTTAAAATTTTGCAGAGCCCAATCGGAAAAGTTTCGACGCTTCAAATGATCAAGAGGCTTCAGTTCTTGAGTTAGTTCGAACTTGTAGTAAGAGCGCTTAAAGTTGCGACCACCGACTCAAAATGTCGGTAATGATATTTGTTACTAACTAACTTCACCATGATGACATGTAAACTTTGACTGACGTTGACAGATCCTAGCAAACATTTAAGTCATCTTTAGTATGAAAATACAAAAATGTTATGTCCCTATTGAAAACCCCTTTATATATATATATATACTTTGGCATGCTTTTATTTTGTTGATGCTATGCAATGCTATTTATATTAAAAAGCATACAATTCAAAGAAAAATCTACTCAAAGTACGAAAATTTAAACTAATTTTTTTGTAAATTTGTATTAAAGCATACTTTCAGGCGCTTACACTCGTTTTTTTTTCCCGGTATATTAGCTTCAGTTGCTCGTACAAAATAATTCTAATTAATGCGCCAACAATGTCGAAACAAAGCATTTCTATTTAGAACTAGTACAGCTCTTGGGTCAGATCTCGACCTCTACACTCAGCTCCGTTACGTTACGTTTCGTTTCGTTCCATTCCGCTCCACCGCTGTCATTCCATCATTCCATCATTCCATACTCGCTTTTCTATGCAGTTTTATTTGAAATCCACTCTTGTGAGTATTATCTCGCGCTTTGTGCAAATGATACCTTGACACAATTCACGCTGCCAGATTAAAAATTCATTGCGTTTTCATTGTACTATGAAGTAGTTATGTAGCTCTGTAGTTGCAGTTGCAGCTTTTTATTTTCGGTGTCAAGTCGCAGTTTGAACAAAATGAAATGCTGCATGAGCTATTCTTCTCGGCGATGGGTGGCAAATGCATTTCAGAGGTATGGCTGAAGTTCATCTACAATAATAATTCTACAGCATGCGAACTTTGCTGCAGTAAATTCATATCTCAACTTAACAATTGACATTTAAGTCAAAAAGGGAAAAGGATTTATACTATCGTACATAGAACTGTCTAAGCTACTGAATGCCATGCTGTAGGGTAAGGACCTATATAATTCTGAAGGCAGCTGCGCTAAATAATTGACATTTCATTTTCGAAATACTAACTTGCATATTCGAAAGAACATGTGTTAAATGTTATGTTCTAAGTTTATCGAATCTTTGGTTTATATAAGCTGCTAGCTGACTTATGCACGATATACAAGTATATACCAACTCTTTTATTTGCAAAAATAATTTAATTGTCAGTGTTTTCCTAGCTTCAAGAAAGCTGTCCTCGTGAGCGACCGGAAATTCTATCCCGTATGAACTGATAGGATAGTATAACTTAAAAATGGCTTCACACCAAACTGGTCGACCATTATTATAGAGAAGACCCGCGAGTACAACAAATACACCCAGCAGCTAATTGTCGGTTATGAGGCTGGATTCGACACGCCGTTCAGTGGAAGAAAATAAAAAATAGAAGGCCAAACTCCAAACTTAGATGGGTTATATGGTTTTAAGGTTCAGCTACCAAAGAGTATGATACCAAAATTACCGCGCTTAAATTCTATATGTAAGTTGTTGAATAGCATTGGAAGTCGCTGATTACGATTCTGATGTCAAATTTTCTGAAAACAAAATGGCGGACCCAAAATGGTGAGAAAATTTTGAAAAAGTCATTTAATTTCATTGAAACTTTGTATTTATGACTCTATATGGGATCCTTGATTATGATAACAGTACTTTGCTTGACGACGCTATTATACAGGGTGCGGCAGTATAACTTCCTTTTATTAAATGAGCGCCATCTGTAAGCTGTAGGGACCTTAATGTGGTGTGAGTAATACCAATCGACAGGCGTGGTTCTAAGGTTTTATTTCATTAAAGATCACTGGAGGCCTACTTTTCCTCGTTGTTCTGTTTTTCACGAATGAAACGTCTTTTAACTTGCATGGATAAATGGATAAATGCATAAATAAATAAAGCTACAGTGTGGTGTGAAATTTCATCAGTTACAATTATTGGACCGGGTGTTTATGGTGAAAATGAGGCCAGAGTAACGGTGAATTCAGACCGGTATGTGAACATGTTGGAGGATTTTTATTTCCACGACTTGATGAATTGGACGTAGGACACATTTGGTGCCAATAGAACTGCGCAACAGCTAATAGTCTAAGAGCATCGAGTGCTGTTGTTAAGGCGCGGAGTGCCTCATCTCAATAAAGCGCGATTTGGAGTGGCCAAACTGTTTCTCCAATTATAGTTCCTGATATCTGTTGACTTATACATCCAGATGAACGAACATTGCTAAATAATTTATGAGATCTACCATGCCTCTTTCGACCTGTTAGATACATTCGCATAAACTTATTAGACACTTGTCGCTTTAGCTACAGTGCATATAAACAGCACAAACTTCTTATTTCACCATAGTCGAGCTGTCATCTATTCGTTAATAATACTTATGAATGCTTGCCACGATGAACAGATTTTCTTCTCGAATCTATTCAAATACATATTGAAATTTTAGGATCAATAGAAAACAGTCGTACACATAAAAGGCGATATATAATCAGACTAAACAGTGGCATGATGGAAGAATAGAAGACTTTGAGACAAGTGGACAAACATTGAAGTTTTGAAGTCATTCTAATATACGATTTATGTCTATCCGGTGTGCATTTCTTTTATTAAATAATCTCGATTTATCTATATTGAAGCATTTGAATGACTTTGTGCCTCTTCCTTAAACCTTAATGATAGTCACATCTCGATGTTTTTTGCAGTTGATATGCACTTTTCACAACTCTATATTTGAAAGAAATGCTGAACCAAAATTCATATTAAACCATCAATATAATATGCGGTGATGGCCAAGGGTATACTAAGTTTGTGCAAATGTATGTAACAGGCAGAAAGAGGAGTGGCAAAGTCCAGAAAGTATATATGATCAGCATCGAAAGCTGAGACGATGCAGCCTTGTCCGTCTGTCTATAAGAGATAAAAAACTTCAAATTTAATATTTAGACACTCGTTTTCTGTCTTCTGATAACTAGTATTAAATGAACCTCACATTTATTTATACTAATTGAACTGCTAACTTGCATAAATAATTTAATTACAACTAAATTCAACTTGGAATATTCTATTACTTAAGCACTTCGAATGCAATACAGTGTAATCAGTAGTTGCTGTAATTATTGTTCAGATACTTTTAAATAAATTTGTATTAAATATCCAAGGCACATTTACATTAACATAGTTGCATATACTAGATACTAAATGCCATCACAATGAAATGAAAATACCATTTAATACATATTTGAAGATGTTAGATTAATTTGGTAATTAATGTCAAACGTTCTAATTGTATCTTATACATTATCGGACCTGCAAATTCCTTCATTTACAATATACAATATTTACTAAACTGTTTTCACATACATTTGTTCATTAAAATCTCCACTCAATAATTTAATAAACTCATTTGCCACATGTGCATATTTACAGAACATGCAGCAAAGATACAAAACTTCATGTAACAAAATTGAAATGCACAATATTGTGGCCATCAGATGCATCAGATGCATGCGATAGGTTAATTGCCAATTCAAACAAACAATCAAATCTTGTAGTACTTATTGTAATTGCAGTTTTCTGTCAATTCGGCTCTGTGGTCTTCAATTTCAATGTAGTATCTACACCTTTGTATCTATTGTATTATACAAAATTATACAAACAGAAATTAATTTAATATTAATAAAGTACTGCGAAGTTTATTAAATTTTACATTTTGAGCAACTTAACTCGTCTTCGTCTTTGTCGTCGTCGTCATCTTCAGCGTTCAAAATTAATTAACAAGTTTATTTGCATAGACTCGGCTTGCGTTCTGCCCTGGAGAACTTATCAAAATGAATTCTGGCTGTTGGCTGTTGGCTGTTGAAGTTGATGTGGCACATATAGCACGTTTGCCTGGCATGAATCTTTTACTGGTGCTGGTGGCTCTATGGTGGCTCTATGGTGGCTCGCACGCGCACACAGTTGTTAAAATATTTAAGTTTCCCAACGCATTATGTTAATTTAGATATTAAAGCATCCTGGGAATATTGCATCACATTGTCGCTTGGCGTTTATTATTAAAAACAGCGAACGCGACAAAAGTTTTTTAATTTTTTGGCAAACTAATTTCACTGCTCACATCGTAAAATCTGTTCGCATTGTCGTGTAATTATTATTATCATACTCTAAACAGCTAAATATAAATAATATTCTGTTTTTGTAAAGTGACTTGTAACGCATTGAACCATGGAGTTGAAATAAAGTATTCAAATTCTTATTTCGATGTAGTCTTTTCTGTCCGTCGGAACATTATTGAGGGGAATAGCAGTTTCAATATGTACTGTGGTGAAATAAATACACATAATCACTTTTATTGCTAACTTTTGTATTGATTTGTTTGTTAGATTTGCTCCATTTATGATCTATATCATGGATAATTGTTTGGTTGGTTTCTGGGACGTACTTATAAAAGCAAACTTCATCACGATTTTGTCAAAGTTGCTAGACCTTCCATCTTGGAGTTAGCTTACAAAATACTATTTTGCAAAACAAACTTGAGCCTCTTTTTGGACCTCATTCGAAATTTGTGGAAGCCATCGAAAAGCATTCTTCATCTACAACAGACTGTTTTGCAAAATTCGCTACACAGCAATGCCATTTAGTATCAGTTCCTCAACAATCATTACTTGTGTCAATTGTGGATCTTCGTCTTCTGTAGCCTTTGCTAGAGCCACATTTCTCAACATGGTCGATGATTTTGGCTAACCTTTTTGAGGCTCGTCATTTACCATAAAATATGCTAAAATCTTCATAACCAATGAACATACAACGAATTTCTTGCCGCTTTTGTGGTGGCATTTTATTCAACTTCGCATCATTTTCTCGCCT
Source organism: Leucophenga montana (assembly GCA_035044765.1). Lineage (NCBI taxonomy): Eukaryota > Metazoa > Arthropoda > Insecta > Diptera > Drosophilidae > Leucophenga > Leucophenga montana. Next base: position 55,761 of record JAWNNQ010000509.1, read on the forward strand.
GCATGACTTTATTGGCTGGAACGTCAATGCTGTCGTAGCCTGGAGGCTTGGATGACTTCTGGTTGGCTTTGAAATGCTGAATTTCCTGGGTGCACTCTTCTGGTATAAACAGAACAATTTAGCAGGTCGTATCTAGGAATTTTATGCTATGCAGATATTGAATTGCAAGAAGGCGCTGTAAATATGATCCGCGAAGACTTCGGAGAACGACACCAAGGGGCTACTATTTGAACTTTTGAGAATTTTTGTGACTTCATAGACTGTCTTATTTGACTAAGCTTTCTCTAAAAACTCATTGAGAGACTGTTCACGCAGCTTGTGCAGTAAGTTCTTGAGCTCTTTGATAGAGCTGTTCAACGCAGCTTTGTCTCCAGGACTTCAACCAAACTCTCCGTAGGCGCCTATTCTCTACAACCTTTTATGCAACCTCGAAGCACCACAGCTGGAGATGCCTTGTATTCACTCTTGGTATAACCACTACACAGCGTTGTCAATATATACTTCGCGAAACTGAGCTCAAGTCACTGAAAAAATAAATATTTAGCTGCTCCGGAAGCGCATTAAAACTTCGCTTCTGCCGAAGTAAACATTTTCTCCCGGTTTTTTTTCTTCTCAATTTTCTATTAAACATTTTCCATAAATATTTTAGCTTTTTATGATTAGTAAAATTTAGCGTCGACTAAACTTTAATTAACAAAAATATTTATTTACAAATTTTATTTGACACACTTTATGAGTTTGCATAGAAAATTCGGTCCAATTTGTAATCGCAAAATTTTGTGGTCAATGGAATGCACGCTGCATACTAAATGGACTCCGATCTAAATATTTTTAGCTATTATTATGTAAAATTTTTGTTGATTATTCTGTAATTATTGTAGATACATTTCGGTATTTGCAGTTCAATGTGTTTTTGTTGCTATTTCAATTTGGTTTTTATTCGTTTTTGTTTCGTTTACATTTGTCTCCCTCCTGAATGCGAATTGTTAACAATTTCATGTGCGAAGTTTTTAATTGAGTTGTTGTGCATTCATTTAGTTTTGGTTTTGGTTTTGGTTTACTTAATTAGTTCTGTTTAATCACGCAAAATGCGTAGAACTGCCATTAATATTTGTGTAAATTTTTACATTAAATATTATGAGAATTAAATATGAAGTTTTCTGTACGAAATTAAACTTAAACTAGTTATATTTATAAATTTTTAATATAATATTTTAAGCGATGCTTTTTGTAAAAGTTTAACTAAAGGCCAACTTCCTACATTGGTATATCAACACGCATTCGCTTCTGAGTTTGGAGTGCAAGGTTCTCCTTTATAACACAGTTATAAATCCTATTTGGACATACGGCGCACTAATATGGAGTTATACCAGCGGACATAAGAGCTCAATAAAAGAGCTCAATAAAAAATCCTTAGAACCATCACTGGAGCTTCATGGTACATAGGAAACGAAAATATGCACAAATACCTTAATATAAAAACTGTTAAGGATGAATTTGCGCGTGTCAATCAGAAATACCAATGTAGACTGGTTTCACATCCCCAAACATCGACAAGATACATTGCTCAAATGATACACGTCACGGGACTGAGAAGGAATAAGCACCCAGTCCAGTAAAGACTTCTTAGGACAGCACAAACCATAACTGTCAGTTGTTCGATTAGAATAAGTGATTTGGTTTAAGATTTCTTAAATTATTATTAAGCTCAAATTGAGATTTAGACTACAGAGCGCGCCAAAGAATACATACACTCATATCTATATATACATACAGACAGACAATCGAAAACCATAAACATTCTTAAAACAGTCGGGTAAAAAGTCGAGATAATTATAATCTTAACTATTTAATTTTGGTGTTTGTAGCTAGTGTCTTAAGGATACTAGATAGTTTCCATCAGATACTTTGTTTCATTCTAACGGACGGACGAATGTACATGCCTATATTATCTTGACTTTCAAGTATATTTATAGTATACGCTATCTACCACGCCTCCTTCTGTCTGTTACATACATTCCCACAACATAATTATACTCTTGTGCCTTCGTGTACAGGGTATAACGAAATTAATTCAACTGAAGCACCATTATCTATTTCTCTGTATATCAATTCTAGCAAGCTTTGAAGAACGACAGCGTAAACATTTTCTCGCGCTTATATTGTTGTTTTCTCCGCCGTGAACAATGAGATTAATTGAATGGAAACCTATTGGACTGTAAATGTATCTCTCCATCGATAAGAATTTATCGAAAAAACTACATTATTGCATTCAAAAGCGGAAAATTTAACAATAATTTAAAAAAGATTTGAATACACACCAAAACCTGAAGTGGTGAGCAGCGTTTAAAAACGAATAATGCCGGTTTGTCGCTCTCACTTCTTAATATACGCTTACCACAACTATGGTGGAATAATATACATACTAGTATTCCACCATGACGTTAATTATCACGTTTGCTTGTTCTCACACCACATTATCTGGCACTCTCGCTCTCTCTCTCTCTCTCTCTCTCTCTCTCTCTCTCTCTTTATTTTGCTCTCTGCTACAGCTTATCTCCATTTTTATCAGCTGTTTTATTGTTAATCTATTTATAGCATGCTATAATACACTCTCGCATGCGTGAAAATTACAGGCCCTCTGTGATTAGAGGCCGCTGCTCATTGTCTATGCAGTAAACCACAAATGAAGATTAGAAACTAGAATTATTTAATATACGTTTTATAAGCGATAGAAATCTATGTAAATATGTTTGTAGATAAAAACAACACACACACAAAATTAGATTCGGTAGTAGTATCAACGTTTTAATACACTGCAATCGATTTTTAAAATAGGTATCCCTAGTTCAAAACAGTTAACTTAGCTATTAAGTTAAGGTTCTACATATCTGTATCTGATATAATAGTTTATTCGGTTTATCGACCCAATTCCGAGTAATGATCTCGATTCATATAACTTTTCAACTATAGCCTGTACCATGAGTGTTAAATGTTTGTATTGTTTTTTGTTTTATTATGGTATTACTTTAAGAATCTCAAGCTTTGATAATAAATATCAGCAGTTACATTTGAGTTCAACTGAGAGCTCTGTAAGAGTTTCACATACAAAATCTCAAAAAGGGGCATTGAGTTTGTATGTATGCTTTACTTAATAATTGGCGTGGCACTACCATATCAATACTCTCCAACTGCTGAGAAGGAAAAAGCAAAAGAAATCTTCAGTCCAAGCTTTAGTTGAAAATCTAAAAAACTGTATCCGTAAAATAGTCTTCTATTAGTCTGAGTCTCTGTATTCGAGTAGATATGGATTGCGTTACAAACCTTCTGACAAACTGTCACTACGCTTTTCACACTGTATTTGAAGTGTAAATTGAGAGCTGCAGCAAAGCGTTTTATTAATTTATAACCATAGATAAAAAAGCGGACCGAGTTGTCAAATTGTGCTGGTATTTGTTTGTCTAATGCCCGTTGCTTCGTATCTACTATGTCGAGTATATCTAGACAAATAGTAGTATTTATGTACTATGCGAGTGAAAAATTAAACTAAATTGCAGCTATACTCGTTTACAGCAGCAGCAGCAGCAGCAGCGACAGCAGCAATAAAAAAAATAAAATGACGCTGAGGTTGAGGTTGGGCGATCGCCAGCGATCTCGGGTTCAGTGCAGCTGCAGTGTTCAAACTGTGAACTACTTAGACAATCTAATACTGCAATATGTCCGATAAAGTTACAACAAAAAATTGGGATACAAATGAGGAGATACAGTATTTTCGAGAGTATCTACGCATACCAAGTGTACATCCGCAACCGAATTATGGTAACTAATATTTGTTAAAAGCTACGTGTATAAAATATGTTATCTGTATTTCTTATGAAACTTCCATAGTACCCTGCGTTGAGTTTCTGAAACGTCAGGCAGAATTGTTGGAGTTACCACTCAGCGTTTACTATCCAGAAAATGTGCAAAATCCCGTAGTGGTACTGACCTGGCTTGGCACGGAGCCGGAATTAGCCAGTGTACTGCTCAATTCGCATATGGATGTGGTGCCTGTTTTTCCGAAGAGCTGGACTCATGCACCGTTCGCTGCTGAAATGGATGACGAAGGACGTATATTTGCACGCGGTGCACAGGATATGAAGTGCGTCGGCATGCAGTATCTGGGCGCTATACGCGCATTCAAGCGTCAGGGCAAACAATTTAAGCGTACAATACATCTTTCATTTGTGGCAGGTGAGTTGTGATTTAAATTTATAGTGTGAAAGAACACTTAGTCGATTAACAGCTTAGTTTAGTTAGTGTCATTTCCAAAAACAAAATGTACTGTGAATAAGAGAAATGAATTTGTTATTTTGAATCATTCGAAATGAGTTCTACATTTAGAACTATACTAAACGAATTGTACCTTTTGAATCATTCAATATGAATAGTACAATTTGAATCATTCGAAATTAATTCGACATTGAGAATTATACTAAAAGAATTGTACATTTTGAATCAGTCAATATAAAAAGTGCATTTTGAATCATTCAAAATGTATTGTAAATGTAAAATGAATTCCACATTTTGAATCATTCTAAATAAATTGCACATTTTCAATAATTTAAAATTAATTTATACATTTTGAATCATTCAAAATAAATTGTACATTTTCAAATATTCTAAATGAATTGCAGATTTTGAATCATTAAAACTAATTTGTACATTTTGAATAATTTAAAATGAATTGTATATTTTGAATCATTCAAAATAAATTTAGGTTTTGAATCAATCGAAATGAATTGAGCATTTTGAATTATTTAAAATATATTATACAGTTCGAATCATTCAAAATGAATTGTATACATTTTCAATTATTCTAAATGAATTGCAGATTTTGAATCATTAAAATTAATTTGTACATTTTGAATAATTTAAAATGAATTGTACATTTTGAATCATTCAAAATAAATTGTACATTTTGAATCATTCAAAACGAATTGAATATTTTGAATCATTCAAAATGAATTACATATTTTGAATCATTCAAAATCATATTGAATCATTCTTTTTGAAAACTTTTTGAAAAACATAAATGGAATTGAATGGAAATTTAACTCATTAACTTTTTTAAGTAATAAATTCTTTTACAAAGATGATTTACTTCTGCATACAATTCTTTTTTTCTTTTCAAAATGATTCAAAAATGTACATTTCATTTAAATTGAAATTCAAAATCATATTCAATGTTTTATTCACAAGGAATTATTCAAAAAAGTTTTATTCAATGCCTGAATGCTTGCTAGATTCATTTAAATTTGAATCATTCGTTTACAACTCTGCTGTGAATATCGCAATTATTTCTTTTATTTACAATATTTTTAGATGAGGAGATGGGTGGTCGTCTAGGCATGCGTCCATTCGTTGCGACTGCAGAATTCAAAGCGTTAAATGTCGGTTTTGGCTTGGATGAAGGTCTTGCGGCGCCAGATGAGGAATATCCCGTCTTCTATGCAGAACGCAGTGTTTGGCGTCAGTTTCGCATTTTGCAAATTATTTCAATTGAAGTTTTTTAAAGCACCTACCTCATCTATAGGTTTCTATATGAAAGTAACTGGTCAAGCGGGACACGGTTCATTGTTGCATAAGAATACCGCTGGCGAAAAACTACACTATATGCTGAATAAAATGATGGCAATGCGTAAGAATGAGGTGCAACGTCTGGATAACAATCCGGAGTTAACTATTGGCGATGTCACCACCATAAATTTGACACAGCTCAGCGGTGGTGTGCAGAGTAATGTGGTGCCGCCGCTTTTGAATGCCTGTTTTGATGTGCGTTTGGCACTCGATGTGGATCAGGATGAGTTTGAGGAGCAGGTATGTGTTTCTCTTTTCTTAAACGTTAATTTGTTACTCATCTCCACATTTAAATATATTCGTAGTTACACAAATGGTGCAAAGAGGCTGGTGGCGGCATTGAACTGGACTATGAACAGAAACGTCCTAAAGTGTTGCCCACTGCAACCGATGAGAGTAATCCGTTCTGGTTGGCGTTTAAACGTGCCACGGATGCACTGTAATTATTGCCGTAGTTTCACTAGGCTTACTGGACACTAATGCGTACCTTTTTCTAATCCACAGTGGTCTGAAGACCAAGCTACAAATCTTCACCGGCGGCACCGATTCACGCTATTTGCGACAGGTTGGCATTCCGGCTTTGGGTTTCTCGCCAATGAATCACACTCCAGTGTTGCTGCATGATCACGATGAGTTTATTCGCGCAGATACTTATTTGCGAGGCATTGAAATTTACGAACAAATCATAAGTGAAGTGGCGAATGTTTAAAGACTTGATGTCACCCTACTTTTTTATTATAAACTGTTGTATCTACATATAAAATTAAATAAATTTTATATGCTTAAATCAGCTTAAATCGGATGGCAACCATAGTCTAAAGAGCTCTATTTGAACCACATTTTTAGGGGTGCTTTAGTGGTAAAATCAGCACCTATGAACATATATTTTTATACTTTATTACGATTAAAATCCAGGCACACCAAATTTGGTATTTGAGCATTATTTGATAATAATACTTCAGAAACTTAATTTGAACAAGTCTGTGGAACTTATTCATCCTTGATGGCTCTATTACGTAAAGCGTAAAAACTTCTTGTTCGGAGACTGATGGGCACTGCTCTATCAACTCGACTATCGATGCTGATCGTGAATATATACATATATGGTTGTGTATAAGTTTGTATATATGGTTCACAAATTGTGTTGGTGATAATTTCGACGTCAACGATGCTTATCGCACTTTGAAGCTGATAACGGCCAAGTAAAAGCAATGCTTGAAGTGAATCCACATTCGTCTACTCGTGACATAGAGGAGGCACTGATTCTTCATCATTGGACGTCAACGACCATTTTCAAAACCTGGGATTCATCAGCAGGCACGATATATGGGTTCCTCCTGAAGTCAAAGAAACTCATCTCACCAAGTGGTTGAATATTTTCAATACTCAATTGAATCACAGCATAATCGATAATTTTTGTAGCCACTCGATATCGTCGATAAAAAATAGAGAAACGTAAACAAATGAAAATGTACGCTGCCAAACAGCATCCAAAGCTGATGTTCTTCTAAGAAAATTATGCTCTGCTTATGGTTAGACAACATGGGTATATAAACGACCACCATACCGACATTCAAGCTAACATTGAAGAAGATTTTCATGCAAAAATCCAAATATAGGCGTGGGTTTGCATATCAGCCTACCATCAAATTGTGAAGATCACACCCATTGATATATGTATATATATATATATATATATATACAAGTATGAATGGTTTGCGGTCGACTCAATCTGTTGAATCCTTTATTCTTTTCTCCGAACATTGCAATTACAGCCGGTTTGTTGCCCACAGCTCGCTCACTTCATTTCTTATACTTCAGCGTGAAGCCTAGTTAAGCTTTGGTTCCACCGAAATTAACATTTTCTCTTGTTAATTTGAAAATTTTCTTCACAAATTGAATTTTGTAAACAAAAGATACAAATTTTTCCTTTTAAGTGCTGTACTGCTGTACAAACTATTAAAACGGCCCTCGTAAGTTGTCAGACTGAGCATTTTATTGACATCGATGGTGAACTACAATATTAGCTTGCTTTCAGTTAACCCCCATTGCTTTTTAAACCCTTAAGCACCCAAATAGATTCATTTCTATTTTGTATCTACTAATTGAAAGTAACTTAATAGGCATATGTAATAAATTCTAAAAGTCAAAATAAATCAAAGCTTTGGAGAGAGAAAATATATAGAAAACGACAAAAACTTTTATTTTACCTCGAAAGCCATAATACTCATATTCGCATATTTGTTGTAAGTAGTGCAGCGAACGCTGCACAAACGTCGCAGTCTTTCAGTCTCTTGAAGTACGCCGTCCTAATCGGAACTTTTACACTTTTAAAACTTAAAACTACGTGTACGATTACGTGTACGATTACGAAAAACACGCAGTATGCATTACTTTGAAGAAGCACCGAAAAATGTTTCCGGCGCACCAGGCTCAGATATTCCCGAACAAAGTTTCTCCTTAAAGTTCGCTCCGAATCAGTTGCTACCCGCAGAGCAGCGTATTGGACAGCTTATTACGCAGAAATGTTTGGAGCAGAAGTTCTTCTACGGCATAGAACTGACGCCACCTAAGAATGACTCGAATCGTATAATATTCGATTTGAGTATCTTTGAAGACTTCGTACCGCTCTTCACATCGATTGTATGGCTGACCCATATCAACTGGAACATTGAGCCAATCGACTCTATTGATGCTTTGAAGATGGCTAAAAAGTTGGCGCCGAGCGAGTGCCCTGTGCATTACACTTGACCGCCTATCGTGCCACTGAAAAGCGGTTGACCGAATTGATGGCGCTTCAACTGCCCAATACGCTTGCGCTTCGTGGAGATTTAGTGTATCCAAGTCAACAGTATGCACATGCTAGTGATATGGTTGCCGATATACGACGTTTAAGGGGTGGTGAGTGAAGTTATAACTTTTTCTTTTAAATGCCGACGGCGAAATGTGTAGTTTAAATGCTCTTTTGCAGATACAATTTCTATTGGCGTTGCGGGTTATCCCAACTTACATCCTGAGATGACATCACGCGTTGAAGACATAAAGAATCTTACCATAAAGGTAAGTCTTGAATTGCGATTCTTGTATAAAGTAAAGTTCAAAGCTTATCGCTGACCAACAATGCGATTATCTCAATTCAGTGCAGTATTTCAAGAATGCGCAACGTAAAATTTGTTTATATGAAATTATCAAAAGCTTTTAGAAATTCAAAAGACAAATAAAAAGCAGCTTATCACTTCTTTTTTTGTGCTATAGTTCTTGAAAAATCTCCGATTTTAGCTACTTTCGTACTCACCGCTTTTTTTTTAAATCATTTTTCCATTGGCAGGTAAACGCCGGCGGCGACTACATCATCACACAGATATGTTTCTCAGCGCCGGACATCATTGAGTTTGTGAAGCTATGTCGCGCCGCTGGCATTAATGTGCCCATTTTAGTGGGCATCATCGTTCCGCATTCGATGGGTATTCTAAAACTGATCGAATCCATTACTCATGTACAGCCCACAGCTGAGGAATTGGCAGAGGTTGAATCCCTAGAACCGCAACACTTTTTGGAATACTTTATAGAGAAATCTGTCAGCATAATAAGCGAAGTGCTGGGTGCCAATGTGGGAGTCTATGGTTTTCATTTCTTTTCGATGAATCGTCTAGAAAATGTACACACTGTTCTGGAACGTTTACGCGCAAAGGGTGTGTTTTAAACAACTTGCTCAGTACATAAAAAATGTTTTGGTTTAGAGGTTAGCAAAGCATTTTTGTATGACAATAAAAGAAAATAATATGATATAGATAATCTATACATAATTTTCAAACGTTATTTATATATGTTCTTCTTTTTATGCAAGAAAAATTGGAAAAGTTCTGGTATAAATGGAGAAATCGGGAAAAACTGAAATCACGCTTTTCTATGATTTTTGTTTGAACTCAAGAGCAGAACTTACGATTCGAACGATGAATATGCGTAATTACCCTTGCTGGGTATATTAAGTTTATGCAAATATATGTAACATGCAGAAGAAGGCATGTCAGACCCCATAAAGTATATACTTATATTCTTGTTCAGCATCGAATTATGTAGTGTATTAAATTCTGCTGGGTATTTTGTAATCGGTAACAACTAAGACGATTGGTGCATTCTTTGCCACTCATTTCATTGGAAACGTGAATTTTTCATAGCTCAATTACTTCTTGAGGTGCATGAGATTTAGTAGATATCTAAAGGGCACCGGGAGAAATGTGGTTAACTGGAAAAGTGGGTGGTGCCAAACCTGCAGATTTGGTACATACCTTGCCCCGGACTGCTTAAAAAAAAACAACATGTTTATGGATTTTAATACAAATCTTTATAAACGCCTTCAAAATAGGCTCCTTTTGATTCGCTATAAGCATGCCAATGGTTGATCAAATTTTGCATACACTTGTTATACGCCTTTTTACGCCTTTACGCGTTTTTAGCACAATTTCCATCACTTTTTCGATATTTTTGTCGTTAGCAGTGGTGGATGGACGACTTTCATGAGGCAAGTTTTCTACGATTTCACGACCCTCACTGAAGTTTCAATTATAGAAGTCTGGTTACAGTTGCATAGGAATTACTGAGACTATGAAAAAGTCGCACCTCTAACGTACTTGGATTCGATAAAGAGAACCATAGTGCCAATAGAGACGAATATCCAGAACTACCAATTGAAGATGGCTTTCTTGTAGAGCCACCGGATTATAACGAGGTCGACTTAGTAATTAAAAATCTGAAGAATAACAAAGCGGCAGGCTCCGATGAGCTGGCAGCTGAGTTATTCATGATCGGTGGCATAGAATTGGTATGGCGTATGCACCAATTCTTCTGCAAAATATGGACCGTTGAGTGCAAACCCAGCGATTGGAATCGCAGTGATATTTGTAACATTTTTAAGAAAGGAGATCTGCCTGTCTGCGCGAACTACTGTGGAATAAGTCTCGTTTCAATTGGATGTAAAATTCTGTTCTGGAACAGTACCGTGAGTCGATTATAAGGCCGCTTTCGATACGCTGATAAGATCGAAGTTCTTCAACGTCCTATCTGAATTTTGTATCCCAGCAAAGATCATTCATATTTATATGATGAAGCTATCATACACCAAAAGCATCGTCAGAGTAGGATAGAACCTCTCCGAACCCTTTGATATATATGTATATATATCCTACGCGAATGCCCATACGTAGAACGGTCGGGCACGATCTTCCATAAGGAAGTGATGCTACTCGCGTTTGCTGATGACATTGACATCAGCGGCACGAGTGAACGACGAGTTAGCAGCGCGTTCTCGGAGATTGAGAAACAGTCACGTCTCATGGATCTAGCGGTAAACGAGGATAAGACGAAGTACTTGGTGTCCACTCGTTGACCATCAGCGCGTCTTGAACGGTCTGTGAGTATGGAGAATTTCAACTTAAATGTGGTAGAAAACTTCATCTATCTGGGAATAGAAATTACCAGAGACAACAACGTCAGCCGAGAGATCAGACGAAGAATCACGCTTGCTAATCGCTGCTACTTTGGGCTCAGCAAGCAAATTAGAAGTAGAGCCATCTCACGAAGTGCAAAGATAAAAATCTACAAGACACTGATAATCCCAGTCCAGCTGTATGGCACAGAAGTGTGGACCCTGACATCAACGGATACCGCTTCTTTGCACGAGTGTACGAGATTAGTATTCTTCATAGGTTTTTCGGACTTATTAGAGTATGCGATGAGTTTCGACTATAAAGTTTTTCGATTTAATGAAAAAGAAGCAAAAAAAAAAACATGCGAACTGATATTCTTTAAGCATACATAATTACCTTTTTAGAGAACATATTAAATGACTTAGTTGCGCCCATTAAAGTATCTTCTTATTTCTACAAATTTTGCAAAGCACAAACTCATTCAATAAAGCTACTTTCAAAAAATTTATTAGAGTCAATTTAAAAAGCATGTTCACTGCTACTTTAATGTAGTCGTGTACACCCACAAATTCCAATTAAACCGACCTAAAGTTATTATTATTGTTTTTTTTTTCATATCGAAACCACGTAGCAACTCACAGATATAAAATTTTGCATTCAAAATTGATTTATACGGCATATTCGGTACACAAATGTGCCACTTGTCGACCGACTTTCAAATGGAAACATTTGGCAAGGATACCAAAAACAGCACTTTTAGTTGAAAATTATGCCATGTCAGAGCATATGATGATGAGAATGCATCGGATGATGAGGCTGATGATGATGATGATGATGATGACGTTGGTGGGTGACTAAAATTATGACGACAGCCATGTTGAAGATGATAAAGATTGAAACCGAAAGGAATAATAATACGCATAGTAGATGCATAGTTGAGGCTAAAAGTAGGCTTAGTCCCAGAAACATGCATGCATGTAGCTATAAATAAGCCAAGGAACATGAGCCTTTCGTGTGCTTTAGTCTCATATCAAACAGCAGCTGCAAATGTTGTCGTCAAGCTGCCTGTTTGCCTGTTTGCCTGTTTGCCTCTCTTGAACTGTTGAAATTTATTATCTACTCGTACGCTTGTATTTAGTAGATACTTACGTATTTTGTATAATTATGTTTATAACTAAATAATAAGCGAATGCGTAACAATGACAAGTGTCCTGACAACGAGTTAGAGCGAGAGCAAGTCTGAAAGTTTAACAATTTTTGGATAATTTTTGTAAAATTTATGCCAACATGTTTTAAGCTCATATTTCATGAAGCAGCATGCTGTTCAATTGAGTTGATTTAGCATCTTGAGTGGGCGCCATAATGGTGCTTCGTAGAAAATATCAATTCAAAATTACGCATAATTGATTTAATAACATGTTGAGGCATGCACACAAAAGCCAAGCACTGAAAAAAAAAATATAAATAAATGAATATAAGTAAAGAAAATGGTGATGGAAGACGTAGGGTGACCAACTTTTTTTACAAATAAACTTGTCTGATAATATACTGCTTGTGTACCAAAAAAAAAAACAGGAAATAACGCTGCTGTCGACTGTGCTCGACCTCTAGATACCCTGCACCTTGTCTATGGCCTCTTATATAAACCAAAGATTTATGGCTGCTATATACTTTGGTGGTCCGATTTGGACAGATGCGAACAATTTTATTCAAATTAATGAAAGACAAACCAAACGTGACGTTCAATTCACTATAAACAGAACCAACCAATTTTCATATAAAAACTTAAAAATGAGGGTCAGGTTTGTTTAGGGGCCATCCCAAACAGTGGTCCTATCTCTAAAAGCATGGTTGGCATGTGCACTTAACACACTTTATCTGAAAAAGTAGAGTCTAACTATTTAAACTTGAAGTCGCTTTCTCTTATGGTCTCCAAAATATTTTTGTTCAAACAGACGGAAGGATGCACAGACGGACATTTCTATATAGACTCGACTTTTTAGGCACTATTTAAAAAGATTCTGCTCTATTATTTATAATTAAAACAGCTTGGTCTGTTAACTTTTAATAAAGTTAGCAGACCAATATTGAAATATGATGAAAAACGTAGATGTTGAGATGTAATTTTATAAGAATAGTTTTGTACTAAATTTGTGCTACAATTAGCATTTTTTTGCTCGAGTCTAAATAAATAAAAAAAAAAACGGTCCGTTAACTTTAGAATAAAGTTAGCAGACCAAAATTAAACTTTAAAGAAAATCGCACTAGCTAAAATGCAACTATCTTTAGCTAGCTTTGTGCTAATTTTGTGCTCCAAATAACAAATTTGTACCCGACACTAAATAAGAGAATTGGTTTGGTCCGCTAACTTTAGATTAAAGTTAGCAGATCAACATACAAATATAACTAGTTTTGCGCTCGACTCTAAATAGCAGAAACAGCTTGGTTTACTAAAAAAAGAGACGTTTAGTTAGCAATGATGAAGCCATACTGGTGTAGCACCACCTACTCGAACATATGCAACCATATACACAATACGCGGGATACAATTTTTAATTCGACTGCAAGAAGACATATTGGTCTGCATTGATTTTTGGGCACTTCACTCATTTATCATTCAATAACTCAGAAGAATTTCAAGTGATTATAGTGTTAAGCAGAAAATTAGATCTTTCAGTTTTGTGAACAATTTTGAACGAAATAGTCCGAAAGTTTTACTTTTTTATAATATTTTTTTATTACGCTTGATCACTATTTCATGGAATTTCTAGTTCAACATAAACATTTGTATCATTATATTTAGATATAGCAATCAATTCTCAATTAAATGGCATTCAATGCATAAAAATCGAATAAAAATTGATAAAATAAATTTTTTTGTAAACTTTTTCCAATCAAAGAGAATTTGCTCTTAGCTATTAATTTTTCATCTGGCATACTTAACAAACGGAAATGCAAAAAGTGGCTTCTATTTCTTGCGCGATAACAGTGTTTTTTCTACTGGTAACTGACTGTTCCCATGCAACCGTATATTATTTATTATAATATCAAGTTTGTTTGTATTCCATGTAAAGTCTATGCATGTAATTATTTGTTTCGTTCTGTGAGTGAATTGTCATTTATGCACAAAATATTCAACCGATTTTGATGAAAATATGTATTTTGTATATTGTATATATATGAATGCGATTAATATGACTGGTTTCGCGACACGTCTATCACTTCTTGTCCACCATTCATTTATAGAGAGATCTCGAAAACCTTACTATATGCTTCGATGAAAGTTTTTTGACTTTCACCTTTCAAATTCCCTTACCCCCATTGGGTACGGTTATAGTTTCGAGAAGATAGGCTCCGTTGCCAGAATATTCTTATTATATGGCTGAATCTCATTTGATACTGCAGAAACTCAGGACGTTTTGTTTAACATATTTTGAAATCATTGCTTTACTGCTAATGACATAGATTCATTTTGAAAACTTTTAAAGTTGTCCCTCTATATATTTGAAGAACTGCAATTTTTCAATGACCAAATCGTATTTTATCTCTCCTTTAAGTCTAAATTTTACATTTATCTGTTTCAGTAAGTCAGTTTAGAAAGATCTGACAGTCAAAACATTTTCTAAACAATCGTATCGAACATTTTTGTTCTATTTCGTTATATCCGGCGGTGGTGGTGTTGTCTCCACGAATTTTCCATCAATGCATTCGCCCGATTTTTCAGCTCCATTTGTTTCAGGAACTCCATCAATGGCTTCGTCAACTGCAGCAATCTTCTTTGGTTTGCTTACGCGATAGATCACATAGAGCAGCGCTATGGATGCATATGTGGCTTTGGCAACCTAAAATATAGTATTATGATTCAACAAATGGATAATGACCACTCTATAGGAGTTCAAAATCTCTGTACTTACATTTGCGCGGCCAATGGTGGTGATACTATTAAAGTACTTCTTGAATCCTTGCGGCATGGTACCTATGTACTAGCTGTTACAGCGTAACAGATCGGGGAAATTTTCAATTTGAGAATGAAGCGACTGATTTCCGGATCTGAACTGCTATTGTTTGGAGTTCAACTGAAAAATATTATACTGAAACTGTCAATGAAGTATTTCAAGGCCTACTACACATTATAAATTTTAAAATTGATTTAACCGGAATAAAATCAAAAAAAAGGGAATAAAAAAAATAATACTATAAAGTCCCACAATTGCGCAAAACTTAGTTATCTTTGATGGATTTCCTTGAAAAGAATGTAGTTTCTTGAAAAACATGCCGTCGATAGGAATGTCCTTCATAACATATTGGCAGCTACGTCTACGAAACTCTTTCCTTTCATCGGCAAATACATATTTCGGAAAATGCAAAAGTTGCACGGTGCCAAATCAGGCGAATACGTGGAGTAAAGTGATTTTTAATTAAAAAATTAGAAACAAGCGTTAATTCTGCATACTTTGGAGCGCATTGGAACAAACAATGTACACAACTTTCGGTAGCCCAAAAGCTCATTAAAATCTTGACTAATATTTAATGAGTTCTCGCAGATTTTTGAATGAACAGTTTTGAATAAATTGTCTAAAATAGTAGCGAAGCGCAAACAAAGCAAACACGAAAGTTCCTAGCTCTTTCACGCTCGGAGAGTATTTTGATAACTGGTAACTGGCAGCTCGCCTGATATCGCCTTATATTATTATACCAAGTAGGTAGCATACGTTGAGAGTAGCAGTTACGAGGGTGATTTTAGCCGAATTGCTTGTGAACTGATAACGGTATACAAAAGTTTAGTGCAGAGTTTGGGCAGCACATGTGGTATTGAGCATTTTAAAACTTCCCCATACTGGCCGCAGGCTAACAAATTTGTTCTTCCTGCCTATCTGACTTTCAAATCTTCTTTCAATAACTTTCAAACATAAAACTAATGATGCGCATTGCTCAAAATTTGAAATAGTTGCCAGAAACAAGCTTTGTTAAAAACTACGTGCCACATCTCTAAATTTCCTAATGATTATTAGACTATACTCCTTATTTGTAGTTGGTTTCATCTTCATTTTGCTGTGTTCAAAATATGAATTTTCTACAAAATTTATATGGTCAGCCTAGGCATGAGAACACATAAAACAAAATACCAAATGCTGATATAGTAATTTAACAAAAATTGCCTATGTTAAATTTATGAAAAACAGAAAACAGGAGCAAGAATAATTTTTTTTGTAAGTGTTGTAAGTAAATGTTGCGCATGCCAAAATAAGCAACTTTACATACATAACGACTTTGGAGCCTGAAGGAAAGCAAGGAATTTGCGAAATTATTTCTTTTTTTCTTTGTTTTCACGCTTTTGCACGCTGATAAGCGCTTCAGAAAGAAAAAGCCGAGCAAGCTGCGAGTTGGGGATTTATATTTATATCTTTTATGACTTTAACGCGATTACTTCACGCGCTGACTGTGAAAACTGAAAGGCTCAAAATGTGTACTTCGCGAAGTGAGTGGCAATTTTTTTTTTTGCACAATTGTTTACTAAGCGTGCAGCAACTAGCGCAAATATCACACCATATACTCGTATATATACATGGGTATATGCGTAGTATGTGACCTATAGCCCAATGAATGCATATAGTATATAAGAAGTATCTATAGTACTATTAAATTCAATCGAAATCGACAGCGGCAATTTACTGAAGCGCTTAATCCTGCCGCCAATAATGATGACGACAAGGACGATGAAAAACTGCGAGTGAAAAATTAAACTGCATGAAATTAAATTAGCATTGAAGCGTTGGAGGGAAGTTGAATAAACTGAGATATAAAATGCTGACAAAATTGTAAGCCGCGGCAAAATGATGTCAAGCCGAAATGCAAAATGTTAATTGGGCTCAGCTTTGCGTTGTCGACAACAAGGACGACGACGTAGACTACGGCGGTGCACAGTGGACAAAATAGTCAAGTTAGAGGAATTCCAAAGCAATGTATCAATTTTGAAGTTTTTTTTTTTTTATTTTTTTTTTTTTGTTTTCAAGTGAAGATATTCATTTTCATACGTTTTCAGTATAAAAAATGTCAAATTATTCAGAGTCTGTGCTTGCCATCTTGAATCTTTCATCTGAAACAAGACTTTTTACATCAGTATCAAGTTTGATTTTGTTCTTTGAATATAGTATTGAAATACTTGTTGAAAAGGAAGAAGTGAGGAGATCTGAGGATGTATTTACATTGCAGTTTTCTGCGATGTTTTCCGAGTATTATGCTCATGGAAGTTTCTAACATCTTTGTTTCTGGCTTCTTTCATCTCCTCCGACATCATGTCAATTGGCAATCTTGCCAATTCGCTTAATCATAGGTTCACTAACGCCTGTTCTCAGGGAAGCCAAAGCTGGTTACTGAAAGAATATATCTAGAATGTATTGCCGTTATTACGCCAGTTCAAGCGTGAATCCTGGAGAAGTTACTGTGATAGTTTCCAACACAGTTCCCATTATCGATGGTTCAACAAACATCGTTGAACTCTCTCATTATAGAAAAATGTGAAATAAACAGACGGAATTGCAGCCTATCTGGCGTCAAAGTTCGATGTACTTTCAGCCTTTTAAGTCCAAAGGGGGAGATGGTATCTTTGCGGCTCTACTTCAGAACTGCTTGGATGTCCTGATCGACCCTCTGATACTTCTCATGAGCGCTAGTTTCAACTTGGGTTATATATCGCGGTCATGAAGAAAGATGTCAGTCGTCATTATTCCAAAGTAAAATAGTATACACATGTAACGGACTAAATCTTATAGACCTTTTAGTCTTACTTCCTTCCTTCTCAAGACAATTGTTTGTCGTATTGACCGCTACAATCAACAATTCATACCCCCTTCATGAATACCAATTTGCATATAGGCGCACTTCGCAACCTGATCGATAAAATTGAAAGTATTTTTTTTATCAAAAGAAACAAGGTGCTTTTCTCGATGTTGAGGGTGCTTTTGATAACACGGGCTATTGTTCCATCGATCGAGCAATTGCGCAGAGGGGTACAGATAACCATAACATTGCCTAGGTTAAAGCCATGTTAAAATCAACGTGTCATATCTTCTTCTCCTGGTAATGTGACTGTCAGTATTAGGGCGATCAAGTGGTTTTGGTTGCTAGTGATAGAATCGAACTCAGTTCACAAGAGTACAACGTAGGCTACTAAAATTGATTTATGTACCTGGTGCAGCCTGGGGTTCAGTGTTGAGTTCGGGGGGGGGGGATGGTGTGGGAAGAGGTTGGTCATGGAAAGCTAAAGACGGGTGGAGTTCTCTCCCGCTCCTGTTCAACCTGTATTTGGCCAAGATGCCTCTAACTTCTCCGTATATAAAATTCAACCCACAAAACATCGGCTTCCATCTTCACGTGCTGGACAATCATTACCACCTATAAAGCTATTGAACGGATCTGTTCTAAACTATATTGCGCCTGTCTGGACCCCTTACCTCAGTACGACTCAACGGCAAAGATATCAAAACACTCTATCTCTCATCAAAACGCTATAAACACTGCTACTGATTGTTTACAAATGACTCGTGAAGAACACAGACATGAATGAGCGATGATGCTTTCCGTTCACCAATAAAATGAATTGCTATCGAAGTACCTAGTTCTTATTAGGTGCGTATAGGAGCAATTATCCCAATCATGGTATCCTCATGAGAGCTGTTCCAACTCGTATTCGAGTTGACGTCAGACGATCATAGACGATCATTGACGTCAGACGATCATAGTCAGACCATCCAGTAGTGCTGAATTGTAAAGAGTTGCAGTTGACTCTTCGTCAATAAACTATCTCGGGAGCAATCTTGTGCTTGGTGGCAGGCCGCGATCTATGAATGAGAGTAAAAAATGTCACCCACGATGCACCAGAACTAAATTAGCATAATTAAGTTCCGGATGGAGTGCTATAAGGCACGGAAAGAAATTGGGACCAGCATTATGGATTGCTGTCCTGAGTTATTACTGTCCTGTTGTATCGCTTCTAGCGCGCATTCTGACTTATAGCCGTACCTCTTCAACAGTTCGTTCCGTGCGACGCAATTGAGCACTGTGGAGTTATGGACAACTAGGCAACTAGGACTAGGTTTCTGGTTATCTTTTTCGTATATTACTTATTGTTATGCACAGTTTTATCATAATATATGGTTAATTGTAAATATAGGTATATATTGAATCTGGTAATATCAAAAATTGAATGAAACTCCGCTAGTTTCTCCTTTTCGTCCACTGTGCAACAGCGACAATGGCGGCTAACTTCAACCATGAAAGGATGATGACGACGACGACGACGGCGGCATAGAAGTTTCCAGCGCTCTTTTGTGCGATAAATCATAATAGACGACGGCGACAAGCACGACACGAGAAATGCCCATTATGAGTGAAAAATATTCGAAGTAGGTAATATAGCCAGTACGAGTAGTAAATATAATATGCACGACGTTCTTACATCAACAAAGGACGCCGAGACGCAAAATCTGAAACTGCTGCTGCGGATCTGAATCTGAATCCAAGTTGTACTCCGAGCTAACGAAACGTAACGATGAAAACTTAAAAATGAGTTTATGCTTCCTTGACTTTGGCTTTTAGCAATAGAAGCGCAAGTAGCAGCGAATTTTCTTGAAAAAAAAACCTCCGACTGATTTAGGATAGAAGTGGAAAATTGGGAGCGTTATGTAAAGACAAAGCATAAAGAAATCAGCAGTCCCAGCAAAAAAAAAAAAAAAAAAAATTTATACTGAAAATCTGAATGGAGGGTAAAGAATTACGTATGTGTGTGTCAGTGTGTGAGTTGAAAACATGAATTCAAGAAGTTCTTCTACAACTTCAAGCAGCATGAAATTGATTGATGGAAAGTATTTTCTGTGATTTCTTTTTTATGCGCTTATTGTACGCTACACACTATGGTTTTAAAGTGTAGTTAATATGGCAGAAATTTTAAAACACGCAGAAAAAATTATGATTACTAGAACATTTTAGTATAAGCTTCTCTATAGAAATTAACTTATTTTCTTGGAGATGTGCACCCAAAAGTTTTAAATAGAATACATACGAAATCTGTTATGCTTTCCTATTCGGAACAGAGAACAAGCCAATTTTTTGTGCAAATTTTGCTGTTTGATACAAAGAGCTGCTTATGTGTGTGCTTCCAAAAGGTAAAGAAGCAGCAAAACCACGTAGCATGCGTAACGGTTGTTTTATTACTTTTTACTTTACGTAAAATGTTAACGAAGAACGTTGAAATTCTTTATGTAATTCATATGGTTAATGCAAAGAGCAGCGTGTGTGTGCAGTAACACTCAGAATATGTTTAACAGTATAACCAAAAAAATGTTTTTGAAGAGTATACTGTCTGGGCACAACTTAGTTAGTAGGTAAAAGTCAATCAGGGGATGTCAGTCCGTCTGTCCCTACATCTTATTCAATACTTTTTTGTATTGCTCTAACAACTTTTCTAGCTTCTTTATTTCAGATATTATCGTTCTGATATTGATCCAAACCAAATCATATAATTTTTAATATAAGTTGTTATCAGAATGTAATGAGTAGCATTACAATAACAAATGTGCATGAAGAGCATCTTAATCTTCACCATTACCTTAATCTTCACCATTAAACTCTCACCAATTGTCACACACGCTGCCTTTGCGTGGAGATGATTTCAGGCAATTACCACCCAACAGTACGATTAGCACCTTTTGTATAGTAGTGGCTACGTAGACCATTGTAGCAAGAAACAGTCTTACTGGACCGCACAGCTTGCTCACCACATAAAGTTTAGCTGAACACACCATCTTAAGTTGCCACCCCGAAGTGTGCAACTAAAACTATTGTAAATGTAGTTCGCTTGTCTAGCGTATGTCCAGGTTTGTCCAAGGTTTGTCCACCCACCATGAATTTTGAAACTAATGATTTAAATTTCGGAATTTTGATTCTTTGGCACCCCGAAGTATAAAATGTAGGTTTTTAGTATGCAGTTTTTTTGTCCGTGATTTTGTCGACCGCTGTATTTATTAGTACTAGGTCGACTCAATAGACTGCAATCCAAAAATAAATAAGTTATTGGTAGAAATTTGGCCATCTTCGATTACTGAATTATTATTTTCTTTACTATTATTCACGAATAAATATGCACATTTGTATGCTATTTAAGTTTTATACAAATAACAAACAACGAAAAAACAGTCAATAGTGTATATGTAAAAACTATTTGTGAATTATAAGTGCTATTAAGTGAAATTTTAAGCCAAAATAGCCTTAAATTGGACAACATTTCTTTATTTGTTTTATAAAAATAAACACATTTTTTTTCACAGCGTGCCTATCACAACAACTTGAAACCGAGACAGTCACCAAACTAATAGTGAAGAGCATAGAAAGTAAAATATGCAATCTTCTATTCCTCTTTCGTACTTATGAAGTGTTATCAACTTGTAACTGGCTGATCGCATAATCTATGTTTGTGTGGTTTTTTATTCAATGTAAAGCCAATGTGTGTTTGATTCGCTGCGTAAGTGTCGATATGCCAAAATATTCAATCGATTTTGATAAAATATAGATTGTGCATATTTGCCAATTAATGCTTTTCAAATGGTGGTTGTCTACTGTGTTCACTTTGTTCACATTGTTTTAGCAGTTAAGGCTTCTTCTTCTTTTTCGAAGTATTCATTAAAAATCGGAATAAGAGCTTGAAGTGAGAATTGTAGGAGGAAAGAATTAATAGTAGTTTTTGTTGGATGTGAGTGAAGTTTATAAAAATTCGTTTCTACCGAAGTTAGCTTTCATTTTTTATTGAGTTTATAACTATTTTTCGCACAAACTTCAGGAATTGTTTGTTAGTCGTAAAAGCAGTGTATAATATAGTCGACTAAACTCATTACACTTACTTGGTTCTTACATTTCCATTCATTTCTTCGCAATTGCTGCGTAATTTTCTTTTTTGCGGTGCTATTTTCATTGTGCTTGAGTGTCAAAAAATATGAAAAATTTCTGCAAGTGGAAAATGTGCCATGCACCCCAGCGAGAATTATATGGATGAAGATAGCTGAAGTACATGCTAAAGTACAGCGCATTAAGTTATCAAACGATTGTTGAAATGTGAAATTTGAGTAATGCTTGCGCAGCACTCATCAGAAGTATTTAACTTATACAAAATATTGAAAACACTTAGGTGCAAACTTGAAAAGCTACACGGATTTTTACTTGTTGGGACTTATATAAATAAAACAAAAAGTATCGATACTTTTCATTACTCTAAGCGCCGCGTTACTCCAACCCAAACTTCTGTAGTAAGCGTTTACTAATAAAATTGCTCACATTGTTTAAAAACTTGCACAGACAAACAATACAAAATACACCGAACATTGAGAATATGTTGTGCTGAAGTTTCAATGGGCCAGAAGGCACTTTGGCTGAACTTTTGCATTTTTAACTGTGCAATCGAGCTGCAGCTTAGTTTAAACTATGCATAGAAAATCGTGTAATCTTCGGAACACTGCTTGGAGCAACTCCTGTGCAAACAATTAAAACCTCATTTAAACTTAAATGTTAAATCAAACTTATCAACGTTGATGTTGCATGCAGGCGTACAGACTGCATGACTACCTATATCTATTCATCTATCTATCTAGTAGATACCCAATTAAAATTAAACTTCAGAACGACGAAGTAGAAGTTCAGCTTTGTGCAAACTTTTGAGTTTTACAGTTTAACAGACACACAAACACACACACCCTTATTACAAGGGCACATGATAGACCAATCGGACAATTACATTTGCCGATAAGCACTTTGATTCGAAAACTATTCCAGGCACTTTTACTCTACTGCAATGGCGCGTATAGTATCCTTTGCTCTGCTGTGTAAAATTATAAAGTATCTCACCTGTGCTTGCCAGTATGCTGAACTCAACTCAAAATGCGTATTTGCAATTCCAAACGAATTCCAATTGATTGAGTTTCTCGTTAATGGATTGTTTACACATTTGGCAAGGTAGACTGGCAGTTAGCCAGGCAGGATTTTTGAGCCCGCAACGAAATCCAAAGGTAACGTTGCATTGCGCACATATTTGCAGTGTAGACAGCCTGGCATGTTCGGTTATCTGTTCATCTGTGTACGGATTATTTAGGCGATTTCGTAGAACTTGCAAATCTTGCACTTCATGTGCCCCATGTGCCTTCATGTAAGTATTTCTTTGCATGTTTGTGTGCCGCATTTCCTTTTTTTTTTTTGCTGTTTCAAATCGAGCGCTATAAGATGCACGTAAATTGTTACACTGCAGACAAATTGCTAAAAGTAGATTCATGTAAATATGCAATATGTGCGGAATCAATAGTAGCAGGGTTGTTTTGCATATTGCATATTCTGCGGCTAGGCAACCCTAAGTGCTGTTAGATACAAGCTGATAATTCAATTGGAAAGTATGATATTTTTTTAGCATTTACAGGGACTTGCAAAATTGAATTTGTCCAGTGCCAAACGTTCACACACTATTTAACCCCGTTAAACACAACATTTTTTTTGTTTTTTTCTGATTTTTTCGGAACGGTTGCGAAGAGGAGCATTGACGAGTATAATTTAGATAGATGATTCACATTCTAGAGCATGTCGGTCGAGCAAAATGGCAATGGACTGCACGATGTTCCAAGACGAGCCAAATCCAATAAAAGTTGTTCGTGCGCGAAGCGCTTCGAAGCAAATCTTCGCCTGTTTTTGTGACAACTGTTTCCTTACAGCAACGGAGGAGGTCAATTCTGAATGATACACAACCACTTGTTTGCCAAATTTTTTTGGAAAAAAAAATGGAGAAAAACCAACCGCCGAAGACGGATCGTCCTCTAACAAGACAATGCAAGCTCTCATATATCGGAGCGCAGATGAGAGTTTTTGAATCAAATTAATGGGCCATCTATATTACAGCTTTGCTTTCTCACCAAATGTCTTTTTGTAGCCGCACATCAAACATCAAACAGCACTCACTGCTCCCGCTCCGCTCCAAAGCTCTGCTACATTATATTTAATCCACCCACTAAAAATTTTGAATCTTCAGAAGCTTTTAAACGTACGTTAACCTTGATATTTGTCACCATTTTATATGCTTCGCTGAGCAGTATAATTAAGAAAATATTTAGAAATCGCACACAAACACAGACCTTTTGCTTCCTTGTTGTCTTTCTGTCTGTCGGTCTGTATGTCTGTCTTCTTATATGTCTATCTGTCTGTATTCCATTGGCGTCAAATCCATTTACGCAAATCACATTTTCAACAGATTTATAATTATGCCAAACAAACTTAATTTACAAAAGGACTTTGATGATGGAAAATTGCTGCATGAATTTTGAGAATGGGAAGATGTGGGCTGGAACAGTACCAGGAAGCAGTTTACGCACAGTTTCTGGCACAGCACGCAATTAAAACTGCAGCCAAGTCAAAGCTAGACCAAAGCGTGCAGCTGGAGTTTAGTTCTATTGAAATATGATGCTAAAGAATGACTTACATGAAGCGCATGGAGTGCAGATAGACAGACCTATATACCCATCGACAGAGATAGAGACAAACAAATACTGCGCGAAATTGGTTTCTTGGCACTTTGCCGTTTTTTTCAAAATTAACAAATGAGAAAACTGCTGTACAGTTCTACGGAAATGAAGCCAAAGCAAAAACACCCCACATAGTGGGGGGACTATTTTGAAAAGTTTATAATTTTCGTAAAAGTTAATTGTGAATAATTATTTGCTTATTCTATAAAGCAGATTAAAAAAGTTTTTCTGCTGTTGTTTTCTAATTAGAAGCACATAAATTCATAAAAAATACACACACACAAAAATTTGAAGCTTATGGATAGCTCTGGAACAACAAAAACAATAACTAAAGTAGATATGTATTAAAACTTTAGTTGTGTATTTTGTGACGTATAAAATATTTACTGAATAAACTTTAGATGCTGAGTTTTATTCGATTATTTTCTAAAGCTGCAAGAACTCATTTATGTAGTCTAATCAAAATAAAGCATAGCACTTTTAAAGTTAACAATTAAATTTCTCATTTATAAACAGACGAACTATTGATAAGTAAAGAAAAAGAGTACGAAGTAAGATTTTATTAAAATAAATAAAATGAAATTAGATGGCGCTAATGTACCTATAAAGTGTTGGTTGTGCTCTCTAACGGCCAACATATGAAGCTGCTTTATGACATAAGCTAGCGCCATCTATTAATTCTACGATCTGAGATTAGAAAGCGCCAATTTTGTGAAGTATGTGCATATATGGTAAACAAATAGCCGTATATTGAGGGTGTTGGGCATGGCATCCTATATTTTTGATTAACTTCATCTGCGTATGTAGCAGGCAAATCAAAAACTCAAAGTTTAAGGGCTCTTTATATCATAGTCGCTGAGATCTTGCTGTAAAAATCTACGAAAGATGAACTTGAAAAATCGTTTTAAAATGGCAAAGTTAAATGGCAATATAAGCAAACGTTTTTTATCGTGGTACTTTCGCTTGTTCTTGCCGAATAAATAACATCGCCAAAATCTAGATTGGAAGTTAAAATGGCGTTACAAATTTCTTATAGTAAATATAGTATTTTCTTATAGTTAATCACCAAATTACTGGCAACACTCTATTCTCTTTCAAACTATCGCCTAACTATCGCTAAACTATCACCAAACTATCTTCCTCGCAGTACAGTTATGAATCATTTCAAACTATTTGCAGAGTTAAAAGACCTTACCAAAAATTAATGAGTTTTCAGATGTCATAAAAAACATTTGCTGTGCCTGTATAAAAGCAATGGAAATGATGTAGTAACATTTTTTGCTTAATTAAGTATACTTCGCATACGTATGCTATAAAGACAAAAGCTATTTGAGTTTATACTGCACACACACACACACACACACACACACACACACACACATACGCGTATACATGCAGCTACCTTAACAGGTGTGCGCAGGATATTACATACTTTCATGCAAATATATTTAGCATACTTATCGGCGCAAGGTTGTTTGAGTTCATTTCCAACATATACACGTAAGGTACCCAAAAAGTCTGTGTAAATGCATAAAAACACTTCATTCTTTGAAATACTTTACACATGTGTTTACTTGGAATTCAGGTTCACTCAACTTAGGACAATTTTATTGCCTCCTTGGAACAGCAAAGTCTAGACAGTGCTTCTGCTTTTGCCGCTGCTGATGTTGTTCTTACTTAAAAACAAAATACACGGCTATTTATAATTTATGCTTGAGCTAAGGACGCCCGCCCCTTCAGCTGTTTTCAATCGCTTTCGATATTTAATATTAGTTACAAAAATATTGCATAAAAAAAAAAATCGATGCTACTTCAAGAAGTGTGTGTATTTGTGCCTCTGTGCAGCCTGCAGTCATGCAGAAACCCATTTTTCTACATGGTTGGCATCTGCTATTCCTTTACTTTTCATATAATGTAACTTATGGGGTATACATATGAGTAAAAGAGTAGAGATTTTTACACTCGTTCCACACATTTCGATTGCTCTTTGAAAAATTACATTTTTTATTTTCTCAAAGCAACTTCAAACAGTTTCAATTATTTAATGACTTGTTGGCTAAAAGAAAAACAAATAAATACATAACTCGATGTCGAGAGCCAAAACATACTTAGAAATGTATATATGTATATATGTAAAACTAGATGGAGACAGAAAAATACTTGCGAGGGTTAGCTTACAATATTAAATCGAATAACTTTGCGTACAATCGGATTAGTTACTAATAAGCTCATTGTTTGAAGAAAGTTATATTAGAACTGCTATTGAAGCCATTGACATATCAAAACTAAACTTACCGGGCAGCATCTGTAAGGTAGTGCATTATCTAGCGATTTTGTCAATTAAATAGTTCCCATTAATATAACCGTGGCTATGCACCCAGATGAGAGTAATTTAAAACTGCTCCACCATCTCCTTAGCAGATCTGCGTTAGCGATTTATATTATTTGAATTGCTTGCTAATGCGTCAAGCCTAGCTTAGCAATCTGAGAAAATATTCATGTGTCTTAAGCCAACCTACAGGATTCTTAGGCATATAACTGTTTCCTATATTGATTACATATCTGCCTTATAGATACTTCACTGTTCTGGAAACTGCAAGGACGTATTTTGATCTCATGCAGCAGGGTGGACATCAGCACAGCTTTGATGATTTGATTTTGTGCCATCAGTAAATATACTGATTTCATTTATGTAGCCGAAAAGCCAGCGATCCAAACTTGCCTTGAAGAAAACACTATATTGAAAGATTTATCATTTACTGTGGGTATGAATAGTTTTCCCATAACAGGTTTCCCATAAGTAGCCCAGCATTTTTGCAGCTCCTATTCTTAACACTCCAGCAGTTGCTAATTGCCTACGCATACTAGCGAGCGAAGACGAAGAAAGGCGTCAAGATGGACTGTTGCAGTTGTGCGAAAGATGCATAATCCCGCCGTTCGTTGTACCTCATTCAACAGTATTTTCATGAAGGGTGCTGTACACCATACTACAACTGCAGTATAGAGCCAGTGAATTATTTTTGGGGTCATGATACATCTTAAGCTTACGTGTTTCCCATTTCCTCCCTCATTTCTTTTAAATTATGTTTACAATCCAACTTTTCCCGAGAAGCTGGCACTACAACGAAAGGCAAGCGGGATTCCGTTTAAGCTCTGCCTTGAGAATAAAGACGATTTGGTTCTTTTGTTCTGAGATGCATCAGTGAGAGAAAATGCTGTTCAGCGAATACTACTGCAGTTTAGGTCAACGAAATAACTCTTATTCACCGCCCTGCTGTAACCACATGTCGTCCAGAACTATATCAAATTTAATTTTTTTTCGTCCGTCTGTCCAGCTTTCCGTCCGTCTGTCCGTTCGTATGTCTAGTTATAAACTACAGTTTACTTCTCCATTTCCAACTATTCACTAATTCAGTTGCTTATCAATTTTTCTATCAATGCGAAAATTTTCAATACCAAAGTTACAAACTTCTAAAACTGCTCTCGCACTTCAGCACAAAGAACCACAACAACAACAAACAACAAAGCGAAAGAAAAAAAACACACACAAATACAGACAAACATATGTAAGACTACAAAGCGAAAGTTTCTCTATATAGTATGTGTATGTAAACGAATCAGAGTTCCAGTGTAGTTTTTACTTCAACGGACAGATCCTGCGGCGCTTGCCATGTGTAGGTGCCATTCACACGGTCTGTGGTGTGTAAGTATGTGTGTAAGTATGTGTGTAAACAAGCTACGTTTGTGTTGTATTGCAAGTAAAAAACAAAATGGCGAAAAGAAAACTTTTCATTATCAGAAGTCGTTAACGTTTTCACACATAGATACGAACACACACACACACACACACACACACAGATATAGTAGCAGTTGTTTGTTTCCATATACGATGTATAAGTTTTAGCATTAATGAGGACACTCTCACTAACACAGACACACCACATTACACTTATGCTTGTAATGAGTTTCATTTTTACTTATTTATTTATTTGTGTATTTGTTTGTTTAATTTGTTGTGGCAGCTCTAGCACTACTGCTTCTGCCACAAATATCCTTTATATACGCTGCTGCCATGCTAGACGATTGTCGGTTTGTTTGTTTCTCGATTTATGCGCTTGTTTGCTTTAATACTACTTTTGCAATTTGAAAATTAATTAATTGAAATGCCCAAAGCGCTTACACATGCCACATACACAAACACACATGTGTGTGTGTGTGTGTTTCGGTGCACCCTACACTTCCCAATTGCTTGCCTATTTTATTTGTTGACTTCACAGCTTAGTGGTTTTGTAGAGTTTTTTACGTTCTTGCTCAGCTATCGAAATGTACACACACACATACGCACAGGCACTCTCACTGGAAGTATGTCCTTGAACTTTTCGTTGCTTTGGCGTTGCCTGCTTTTAGGCTAATCGCGCTTCATGCTTGGATAACTAACTAATTTAACTGCCACAGCTAAAATGCTGTCAGGCTTTAAAATTTTACACCTTTTAGCGTTCTGTATGCACTTAGCTGACATTGGCTTACACATTTTATACCCTTGCTGCTGCTGCTGCTGCCGCCGCGCCATCTTTGTTCGATGTCCTTGCGCTGCGTGCAAGTTTAAGCGGAAACTAATCAGTATACGCCATTCAAATGCGCCTCTAGTGCATTTCTGTGTGTGTGTGTATACTTGTGTCTGTGTGTGTGTTTTTAGTAGTTAGCTTATGTTAGCTCAGTGCAACCTCGAATTATTAGCAGTTGCTATAGACCTCGCCATTGCCTAATGACAGCCATTTCCATGTGGGACACTGAAGGCTCTTTGCAGGCATGCAGCTTCAAAGCGTGCTAATTCTGTAGTAGTGCAAAATTAAATATTTACGAAAATGTCAGCTTAGATTGAGTGGTTTTCTTAAGGTGTTTGTAACTATTTAATATTTATATTATTAGTATTATTGTTGTAGTAGCTATTTCAAATAGTCACTTGTTTACTCTAGAAATGCATATTTGATGAAAGTTCTCAACTAGTTCCATCCTTGGCTGTTAAATTGATTGTTTTGTAAACAAGTTTAATCAGAACAAGAAAGATCTGTACCTGTACCTTGTCGCTTTATTTGAAGCATAAATTTGTATGCGAGCGATAGTCTATGGTGGTCCGATTTGAACATATGATTGATCTATTTCAAGAAATTTGGCGTTTCTAACTTAATTAACAACAAAAACATGCATTTTCTTAGAAGTGCAGAGCAGTCCTGAAGGAGGTGTTAGACGTTCTCCATCTTCTCCTCTTCATCACAGTTCCGATAGAAGTCCTGAGAAGCACCATGCCTCCTTTTGGTCATTTGGCTAATGGTACAGTGCCACGTTAGGAGTCCCATCAGCATCCTGATACAGTTCTTATTTAAGTATAGAAGCTCAGATGGCTACATACAACAACTTCTGTAGAAGCAGCTTGGATGAAGATTAAGCCAGTAGTTCGTCACATACTTGCACTGCATAGGAGAAGAAAGGGCATATTAGGAGCTTTGTCTATGTTGAACCTAGAAGTAACAGCCAAGAAGTCACAAGTGCTGCACATGTTTATCTCGTCCTGAAACTAGTTGACTCAGACGTAGAGTTCTGATACACATGGTAACAGATCTATTATAGGTTTGATATATTTTATTGTATTATTACATCTACAGTTCAAATTAGCAACGCGCTTCGTTCCATGCCCTCACAAACACTGAATACCATACTACATCTTACACACACCCCCTTTCCTTCTTAGCGATAACCATAACCATAACCAGTGCGTGACGTAGTGTCTGGGTCAAGGCCGCAAGTGGTCACTGCGAATCAAGCTCGATCAGCAAAGCTAGAACGTCACAGAGCCATCCCTTCGGAAAACTGATACTGCGAATGATGTCTTTTGTAACCCTAGACGTGGTATTTCTGAACTTATCAGATGTTATAAAAGGGATGTTCATCTTCTTAATTCTGAGCCTGACCAAGCCTGGATAATCGAAAAGCAGATGTAAACCAGTTTCGTCATCCTCTAGACAGAGTGTGCACTCTGTTTCTGAAGAGAGACCTAATTTATTTAGGCGATCTATCAGTGAATGATCTATCAGTGAATGGGAGATAGTCAATATGTATCCACAGGTCTGATCTATTGAGATGTTCTTTGGTTTTAAGGTATATAGGACGAGTTAGTAGACCAGGATGTTGTACCCAGTACCTCCGGACCTATAAAGGGAGTTGCCAAACCAGTACTGGAGCAAATCACAGCCTTGCGTTCGATTGACAATTGTTGGAGGACATCGTAGCAGCGAAGAACCAGCCTCGACGAAAAAATGATAAGAGGTTCGTACTTTAATAGCAACTTGACTATCTGAAAGTATGGTTATGTTGCTCCCCTTAGGACTTTTATCCAAAAGATGTCGGACGCAGACCTCAATGGCGTGGAACTACTCAGTTTGAAATTCCGTTGGCCAGTCTCCCATGGTAATTGAGATTCTTCAGTTGCGTCCGAGGGCACCTGCCTCTGTACTCGTGTCAGTAAGTGAACCATAGGATAGTAGCAAAAGAAACAGCCCCGATTGACACTATAAGGCATGAAGAAAGTTACATATTGAAAAACGGAAAAATATACTTCAATAAGAAGTGTGATGTTAAGACTGGCAGAGTGAACAACGGATGATAGAAAAATTTGCAAAAATATTTGCTAAGGAGCCGAAATTAGATAGTAGAGCGAGTGGAGGTGTTGATGTACCAGAATTAGGAAGTAGTGCTGTACCTAAGACCATCAGATGCAAAAAGAGGTTCCAGTATTTGGATAGCCAAGCAGCTCTTACAGCATTTTACTCATGCCTAATCAAGTCAAAGACCACTACTGAATGCTGACTATCTTTGCTTTGTCGAAATGAAAAGCAGGCAAGGCTAAAATACAAACTTAGTAGGACTTAAGCCTTAAGTCCAGAGTATAGATTCTTTCTTGAGAATGAGGGAACTAGCTTGCAGCTGCTCTTCGATTGTTCTGCATTGGCTGGACTCTCGAACTTTTCCACAAAGAATATTCACAGTTTCATTAAAGAGACAGAGAAGATATTGGGTAATTTAACCTAACCATAAATAGGCTAGGTCAATCTACCATTTGATGTTTGAAGTTGCTTAAGAATTGTTTGTATATCTGCTGGATATTGTTCTTAAAGCGTATACATTCTCTTGCATATATTTCTATACCGTGTGTTTCGGCTTGGAAAATGGTTGGGCTCTTTTTCTCCTTAAGCTGCATAAATCTCATTCTCAAAAATCATCAAGATTTGAATTTTTTTGTCAAACACTAGCTTTGGTGTTATCGCCTATGTTAGGCGTTTTAGATCATTTGTGAAAGCTAACTTCATACCAGGCAATTATTTCAAAATTTGTAAAATTTAGGTCGGGCGAAGTTTGTCAAAACTTTCAAACAGTTTTAGAAGAAACGGCTTTTATCTCATCTGATACTAGCGGATGGAAAACGGCCTAAGTACAGGGTGAATGTTGCGCGCACTCAGCCAATAAAAACTAACCCAACCTAAACTCATTAACTAATTCGAAAAAAGAGCTCCAGAGTGCAGAAGCACCATCATCTCTTTAAACTTAACATAGAAATTATGTAAATTTAAGTTTGCACATTTAATGAAAATGCTTCTCCACATTGCGTATGAGTAACATAAATTCGAAATATATATATATATATATATATATATATATATATATATATATATATATATATATATATATATATATATATATATATATATATATATATATATATATATATATATATATATATATAAAATATGAAGCATACGACACACACTCCAGCTTTCAGTAATTGCACAATGTCTCTGTCAGAGAAAAAAATATATAAAAAACATTTGAAAAAATAAAATAATAACTTTCAAACTGCGCAAATATTATCAAAGAAAACATATAACTTTTGAACTTTTGAAACCATTTCTTTTATATTCTGTTCACCATTCGAATTGTCGTCGCCTTTTATTTGTCTGGCTTGGAGCTAATATGCTCCACGTCTGCGGTCGAGTCAATATTTTTATATGCGAAATTCAGCTGATGTTCTGACTGCGCATCGAAAAGTCGTGAAAAAAATATGTATCTCCATCGACACCATTCCAAGCATCTTTTGCTTCGCAATCGTTAAAAATCCAACACATTAAATGCAGCTGTTACGCAAATTTCGCATATTTTATTTGGTTGATCAAAATGAAGTTAGGCTGTATTGAAAAACGGAACGAATTATTATTAACTTTTTGCATTAAAACGTTGGCAAAATGAAAGAAAATCGAATTACACTTCAAAAGTTTTTTATAGACGAGTAGATCCCCAACTATAGAACGTTCGCCCACATACACACACACACATTTTTATGAAATATTAATTTTGTAATAGGCGCAATTATATTCGGTTTTACTAGAATTTACCCGCTGATTAAATGTCAAAACCAAAATGCCGTGCTTCATTTAAAATAACAATAATATGGAAATTAATCATTTTGGTTTGGGGGAAAGGCGAAGCGCATTCCTTTGGATAGATTTGGTTTCGTTGCTATTTGGGGGCAGCGCGTATTTCAAATTACAATTCGTCTAAATATTTACACGTCGTTAAATGACAGCAACGTCATCATTATTTTTTTTTTTTTTTTTGGTGTTATTTTGATGTGTTAAAAGGACATTTGGGCTGAGAAAAGCAGCTGGATACTTAAAGCATTTATATGGGTAGCTTGAAAAGTATTAAGCGAAAAATTACTCAGGTAGTTCACGTCAAAATAAGCAGCCTGCTTATATCGGTCAAAATAAGATAATACAGATAAGTCATCTTGAACTGAACTTCCATTTTTGCTGAACATTGTTTATACTATGTGTATCCTACTAATATTGTAAACGCGAGAGTTTGTATGGATGTGTGGATGTTTGTTACTCTTTCACACAAAAACTACTGAATGCATTTTATTGTAACTTTACATACAATATAGCTCATATATCAGAATAACACATAGGCTACAAAATATTAAGATTAAATGAACGCATTTATTTAATTAATTTAAAACAAACACAGCGCAAACATTTTAAGCACGTCTACTCACTTTCGTAGACGATAAAAAGCTGATAGCTACATAATCGTCTATCGATCATAAGTTTTCCTTACATGGTCATGTGTGCGGAATGATATTAGAGAGGCAGAGAATGAAAAAAAAACCGTTGGGTTTTTGAAAGTTTAAATTTTAATTAATCAAATTTTTTGTTATTAGAATTTGGGTTTTAATGTAATTCAAAAATAAGCATTTGTTTAAAAAAGTTTGCATGTATATGCCGCTTATCTGAATAAGTTCTAAAAATTGTTCTATAATTTTTTATATATAAAATGAAAATTTATATATGTATGCATATGAGAATAGGCCGTTAAGTATTTTTCACCCTCCTACCCCCAACTTCTATTTTTTAATCGCGATTTTAGTATTTTTGTATGAACAATTTTATTACCCAAGGGTTCATGAAGAAGGGCGAAGTGAAGAAGTGGGCAGGGAGACAGCAAGACAGCTGACAGCAACGCATTAGGTACTAAATAGTTTGTTATAAATCAGCTGTTTGTTTGACATACAATTTTTAAAATTAACACTTTGTTCAAGTTAGTTGATACATAATTTCGAGAAGCATGAAACAGAAGACAGGAAAAAATCAAAAAGAAGTGTTCTGCTAAGAGAGCGAACGAGTCTGGTTTATTTTTCTCTGTCTTTTCGCTGAGAACACAGCATAGAAATATTTGGTTGAGCATACTTTGCGAGCTCTGGTACTATGCATGCTCATATATCATATATGATCTCTTGTTTTACGGCTAACTGTCACTCCGTTGAACTTAATTTCTCTTCTTCATTCATACACGCTGCATGGCTGCACTTACTTCTTGAGTGCTCTCTCGTTGTTGCTCAATTTTCTTATTTCAACCCTTTTCTTGTACCATTTGAATAACTTTAATTTGAATCATTTTGAAACAACTTTACAAGCTACCCACTATGTTAAATCCAAAACATTAAAGTAAAGAACAAACCAAGTGTTTACATTCGAAGAATATTTGGTAAATTCCTTTGTACAGTGTATATTTTGTTTGCATATTCTCACTTTTCGTCGAATTTTAGCTGGTGTTGTTAAGTCGAAGTATTTTATGCGCCCCTATTTTCTTTTTTCTATACGTACTATTTTTTTCTTTGAAAAACACTTTATGTAAATTTTTAAAAAATGTTCTGGGCCAGTGCACCAACAAAATGTTAAGTGCTGCCATTCAATGCGAGAAAGCCAAACGAACGAACGACGGCATTATATGGCATAATATGTATCTCGTATATAGTATGAAAAGGAAATCTGCAAAAAAGAAACACACACAAAATGAGCAAATTTTAATGAAATAAATCTATGAAGTGCATTTAGCATAAAAAATCAACAACAATAACAAGAACAACAACAAAGAAAAAAGAAAAAAGCTATAAAAAAAAACCCCAAGCTGAGCTAAAGTTAACAATGAATGAGCATTTAATGGCGGCCTACCGAAAAAAAGAAACAGAAATGGAGGAAAACAGGAAAAGGAAGTGCAGAGCGAAAGATGGCGGCCGCGCCATTTTATGTAATGCGCAAAAGATAGCAAAGCACTTCATTCTGTTGGATGGCTTCGAGTAGCGCTGACCACAATGAAGCAGGAACCTCTGAACAAATTATGCTATTAAACTTCATTTTCAATTAGCAAGCTTCGTGGAATGAAAACCAAACCAAGCAAGAGGTTAGCTGTCAATAAAAGATTGAATCTAAAAATAAGTAGTTGGCAATAACAAACAACTTGGGCCACCTCAAGCGATTTTTTTATTGTTGTTGTTGTTGTTGTTAACCCTGCTGTTGCCTTAAGGTCTTTTGGTGACCCATTTTATGTTGTTTAAATTTAAATAACTACTAAATAAAAAAATATTTTCAATAATATGGGGTGTGCTATTCTCAATATTTTTAATTCACACAATGAAACTCTAAAAAGAAGCTTTTGACATTATGGAATAGCTGAAAAAACGATGTGTACCATAAGTTCGTCCGTAGACTTCTATGCAATTCACAGCAGATTTTGGCACTTTTGCGTGGAACATCAGACAGCAATGCTTAATTTCCTACTCTTTTGTTGGAACTTTTGCATAAAGTGTGTAAAATTCACCTTCATTTATAGAAGACCATGAAGAAGTTGATGAATTTAACAACAAAGCAGTTCAGGCCTTTGTAGTGGAGGAAATTTTGAATGATTAATACTCTGACGAGTTTATGGAATACAGTGATGACGAGAGCAATATTGAGATGAATTAGTGTCAAGTTCCGACTTATTTTTCGACGAACAAGAATTTGGCATGGTCAATGCAGCCGATGGCTCTTCTAACGCGAAGGACATGGACGGAAATTAATAATTCGTGTTCGGAATGGAACATCAAATTATGCAGTTCAACGCATTTCAAATATTAAAGATGCATTTGATTGATGAAAATAAATTCCTAGCCAGCTTAGCAACGTTGAGGGCTTAAAAAAATTGGAGTTAAATTCAAGCAAAATTATGCAACAGAATTAGACGGTAATCTAGGTATATTTCTTGGTTTTGGCAGTTAATAATATTAGATCTTATACTCATACATACTATATAACAGAGTTGTAAGTCTATGATTCATTTTTGAATGAATCTGTGAAACATTCAAATTTTGAACTGTCAAACTTTGCATTCATTCAGTTGACCAAAAACCGAATTGAATTAAAATGAATAAATTCATCAGATCTGCAAAAAAAAGAGTCACTCTTTCTATACTCTACACTGGTGGCAAAGGCGTGCCAGACCACATAAAGAATATATATTCTTGATCAGCAAATTATTTTTTTATATAAAACACAAAAATTTATTATATTCATTAGTGTATGAAATGTCGCGGGGCATTTCTAACTCATGAACTCACGACTGCAGCATCATTTCTTGTTTTCAATTCAAAATGAATTATCAAAATGTGAAAATTTGTTCGAAATATTTCCGAATTAAACTGAAATTTGAATGCATTCATGATGAATTGAAAACATTTGAATACATTCATTTTTTCATAAAAAGATAATCGAATTATAATCTTAATTAATTCGGGGTGATTTATAAAGTTTTTTAAATTAATCACTCATTTGATAAAAAAAATGAATCGAATTGATTCATTTTGAATAAAACAGTGAATGAAACAAATGTCGATACAGCAATTGTGGCATCTTTTGTTTTTTTTTTTTTTGTCCTAAATACCATGTTTGGATTCAATTCACTTTCTTGATCAAATGAACGAATTGGAAAGTTTTTAATTTAAAATGAATTATTTAAAATTTTTATTCAATTCAATATTCATGTCAATTAATTAATTCAAACATTTAAAACTCAGCATGAATTGGATCAATTTTTAATTCAACTCATTTTTGATTTCGACTGAATGATTTTTAAATCATTTTGAATAAAATTTTAATTCATTTGAAGTTTTTTTGCCAAAGAAATGAGTTCAAAATTGTATTCATTGTGAATTAAAAATGAAAAATATTACGGTTGATGAGCGAATCATACCATTTTGAGATAGTTTCACGTTTCTAGTATATATGCCTAGCAAGCCAACTAAAAACGGAATAAAGGCAAGGACAACTGAATATACGAGCAAATATGTATTTAGTAAGAGAATGCGGGTCCGCTACTCCAGAACGACATCAACGTCAACGAGTTTTGCTGAATCTTATAAGCAAGTACCGCATACTGAATATAATCTACACATTTACTACTTGAATTTGCAATTCACACTACAACTTTATAGTTTCATGTTAGTAAGAAACACGGTACTAGTTACATAAAAAATTTTGGCGCCCAACGTGGGGCAAGAACCCACGACTCTGAAATTAAGAGCCCGGCCAGCGCAGTCGGTAGAGCATGAAATTGTTCAGTTATGAGCGGGCATAAGCACAAAAGCACAACATTTAGTTGTCACGTAAAATATATAAAATATATGACCTTCGTAACCTTATAGTAACAAGTGTGATATTTTTTTAAGGTAACAGAGGGTTAAAAGGCAGCACTGATAATTGAGACAACATCGAGGCACTTTTTACATGACAATGGCTAACAAGAGGCTACGCAAAGTGGTTATTTGATAGAACTACTAACAATGAGCACCACCTGAGCAAGTAGCCAGCATAGTAGACATTGAAAATGTTTTAATTAGCACAGAATACAAGCAGCATTAAATTCAGTACCCAAAAACCCAACAACAACAACGACGACGACTACGACTAAAATCACAATGAGCGGAAAATTCTAACTGAAAAGCATCAGGGAGAAGACAAGTACCATGAAACAGTAACGAAGCGCTTAGATTTTCACTGAAAACCAAAACCAGTATGGAAAATGTAAGCGACCAGCTTCAATAGAGTTTTCCCCATTGTATTGCTTATGGTATTGATTATGTTATTCTTGCGCTGGTCGCGTTTAAGTGAGGCGTCTGGGTTGAGAATTGTGTGAATATTGCACTTTAAGGGATGTTTTTCCCATAGAAAGTTACGCAGTGGGTTTTTCGTTTGCGTTTGGGGAAACTGCTTTCTGGTTATATGTATTTGAATTGGTTGAGGTCATTAACTTGATTACATTAAATGGAAAATTTTATAAATGAAAACGTGTTAAAGTGGCAATCGAAATGATTTAATATAACCGAAAATTATGCGGCGAGAATTGTTTTAACTTATTTGTGGCGCTTCAAGATTGATAGAAAATGCTCAATGACATGATAAGTTAATGGATGTTTTGATATTGTTTCGTTGTGAAGAATTAATAATAGAATGAATATTTATTACTATAGTATGGAAAAACAAATCGGATGTGGAATAATGCGACAGCGCTTAATCGATAATAGTGCAAATGAAGTATTTCCTATAATAAAATCGTAGACTATACTAGTAAACTATCACTATTAATGTATATTGACGTCATTTATTAAATTTGTATTGCCTACAACGTCCATCAATTATGAAGTTCAACCATTTTTAACCACGAAATTTATATCGATTGTTTGCCAATTGGTTGCGATTAAGCGCAGAATACAATGACATTCACAGTTTTTGATAGAGAGTAGAGTTTGGCAAGTTTTCTGTGATGGTGTGGAGTTGTATTTCATCCGAAGGCGTTGGAGAATATTGCATATACATATTCGACGATATAATGCCAAAGGAGTTCTATTTGGACATTCTTAATAAAGAGTTGACAATCAGCGCCCAAATGTTTGGCTTTGTTGATCGTGAAAACAGCACAAAATTGAAATACAAGCTGTACCAGGGCAACGATCCAAAGCATCATTTACCTGGTTGCTCTACAATTGCAGCAAATTCATAGACACTCCTGCCCAGAGTCAGGATCTTAAGCCTATTGAAAATTTGTGAGTCCTACTGAAAAATAAAGTGGGAAAACGGAGCTCAAAAAACGATATAAGGGCAATCAACGAGGAATGGGCAAAAGTACCTGTATATTACGACATGAATGGACTTATAAATTCAATGTCACGGCGTCTCCAGGCTGTAATGGAAGCTGATGGGATTCACACCAAATATAAGTCAAGTTTTTTGGTACAGGGTATCTAACGATCTGGCAAGCTCAACTGCAGCTTTTTATCTTTTTGCACTCCTCTTACGTAATATGAATAGTATTATAGTTTAGTCACGGAGTTTGTAAAGCTTTCGCTTTAAAGGAAGCATTGGAGACCTATTATAGTCTTATATAGTCTTAATTAGCTCGACGAGACGAAGCGAACTTGCCAAGTCCATCTGTTTGTCTGTTTGTCTGTCTGTTTGTCTGTCTGTTTGTCTGTCTGTTTGTCTGTCTGTCTGTTTGTCTGTCTGTTTGTATGTCTGTCTGTCTGTTTCTCTGTCTGTTTGTCTGTCTGTTTGTATATATGTTTGTCTGTCCGTTTGTATGTCCGTTTGTCTGTCCGTTTGTCTGTCTGTTTGTCTGTCTGTTTGTCTGTTTGTCTGTCTTTTTGTCTGTCTTTTTGTCTGTCTGTTTGTCTGTTTGTCTGACTGTTTGTCTGTCTGTTTGTCTGTCTGTTTGTCTGTCTCTTTGTCTGTCTGTTTGTCTGTCTCTTTGTCTGTCTGTTTGAACATCTGTTTGTCTGTCTGTTTGAACGTCTATATGCATGTCTGTTTACCTGTCTGTCTCCTGTCTGTGCCAATCAAAACTAGATCCTCAAACTGTTGTACAACATTCAATATCAACTTGAAATTTAACACAGAGACTTTTAATAGAAGGAAGTTTCGCATAGTTATTAATGTGTGTGTCCTGCCCAGTTTCTGAGTTAGTTCCCATAAAGACCAACTGCACACCTTGTGGTTTTTGTAGGTAAAATTTTCTTACTTTTCGATCTAACATTCGTAAAAATATAATGATGGTTTCAAATAATGTTTTATTATAGCAGTACTTGACCTGTTGTCGGATAGCACGTATAGTTTTCTCTAGTTTACATATTATTAGACTACCGCCAAATTTTGAGCAGTCTGCATCATTAAAGCATCATGAAAAGCAGACAGTCGGAAAAAAAACAGAATGTTACCAACGAACTTGTGCGTCAGGGAACACACATTTGAAATATACTGGAGAAAAGTAGGACTTATGAAAAAACAAAGAAAAATACAAAAACATTTTTTTAAATTAAATGTTTTTATAAGAAATCTGCTATTTATACATATATACAGATACACTCCAACCCTGGTATTGTCACAACAAATCAGTTTGCAGTGTCGTAAATGTTGGCATTTTTTAGCATAGCGCTCAAGCATGATATAAGTGGCGAAAATTTGCAATGTGCGACCAGCAGACTAATGAGAACTTGTAGCTGAGTTCAAAAGACGTATACCTGCTGTTATTATGCTCTCTTTGCATTGAGATAAATATGTAAAGGATACTTCTCAATGTGAAATGCTTTTGAGACATTCATATATATAACTAGTGTATATGGGTGGTGCTTGGAGTTCAACTGTGTACAGAAATGTAAAAAACTTCAATTGTTAATAGGTCCACCATCTAATTCAGAAATCTAGATTGCCCCGTTGTACATTATAGTTCAAAGTATATTTTTGAATATTCCGGCACAGGAGTATGTAGTTCATTGCTGACAGTTCATTTATAGATGATAAGATATGTGAACTTATTTTTATTTGCAGTCATTATTTGGCTTTATTTGAAAGTATCAAGCTCCAAATTTTAGCATGGTATCTCTCAATTTACATTTGTTATTAATTTAATGACTACAAATTTTCCATTTCGACCATTGATGCACCACGCTTTTGAAACAGATCATGATGTATATACTGCCACGCCTCTATTTAGGCTGTTATTCAAATATATTCGCACAAACTTAAATAAACTTAAATAAAACCCATGGCTATCGGTTATAAAAATAGACATCTAAACACGAATGCTGTTTCCATTCTATTTAATTGACCTCATAGACAAAAGACCAATACACCCACACGTGTCTAAACTAAACTAAACTAAACTAAACTCAGCAACAACGCCCCAAAATAGACAATAAAATCAGTTTAGTAGCACATCTATACTAACTAACTTAAAGGCAGATAGATGACTCATTTGTTTTGGTTGTAGCTGCTGCCACTGCTGCCACTGCGGCCGGTGCTGCTGCTTTTGCTGTTGCCCCAATAAACAAAGTCATTGTACTGTGAAGGTGAACTGTGCGGATAAAAATACTTTTTTCTTTCTTTCTTTCTTTCTTTCTTTCAGAAAACGATTTTGTATCTATAAATAAAACAGTAGAGAATGTTAGGCCGAGTTAGTTAAAGTGCAGTCTGCATTGGTTTTCTTTTTTCCAGACTACTTTTAGGCGTTGCGTTTTTCAAGTGCTTTTTTTTCTAGACTACTTTTAGGTGCACTATATTTTTTAAATATGGTTTTCTAAAATACTTTAAGGCGCAACATTTTTTTTCTAGACTATTTTTAGGCGCTGCATTTTTTTTCATTAAATTCTTTAATAAAATGGCTTTAAATGACTGAAAATGGCGGCAAGTTGTATTGCCTTTGGCGACCTTGCATCAACTGAAACATGTCAGACTATGTTCAAATTTGCAAATGAACTTTTCTACTGAGAAATACGCTGGCACGTAAAGCAAAACAGCTGCAACTTAAATTCCTGGAAATGAAATATATTATTCAAATCGTTTAGCAGCTTTTAGTGAGCGATTTTCCATTAGAGAGTACGACGCATGCGTTCAGTCAACGTATAAGAGTAAAGTATCTCAGCTATGCACGTGCTTATATTGTAACGTAGTAAAGTAACTTCATAGCTACTACAAAACATAATATCAAATAACAATTGAAATGGTTTTTGGAAAAAAAAAACCAAGCTCCTCTAAAACATATGACAGCTGTCATTTGATAGGGCTACACTTTTTGTATTGTAATAATTTTTGCATCTCATAAAAGCAAGAAAGCAAAAAAAAGGAAACTACTTAAAGCTTTAGTACTTAGCTACCTTTGCTAGACTATATGCTTTTGAAACATAGCACAATACCAGCGGAAATGCTGCAAAAATCGAAAAATTGTGTTGCACTTAAAGTGCATTTTCAAGTTCGGTCCATTAAAATGGATTTTCTTTCTGTTTTTTGGTTTTTTTTTTTTTAAGTCCTGTGTATGAGTTAAGCTGTGTCGAACTGGGCTCGACTCGACTCAAAGCTAAATGCTGCCAAAGTGGCTGGCAGTCGCGTTCAAGTTGCAAGTGGCAAGCAAAGTTAGCTGCGTCTGAAGCGAGCAGTAAATGCTGCATGCTGTATGCCATGCGGCAGCAGCTGCTATTGCAAATTTTTGCATATAAATCGACAAAGTTAAATGGCGCTGAAACTGCAAAACTGTCTCCATGTCGATGTTGTTCATGACGATGATGATGACGATGCTCATGCTGATGATTGTGAGTTGATGTCAACTCAGCTTCGATTATTGACGGCTTTATGCGCTTCTTTTATAACAGGCTAAGTTCATTTTTTTTTTATGGCATTAAGCGACAATCAGCAACAAACTGCAGAATCAACCACAAAATGCATGTCGACCACAGCAGTATTTGAATAAATATTTTATGTGTTAATATTAAATAAGCGAAAATATTAACTTTAAAACTGAATTGCAGTTTTTATTGCATGCCTTCATATGATGCAACGTACTTGTAGTTATGCAACATCTGTAAAGCTATTTCGATTTATTGTGTGAGGTTCTTGTTTCGATAAACTTATAGTTTGAGTGGTCTGATGTGATGTGTGATGTCACTTCTTTGATTGTAGATTAGAACTAAATGAAAATTGACAAACCAGCCGTAGTCCAACTTCAAAGCATAATAAAGGAAAACACAACTAAACTCCTATTCAGCAGCTGATCAATATAGCCTAAGGAGTGCTACAAGCTGCCTCAAGCGTCCCACGAGTAGTAGTGCCGTGATTATAAATAGTAAACGGTTAACGGTGCCGATGTGTTACTTTTGACAGTCACTTGTCAATAAAGTTTATAAGTTTGTCAATAAAGTTAATACAGTTTATAAGACATCTGCTGAAGATGAAGACTATAATTTTCTTAAGCTGTTGCTCTGCCAATTCCACAAACATCTTTGATGGCTATACATTAAAAAATCTGCCACTCAAATGTGTATGAATTCTAAAGACCTGGTCAGACGGTCTTATAATTATGTGTCAGACTGCTACGATAGTCTTACAACCTCATGTGACCATGAACAAATTTATCTCGTCAGCAATGTCGTGAACAGTGTTCTGAATTGTTCCCAAAACAGTCGAATTGCAGGCGTGAGAGACCTGCTTGGCGTACTTCTTCTTCGATTCGATTCTAATCTCTTCAGTATTTTTGCTGCTTCGTTATTCGGTTGATATGCTGACGGTTTGCCAGGCGGTATTTCAGGCTTAGAGATTTTGGACCTTCCAACTTAATAGCTAATTACTATGCAAGAGGCAGCTTCTATACAACTGTATAATTTTCCCACTGTGGGTAGCGATACGTAACTTGAGTGCAGTGTTAGGGATAGCGTGATTTGACATCGTTCCTCTTGTTAACTGCTCCAAAAGGATTCATTCGTGTTTGGAGTTAGTAGCTCGTGAACTATCCTGTACACTGTCTTTGTCCGTCTGCCTGTGTGAG
Organism: Leucophenga montana; assembly: GCA_035044765.1. Lineage (NCBI taxonomy): Eukaryota > Metazoa > Arthropoda > Insecta > Diptera > Drosophilidae > Leucophenga > Leucophenga montana. Next base: position 99,583 of record JAWNNQ010000509.1, read on the forward strand.
CTAGTCCCTAAATTTTCATCCCATCTTTCGATGCCTAACTTTTGAATAAATGAGCGTGACACGTATGCTATACTGGAAGGCCGGAATATCGGATTTAAGGTCTTTCAATAGGAAATAAATCTTTTACAAATGTCGGGTTAGCACTAATTTCCGAGTTATTTTAAATTATTATTTTTAAGAGTTTTACTTTATAAAGGATTCATAAGAGATGGCGTAACTAACACTAAATCGCATCGGGTAAAACTGTGACTATATTCATGTGAAAGCCTACTTCATAAGCTTCAAATTCCAGTATGTGTCATTCCACTGAAGTGTAAACAACATATTTTTTTTTTTTTTTTATGGCTGAAGCCCATCGTACGCTTTGTGAGACTTACGGGGACTATGCTCCATCTATTTCAACTTGTGAGTACTGGTTTCGTCATTTTAAAAGTGTTGATTTTGATACGAAGGACAAAAAACGTCTGGGCCAGCCCAAAAAGTTGGAAGATGAAGAATTGAAAGCATTACTTGATTGATTGTCAGAAACATTGGGAGTTGACTTGTCAACAGTTGGCAAACGTCTCAAAGCCATGGGAATGATTCAAAAGCAAGAAAATTGGCTGCCGTACGAATTGAAGCCAAGAGATGTCGAAAGGAGATGTTTCACTTGTGTGAACAGCTGCTTCAACGCCATAATCGAAAGATATTTTTTGCATCGTATTGTTACTGGCGATGAACTTTGGAACAGCCAAAGCGAAAAAAAATCATGGGGACCACACGGACATGCATCCACATCGATGGCCAATATACATGGTGCCAAGATTATGCTCTGTATTTGGTGAAATCAGAAGGTTGTTGTGTACTCTGAGCTGCTGCAACCTAACTAAAACATCACTGGTGAACGTTATCAACAACAGTTGATACAATTGAGTCGAGCATTGATGCAAAAACGGCCGGAATATGCCAAAAGACACAACAAGTTGGTTTTGCAACATGACAATGCTCGGCCACATGTTGCAAGATCCGTCAACGAAACGTTGGAGGCGTTGAATTGGGATGTGCTACCCCACCCGCCTTATAGCTCAAACATAGCCTCTTCTGACTACCACTTGTTCAGATCGATGACCCACGACCTGGCTGAGCAGCGCTTTACTTCTTATGAGGATACCAAAAAATAGGTCGATTCGTGGATTGCCTCAAAAGACGAGCCGTTGCTCCGATGCGGAATTCATATGCTGCAAAAAAGCTAATGATGTACAATACTTTGAATAATATACATTGTAGCATTTTTTTTTTAAATAAACGCTCAAAAGTCAAACAGATTCCTTTAAAATTAATTCCAACATCTCAATATCTAAAATCAAATGATGGAGAAACTTTATTAATTTGCAACAATATGGTTTATGTGGATCAAGAAATCATATACTGAGTTTAAAATTGCTTCAACGCATCCGGTCTCACAAATAAAAAACAAGTGATAAAACTTTCAGTTTACTTCCTACAGATAAATGTGTTATACAAGCTTACTTAATTATCATGCCGTATATAATAAATACACAATAATTAAATAAGCTTTTTTTCATTTTGCGGCATTAAAATCTCAAAATAATTCGAAAGAAGCGCAACTATTTGAGTGCATTGCTGCACACAGTGCTGCATACGTGCTTTAATGGTGCGATTTATTATTCATACGCCGGGTGTGCTGATATTTTCATTTTGAAAATTTCCATTGCAAACGATCACAGTCGATTTAATTTTAATTTGTGCACACTTCATACATAAATAATCGAGTGGGGGTAGTGGGGGGATTAAGTAGTTTTGAGTACATATTGCATTTTTGTGCAGCGATATTTATAGAAATGATTTCCCCTCAGAGTGGTGGGCGCAAGTACACATGTAACAGCAACAACAACAACAACAACACGTGTAAGATGAACATCAGAAATTACAACAATAAAAACAAACAAAATACAAACTGCATGGAACAATTTAGTAATTCAGTGGCGCCCATTGGCAGAATCAGCGGTGGCGGTAATAACAAAAACAACAAAAACAAAAACAACAACAACAACAATTGTTGACCACTTGTCATTGCGGTTGCATGAATTGTTTTTGTGGAAATGTGCAACGGAAACAGGATATTTCAGTTGCACAAACACACACAAAGATACAATAATGTATCTATAGATACAATGCCACATTCAACACGCGTCCTGCAGCTATAATGCAGCACAGCGCAGCGCAGCGCAACGCGAATATTGAAGTTGTTCTCATCACCGACGCCGCCGTTGTTATTGTTTGTCGGCCCGTTGATGATTGCCTTCATTTGTGTTGTTGTTATGCATATTGTATCTTTTTTTTTTGTATCTATAATACCAATGCACACTATTGAGGCCAAATGCGCATAAATGCATTTTTAAATGTAGTCCTGCGGGATAATAGTTATATGTGTCAAATGTATAGAGTTCCTTTATGCTCATATGTAATATTTACAAATAAAACTGTTGCAACTCATCGAAACGATTGCTGTAGTGCATAAGATACTTTAAATATTTGCATTGCTGCAAAAATTTAAAAACTGTAGTAAAACACTAGAGTAAAGAGTATTAAAGCGTCGCTTTTACCGAAGTTACAGTTTTTTTTTTTCTTGCCCTGCACCCAAGGGAACATGAGCATAATAACTTTGTGCGAATGTATTTAACAAGCAGACGGATCAGCTTGAATTAATCAAGTCCACCCGTCTATGAGTGAGCAGCTTGCAGGCACTATAAAAGTTAAAGACGTGCAACACTTAGATTATCGTTGACCATGGGCAGATGTCTTATTATTTTTATTGTAATTCTGTCACTCCATGAAACATTCCATCGAAATCTATCACCTTCCCTGTATATTTATATTTGCTCACAACATGTTATAATTCGCATACAGTTTATGTTCTAATTGAGTAAAGTAGAAAACAAATTTTGTTAGTATTCACTTATTTATTAGTATTTATTACTTGTTTATTGTTTATTTAATTATTTATTGTTGAATCTTATAATGCATAATTAAAACGGGTTGACATCGAATCGTGTTACTGCGGTTGATTAGCTGAAATTAATTTCAATTTTTCCAACGTGCTTTTCCGGTGCTCGACTTTTCATTTTGAACAAAAAGATTAATACGCCGACTTATACGAAATTAGCAAAAGAGTTACGCTGAGAAAATTGATTTTATACTTCGTATGGTCAAAGACCATGGCGTTCGTGCACGCATTCTCAGGGCTCACTTCTCTCGCCACTCATCTCAACAGTTGCGAGTGCATCGAGTAAAAGCCTAATATATTGACTTTAAAATTTAGGCAATAATAAAGGTTCAAAAAGCTCTTAAATCAATGTCACTTAAGAAAATTCATCGGATTGCCGTTGTGTGACTATGATATCTATACTCTGCACCATTTTCAATACCTAATTACTGTAATATATTGCTAGAGTTTAGAGTAAAGAGTAACAGCTGCATCCCATGGAAGCATGTTTCGAATTTAAAAACGCTTGAATTTCAGCCAACAAAATCATTCGTATTTGCTTGCAAGGGCAGATAAAGGAAGGGTCAATTCAATTTTTCCCATTTAAGAAAAGAACAACCCTTCGCTGGCAAATTTTGTGCAATCAAAAAATTGAAAACCGCTTTTAGCTTATTGAAATTTAGCAATACTCCTAACTAACGATTTTCATTAATTTCATTAGAAATTTGTCTTCTTCGGCGGCGGCGGCGGCTGCTGTCGCGCATAAACATGCGACTTTAGATGTGAGCGCTATTAAATTAGAGAAAAGAAATTCAGTTTAATAACAACGTGGCAACAAGGACAGCAAGGACGATGGCAATTTGATGCAATGGCAGCAGCGGCGGCGACAACAGTTTCCTTTACGCTGTACAGCCAAATATGCGACAAGGACGACGACGAGGACGCCTCAGCTGCCATATTGGCTTATGGACAGACGACAGAAAGAACTGGCAATATAAATGGAAAAACGAAAGGAGACAGTACAGACAGACAGACGGACGGACGGACAGACAGGCGAATGGACGGACGGACAAGCGAATGCATAAAAAATGTAAAATACTGAAGACTTGTCATCGAATTACCAGCTTCGATGTCGTCGTCGGGATTTTATGCCCTCAGCGCTTAACTTTGTCTATTCGGGTAGATCGAATTTGTCTCGTCTGGCTTTTATGTATAACTCCGAACCATTACCAAACCAGCATCACCTTTTCGGTTGAGATATTGAATTTTTAATTTAATTTGATTAAATTCAGCGAAAAATTGAATCTATGATGAAAATGATGTTTCATATGATTTTGCATAAAAATCTTTCTTCACTGATTGCATGGACACTTGAATGAATGAAGGCAAGAAAAATCATCGAGGGAAAATGTAAAGAAAACTTGACTAAAGTGAAAATGCTGATGCTGATATTGCTGTTGAGATTTGCGATAACTAATAAAGCATATTAAATTATATGATTTGAGGGTGTAGCTATTTCGAACGCATTAAATTAAAGCCGGAAAATTGAAAAATTACATAAGAAAGTCTATATTGACTTTTTTTTTTATAAGTAACTGTTGCTCTTCATGCGAAAGTACAAGATTCCAAGCTTTATACACTCGTCCCTGGCGCGCATCCAGCTCAAGTTGACTAAAGAAACAAAGTAGGGTGTTATGCTGGACTCAAAATTCCACTGGAGAGGAAACTCTGAGGAAAGCATGAAAAATGCAATAGGCGCCTTCTACATATGTAAAAGAACGTTTAGATGGGATTTACAACCATATATCATTCATTGGTTTTGCACTGCAGTCGTCAGGCCTATATAAACCAATGGAGCCTTTGTCTGATGGAAAGTGGTTGACACCAAATCTAACAACAATTTACAAAGATACAGAAAGCAGCCTGCCTGGGTGTAACTAGGTATTTGTGTTCCACCTCCCAGCGGCTTTAAAACCCCACATTGAAGTCTTTAGGAGCTATATTTCCACACGTTTTGTGCTGGAGGCCACATCACCATTCTACACTTAGTTGAGAACCCGACTGAAGTCAAGAGGATAACAACTCTGTGTTCTAGAGCTCAAATGGAACGAAAATTTATATGTATAGGTCCGCTTTCAAAAGATAAAAAAGTTCAGCTGAAGCACATCGAATGATGGTGGAAGTTTATGGCGGCAATACTCCAACTGATAAATTGTGTAGGGAATGGCTTCGATGTTTCAAGAATGTTGATTTTCCTCACTCAGGACAACCAACAAAATTCGAAGATAAAGATTTGGAGACATAACTTGATGAAGATCCGAGTCAACCGCATGAGGAGCTTGCAGAATCATTGAGAGTGACTCAACAAGCAGTTTCTGTATGATTGACATCCATGGGAATGATTCAAAAGCAAGGAAATTAGGTGCCTTACGAACTGCGTTATGAACTGAAACGTTGAAAAGCGATTTTTCTCTTGCGAGCAGCTGATTCCAAGGCAACAAAGAAGGGGTTTTGTATACCGAATTATGACTGGGTAAGAAAACGGATATTGTACTATAACCCCAAGAAGAAAAAAACTATGCTATGCCCGGGCAATCGTTGCCATCGTCCTCAACATTAACACCAAAGACGAATATTCGTAGTTCGAACGTCATGCTGTGTATCTAGTATCTGGTAGCGGGTGCATTCTCCGGACATTGCTACTTCTGTTTACTGGTTTTGTTGTCGGATGCAGCACGATTTAGCAGTTCATTTCCACCGCATAAGTCGAAAGCTGGCACCTAACTTGGACGACTTCTAAAGACGAAACATTTTCTCGAGATTGAATTCGAAAATTGTCTGAGAGGTGGAAAAAAAGTAGTAACCAGCGATTGAAAAAACTTTGATTAATCTTTTCATTCATTTTGTTCTTAAATAAGTGCATTTTTGACCACAACAAAAACTTCCATATAGAACGATCTTTCAATATACACTAACGAATGAGAGCATATAAATAGGTGCTGACGTATTTCCAGATGAACTTCAAACCAAAATTTATACCGTTAGTCATATGGGACTTCGGATGCATATTCCATATCAGGACTACTGTCATAGCTGTAGTCATGAAATGGAGATGGAAAGTATTCAACACCTCTATTAAAAAGTAACCGAGAAACCATTCTTTGAAAACCAGAAACTGGAGAATCTGACAGGTTTCACTGATTCTATGGTATGATTTCAATGGCGCAGAGTATTAAACGAAACAATAGAGATGCCTTACTACAAATAAAAACCATGGACAACATGCTTATAAAAAAGGGGCGAGTAGCCTCTTGTTTTTATAGGCGTAAATTAGCAAATTTTCTCTTCCAGTCATTTTAGGTATGCTCCAAAAACATCATGCCAATTCAAACGCAAACGTTGTCGACACAGGCAATTAGCGACTTTCGCCTTCTCATTATTCAGAATTATTATTGGTCACAGTGCGAAAATTGCTGAATCGCACTTGTTTCCTTCTGTATCAGATTTTGGTGCGGCAGCGAAGCATTCAATCTGGCCTGATTTTAATTAAAAATACAAGAAAAAGTTGTGCCTTGTTTTTCTTGTCTTGTTTATTTTTGGTTTATGAAGGACGCCCACAAAAAAAGAAAAAAAGTTAAATAAACAAGCGAAGCACACCGCAAAATGTACAAATTATGCGAGCTATTGGTCGGGATGGGATGGACTGGGCTGGACTGGGCTGGGCTGGCTTACAACGCGGAACAATTTCATCATCAGCACTTAACATATTTAATAGGATTTCAGTTAGCCTTATATCAGAACTTTATTTAGGGTTTTTTTTTTTTTTTTTTTTGCAAAAAGTTTCTAATAGTTTAATGTTATTAATATGTAATGGCAGAAAGGAAGTTCATTAATTATCGTAGCGTTGAAGGATTTATTAGACCCTTGTTTGGCAAAGTATCTATGTTTTCATTTGATACTGAAGAAATGTTTCAAGCAAAAACGAACTGTACTCACCAATTGTAAGTTGTGGTGAACTTGCTTCGATACAAGAAACAATCAAATCGAATAAAAAACAAGAAAAAACGTTAACTTCACATGAAGTTCTGCTATGAACTTAGCAGTTGTAAAACAAAATTCTAAAAGCTAACAACCTAAACATGGGACCTACTCCTACAAATGGACGTGACAAATAATTATGCGAAGCTTTCCGTCCATAAGAAGCAACCATGTCAAATTTCAAATTGATTGTGACTGTAATGCTAAAGTTTTTCATGAAAAAATCTAAAATAGAGAAGAATGCCGCTAGAATGGAGAAATCATATCTATTTCTCTATGTGTGAGTCGTTTGTCCATAAGAAGCCACTATATTCAATTTTAAGTTGATATTTACTGTAATAAGAAAGTTTTCATAAAAAGTTCCAAAAATCGGACGGAAGTTTTCTATGAGGGCTACACCTAAAAGTGGGCGTGACATGCCCCTTGATATTTATGTGAAGCATTCATCCATGAAAAGCCGTCGTCATATTTCACGTCGATATTGAATGCAATAAAAACGTTTTCCATACAAAAAGGCAAAAGTGGACGGGGGGTTTCTATGCGGGCGACCTCAATAGTGGGGGATAACACCCATTAATATATAGTATATGTGAAGAAAGTACCATGCAAAATTTAAATGTGATATTGATCGCAATACAAAATATTTGCATACTAAAAGTCGAAAGTGGGAGGGTGGTTTGTATGGGGGCTACTTTAAAAAGTCAATATTGATACTCTAAACAGCAATCAAGAGCAGTCTATATGCCGACTTGAATACGGATATCTTAAAAACTGGTATCAAAAAAAAAAAAAGCGCTACAACATCCAGCCAGACAGACATAGCTAAATCGATTCCTCTCCGCGAGCTGATCAAGAATATATATATACTTTATGGGGTTTACGATGCCTCCTTCACACTTCATGTGAATGGTACAATATAACAAAGCAAATGACCAAGAAAAACAGGGCAGTCTTTCGTTGCACTTACTTTTGCACAGTGGTCGTCTGTCTCTTTTTCACTTTAGCTACCACTCCTTCATTATAGTCCGGTGGGTCTAAGAGCGAGGAATCGCTAACTGGTGACATTACAAATGCTTCTCTAATGGCTACATTGTTCCTGTCACCTCTTCTCCCCGTTTCCCAGTAACAGCTCGGGTTACTCACGACATCAAAGTTCTTCTGTACGCGGCGTCCACAAACATCTGATTAATATTACATCTGATTAATATTAATAAGACACCGTTGGTATCTTCTGGCTTTCGAATTATAAAACCAAATAATGGCATCATAATGATGGATCAGAAACGACCAAGAACAACTTCAGTTAGTAAATGATGATACATCTAAGTTTCATATCTTACCTATATCAGAGCTGGAAGGCCACAGCATAGTGTTCTAGACCTACATCTACTTTTGCTTGCGATATTGAAGCGGAGGCTACTCAAAACTTTTAAAGAGCTATTTCAAATGTATCTTCACAGACAACAACCAGGAAAATTAATCTAAACAACGAGAAAGCAGTCCATATGTCATTCCTTATATATCGATGGAATTTCAATTCCATATTCAAATTCTGTAAAATATATAAACATGAGTAAGGTCGAACCCGCATGCCAAGAAGAGAAGAGAATGACTAACTCGAAAGTTCCGATCACTTAAGTGGCTGCTGCATAGTCGGCCAACATTATCAACTCATAATCATGGTACAATCAGTAAGGTCCAAAGGTTTACAGATCCGGAGCTACGCAACTTAAGCAAGTATTAACGTTTGCTAAACTCTGTTCTAATATATTTTGCAGCTAAGCTATTTATGGAAATTGAGAAGTAAACATACAAAATTGTTATGAAATGGTTGCATCTGTTATAACGTTGATGCAGAGAGTAAGGGAAAGAGAGGTAGCATTAGAGACAAACAACAACAGCAAATTTATTCGAGTTGAAATAGACAACATTCAATTGAAAAATCATAAACTGTGTAAAGAACTTCACTATTTTTGGGCGTGCCGTGTTACTTCAGCTTCACTCCATAAACTAAAACGACACCGCCTACATTTAAAACAGCTCACAGTCTGTGCGAAATACTTTAAATGCATGCAGTTACAACACCTACTTCCCTTCGAGTACAGCGAATATATTTCGTTAAATATTTATCTGAAATGGTAAAAGTAACTTCAAACTGAAATTTCCATTTTCAACACCAAAAAACACCAATATTCAATATGTGCCTCGAAAACACTTTGACCGGCAATACACAGAACATTGCATGAGGGTCAGACTCAAAGGCGACAACCAATACAAATGCAATCATTTTTAAACGCTCACACTGCACCAATTTCAATACATAATTACTAAAGGCGTTCAATATAAAAGCTGTGTGTATACACAGATACACAAACTCCACACACACACACACACACACACACACACACACACACACTCACTGCGCTACCAAAAGCAAAATAGGTATTTGCGAATCGATAAAATTCCAGGCGTACTTTCGATTTGTATGCTTCAACTTTCACACGCACACACTACCGGAAGGCTATGTATACAATAATAAATTTGAACAAAGGATGTAGTTGTAAAAGGACGTGCAGCACTTCAGCAACCATTGTGTAGCATACACGTATACATATATAGGGAAGATATTGCTGTGATGCTTCGTTTGTGTGCGGTTCATTCAATCGTTCAAATGGTTTTGGTTTTGTACAAAATTGTAAGAAAAATAATTTCTTCGAATCAGCTACAGATATTGTATCTGCTATTTTGTATCTTTTGGTTTTGCACGCTGAATATCGTTGTTGCTTTGAGTAGTGAAGCAGAACGTGCAAAGTTTTTTTTTTTTTTCTTCATTTTTGGCTGTGGTTCAACGAAAACTCCCTACCGATGCTTTTGTAGTTATCTTAAGAATTATGTGCGTATTTCGTGGAATTTTAAAGCGTGTAATTATAGTAACACACCTCCTCCGTAATAAATATAACGAAACGCCGGAGGCGGCGGCAGTTCGTGCGCGTATATATTGCAAAATAGTTCTGTGGTGTGGTGGTGAGAAGTTTTGACTCCTTTAAATATGCCTTCGATTTTACTTCACAGCAGGCCTGCATTATGATAGATACACAAGCGTATACACATATGTGCCATCATAAATATTTTCCAGTCCATTGATTTTTGTCGCTTGCATCATGATGGCAGTGCCATATTCAGGATACCAATGTTTATGCTGATGCTGCTGATGATGGCAAGTAGACTTCTGCTGTTGGTTTTACTCCTGTCGTTGTTGGCAGTGTCAACCCTGTTGATGTTTCCAGCGACACTTGATTGCTTCGTGTTGCGGTTTGTGCCAATTTGTGTGTATGTGTGCGTGTCAATGAGTGTGTGTGTGTGTGCCAAAAAGTATGCTTTATACTGTCGCCACGCATCATTCTATAGACACTCATGCCCGGCAGCCGGCAGCCGGCAGCCCTCACAAATTATGATATCAAAATGTTGCACCATATCTTCATGCCTTCGGTTTCTTGTTTTTTCATTCTTTTGTATAGGACATAAAATATGTCACTCGCTTTAATTGAAACATAAAAAAATTACTTTATTGATTTTTAGCACATTTGAAATTGATTGTTTCATTGGCGTTATTTGAAAATATTATTTTCAAAGAATTATATAGTATATTTATGATAGCTATTACTGATTATAGACATCTGACATACCACAGGAGTTGCTCGTAGGTAAGAATGAAAGCATACTGCCCTCTAAGAATGCACTATTTTTAACTTCTTTACCGACCAGTTCAAATAAGTCGTGTTTAAAATCTTCTCTGTTAAACTTAGCTCTTAGATATGCTTCAATATGTCAGTTCTCTATATCGTCTTGTAAGCAAAACTGATTCACAGACAGACGGACAGTGCTAAATCGACTAGTATGCAAAGCAGCCGTCCCGTAGTGCAGCAATATAAAAACCACCATTGAATCTCAAAGATCTCTTAACCAGATACAAGCAACAATACTTCGATCGGTTCATACGAGTACAGCAAGCAGAAAAAATCGATCCTCTTTAGCATCGAAGTTTCAACATACACGGCGTGATCTACAAATAACTAATCTGTTGTTTCATCAAAAATTCAATGACTTTTTTGTTCTTGGGAGATGGTGCATAGAAACACGGAAGAGCATATTAAGAAGGCAAACATAGCACTCTTTTCGTGCAAAACAGCTATTGGAAGAAGATGGGGATTCTCTCCATCTATTGTCCACTGGTTATAGACGGCAGTAGTTAGGCCTATTTTGTTGTACGAAGTATGTGTATGGTGGCCGGCACTAGGGCTTCTACTCTTAAGCAAATGCATAAGGCGCAAAGAAGTGCTGAACTGTGTATCATTGAAGCTCTCCATACCACATCGACGGATGCACTAAACGTACTGCTCCATTCGATCCCACTTGATCGCATTCCGAGAGAGAGAGAGAGAGAGAGAGAGAGAGAGAGAGAGAGAGAGAGAGAGAGGGGGCAATAGTTACAGCCCTTAGACTGAGGGAGTCTTCAGCTTGGCATGGTAGCTCCTTCGGACACTCGAGGATACTACAATTACAAGATAATGTACCATTACTGCATACCAAACATTAACTTCGTTAAAAAGTAAAACGTCATAATGCCCACCAGAATACAACCTTTCTCACTAAAGCGAAAATGCTATTAACATCTTTACAGATGGTTCTAAGCTGAGTGGTCGGGTGGGAGGGGGTGTATTTTCACCGGATCTGGGGTTTAGAGAATCCTTTAGACTGCCCGATCATTGTAGCGTTTATCAGGCGGAGATTCTAGCTATTCAGGAAGCAACGCACTTCCTATACTCATACTCATATACACAAGAGCATGTGTTTATCTTCTCGGACAGTCAAGCTGCAAAAAAAAATTGGAGTGTCTTTTTGTAATATTAAAATAACCGCATCTTACTAAATGCATATGGATGTATACACGGTACATATACCAAAATAAATTTTTGTACAATTTTTGTCTGTCTGTCTGTCTGTTTGTTCCGGCTAATCTCTGAAACGGCTGAACCGATTTTGACGGGACTTTCACTATCAGATAGCTGATGTAATAAGGAGTAACATAGGCTACTTTTATTTATATAAAGCTATATACATATATATATATATAAAAATGTAAGTATGTATGTATGTTCCCTATAAACTCCGAAACCGCTCAACCGACTCTGACAAGATTTTGTGTTAATATACAAAATAGTCCCGTGGGTTATCCTGTGTTTCGTGACGATTTTTTTTAAATTTTTCTAATTTTAATAGAATTGTTGGTAGAGTAAAGGAGCATGTGGAAGGTGGGGAAGGGGGAAGGAGTGGCAGGGGAAAATGGAGGGCCGCGTACAACGTAGCGGGGACCATCTAGTGAGAAAATAAAAATGATTGCCACAAACTTTTAAAGTTGTTGATTAATTTAATTTCTGGAGAGGATTGGTTTAAAATGGTACAAGAAAGCGATAGTGTGAATTATTGGGCTACCGCAACAGTATAAACGCGGCTTACAAAAATCTTGAGAATATGTACCGGAAGATGGCATTCCAGGTTGTCAACAGTTTTGTATATACAATGCCATTCCATATTACGATTTAAAAAAATCCATTAGAACATATATTATATATTACATATATTAAGCCATCGTATAACAATTTTTAAGCTGCTACTATCATATAAACAAATTTCGTTTTTGCTACAAAACTTCATATTGGTCAACCTCCAGCAAAAGATTCAATTACGTTACACTTCAACAGAATATTGCTGAACTAACACATTCGTTTCAATAGTTTGCAAAACAAAGTACTTATGTATTTCAATAAGCTTTCGATTCGTTTGTCTATCGACAAAGCTATCCAAATCAGTGGAACTAGTACTTTCTCTACAGAATTTCTTCACAGTTTCTATTCAACATTCTGCTTGCTGCATCCTTTTTCGTATGCGATTTGTGTAATTCACTTTGAGCAAATGTACGAGTAAGCCTTTCAGTTTGACTTACACGCCAATGATTTTGTAAGCAGCATGTAAATAACGCTCGTGTATTCGTCTTCGTATACGATTTGTTCACAGTTTGTGAATTTGAAGTGGCTTCGACTTACAAAATGTTTGCTTTTGGATGGTCTGCATCTCTGTTTGTCTGTATTGTAAAAGACGCATTTAGCGTAAAATTCGTATAAGAGTGCACGCTTTTCAAAAGAATATTTCAAGTGTGCTATTTTGGAGCAAATTGCTGTAAGTAGGTCGCACAAAATGTACGAATAGCAGCTAAACACTTCAACTTTAATTTAATTTCCTTTGAGTGCTGTAAAAGGCGTTTTGAGTCAGTTTATAATATATGTTTTGAAATCTCTGTAGAGCACCATACTAACAAAGCTCAATGGAAATAATGATGGCCAATTTTCTGCAGTGCTAGAGACAGTCTATACTTAGGATGCAATATATGTCTCAAGCTTAAAACCCAATAACCAATGCTACAAACTTTGAATACTGCATTTCATGAATTTCTTCATGGAATGCAAACGCTGTTTTGCAACATAAGCTCGAACTAAATATATAGCACACCGAAACAAATGTTATGCTACTCTCTCAAATACATTTCATTTTTACCACAACTCACCCAGTTGGAAAAACTTAAAAATTCGCGCTCAGATGTCGATTTCCTAAAAGTACACATTTTAATGCTAAACACACTCAGTGGCTCTCCCCGCTTAGCTAATACCAAAGCAAGACAATTCTATGGAACCCTCACCATTGCATTAGGTGAACTAAATTTTGCACATCCCGTAAAAGGTGGTCCAAAAACTAAATAATTCAATAAAGAAGATATCCATGAACTGGACACATTTATCTGAATCTACACAGCATGACACTCGAGTACATTTACAAACTATTTAGATATGTTTGAGGTGAAGCGTATAGGCAGCGATTCAGCCATTGGCTTATTCTCTAAGTGTTTTGAGGTCACATTAATCAGTGTTATTTTCTATTTTTTACATTTAGAAAATATTTACTAAAAATCTCAGTACAGCGGTCAGTTCTACAATATACCAATAGATCGCGCTTGCTTATTTCACGAATCAGCCCCATTCCTTGGCCGTTAGGGGGCGCTACCAACGCCATCTAACGTCATCTAGTTAATTTTTTTTTTTTTTGTGTAAAATTTGAAAGACTGAATAGTTGCGACAGTTGGAAGAAAATTTAGCAGTCGTTAACTCACAAGTTGTTAACGCAGCATTCTCACTTGGAGCAGAAAACTGATGCTGTACTCATCAGTAGCCGAAAAAAAGGGGGAATCAGCCAATATACATTTCGGAAACTGTGTTGTTACTAAGCTAAGAGCCACACACTACTTCGGTATATGGTTAGACACCAGGCTTTGCTATAAACAGCAACTCCCTTACGTGCATAAAAATTCGGCCGAGGTTGGAAAAGCCCTATACCGCATCATGCTGAACTAAGAAGACCGAAGCAAGGACGTCGGATGCTTCTAGAAAACGTGATCAAGTAAATAATTCTGTAAGGGCGTAAGCTTTTCAAATAAGAAGCTATAGACGCGGTCGCGGATCTATTCATTGCCAAGGGGCATGCAGAGTATATGCAGTGCATTCCGTACAATATCCGATGACGCTGCTCTGACAATAGCGGAAATGGTGCCCATCCATGAGCTTACTAGAGAAGCACAGGAGGTATAAGAGGAACAGCGAAGTGGTAATGCTGCACCAAATACTCGTTCACGTACTAAGACACGAAGCATCGAAAGATGGCAGACACGCTGGGTCAACTCGACACATAGCCTTAGCCCTAATGTCTTCGAGTGGCTCGGAAGACGTCACGGTTATGTCAATTATTAGCTGACGCAAATACTCAGTGGCCACGGATGTTGTCGAAGTTATCGAAACAGGTTCCACCACGGAAACGAAGCTGACTGCACGTGGTGCAGCAATGGCACGGAGGAAACCACTGAACATATTATGTTCCAATGCACAAGATTTTCGGAGACGGCTGCTCGAACAAGAAGCAGGCTGTTCCCTGAACGTAGGCAACCTCTCTAGGAGACCTGGAATGCAGTAAGCAAGTTTTCAGAAATTGCAATGAAGGAGCTGAGCAGACTGTAACATGACGTGCTAGCCTGTGACTTTGTTACACTAGTATATGAATAAAAATTGAATGCTGTTCGTTGGTAACCGCATCACTGAAGAAAGTCTGGATTATTGTACATTTTCGTTTTGTTTAAATGAACGTAATAGTAGTCCGAAAACGGGTTTTAGCCAAAGAAAAGTGGAAATAGTTAACAAAAGTTTGGAAAATAACTGAGTAAGACCAAACTTATTATACCTCACAGCAACTATTTAATGCAAATGAATGAGTTTCGGTACATAGTTTGTAAAGAACACTGGCAGAAACAAGATCGAATGGATGCCTAATTTGCGTATCGTCTGATATATTTTGTTAATGTGTGCCTGAACAGTTTTTAGATTGTCAGCACAAAACTGTAATCTACAATAACCCATTAAAAAAATGTCAATCACAACATCGTTGAGTCTAGAGACAAATTATTGAACTCACTGGCAGTCGAGTAAACATACCATCTTAATCAAATAATAGAACAAACTTTAAAAAACATTCAACAGTTTTCTACTTCAAAACCTTATTTAAATGGTAAATATGACAAGATTCGGAAATTAAATAAAATATCTTTGAGTTTACTGTCACTTCTAGTGGAAATCTTTTAGAGATTCGAACTTATTTTCAAAGCAATATGATAAATGTATCATATTAATATGACCGTCTGAGTAGGCTAGTAGCATTTTCAAAAAGAAACCAGACGGTTTCCAACACATAATCTCTACGCGGCATATCAAAACGCATAAACAATGCAAAATAAGCTGTGACATTCAACGAAGCGAAATCAATCTGCATTTAAGCGTTGAATGAAATTAAAAACGGCTCCAAAGTATTATAAAAATTTTGATACCAAACACACGCACACACAGATACAAACAGATACAAATACATGCTATAGTATACAAATTGCAATAAAGAAATGCAACAATAATTCGCAAACATTTTGCATACAATGAAAACTTATTTTCAAAATATACACACACACACACACACATATACACACACACACACACTAGATAGCTATACTGACAGTAAGCTAAGCGGAAACGGAAGTGCAAGAATGCAAAGCCATTATATGCAACCATAATATTTCCATACGCGACGCGGACGGATGCGTCGAAAGGGTTTCAGAATTTCAAAAGCGCACATGTCGGGCATAACGAAACTCATCGACGGAGTATGCAAACAATGTAATTGTTTTGTTGTTGTTGTTGCTGATAGAATCACTGCCGCCATTGTTGCTAGAGTAAAATAAACGGATACGCAGCACAAAAGTATGCTTTAGTTTTATTTTTAAGCGCCGACAAGTGACTGCAGATTGTATGAAAATGCTTCTTCTTCATTTATTATATTTCTTTTTTTGTTTTTTTTGTTTTTGTTTTTAGAATATTTATTGATTTTGGCAAATCGAAGAATAAAATTTGATTGAAAATGTAATAAAAATAGTAACACAAATTGCATTGGTAACATACAAAGACATGCAAAGAAAGCTATTAAAATCAAACGGAAATGCATAAAGAATGCATTTAGAATTCTTGAAGCAATTATGGCAGTACGCCATTCAGAAATGGAAAAACTTTGATTACTTTTGTTGTTGACAAAACTGTGTTTGACAGAAATAAGTGTAGTACATCTTCGGTAAGCCAATTTCTAACTTGTATATAAATTAGCTTTAAAATAGGCAAGCATTTAATGTACGTTTTATGTAGCGACCTACGGGGTGTATTCAAACAAATATGTATATGAATTTCCAAATAGCATACATTCAATTTTCGATTTATTTATTTATTTATTTTTTTTTTTATGTTATGCATTCTCTAAACTTTGAACAGCTAAAAAGCTTAGACTTGTTTTGGAGTGCTTAGCGTTTTGTTGCTATCGTACAAAATGGGGCTGTATTAAATTTTGTGTGTGAAAAATAAAATTGGAGCACTTAATTTGCACTTAAAGTGTTGATCGTAGCATTTGGCGAGTCTACTTTGAGAAAACAAAAGAGTCTATAAATGGTACAAGCTTTTCACAGAAGTCCGAAATGATGCTAATGACGATGTTCGCCATGGTCGACCCAACAACGATGAAAACATTAAATCACTGGAGAAAATTATTATGGAGAAGCATCGAATTACTATTAGAGAAGTTGCTGAGTATGTCGGCATATCTGTTGGCTCATGCCGTTCAATTTTTACGGATATTTTGAATATAAACCGTGTGGCAGCGAAGTTTGTTCAGAAACTGCTAAATATTTGCCAAAACAACAGAAGCATGAGCATTGCTCAGGAGCTGTTGAAAGACATCAATGACGATTCAGATCTGCTAAAAAGGGTCATAACTGGTGATGAAGCATGGTTGTATGGTAATGCCATGGAATGGAGTTCAGAAGAGCCAAGACCCGAAAAAAGTGCGCCACTGTTTTCTTTAATTACAATAGCAACGTGCATCGCGAGTTTTTGCCAGAAGGCCGTACGGTCAATAAGGAATATTACCTTGAAGTTATGCGCTGTTTGGCGTTAAGTATTTCAAAGGAAACGTCCGGGCTTGTGGCAAAACGTTACGATAATACACCTGCTCACACATAGTTGCTTGCTCGTGATTTGAAGGCCGAAAACAGCACCGTAAATATGGCTTGACCACCATATTCACCGGACTTGACCCCCTGCAACTTGTATCTTTTAACAAAACTGAAACGACACTTGAAGGTAACGAAACAGATATTGATGAATAAATAAATATTTTTCGAGACCTATGAAAAGACATTTTTTTTTTAACACACCTCTATATTATACAGCTAATGGCAGCTTAGTCATATTGAACGTTTTAATAATTCATCGAAATGTCTGCTATATGTACATACTAGTGTTTGTGCTGTAGTTGAAGTTCTACCATTGTAGCGACAATACAAAACTGTTCAGAGCCATTTGATAATGCTGTGAACGTTAAGTATGCTCAACCTGTTGCGGTCATCATAGCTCTGGTCCGTGATGCTGAGAGTATTAAGTATGACCAAAACGTTGCGCAAACATGTTGCAACAACATTCTTGAAACAAATGTTTATTCCTCTTCTTTTAAAGTTTTCCATAAAACCTTATGCAGCCACGCTCTCACCTGATGCTCGCCAACATGTTGGCAAGTCGTTCTGTTCCTTATTTCAAATTGAGAGAACTGAGAGAGGGATTGGCCGTGGGCGTTATCAGGTTTTTACCTACTTTAGAAGGAGAACTTTAGAAAAATAAAACAAAAAATAACAATATCCATACTCCTCTTCACAACCTGTCCAACAAAAAAAAAAAAAATGAAGCGAATATGTTGGGTTTAAATGGTTTAAACATTGTGTGAACGTTTCGCATGTAGAGTTTCTTTCGATTGTTGCCTTGTCATCGATTATAATAATTTTAATTAGGAAAATTTATTAAATTTGCTGACTACAGACTTTATATTGACTTCTACACCGATTCTCCTGTATCTGTGGCTCCCTATCTGAAAACCTAAGCAAACTTAATACTGAAATAATTTACATGAAAGTAAAGTATTCGCATAAGAAATCCAATAGTAGCAACACAATGCACAATGCCACAGAATATACTAAGTGAGCTATATAGATACAAAAGTATCTATGCGCTACATTGTTATGCAACACGTTTTATTGTTATACTGATGCTACACTACACTCCATTACTATGCATCCTAGAACTTCTTTTTACTGCTTAGTGTCTGTATATGCATAGGTTCTATATCTTTCGATTTTTTTTTATAGCACCACAAAAGCATTCTGTGTGTGGTCGTCGACGTAGCACTTTGGAAAATATTTATAGAAAGGTGCGCTGCTGCCGCTGCTGCCGCTGCTGTTGCTGCTGTTTGGGCTATAAACTCTTTTTCATTGTTAGTTTATGCTGGCGCATAACGATTTTCGATTTAGTTTTTTATTATGTATACAGCCGGCGTACCAACTGTGTACGGGTATGCATAGATCGTCCTTTGGCGTCCTTTTATAATATTCATATTTGCACGCGCACGTGTGTTGCATAACTTGCAAGCAATTTCAATAACTTGCAACACTAGTTTTTCATTTTCATTTTCATTTGCTGTAAAAAGTAAAAAAGTATCTCATAGATAGAGCGCATCTATGAGATACTTTTTTGTTGTTGTTTTTTTTTGTATTTTTGGAGATACTTTTTTATGAGCAACTGATTTGCATATCGTTTTAAAGCAGCTGACACATTCGCGTTCGTTGTTGCAATAAAAATACCTGCTACAATTGATTTCGTTGGCAATATTGAAAACCAAAGTAATCATACGCAACGTTGGCCAGCAGCATCAACGATAGATAGAATAGACAGTACTCAAGTACTTCGCTTCTTACGTATAATTCGGCCTCTAATGTGCTCATGAATATGCGTTCAAGCGTCAAAATCGTGACTGATTGCATCGCATCATCACAAGTTCACAGCGCAGTTTAACACGTTGTACTCACATCGTCCTTGCTAAAATCAACGGCGCCAAATCGATTCGAGCCTGTTGTTAAATATTCTGGAAAGCGTTGGAATGGTTGCTGACGCGGTTGCTATTGCTGCCCTGCAGGCAGACTGGTTATTCGATTGTGCCAGGTTTTATGGTTAGTATACTCGTAGATGCTGGCGCAATGCTTTGTTTGATGTTTGCTGTTAGCGTTGAATTCTTATACAGATTGTGAGATACTTTTACTAATACATATGCAAACATGCCTACACTACATTAGATGCAAACGAATTAAACACGGCTGTGTTGTTGTGTTGTATGTATGGCGAAGTTATTGGTCAGCGTAAATAGTTCTGTGCGTTGTACGGAAATGTTTGAGCTTAAATTAGAATGCAGCGTTTATAAGGCTTAAATCAGTTACAGTTCACGTAGCATTTAAGTTTCGGAACTCATAGTATACGATTTTCTACAAAAAGCAAACTCATTCAGACTACGGAGTTTACCTAACCTGCACTCATCTGGGATATTCGTCATTCTGGCATACCAGGTAACGAGGGTCTGACACGTTTTATTAACTCTACAGGATGGTAAAGGCATAGAGCGCCGAAGGAAATCAACTCAGATATTTTGCGATAAATAAAACCCAAGACAAAACCCATCTCAATGCGCCAATTGGCCTCTGTTTGCAGGTGTTACACAAGGGAGGGTTTTGGGCCCGGTGCTCTACACCATAAATACAGCTGATATGCCCGTATCAAGTGAAATTTGTGTGGCAACATAGGCCGATGTTACAGCTATTATTACAACTAGCAGCTCCCTAGTAGAACGAAAGTACGAGTAAAGCAGTTAAATATAAAGTGGAAAAAGATGTACTGACTACTTGGAAGAAAATCCCAACTCTGCCTAGAAAACAAGATAAGACTGTACTGAAACCTTTTTGAACTTACGCAATACAACTTTGAGGTATGGTAAGTAACCCAAAAACTTCGAAATTCTTTAGCGTTATCAAAATAAAACTCTTAGAACCATTGTGTACGCTTTCTAGTTTGTGACACAAGCGGAGATCCATAAAGATCTTAAGATACCTTGCATAAAAGATGAAATAGGCGTCTTTAGCAAAAGATATATGGATTATCGGCACAGCTGATGACAAAGTCTGATGACCATTAACTCATGACCATAATTTTTTTTTAAAACGTTATTTCCGCGTGAAAAATTTACTTCCGTTATAAAAACAGTTTTGAGTTACTTGTCATATTGCGTCTAAAGAATTTGGTATATAAAGTTGAGTATAGTAATCAAATACTTGATTACACACTGTTCTAGATTTTGTTCCGAATAATTTGAACGGAATCGATTTCATTAAAATGTTTACTTCCTCAAGGAATTTGCGATTTGATTTAACTACACATTGAGCATAGGAATTTGCTGCTGGCAACATATAAGCGCAATACTTTCAAAGTTTATAAAAAATTATAATACATTTGCTACTATACGACAGCTTCAATTGCTTCAAAATTTACCATTTTCGACCAATATTGCACTCTACTCTTACACAAATGTCAAAAGAATTAATTTCATTTAAGACTTTGGTGACATTTTATCAGTCAAATGCAGCGAAAGTTTAATCATTTGTCTTTGTTATGCGCTCCAGCTATACTATTTCGTATTCAATTGTATATATTACGATAACTTTATCTAATTGCACAAGTGGTTTGCTTTGAATAGAGTTTATCTATCTTTGCAGTTGAAGTATCTCTCAACTTGTCGTCGTCTGAAGCTATCTGAACTACACTTGGCAGCAATTTCTCGTTAGCCAACTCGCCTTTGGATTGCCAAAAAGTACTTCTAGTTATTAACTTAAATGAAATGTAGCCGCAAAACTCAAAAGTTGTGTGTAAAATATCTGCTGGATACTTACTTTTCAATTTATTAGTAATGCCGACTGCATTGGTCAAGGTAGTATGCCTGAAAATGTACAACTCACTTTCAACCAAAAAAGCAGAAAACTTCATCTACAATATGCGAGTGAGTGAAGTGATGCTGTGAAGATTTTGATGTAAAAGTTTCTGAAACCAAAACTGCATACCAGTTAGCCACTTGCATTAATGAAGCTTTTCATATGTGTACATATATATTAGACCAAATGTATGCATATGTCACACTGAGCGACTGTGTGTGTGTGTGTAAAGGATTATATTTGCTTGAAGGTATGCATATCCTTGAACATTTACATATTATGGTTTTAAATAGTTGGTGTGGTATTTACCTTGCAGCAGATTATTTTGTTTAAACTTTTCGAAAGCAGCCAAAGGCAAATCTGTTCGGTTGCTCGCTTAGTGAATTGCCTTCTGCAGTTCTGGCGGTTAACTTGTGTAGTTTTTAACACATTCTGGTCTGAAGGGATTTGGAAGAAGAAATATATGGCATTGGTTTAGCGCTTATATTAAATTAATACGATTTAACTAAATCAAAAGTTACCAATTTATTTAAATAAAACTCTCAAAAAATCACTCAATATAAACTTCAAAGCATAACATTAAACTAACAATTAAACCATGCTTGAATTAACAAATCGCTTCCATATTGTCTCACAATCTACTTCAAGACAAAGTTGCAAATCTTTTATGCTTTTTTGATTAGAAACTAGAAATCCAAAGAATTTGCATTTTATTGACTGCTGAATCCACTTGAATTCAGTGTCAAAGACAATTGCCAATAAAGACTTCCAGATTTACATTTCAAAGATATTGGCATGCAAAAAGATTCTTTTGCCTCAAAAGATACTTCACCTACAGCAGGTAAATTTTTGCAATTGTGTGGATTGAAACGGTTTGCATTCGAAACGGAAAATTGTTTTCACGGTGTGTATTTGATTTGGATTTTAAGAAACTAAAGCAAAGTGGCAGGTTAGATGGAACTTAAAGACTTCAGTTGTAGAATAAAGCAACTTCTTATCAAAAAATATTCTCATTTAAAACCATTAAAACCCCATTATGTACTAAAAGGAGTAAGATACCTACTTGGAAGTACATATTATTGTAACCCTATACTGGACTTCTATAAGAATAGGAAATAGAAATAGAAAAATCATTGAGAATCTTCATAGACTGCTCGAAAATGGAAAACAGAAATTAATATTAATGCAAAATATAGACTACTTGATAACTGTAGCGTATACCAATTGGAAGTCGCTGTCAACCAAAAGGCAATGTTTTACCTAAAATCATCTAGGATTACAGGCACAAAAAATGTATATGTTCTCAGACAGCCGAGCATGTCTAAAGCGCTAGACTCCAATCTAAATCGGTTTATAAACAGTACAGACTGCTGCAAATCTCTTTATGAGAAGGCTAAGCAGGACAGAGTCCAACTCGTTTGGGTGCCAGGGCACAGCAATATTGAGGGTAATTGTCTAGCAGATGAACTTGCAAGACTAGGCTTAACGAGCCATATTCGAGAGCATAAGTAGTCGATTGGCATACAGCTTTCAACTTGTTAGCTGCAACTCAAAACCAATACTATTAGGACCACAAACAACAGGTGATCTAGACTTACCACGTGTACCACTTCAAGACCAAGTATGACCGGAAAAGAACTCAATCCTTGCTTAGAATGAGTAAAAAAGATGTAGCAATTTAGATAGGAGCGCTCGCTCTCCATAAGCCAGCAGGTCAGAAGACTGGGTGCCTTCTCACACGACTTTTGTAGTTGCGAGGCACTGTCCACCACCTTCTATATCACTCCATCGGACTGTTCAAGAGACTCTATTGGGACTCTATTCTAAGTGACGTATATGAAACTATTAAGCTAGAAGTAAAAAATTTAGTGAAGTACGTAGAAACTTCTTAGTGGTTTTAAAAGGAAGGGGTTCGAGGTTTCAAAGGAGATTCATGTGGTATCAGAAGGAGCCGCGTGCGACCTAAGTGGTTTATAATTCACCAGACCATTACATAAAAATAGGCTCTCTAAAGACAAGAAAAACAAATATTTTCAATAAAATTTCTTATAAATATGATTAAGAACCATTTGCGAATTATAAGTACCATTTAGTTAAAGTGAAGCTATTAAAAAAGTTTAGTACTCGTAAATAATTATTTCTGGCTGCTATATATCTGTATGATTAGTTACGAGTAGTTATTAACACATAGTAATATACCTAATTTGCGTCAAAAATGTGCTAATTTAAAGTCTTACGCAACTAATTAATCGCCAATTACACCGCCTAATTACGATAATATTCTCGTGCAAAACAATGAGCTGACAATTACACAAACACACACACTACAAGAAGTAGTACGAGAACAGTGTTGTAGATGTCGAGGCTATTGCGTCCATGAACCAGCAAGGATAATGAAAAGGACAACGAACAGTACTACTTCAACTTATAGTTTGTCGCTACAACTCCATCGAAATAACTCACTCTTATCTATTGTCCTTGTGCAGTTGCTGCTCCGATTGTCTTTCTGCCGGATTGTCTGATTGTCTGTGCTTCTATTCACATGTCCGACTTGTTTGTCTGCCTGCGACTGTAATTGACACTTCACCATGGTCAACAGAGACAGAAGCAGCAGAAATGGCGACGCGACTCAGCCGCGCAAATCAAACAAAAGCAAAGCTCTTTAGTACTTTAGTGCTTATAATTATGTAACTATTCAAACCTGCCTTTATGCTCGAATATGCGTGTTCACTTTGCAGGTTGAGCAGCTTAATTTAGTTGCCTAGCAGCGTTTTAAGCGCTTTACTCGTATGTTTTGCAATTGTCAAAGCAATTGACAGAGCAGCACACGTGTGTGATACATTTGTATATACTCATTTAAGTTGATATTGTTTCTTTTTAATATTTTTATATTTTTAGAAATACTTAAAGCTATACGTGAAGTTGAGCATGATAACAGGAATGCAATGCACATAGCGCCATCTATCAAGCTGGTTTGAGTCCGAGGTTTTACAGCTGATGAGCGATAAAATTCAAGCACTTACATAATCAATGCACTACAAGAGGCACGTAACACAGGTGGTTAATAGTCTAGCATCCAGACAGAGAGCGACAATCCAGGTGCACGACCGACAATCTCTACAATGTGAATCTCTCTTTAGAGTGCGACAGAGATAGATAATATTATGTCTCTCAATTGTTCTAACTGAATGCAAAGAACAGAAAGAAACAAAAAAGAGAGCAGCTATGCGGAATACACTACTTTATATTATTCTATCAAGTTAAAGAGCATAAAGACATGTACATAAGTATATGGACAAATGAAATTACTCTTTTTCATTGTGTGTCTACAGCGGCGTCAAAACAAAGCCACACATTTTCAATTGTTGCTTATTCCTGTGTCGATGCTCACTTTGAGTTGTTTGTTGTAATTTTTTGTAGCAAATTGAGATAGCTGAGAGAGGGAGAGCGCTCATGTCTTTATAATGCGCCGATGGTTCCAATATTTGTAAAAATTTCTTCAACTGTGTCTGCCAACTTGCAAAATCTTTCTAAATTCCGTTCTCTCTTTGAGATAAAAATTTTGTTACTGAGTATTTCTAGACTGGAGAAGTAGGCATTGCTTTTATAGTTTTCAGTCAAAAATTCTACAGCGAAAAATTTTAAGAAAATCTCATTCGCACACGATAAATCACTGTAAGCGTTTTTACTTGAAAAAAAAAACTAAATAAATAAATAATCGGTGTCGAAATACCAATTGCTAAAAATGATAATAATCGCTATATTCACTCGGCTTCTGACAGTGTTTTTCGGTATATTGCACCCGGTACTTAAAACATACGAAGCCATGGTACACCTTAAGAAGCCGGACATCTCCATTTGGCTGAAATATTGGATGGTCTATGGCGCATTGATGTTACTTGAGGGCTGCACAGATTTTCTGTTTTTCTGGATGCCACTTTATAGTGTAATCAAATCGGCTGTTCACCTATATCTACTGATAATGCATACGCCGCATGTACAGATCCGGGTCTTCGATAATATTTTGCACGCTTTATTGAGTGCCAACTATAAACGTATAAAACGAATTGTGCAGCTCGTCAGTGTCGAAACGCTAAGGGAAGAAAAGCATAAAATAGCTGATTTAGCTATGGCCTGGCACACCCGCTTTACAGTGTCAACTCCGAATGTGGTGGGCGGAGCTTCAGGTAGCGTTGCTGGTGATGGCGATATAATCTACGACCTAGTCAATCAAGATGAAACTGGTGAGGACATGGAAGACGGCAATATAACTTACGACTTAGACAATCAAGATAAAACTGGTGAGGACATTGAAGACGGCAATATAACCTACGACTTGGAGAAACAAGATGGAGATGGTAAGGACATTGACTACACACTTGTTCCTTCAGGCGACCATGTTGATGAAACACTGGGTGTTTCAAATGTTTTCAAACCCATTCAGGGAAAACTGAACATTGACGAAATTATACAAATTATGGAGGCCAAAAATGTTCTAGAAAATAAAGCTAAAACCAGTGAAGCTTAGTTAGTCCTGTGTATAATATATGTTATTGCTGTTGATCATTTGTTCCTTATTAATTTAATTCATTGTTAATACTAACTGAAGAGCAGCGCGTTTCACAAAGTCGACAGTTTTCTTCATATGAATAATATTTTATCTTTACTTGTCAAACAACTCAAACGATACAATAAATAATAAAAATACAAAAACAATAATAAAATTATAGATATGATGAAAATGGATATGCTTAACTACAGAAATCATTGGTTTCACATACAAACTTTCATACCCTTATAGTTTTGTTTTCGTGAGAAAAAATGACCTATGTCCTTCTCCAGGGTCCCATCTATTCCTATATCAAAATTCATAAAAATTGGTTCAGCGATTTAGGCGTGAAAAGGTAACACAGATATTGAAGGTTGCTTATACTATAATATAAGTATAGATATTTAATATCTTAATATAGTTCAGAATAGATTATCGAATCGATAATATCGAATCGGTAATATTCCATCGATTATATAAATTCATTCGACAGTATCCATTCATTCAATACTATTCATTCGCTCATATTCATTCAATGATATCGAATGAAATATCGATAGAATCGATCATTACAAATATCGATATTTTCGATAATATCGATCAAATCGCACAGTGCTAGTAATTTCTGAGTTGCAATAGCTCCGCGGGCCTCACAGTTTTAGTAATGTAACAGCAGCTACATAAGCTATATAGTGAATATACTAAATTGTTGAAGAATACGGCAGGAATAAACAGGATAATTGCCACAAAGTTAAAATAGTCATGCTAAAATAGTCACTCTCCATCCACAATATATATGCTTAAATTTATTTAAAATAAACAGCTTTCACCTTCACTTGTCGTAAATTATTTGCAGCTTTAATACGCACTATGTAAAAGGATTAAAATTCGTTTGAGTTTGGGTCCTTTTTCTTTTTTTGTTTGTTTTGTTGCTGAATATTTTTCTGCTGATTAAACAGCAATCACATAAATCTGTCTTTTGCAGGAAATATTTTACGCTTTAGTCACTGCACGTTGTCGCTTTTTACTACACTCACTACTTCTCACTTTGTATTTTATCCTTTTACATATACAGATCCTTTAATTCAATGCCATGCTTTTGTGTGTGTGTGTGTGTATTTCCCTTTTATTTATTTTAATTACTATCAATTTAATTCATTTAATTTTGCATTACGTAAAACAGCCAACAAATATGCGTATAAACGAGTGTCACGCTGAAAGTTTAATTTAACTGTTTTAGCGTAAATATGAAATATTTTTTATAGAAAAGTTACAAAACCAATTTTCATTTTTAATTATTTTAGACGACTTTAAAGAAAGGAAACTGATGTCAATTCGTCAGCATGTTATATTTTTCTTCATCTATCGTTTTAAATAGATAGCTGTTGCGTTAAGGGTGCTCCCATATAATTTTGGTCAAGTTCTGACGAAGTGTTTCAGCGTAACCCTCAGTACACCTATATATGTAATGTATATAAAATAATTTGCCATTTAAAGTCAAATCAAGCGCATAATAAATTGATTACAAAGTAGTTTATCGTACAATTTTATATCGATATACACATAAAAATGCTTGACCTGATTGATTCATTCACTTCATACATTCACTCATTCATTTCATTCATTCACTCATTTATTCATTCATTCATTTATTTATTCACTCATTCATTCATTCTTTCTTTCTTACTTTCTTACTTTCTTTCTTTCTTTCATTCATTATTCTTTGTTTTATTTAAAATCAAAGCGCAACGGGAATTGCTATTTCTTTCATTCATGCATTTATTCATTCCTTTATTCATTCAATCATTCATTCAATCACTCATTGTTTCATCCACTCATAAATTCTTTCTTTCACACATTCATAATCAATGCACAGTGGAAAATGCTAATGATACAAAGCTAATATCTGGACAACAGATTCCTTTTATGGTTAAAACGCTCACTAAGACGGTGTTGTGGTAAATTCTGTTACCAAACGGGAAAAACAGGGATCAAGGACAATAAATGATTATTTTTTTCATTCGATTGTTTGAAACTCGATTAGAATAATCTACACAACAAATAATTAGACACGTGGTTAACCGATTTTGAAGAGTCCCATCCCAAAAGGGAGAAAAGGAGGGTTAAAAAGTTGGGTAGGAGACAATTTACTTATAATACTTGTAATTTGTGCAATCCAGAATTTAATTTTGCGAACACAGTGAGCTAAGTTCCATCGATTAAAATCAGAAAAACAAAAGAAATCTATATCAGCCGCTGCTTCTTCCAGAAAATTAGTTAATTTTTCACTGAATCCATTATAAATGGCCCAAAAAGCAGACATAAATGCTTCAAATAGAACACTAGTGTTCTATTTGAAGCATCGACTGTGTGCTAATGGAGAGACACACTATTTATATTAAAAATTCCACTTATAACGTCAGACTTCCACTTTCAATTTATTTTAAAGACTTTAACATCGTCTTAAAGTGTAAATTTTATACATATGTATATGAATTTTAGCTGGCTCAACAAGGCGCTTTTCTTGAGAAGCATGTTGTCCAAAAATTTTCCAGCTGCGACCAACAAACTGATGAGAACCTGTGGCTGAGTTCGAAATACGTGTCTTCCTAGCTATAAACGTCAACAATTAATAAGTCTCAGGAACAGTGGCCTAAATTAGCTGAATTAAATATCTCTGGATTATGTATCTCTTTTGTACAATTTTTTGTAGCTTGTTTTAGAGTTAGTACAACATTAGAAATATATCCCGGGCAATGCCGTTTGTAAAAGCTTGTATATAAATACACTTTGATTATATGAAAAATGGCTTTTCAAGTGATAATTCTGAAACTATTCTGTTTCTTCTTCATACGCTGCAGTATTTTTCAACACTTGATATAAAAGTTTATTTATTTTTTTATGTACAGAGACTACGTAGACTATTTGTATCTTCATCGAAATGTTTGTACAAAGTTTTGCGCATTTTCAAGTAGATTGCACAAATTAAGAGTTTTATATCAATTACAAAACAAAATGCCGCATCGATTACATTTGATTGCCTTTGTGTTTCCTTAATTTCTGTTTTTAATTAGACCCATTTGAAAATCATATTATTCTTACACATAATTAAAGCTGAATATCTGCCGCATTTTCATTATTTCAAGCTCAATTCACTTTTATAAATTGTAAATGTGTCTCTTTGAGGAAGTTCAAACGATAAGTTTTTTTGCATATACTTCATTTTAAACACTTTATTTTAAACACTTTATACACTTTATACACATTAAAAGATATACAGGGTGTCTCAAAACAAAGTTCACATTTGATTTGCTGATCGCGTGAACGCAACTATTCCGAGGGGCGCGGGGAATATGTCAAACGGTAGCCTAGCTTTTGGCAATTTAGTCGCTATGAAGCGTTTCTCGGGAGCGGACCGTGCGTTGTGCGTACGTAAGTTTTACAAAAACGGTAACTCAGCGACTGTAGCGCATAGAAAATTCTGCAGTACTCGACATGTTCGTCATTTAAATGATGCGCCAAGCTCTCGACTCAGTGCAAAATGGGTCGAGAAGTTTGAAGAGACCGGTTCAACGCTGGAAAAATCAAAATCCGGGCGTCCAAGGTCTTCGAGAACGTTCGAAAACGTAGACAGTGTTACTCAGTCTGTTCGTGACAACCCGGACCTTTCGATTCGGAAGCGTGCTGTTGCTTTAAACGTGCATAGTTCATCATTGTTCCGCATTTTACACAAATATTTAAAGCTGCACACCTACAAAATTCAGTTGGTGCAAGAATTAAATCCTCAGGATGCTGGGCACAGGCTTGAATTCATAAACCAGATGATTGAGCGCTTTCCAACGTTTACCAACATCTTGTTTTCGAATGAAGCTCATTTCCATCTTAATGGACATAGAAACAAGCAAAATTGACGCTACTGCAGTGCAACCAATCCAAAACAAAAACATCAGAAACCTCCACATTCGTCTAGAGTGACCGTATGGGCTGCGATGTCGACGCGAGGAATTATTGGCCCTTACTTCTTTGAAGATGAAAGGGGACGCACAGGTGCAGTGAATTCAGTGCGTTATGTGAAGATGTTAGACGACTTCTTCGTGCCTGAACTGCAAAACTTTCCTGGTTATAACCAAAGAACATGGTTCCAGCACGACGGAGCAACTTCACACACGTCCAACAGGTCTCTACCACGAGTTCATGAAATTTTTCCTTGCAAATTCATCTCCAGGAGAGGTGACATAAATTAGCCTCCACGAAGTGCCGATTTAAACCCTATGGGCTTTTTCCTGTGGAGTTACGTCAAATCTAAAGTTTATGGCAACAGACCGACTTCCCTGGCACAATTAAAAGGAAATATCCGTCACGAAATGGCAGCCATCACGGAGAATACCTGCCGAGTCGTCATAGGACATTTTAGTGCTCGATTAAATAAACTACTTACTTCTTTTTTTATCAATTTTTTAAATGTCAACTTTCTTTTGAGACACCCTGTATAGAAAATATATTCCATTAAAATATTTATTCATAACTCGAGGCTTAATTGAGAGTCATTAAACATTTATAATTGCGCGGCGTAGTGATGCCACACAGAATACAATATTTAAATGATGTTTCTGTGGTATTTGCAACTCCATTAAATTTCGACCATAAAAATATGCACACATATGTGTGTGTGTGTGTTTTTTTTTGTTTTAATAATTGATAATTGGTTTGTTATTATTAAGCATAAATATGAAATATAAACAGTTTGCGTAGGTTATAAACTCAAAATAATATATCACTTAAAAATCCTACAATATTATTTTATTAACCTATATAAATGCGAATAGATAATATTTCTAATGGACTAATTGCCGCAGATAAAGTTGAGAATTGATACAGCTGTGTGTATCGTAATGAAATTATCAAAAAATTAGTGTTCGCTACAAAATCGGCGGGTTGAGTGCTGATAAATGAGAAAAATGTAAGCGGCATAGCTACGCTCACTTAAAATGCTAGACAGATGAGATTTGAAACATCTTTAAAGGGCACCAGAAAGGCAGCCAAGGCTCACTGGGAAAATATGCGGTGCCATGACCGCTTACAATGAAAAAACCAGACGGGGCAAAGTAGACCGTGTACGCTAGTATCTCTTCTAAAATAAATAATACCAAATTTTCTTGAGCCTAAAATAACGAATAATTCTCCAATATTTAGTATAAGCGATGGAAGCGAGAATTCCACAATTCAAATACAAGAGAACATTAAGTGATTTTTGTTGGTTTGCCTAATGAAAAAACTCAAAACTAGCCGTGTTACTAATTTCACCAACTTTTGATATTGGAGATCTATTGCGAAAGTTCCAAAGTGCCTGAATTCTTGACATTTTCAACATTTTCGGTAAGTTTTGACAATATAAAGAACGTAATGGACGAAATGCGTGTTTCCCATTAAATGATCGATTTGTTCCGTTGCATCAGTCCAATATAGGAATTCTGTTAACCTTTCCAAAATAGCAGCAAAAACTCGGTTTATAATTTTGGTCAAAAAACCGCCATTACCAATTCCGAATATTGCTACAATTTTCCTAACAGAAGCGGTTTCGCCTGACGATCCCAACCGAAACAAAACAAAAACAATTACAAGTTGCAAGTCCACAGGAATCTGCACCCGTAGAATTTGCAGAAAACGAATGTCGTCGAAAGAGCAAAGGACATTACTTCACCAATCGATGGATTTCGGTAGACCAAATTCATCTATTCGACGGAAGCCATGATGATGAGCAAGTCTTGTATTAACTCATCACGAGTTTTGTCGATTTCAGCATATTTCCGCTCTTCTCTCTTCATGTCTTCGATTTAGAAATATATTTGTAGTTCTCTAATAAAGTTTCATTGTTCCAAAGTCGAAAAGTTTACATTTGTAAAAGAAAAACAAATATTTTCATTGATAAATTTTAAGCTTTAATTAAATTACTCTGATACGAGTATCGGTTACCACAAATTCTATAGATCAAATTCTTTTATTATAAAGATTATCGGCCGCTACTTAACTGCTTCTGAGTTAATCTGTCTACTCAATTAAATATTAAACATGCTAGGACAGCATGTGTCAAATAAACTAACCCACTTAAAATTTCAATCCAAACCAAATCATCGATTTTGAACTAGATACTATAATTTATACATAATGAATCTTAAATAACTTAAATGTTTTACATATTTATCTTAAAGATTAAAGCATTTATGCAACCAAACAATATTAAATACAAGCATCAAGCAACAATGACAATCTCTGCGAGTCGGAAACCAAAGAATTCTAGACCATCGCCTGTCCAAAATGTACGAGTACGTTAAGCCATCAATGTGCCAGTCACTACAAAACATTACAAAAACAAACCGCTATTGACAAGCGTTCATCGACAACTGATTAGCTGAAGCGCACCTGCATGCAGACAAATGCCACAGGACTAAACAGGACGACAGAACGAGCATGATAGGCGGCAGCAATAGACTGACTAAATGAATGAACCAAAAACAACAACAACAACAACAACAACACACAGACAGATAGACAGACGGACAGACAGACAGACGGACGATGCCATATTATAGAATCATGAACTCAAGTCGTTATACGATAATATACGTTTTGTATGCAGGTTGTGGGCTTTTTGGGCTATTGTGGTTTCTGTAGGTGATTTGTGGTTATATAGATTTGCTGCTATGCACATCAAATTCATGCACAAAAACATAAACTTACGCTCATATGTGGAACTATATTCGTAAGTATGTAGGAGCATGTAGTATGAACTTCAATCATCAATCAAAGTGTTTTGCTACAACGACACATGTCGCCCGCTACTATTCTACTTTACTATGCTGTACTATGTCAGTATGTCCTGCTCTATCCTTGCCAGTACATTCATTTGTAGGTGTGACAGAGAAACGACAGTTATGGTGTCGCCATTGTCAGACGTGTTGCATTCTTTGAGTTAGACTAAGTTGGGCTGACTGAATGAGTAGAGTTGAGTGGAGTGGAGTGAGGTGGTGTGACTGACTGGCTGGTTGCTAACAGACGTCGCCAGCAGCTAGCTGACAATCAATCACATGCCTGATTCAATTTCTACAGCTCACAGATACACTTATTCACACATACATGGGCTGGTTCGTCAGTAATCGGCCTATTTCGCAAAATTTAATTCTATTCTTTTAGCTTTCAACATAAATTTGTATTCGGTTAAAGCAAGAAATATGAATTTCTCTTGTATGGTAGCTTGGCACCACCCATTTTTCGAGTTGTATTAGTCGCATTTCCGTTTCCGTTCTCCACTTCAATCGCCATTTTCTTTCACTTTCTCTCCATTCTATTCTCTTCTATTTTTTTTTTGGCTATTCTGTTCAATGAAGTGTAATTAAAAATCATTAAATTGTATTTGATTTTTCGGGTTGTTCGAGTCCTTAGCAATCGACTTCGCTCTCCTATACAATATAATATTATGCGGTAATGGGGCGTATGATTAATGCCGGCATTTTGTAATGCTTGCGCAATAAAACGCCACACTATGCTGACATGCTATCTAATTTATCTCAATTGGTATTATCTCGAACACGCCAATTGGATTGAATTCGATGCGATTCGATTCGATTGAATTGTATTCATATATGAAACATTTTATATGATTGATGCTTAATATTTCGCTGTTTTTGCTTAAGTCGGCAAAATCTTCGTCTTTTGTTGCAATGGTCAAAAGCTGCTTACCTACTTTGAGTGCTTTTTGATTTATAGCAGATTTCGGCAACTATTTGCTGGGGTAACAAATGAACGCATTTGTTGCTAGTGTCAGCCAAGGCCAACAGGATTCCTACAGGATCTGCCACACCACGAATACAATTTGCTGCTTGTTTCTGGCTTGTTGTAAAACTTTTCGCAAAGTTATTTGTTCGTTTTACGAGCGCCTTTTTTTTTTTTTTTTGGTGCCATCCCAGATTTTTTGTTCGTTGCTTTTCTTATAGGTTTGGCTTTGTTCGCAGTAGCAAAACTTTTGCGCTGATTGCAAACTTGTTTCAATTGTAGTGCGCCGCCTGACCCTTAGCATACAAACACACACACACAATGTGTCATAAAGGAGTTTTCAATAGAATTTAAATAAAACTCAGCTTAATTGAGATATTGTGTTGAAAAATCGAAAGAATATAAATCGCACCAGCGAGGTGGCCATTTGACCGTAGTTTATACATTTACCGAACTTCCTCTTCATCATCTTGTTGGAACTTATGTCACTTATATCAAATCCATCAAATTAAGGCCAAAAAAAAGTTTTCCCAAATGTCACGATGACAAACTCCATTAACCGTAAAATGGTGATCATTTTCATCGAAAAACCAATAAGAATTCTACAGTCGAGCTTGCCAATTAAATTCCCTGTAATACTTAAAGTAAGCCGCTTGAATTCGCTCCCGATTTATGGTAGACAAGTTAAACTGGTACCCAGAGAACACCACGAGGAGACCATTGCTAATGCTGTGGCGTCACATATATTTCAGTGACCTACGAGTCGACTTGAGCTACCAAAATTATAAAAGGTGCATCTCCCATGTTTCCCAACAAAAATTTAGTTTATAATAAGAGAAGAGATGAAAAGAGAAGTGAAGAGAAGAGAAGAAAAGAGAAGAAAAGAGAAGAGAAGACTCGTTACTTCAACCGGTGCGTTAACTCACTGAATATGTTGACTCGAATTTATCCAATACAATTGAAAGCTGCGACCACCGAATCAGAATTTCACCGTCTCAGAAATTTTTAATAATTTCCAATCATTCTTCGTTCGGGAACTGCAACATAATAAAAATGTAAATCTTGGCTAACGTTGACAGATCCTGAAAAAACTGTAAGTAGTATGCGTTAAGTATTAAGGTTGCGCCAGCTGAGCCCTTGTTAGTGCTCAACTATAGACCAATATGAGCATTAGTGAGAGATGTGTTATTATTAAAATAGAAAATTGTTATATGCCTATTAAAAAACCCTTTCTAAACAGCGCATAAAACATACCAGCAACAACAACAATAACAACAACAACAACAACAATGTATTATTATATGAAAGTCTTTCGTCCTTACTCTAGCTTGGCTTCCAGTTACGCTTTCTTTGTCCTTCGAATACTTCGACGACTACTACTGCAACATTGCAGTTCA
Organism: Leucophenga montana; assembly: GCA_035044765.1. Taxonomy (NCBI): domain Eukaryota; kingdom Metazoa; phylum Arthropoda; class Insecta; order Diptera; family Drosophilidae; genus Leucophenga; species Leucophenga montana. The sequence continues at coordinate 134,865 of JAWNNQ010000509.1, forward strand.
ATTGCATATTTTTGCATGTTACTTTGCCCAAAAATGTTTGAGGTCCGTTTGGAATTCAGTTGTCCTTGCAAGGGAACAAAAAGAAAAGTAAAGCAGAGAGTTGCGTTGAATTCATGTATCAATGCAGCGAATAAACCGACACAAATTTGCATATGAAAATGAATTTCAAATAGTTATAGCTAAACATAGACAGAACAGAACAGAACAGAACAGAACAAAAAGTTAAAGGTATTTCTGGTAGTTGCTTTAGTGTGCTTAGACAAAGTATAAAGTACAACTGAAAGTGGAGATACTTTGAAAGTATCTATGTATTATATTTGAATAAATGTATTGTTTAATAAGTACAATGCATAATATACAATATATTGTAAGTAAAATATGTAAAATATGAACTTTAGTAAGGCTACTCACCCAAGGAGTTTTGAGACTCGTGGTAGACATATCGCCCCAAACTATATTTTTGTTAAACGAGATGAGTCCATGTAAGTAATTAGTAATGTATTAATTTTTGACAAGTTAATGAAATATAGTTTCTGTCTGTGTGAGTATGTTTTTCTTAATCCTTTATAAAACCTAAATACTTTTGAAGTGCAGCTTCTTTAGCAACGTATGTGTTTCAAAGTTTGTGTAAAAATGAAGTAGAAATGACTCAAGAGAGGGTAAATAAGACCGTTTGCTATATAAATATGAAGAACATAACGAAAGCACTGCTCTCTGTTAAGTGTGAACCGTACGTGAGTGTGTGTGAGAGAGAGAGAGAGAGAGAGAGAGAGAAATAAATAACCATGAGCAAAGTCGCGTGCGTGCGTATGTTGTAAGTGTGCGGCTAATGGTGAAATAATATTAGGAGCTGCTCTCTTTTTTGTTCCTTTCGGTTCCTTTATTTTCAATTGGCCATTCAAATTATGCCTTAATCCTTAGAGGCGGAGTACGTGAAAATATGGTGTCTCTACAGGGTATAATATAGTCGAGCACCTCGACTATAGCTCTTTCTTGTTTTAAATGAATTCTTATTTTTCGTCGTTTCGGAACGTTCAGAACGTTCAGAACGGACCACTAAATAATTTAGCGCCATACAAATCTATGGTTCATGTAAGCTGCCTTAGACAAGGCACAAATTTCATTTACCGTTCTAGTAAAACACTTCATTCATCGTCTCTTCTGTATTATAATAACTTATGTTAGGTTAGGCTTATTGTGGTACTGTATGATATCATGATTCTCCGAGCCAGCAAGTGGCTTTAACTATTTTAAGGAAGTGACAAACTTAAGAACGGATCTCAGGTTGGTTTCTGATAAAACTACTAGATCGTACAGTAAATAGATTCACAGACAGCCAAGTCTGTTTCTACTTATTGCCGGACAGTTGCATAGAAGTTGCTGGATTCATTTCTCCTCCTCTTCATGCCTGCCTATCGGACAATGTACACTTACTATATTGCTCATAGTTGAGATTTTTCGTTCTATTAATAATAATAATAAGAAACGAAGTACATTTTATGGTATATGCCGACCTCATTAGTTAAGATATAGCGCAGGTATCCAATACATTCCACGGTGTCGAAGCTATAACCTTCACACTATGTTTGTTAATAAGGAGCTTACAATGGGATATATTTCTATAAAAAGTAATAGTCTTTCTTCTTCTTGCATGCTGCGCTGAGTACATACTGTGCTGGTTCTATTTGGCTACTTTTTTGCTTTTAACGGAAGAACGTTGCAACTCTACTGTGGCAATAGTGTCGTTATAAAGGTCTTTTAAATACCTTCCGAATAAATTCTATGATTTAAAATTAAGAAGAAAAAAAAAACCAAAAGTACATTTTGGCGATTTGCCAAAAATTGCGACCATTTCTTCGTGCTCATATTTCGATAGATGATTCGTTTTGAGATTGGGAAAATTTTTATATATTATACTTTTCTGTGAATATCCAGTGAGCTGAGATATAGCATCGCAAATATCAGTTTGTACAATTGTAGCAAATAGTTCTAATACATAATACTGATGACTGTTATATCTGTTATACACATCATGGACACAAGCTTGTTATAACTCTTATACGTCGCAACGTGCTTTGTTAATGACACTTATTTGACTAGTATTTAGTTTTACTTCGAAGAAAAACTTACCCATTGCTGGGTAAATAAACTTGTAGAATTAAATGCTGCTGCTTTTCATAGTGCTTCATCTACATAGTATTTATATTTATATACATTTTATGTTATATTTTCAAAAAAAAAAATATTGCATAAAAATTAGATATTAGGTTAGGTTACATAGACCAATTTAAATCTAAATTAGATATAACATTATACTAAAATGGCATTCCAATTTCTGCATTTTTTATAAACTGCACACTCACATGTTAATCTTAATCAACACTGGCAGCTACACTACAATCCTGTACAGGTTTAATTTTTATTGGCTTAAATAATGAAGCAAAAAAAAAAGAAAGCTTACCAACACTGGACCACAAATTGATTTAAGTTAAACGTAACATGCAAGTAAAGCAATTGGATTCGCATCGCGAACAATAATTGAATTAAATCAAACAACATTTGTACGGAATATTTATTTACGCATTCGAAAGCCAGTAAATTGTATTTTTATGTTAAGTCCATTAAAATCAGCAGCAACAAGAAGAAAACGTTGCGGAAAAAATAATATTACAAATAATAATAAAAAAAAAACTAAAAAAGAATCTTAAAGTTCGTTTAAGGACACGCTTCAGTTCACTACATGAGTAACGCAATATTATAAGTAGAATTCTGAGTATTTATACTGCCGCTTTTTCCTGAATCAAGAAGTAGCTGAGAGTTTGCCGCGACAAAGGCTTACGTTTTCCAAAGAAAAGACTTTCTAGCTTTCCAACATAAAGTGAAAGTTTTACCGTCATAAATTATTGACGCCAGTGGTTCTACTTCCAAGAAATTTATGAATTTGTAACAATATGTTTAATGAAATTAGTTGCTTTACGTTGCAGATGTTGTGACACATCAAAACTCTGTGCTATCTTACAGAAACTTAGACTATGCCAAGTCAATTTTTGGGTAGTATTGCACCTGACGCAAGTCATTTCTGGCTATTTTGGCTTAAAATTTAAAATTAAACTTCACTTTAAACTTAATAATACTTATAATTCACAAATAGTTTTACATATTCTTTGCTACTTTTCTTTTAGTTTTTGTTTATTTTTGTTAGAACTTTAAGAGATGGTCGTAGTTCGTAGAGTAGTAATTACGGGCACCTCTCTGCTTCAGAATTGCTAACTGTTTCGTATTCTTGCTCAACGACTTCGGTAATAGCATCCAAGTGATAAAGTAATTGTTTATTGGACACAAACAAATACTTGTCAGATGAAAAATATACCAGATATAAAAGGTGTCATTGTCAGTTCACTTCTTTCAACATAATATTGCCTTAACAGGTGTAAAGACCCCATTATAGGTCTATGTGATGCACGGACCTATCTGTCACGCCATAAGTTAAAAGGTTGCTGGTTCAGTTCCGGCTCGAAGGACCATGCACAGGCGTGCCAGATCTGTTTAGTGGTTTCTGTGGCATTTGGTATGTCGTTGACCAACGCTGAGCATATAACCATGTTTTTAGTAAGGTTATGTTGACAGAAGTTGCCAGGTTTTCGATTTGCAGTAATATGCGGGAAACTAAGTCGTATTTGTTTAACTTGGTTAAGTGTTCGTGTCGTCGTGGAGGTGTGTGACGATATGTCGCCAGTAAATAGCCATAATTCCATCTCTGCATAGGCGGTGAGTGGGTCTAGCTGTGGCCAGGGGTACGGCAAGGCTGTTATTCTGAACCAAAAATCGATCATTGTAGTGGCTGCTGTGGAACAAATTAAACCAGTCGCAAATCCCTTGACCTCTTGCGGAGCTTACAGAGCCGTTTATCATGCATCAGCAGAAAGGGGTGCTCTCATCTTAGCGTGTAGCCTAAGTTCAATGACTTTGACAGATTGAGAATAACCTTCCAAAGCTTCTACTGTTAGAGAGCGCGAGTTTAGCATAATGCAGACATCATCTGCGAAAACAGCCAACAGCATTGTTGTGGGTTTTAATCCAAGAACGTCTATATCTGGTGTAGGCATCTCTTCACCGTACAGAGACAAGAGCAATGGAGTGAACACACTACCCTGAGCTACTTCAACGAGAAATGGGTGTATTGTTTACTTTCTTGCCCTAACATTGATCCTGAACGAGCGACCTTATCCGATTAAAAGCTTGAGCGACATCCATAAAGACAGTGTTACAGTACATTTTCCGCACAAAGACCAACAGAGCGTGGTTTATTACCCTGTGAAGCCAGTCTGTCATACCGTTCGTCATAGCGAAATCTAAGCCGGGAGTCTGGGATGAGATTCCGTGAAAAGCGAGCGCAACATGTTGAGCCCAACATGTTGGTCATACTTAACTCTCTCAGCATTAAAGAAACAGAAGAGAGAGCGAATGTGCTTGTAGGAGCCAGCCTTATGTTTAGCTTAAAATGTTGATCGTACTTAACGCTCTAAGCATTATCAATTGGTACTGAAATGTTTTGCATTGTCGCTATAATGGTTGCATTTCAACCACATGGAGATCACTAGTTAGCATAAATGAGCCATAAGTTTTTGGAAACTTTTTATACATATTAGATGTTAATGACAGTAGATTCTTTGCTTTGAATAGAAATTCTTTAATACTCAGAACTTGCATTGCTGCATCTAGGGTTGCATGCTATAACCTAAAAACTAAAAACAAAAAATTTGAACATGAGTCTTACCAAGCCTGTCATATTTCGCTTGAGTTTTGGACAACAGCTATAACACAAAGTCAGCGTAAAGTAACATTTTTCCTACTGCGTTACAAACTTTACAACAAATTAATAGTACCATTTTCACACAGCAAATGTAGTATAAGAAAAAAGGAACAAAGTATATATTTATAAAAAACGGAAACGTTTACATTGATTGTCTGGCAGTAAAGTTGGCGATGACAGCAACAACAAGAACAACAACGGCAACGACGATGACGATGACGATGACAACGAGAAGGACATCATTGAATGCAAGAATATTAAAGCGAATTGTGCGAGGCGATCGAAAAGTAGCAGTGCAAACAAATGCACAGCATACGCCGGCAGGCATAAGCCAAAACGAAACAGGCAAACACCTACGCCAGGACGAAGAATAAGTGCGGCAAACAACGCCGGTCAGCGTACACAGTACACTGCACAACAAATGACAACAGGACAAACGCAAAAGGCTTTTAAAGAGCATGCATAACTGATGCGCATATTGTTAAGCTTAATGTTGAGCGTTGTTGTAGCATATTGGTTACTAAGGATACAACAGAAAGTATACTTACATACCTATATATACTCGAATGAATGTATGCACTTATGCAATTGAATGTCTGTCCTTTAATATTTTCCTTGATTTTATTTTATTTTCACTTTTTTTCTTTAATGACTGCACACGTTTTTATATTACAATGCAAGCATGCTGCATGCTAAGTAGTTGAAAGCGTATATCGTACGAAATTAAGCTGATTATGAACTTTATCCTTTTTGTTATTGTAGTTGTTGTTTTAAATAATGAAATACATTACAAAAAAAAAAAAAAAAAATACAATCAGCACTGTTCAGTCAGTCATTAATTCATGCAACTTCGCCGCTGCTGCTGCTGCTGCTGCTTCTTTCGATAAACAATTAAAATAACTTGGCTGGCAGCCTGAAAGTATGCAATACATCAAGGACACACGTAAGAGTTATTTAAACTGCAGAAATTCCATGGGTTTGCATGTTTTATGGTCAACCGCAATGCGTCCTGAATGAATGTTTTAACTTTGAATGACAAAATGGCTGTCAGCCGGCCTAAAAGTATGCAATGCCGTTTGCTGTTTTATTAATGGCCACCACCGACGAAGCCATGTTATTCCCCTACACTAAGCGGCCTTCTGCTTTAAGTAATCAACTAATACTTTTTGCTTAGTCACCACACATAAACACACACACATACACACATCTATATAAGAGTTGGCTTATAAAAGTTCGTTTAGCTATTTTGTAAAAGAAACTTAATGGAAGTTTGAATTAAGAATTCGGCGCATTTTTCTCGAAAAATCCTTTACTTTTCTGTTCTTCAAACAGCTGTTCACAGGTGGAAAAACGCTTTTTAACGTCTCTGGGTTTCAATTCGTATTGGATTCAATATATCTGCTTTTGGATTATTCCCATGGTTTTAAAGCGTTTGCTGTCTTTGGACAAGCAAAATTCCAAAGATTCAGCTGCTTCTTCAAGCCATTGGCATGTATCTTCATCGAGCAATGACTCAAATTCTTCATCTTTGAACTTTTTCAGCTGAACAGATCGTTCCTTGTTTTGTATCTCAAAATCAAAACTTTTAAACCGTGCACTTTAGACACGTTTCCTCATGTTAAAGTAATGAAGTAGAATCCCCTTTCATTTTTGGCCATTTCCAAGGGAATGGCAATCAATAATTTTCCCACTTAAATTTCTTAATTGAATTATTGAATTATTTTTAAACTATAAACTTTTTGACTTACTTTGCTGGATTTGACAAATACTTATCAATTATTACATAATTGCCGAATTTTTATTAATCCCCTCGTTCAAAAAATAAGTTTAGAGGGCAATTAAAAGATTTCGCATTAATTCTTCTTTGCTGCATTGCAGCTTAGGTTTTAGTACAAAGTGCTACGCGCTTGATTTGCAGCACGCAGCAGCGCCAGACAGCGTCATGCAGCAGTAAAGTTTCTTCCGGAAATCCCGACCATACTACTTTGTACTAAAGTGAAGTTTCTTATTAGGGAGTGAGTAAAATTTTTGTGTGCGCAAGTCAAAGTACTTTGGTAAATAAATTCTTATGCAAGTTTTTACTCTTTTTCTTTTCTTTAATACAAAACTAAATAAAACCACCCTCACCCCCCCCCCCCTACACCATTCTTTCTTATAGTTTTAAGCTAACAAAGTAAGGCAAAGAACAAAAAAAACTTCTAAAGAAAATGGTGAAAATTGCAAAGAAGAATTGTAAAATGCTGTAAAAGAAAAGTCCAATTAGTAATGGCAAAAAACCCTAAAGGAGAACTTTTTGGTTTGGGATGATTCAGGAGACACAATGACTTTTTCATTTATTTAGCTTTGCACAAAAAGAAAAAAAAAGAAATTAATTGATTTGCAGTTTTATTTGCTCGCGGGGTAATTGCTTATATACATTAAAATGACCATCACTTTCAAATTGGATGAATTATTAACGACCTTTGCTAAAAAAATAAGCATACAACAATTATTCATAGCAGTAGAGTTGGTTTGTTTAATACTGAACTAGTTCAATTGATGTGCTCAATGTGTGATCTAGAGCAGGTGTGCTGCAAACATTCAGTTAGAGCTGTACACATCGATACGTCTGAAGTTTTTATTTCTTTTCTATTCGATAAACGCAAGATAACAAAAAAAAATGGAAATAGTTTGCATAATTCGTATGGTTAAAGCAAAGAGCTGTGTGTGTGTGTGTGCTCAGTCCAAGTTGAAGAGCATTATACTAACTAATGTGCTTGAGAGGACTGAGCACCTCTGATAAGATCTAGAAGCACTAAATAAAAAATTAAGTAAATGAACTAAACGACCAGTAGACAAAATAACCAGTGAACTAAATGAACTAAAACAAGTGAACTAAATGAGGGCGAACCAAATAATCAGTGAAGTATATTAACTAAGTAACTGAAAAATAAGCAGAAAATTTGATTAATGACTTGGTCAAGTGGACTGTTCAATATTTGTGCACTAGAAGAACTAAATAATAACTAATGTCAAGTAGACCCTGGAATTTTCGTACATACGATTTTTTACAAACTGCTGAATGACGGAGTGCTACTCTGAGTACTCCACCAAAAATAAGCCATCCTATGTGCATTCTAGTGACTCTAGAATCCTTCCTGCATAGTCCGAACATCTTGCTGGAATCGTTCGCCCTCTTCACTCAAGTATCCTAGATTTTCAGCAAAATTATCTTATCTAGCTGTGCAGAAAGTGTGCTTTGATGCTTATGTTGCATCCAAGTCGCTGGAAGTGAGACAACATCTATGCAACATGCTCAACGTAAGCATCTGAATAACCCAAAGAAACGAATCTCGAGCAATCTTCTCAATTTCTGATATTGAACTGCTGCAATCAGGCTCGTTCACCAATTTGAGAATTGGTGTGCTTTCAAATATGTCTGCTTTCAGCTTTTCTGAATTCAGATTCGGAAACTTCCTTGAAATATACTCGAAACATGCACCGTGTTGGTTTAGTACCTTAACACATTGTTTCATTAGACATCAAGTTTACTATGCTGAGGTGGCACAATATGCTAAGAACTCGTGGCACAAGAAGTATATTTATAATATTAAAACTATCTGGAACTAGTACTTCCCTAGCAGGCCATCCATTTCTTGTCCACTGTTCTGATTTAGCTCTGCTAGTCTATAAACATATAAAACAAGTATATTTGGTATAGTCGCCTTGTTGTCCTAAATTCAACACAAATTACCCATCTGTGTTCGTCATCTTGGGTTCGTGACCAATGCTATTGTATAGTATTCTTCATTAGCTTTGTGTGAATGTGCGATCTGTAAGGAGCCCAGTACACACTACAAACAGAGTTTTGAGAAGTCCATAAATAAACGCCATTCGTTTGAATCATATCACTGTAAGCCCTTGGCTTTCATGGGAAGCTAATAAAACAGTAGAAGTTTTCGACAGCTTAGAGCATTAGCGCTAGTTACAAGAAACTCCGTGGCCTAAAAATTTTGCAGACAGGATGGATGTGAGTTCACTAATAATTAATAAAACATGCCTCAGAATTTTGTATTACTAAAGAAATTCTTCTTCTTGTTCGGTTTGTTTAGCCGGATACAAGTATCTTCTACAATCTTTTGTACGTTTATCAAGGTTCTTGGACCCACAGGGTGGTTCATACTGTTTATATAAATTTCTCGATAAAAGTTACAAATGTTGACTTATCGCAGTAGGGTGGTTTATGTTATGAATAAGTCCGTGGTGCAACTATTTATAAAATAAAAACTAAACCGAGCTTTGTACCTGATCTCTGGTACTGGATAAGTGGGGTGGTTTTGGAGCTAAGATTCTTTTCAGTGATTGGCTACAAAGTTCCCAGTTTGGTTCTTTTTTTCAAATTTATCTTTTCCTTTGGTTTGGGACATATTTCAGACATGCGGAATACAATATCCCGGTGATCGAAAAGTGAATCTTCTTTCCTAACCTTCCAGTATGTTACTCTGTCAGTTAAGTTTTCAGATATAAAGATGATTTGAAGGTAGGCCTGTTACCTTTGTTACGATACATATATTGAGATAAATGAATAATATATAGTCAATATAGCGTTAAATGATGTTCGTCCTAACCCAGTGTCAGATTTGTAGGACAATGGCCAAACATCATGAGCTAGATAGAATGAGGTTATTCCATATTTTGTCTTCCTTATCTCTAAGCAGCTTGTTGTGGGAAGTTTATTACTTACAATGTTAAATTTTTCTTTCCCGATAAAGTGCACTTCTGGATTTGTCCACAACCTTAGTATTGTGTAAGGTTAATGCCTTGATATTAAAGCCACATAGTAGAAGTTCTGCTTTAATATGAATATATTTATCTGGGAACTTGACTATTTTGCCAAAGATCCGAACCGTTCTGTTGCTAGGTTTCTTAAGCATATTAGAACTCGATTGTTTCATAGCTACTGAACGCCTGACGCTTTGGCGGAGCTTTTTTTTCCTCCATGTTTTTTTTTTTTTTTTTTTTTGAAATACCAAACTTCATTTTCTTCGCTGTCGAAGATTTGTTTATACGTTTGTTTAGAAAAAGTTTCTCCATATATATATTAGTTCCAAAGAAGTATATGAACCAACCGGGCGGATATCCGCCTTACACGGTTAAGGCATTTATTACACACATGCGACTTCCACTTTTACTTTTTAAGCAAGAAATTTTTGAGATCCAAATACTGTATCACAAAATGGAGAAAAAATTCGCTAAGTTTGTTAAAATATTGAAGTCTCTTGAATCTATCACAACCCAATCGAGGAGCACTTCAAACGCATATAAGTTCTTATTACAAGAACAAATCTCTTTAAAAAAATCAACAGAAAAGTGTTGAAGTATAACAATACATATACAGGGTGTTGCAAAATGTAATCACCCTATTGGAAAACGCTATAACTTTTGGTTTTGACATTTGTGAAGTAAACAAACGCCGAATACAAATCGACAAGCCATGAATCGGTTTATTCCTCAAGAACGCGGAAAAATTGTTTCCATTTTTTTTTTTTTTGCGCAACAATTCGTCGATTTTTCATCGAAAATTATCATGAGCGATGAAGCTCATTTCCATCTTAGCGGTTACGTGAATAAACAAAATAATCGTTTCTGGGGCACCGAAAATCCGTGTATTACCCACGAAGAGCCATTACATCCGCTCAAAGTTACTGTATGGTGTGCTGTTTACGCTGGAGGAGTCATCGAGCCATTTTTACCATGCCATGATTACCGAATTTTTTCTTCCTCAATTGGATGAGTTGGGACTGGAGAACATGTGATTCCAACAGAACGGTGAAACGGCGAACCAAAGTTTTTCATTAAAAAAAAAATTACAGCAAAAGAACATCGGGTGATTAGTTTTGCTCCACCCTGTATGTAGGTATATGCATATTTTTTACTGAAACACTCTCTTAAAATTTTAAAAGCTGTCCGCCAAACTGCAGCAAATCAAATCGATAACAATTGCATGGCAAGAAGAATTTTTTATTTGTTTAACAGAAAAAAAAAATATAACAAAAAAAACGCATCGAAACTACTTTAAAATTCGAGTTAACTGCAACCTCAAACGAATGCATTGAATGCCCAAAAGTTCTCGAAAATTCAGCGAACCATGCCGTTCATGGTACAGCGAACTCAGACAAATGTGCGCTTAGGGATTTGAGCTATTGTAGATTTTTTGAATTTGAAATTTGCTTTGAAATCCAATTGGCAAAACTTTATATATAAAGAGTCATTTTATTACCAAGAAGTTTGTTTACTGTGAAAAAAAGGTAATAAACGAGCAAACAAAACTGACTTTGACAGGTTAAATTAAAACATATGTGTCTACAATACTCATATTACAGTCCATACATGGTATATAGGTATACCCTTAAAAAAGTTTTTTACATTGTATTGTATATTCAGGGAATATTAATATATATGAAATCGCACTAACACAGTCCGATATGAAAAAGACCATACAATAGCGTACTTGGTTCTCTATCGGCCCAAACAAAATTGGTTCTTTTTTTTTAGCCGCTTATTCAAATCAAGATATCAAGATATATCATCTGAAATCTGAATCGGATTTAAAAAAACTTGACAGAGGTTTCTATAACATAAAGTTTGTAGTCAGCTGTGAAATTGCCGCAGTTCCTTTGCTGTATATAATCAGAGTGTACAGTTTTTGTCTACATTTTTAATAGATGAGCCAATCGAAACATGCAATTGCTGGAACGGAAAAGATGGAAATTTTGGAGAAGTACCGAAACCGGCAATTTGATCAGAGTATGATAAGCACACGAGAAAAGATAAGCTAGCTGGCATGTTAATGTAACTAGTATGCAGAGTGAATCATCATATTATACTGGACTTTAGGAACGACTGTCTCCAATTCTAGGCTTCATTATCGGAAACATCTGCAAATTGTTGTTCCAAACGTAAAACATAAAAGTTCCAATGGAAAAAGCAAATGAAGTGCTGAATTCTACATTATTCTGCTCAAGCTCAGCTCAAAGAAAAAAAAAGCCTGTTAGTTGATTAGTTAGAAATGCTTTGCACAATGTAAAAATAGATTCAATACCAACGTCAGCTTCTTCCGCTAATAATTCCAGTCATAAACACCATTAAGTAACACCGAACTTCAAAGATATACAATAACCAGTCATTATCTCATTTGGGGAGACAAAAGCCGATGTTGCCTTTGTCAGATGGGAACACCTTCATCAAAATGTCTAAAATATGAATCGCCGAAATCAAGGAAATGCTTGATAAATACTGTGAGGCCTCTGCACCATCAATTTCAATGATTAAGAAGTTTTTTACTGAATTCCGTTGTGGTCGTACCAGGAGACGTTCGCGTTACACAAAAGATGTCGTCACGCCATAAATCGTCGATAAAATCCATGGAATGATATTGGACTAACGGAGCATGAAAGTGTGTGAGGTAGCTGAAGCTGTTGGAATCTCAACTAAGCGTGTACATCACTTAAATAGTTGGGCATGACAAAAACTATCGTCGATGCCATCCGCGCGAAGTGTGCCGCAATTGCACACACTCAACCATAAACGCAATCGTATAACTACTATGAACGCGCGTTTGGCGATATTCGACCGCAATCCAAACGAGCTTTTGCTCTGTTTCGCAACTGTGCACGAAACATGAATTCCATCACAAGACCCCAGTGATCAAAGAAAAGTCAATGCAGTGGACTTCTCGGAGTGAACGTGTACCAAAGAATGGAGAGGTCATGGCGGCAGCATTCAACTTGGTGTCATTCACCTTGAATGCCTTGAAACGGATCAACTCCGAATATTAGTCAGAGCTGTTGAACAAATTCGATATTGATTTGAAGCAAAGACGACCACATTTGGTGAAGAAAAAAGTGCACACATGTGCAGTCGCCATGGCTAAAGTCTATAAATTGCGCTACAAACTGCTGCTCCATCAAGCATATACTCCCTGCGACTATTTTCTGTTTCCAAACCTGAAGAAATGGCTCTCCGGTAAGAGATTTAAGTCGAATAAAGAGAACATCTCTGAAAAAAGCGCCTATTTTGAGTATCTTGAGAAAACTTCTGAACTATTTGAACTTAATGTATCTAGCTAAAAGATGACTATTTTCAGAAATAAAACATTTTTTGCCGAAAAAAATATATGTTATTCAAAGTGTCAGTGTCAGTGCCTTATCAAATTGCCCTCGTAGTATTGAACATTTCGCAAGAAATTATCCAGATCAACAAACATCAAAAACGCCTTGGGATGCTAGAAAGCAGAAATTCAAGCAACTACCCGAAAATCATCTCATCAACTGAAATAGGCTTGTTGGGTTTAGATTTAAAGTACCAATGAATCTATACTAAAAATAGTACTCACAAATGTTAAATCCATTTTGTAAGTTCTACCTCAGTATTTCCTCCACAATTTCTAATCTATTTAATGATTGCATTAAACCTGCTCTCCTCCACCAATACAACACATCGCAGTGCTTATATTAATTCGATTAAATGCGCTGTCAATATGGCAAGACAAATGTATCAAGCAGCTTCAAACTAGCTACAAAGCTCTAATCTATAAGTACAATACTACATAGCACTTGTAGTACCATCATCCAGTTGAAGTCGCTGTGGAACATGCTGCACACTCGACGACAGCGATGCAAGTTTCAATGACTGCCATGTGAATTGCTTCTGGCATAGCTGCTGCTGTTGCTGCTCCTGTTGATCCTCCTACTACTACTACTACTACTACTACTACTACTACTACTACTACTACTACTACATCGGTTACTGCTTTTCATTTAATTGCGGTTGTCTTCGGGGTGCACTTTGTCAGCGCCCAGACCACAGCCAGACTCACCCGTTTTCTCGCACTCAGTACAAGCCGCACGCAAACACTCAGCCGGCCATCAAAATGCCAATCATCAATCAAGGTGATTTGTTTTATACTTCATACTCGAACCGCGAATTTCAAAAGCTGCATATACACTTGTATGTATAAACGTAGAGTCCTTTAGCCGTCAGTGAAGCGTTTTGCAAGCAGTACGAGCTATAGGTGAGGCATTCATGAGAGATCCAGACATGCAGACAGGCTGTCAGACAGTTACACATGTGGCCAATCACTGATGCTTCATTTGGTATTGACCAACAATGAATTCAATCACGAAATGTTGTTGCAGGAGATTTTGTCTGTATGTACTCGTATGTATCTTATGTTATATATGTATGTCCTGACTGTGACTGTTGCTGATGTACTACTCGTTGTGTTTGTATTGTATTAATCTGCATATTCATGAGTCTGTATTTGCATAGATAGTGAGAGAGAGAGAGACAGAGAGAGAGATAGAGACAGAGAATCAGGAATTGTTTGAGTTACTGGTTTGATTTAATTGGCAGCGATTTTCTCAATAAATTATTTGTGCATGACAAACTGGCGGAAGGACGATAGGACGTACAATAGAACTGACAAAGCTAAGGTAGCTCTTATTTATATATTCATTTATGTATATTTTATATATGAACTTTGTGCTAATCCCAAGCGCTTGAAATGACAGTCAGCGCAGTGGTTTAGTTACACTATGCAAAAGCATTTTTTGACCGACGTGCTGCTATTTTTTTTCTTATAGATTTTGAACTGCTGAACACGAAAATCACAATAAAATGGTTTTCTATGGATAGAACTTTAGAAGTTTAGGGGAATGAGAAGTAGGATGGGTAGTGGTAGGTGTGGCAGGGGGAGGGGCAGCAACGCGCAGGGTAACATTTAAGATAGATAGATGAAATGTTGTATACATGTTAATGGGATCGAAGCGGTCAGGAAGAAAGGGAGGTAAGGGAAGAGGCAGGGGAATGGGTGCAGAGTAAAGGGTGGTAAGCGAAGGGGTGAAAGGGGGCATTAGAAGATGGGTAGGGAAATGGGTGGTAAGGTAAGTGGGCATGGGGATGGATGGACAGGGGAAGAAGTGGTTGTGGGAAGGAGAGGAAGGTGGAGGAAGGGAGCCAGCTAGTAACGTATAAAAAAAAAAACACATTCTAAATAAAGGTTTGAAATTCTGTTTTTTACCCGACGGTGTACTTACAATTTTTAAGTACGATTCGCACTCAATTTTCTTAAATCAAGTACAAAAGGAAATCGATTCATAAATCAAGCGCGCAAATCTTTAAAATAAGTATGAAATTCTGGAAAAAGGTGTAAAAATCTGTTTCTAAGAACAAATCTGTACTCAAGTCAATTACAAAACTCGAAGAATAAAAAAAAAGTCCTTTTTAATTTGAAAAAAAAAAGTAGGAAACTCATAATTCAATCTCTGAGTGTAGAAAGAAAAACCTAAAAGCAAACTCAAATTTACTCTCTCTCTCAGCTGCTCCAATTTCTTCGCACCGGCAGTAAATGTGAAAAGCAATGAGTTGGGAATCGGCAACTCCATGAATCTGTTACCTGTTAGCCGAGGCATGGTACAATAATAAGGTAGTGTATTGAGAGTGAGCGTTCTCGGATTTCAGCGTCAAACGTTAGTACTCTCTGAATGCTTGTTCTAAACGTTTGTCCACTTGAGAATTTTTTCTCTGTTGCTTTACGTATGACATTAGTTTTTGCTTCTCTTTACTTCTCATTCTATCTTACGCGTACATATGGCTTTGCCAGAGTCAGCGCACAGTACGCTAATTTATTATTGTAACATGGGACGAGGTAGTTAAGTTTATTCGTTTTTAACTCAAATTAATCGTTTTTTTTTTTTTTTCTTAAAATCAACCTCAGTAGAGCTTTAAGAGGACTAACTTTAAAAATTTCAGCTCCCTTCTTGAACCAAGACTTTTTAATTTGTTTAAGAATATTCGTACGCACCATACTTTTTCTATGGATCAATTCGAATTCAAGTCGAAAATCCTGTTTTATTATCATTGTGAAGAAGATCGTTCTATAAAGAATTCAAGCTACTTTTGAAAGAAATGCATGAAAAAATATCGAAATTATGGGCAACTAAGCGATTTTCAATTTTATTTCTCTTGCAGTTTTAAGGATTATTTTTTGTTATTAGAAATCGTCCACCATTGAATGATCCTAATAGCATTGTTACATAGATTTAATTTCTTGGTGAAAATGTGCTTGTTTTTTAAAGGTTCGCCAGGTTTTGGAGAAAAAGTGCATCTTCCAAGACGTTTTGCTCAAGTTTTAAGAAAGAAAAATAGGATAAATATGCGGAAAGAAAGGATACTAAAACGAGATTTTGAGTATTGCAAGCCAAATTTTGTATAGAACTTGAGCAATTTTGTTGCATAGTGTTACTTCACGCCGCACTTCATGCTGCATGTCAAAAGTTACGAAATATTATGCATCAAAAACTTCAAGGACATGGCAAAGGCAGTGAGCCAACCTTAGCCTTATATAAACGTATAACTTTGAGTAATCATAAGCCGACATTTTCTGCGGCGTAGCAGAGATTTTAAAATGGTGTTTCCTCTAAGCTCTGCACTCTCTCTCTCTCTCTCTATCTTTTACACGGCTTGCCAATAACTTTGTAGCAAACCGCAACGAGTGCGAGAACATCCAAACTCCAAAGGCATCTACCACAAAAAAAAAAAAAAAAAAAAAAGTTTAATTTTTGCACGCTTTTGTCGCCATTTGCAGATATTTTGCGTGACACCACAGGGTGGCGTTGTCCTTTACAGCACTCAGCCGACAGTAGGTGGTCCATGGCGACACCTTTTCGTGTTTGCGGCAGCAGAAGCAACAGCAGCAGCATATTTTTCGACATGCTTGGCTTGTTTTACTTCTGTTGCAGTTTGAAAAATTCCCAAAGAGGTGTGCAATTTTTTGTCGCCGCCATTTTGAGTGGCTGCAGTTAGTTTTTATTTTATTTTTACTTTTATGCCTTTCACACGTTGTGCGAAATGGTATTATCAGTTTGGTAGGATGTTTGTAACGCATTGAAGGAGTCAACGTTTAGCTCATAAAGTATATATTTTCTTAGTTAGCTAGACGAGACGTGACGATTCGATCTACATATGTCCGTCTGTCTATCTAAACTTCCATCTATCATACGAGTATGTGTAACTACGTGGAGGCTAGGACTTTTGCTAAAAGAAGGCGGGACATGCCATTCGAAATATACTATGTATGTATGGCGAGCGATTGATTTAATTAACCGCAAGCTAGGAAAAATTGTTTCTATTAATGCATTTATGTTGTTGCTATTTCACCACGCGCCAATCACAACAACAAAAACAGAGATACATTCACCAAAATAATAGCGAAACGCATAAAAGGTAAAGAGCGTAATCTCCTATCTCTTTCGCACACGCATAGTCTTATCAACCTGTAACTGGCAGCACGCTATCGAACTTCAAATTAGGCTCTATTTGATACACAACACATTTACTAGAGTTTTTATCACCTTTCGACACACCTTTTAAAGATGCTTTCCGGTATGAACTTCCACGAATTTTCTTTTATTGCTTCGATAGACTTAAAACTGATTCGACGTAGCACCAATTTTGGAACCAAAAGCAGTCACAGTGAGGTGAGTTCGGTGGTTAATCGATGGAATTTGTTACATTGTTTGTCCTAAATTCAGTCACATTTGGTACAGTATTTGTAGAAACTTCAGTTCTTTTGAAACGAGCAAAGCGTGGACGTGTCTTATGCCGTAATTATCAACCAAAAACGAATCAACGGACTTGTGAGAAATGGTGCAATCTCTCTTAAGCTGGAATGGCGATTATCGAGCACAATTTCCTTTGCTTTTCATGGTTTTATGGTATTTTTAAATATGCACTTCGTTTATCCAACGAAGTAGTAGTTCTGGTTTGTCCAAGGTTAAACTTCGTTTGTCCATTCACCAAAAATTGATAAAGTGGAAAATTGATTTAGAAATGTTAATTAGTTTCTACGAAGTCAGCACCTCGAAGTGAGAAATGTTAATTTTTCTAACGCTGGGCAAACGAGGTTTCACCTTGAACAAAGCTGGATTCAAACGAATAACATTAGGAAAAATTAAAATTTCACACCTCGTGGTGCTGACTTCTCAAAAAAATATTTCATTTTTCAAATCTAATTTTCTTTCTTTTTTATTTTTTTTTTTTTAGTTGGGTGGGCAAACGAAGTTTCATCTTGGATAAATGTGTACTAACGTTGGACAACTTTACTTCGCTCAACTACAATAAATGCAGACGAATATTTTTCTTTCCAAAATATGGGAACATGGGAAAAATTTACTAACTTATAACAGACTTGCCAGGTTTCGCCCCTACTGAAAAGAACATAGCTACTTCCATGCTGTGTGTCCGTCTGTCTGACAGTTTTGACACTTATTTTTTTTTTTTTTTGTATTAATCTCTTAGATATGTGGCTCAAAGCTTCTTTTCGGCCCAAGTTTGTTACGTATCCACATTGATGTACCTGTTTGTTGTAGTCCACATTGAAAATATCGCCCATATGAGTGTTTTTGTATGAACAACTTCTTTATTTAAGTCAATATCAGCTCAAAAATAGATATGGTGATTTCTTATGGACAACCGCTTCTTATTCATACTATACCAATGGGTGATCTGAATTTTCATGTGAATGGCATTAGGGCTTCGGTTCAACCGAACTCAAAACTTTTTCTTATTATTTTTTTTTTTTTTGCCTTGGAATATTTCTGCTGTCTGAAAATTATTTGAAGTAGTCACAGCCACAAAATGAAATTTTGTTCAAAATTTAGTCAAGTAGCTGGCAATGATGCGACACAGACGCTAGCGCTTCTAAGTATATATATATATATATATATATATATATATATATATATATATATATATATATATATATATATATATATATATATATATATATATATATATATATATATATATATATATATATATATATATATATATATATATATATATATATATATATATATATATATATATGTATTTGTATCTGCTTGTCTGGCTGACACTTCCGCTACTCGTACTGTTGCTATCCGCGTAGCTTCCTGGTAAATCTTCTTTCTGGAGTGACATTCGTGTAGATACATGTGTAACTTATTTAATGCGGCTTTGCAAATGCTGATTGTAATTTCATTTGATATGCTGTTATCTTTAAATTCGAAGAAAAGATACAAAGATACAAATGTATCTGTGTATCTTGTAATTTTTACCGTTTTAAACTGTTTTTTTTTTCAAGTTTGCTACTGATTTGTCATTAAAGTAAAGCCCTTTGCTGCTTTTAGACGCACAAGGATTTGCGGCTGTCACTGCTGTTGCTGCTGCTGCTGCTGTTTACCGCACTCCTATCCTATCTAAGTCCATAACAAACACTTTATTGTCGCCAAAGTAACTCAAGCAATGAAAACGCAATTCCAGCACAGCACAAATGCACAAAATAAACAGCAAATTAATAAAATTTCCTTGATTGTTTCACTTAGGTGCTAAACTCATCGTTGTCCGTCTAGTCATTGTGCAGCAGGTTGGCAGGTTGGTTGGTATACGCTGCTTTCAAACTTCATTTTGTTTGAGTTTATCCCTTTTTCACTTGCTTGTCTTATTCCATTGCAATGCTTTGCTTTTGCTCTTACTTTCTTTCATTTATTTATCGCACAAAGGTAAACAGCATTAGAGCCAAAGCTTAGCAAAAAAAAAAAAAATAAATAGTAACTGAAATATAAAAATAGTTCTAAGTACATAGAATTGTTACAAAGTGTGAGGGAAATTAACAAAGGTACAAAACGGAAATGTAATCCCTTAGGAAATTATGAACATAAAAAATAAAAAATACATAAAAATACTTTCAAGGAGAATGGCAAACTGAATGGCAAAAAAGAAAAATGTTAGAAAATTGTAGAAAAATATGCATGGAACATGGAAAAATAAATAGCAGCGCAACTTGCAACTTTAAATAGAAGCATATTTCTTTTCTTTTCTTTTCTTTTCATTCCTTTTTTTTTTTTTTTTTTTGTTTAGCATTGTTTGAAGTAGAAAAGCGCAAATAATTGAGAATATAAAAACACAAATAGAAATACTATAATCTGATTGTTTCAATTTTGATTAATGTAGTTATAGTATAGTTACTCTGTTTAGTATAGTTACTAAGGATTCCTGGGGAAAAATAGGGCAAAATAGAATATTATGGCATAAAGCACGAACTTTTACGAACAAAATGAGATACAAACGCACCAAATCTATGTACAGCGTCTGAAGTTAAGATTTTTGAAAAAATTGAAGATACCAAAATTCGATGTTTTTTGCTGATTTTGAACCATGACCATTAAATTGTTGAACAATGCAATTAATTTAAATTATTATTACTTACTTACTAATTTATTAGTAAGTAAGTAAGTCCCTATTAACGACTCTACACCTGTAGGATGAAGAGTTTGAGCAAAACATACTAGTAACTCCACTCTATAGACTACATTTCAAGGTGAATCTTTGCAACATGCGCGTCTCTCACGTCCCCGAGACTCTCTGTATAATAATGTAAATTCAAGAAATGTATCTTGAAAATGAGTAAGTTCTAAGACATCATAGAAAATAATATGAAGAAATATTATTATTTACCCATCTATGCAAAATATTTCTATAATTATCTTATTATCTTTATTACTTTCAAGTAAATCAGAATTAACGTATTCAAACCTCCTTCAACTTTATTGGATGATAAATATCTGTAGAGTGGTTCACCTTTGAGAAGATGCCTTTACATGCAGCTCATCAAAGACTTATTCGTTGATTTTGGCATGACAAACCCACTCTCATCGATTCATAACTTCAATTACAATAATATGAAGATACTTATATGCTTTGTATATGGTGCTGATGCAAAATCAATAAAACAGTAAATTTTTAGTACTACTTTTCATAAATCACAACTTTGGAACCTATGCATATGTTTTGAAATGGTGCCGCTAATAATCTATTTAACAGTTCTCTCGCCGCGAAGATCAATTTTTAAGGCGTTGACCGTCTCATTTGTTTTGTTTAGTTTATACTTTGGCCACCAGAATGGACCATATGGAAAAATCCATTGGGTTTAAGTCTGGGGAATATGGTGGCCATAGTTGTGAAGAAATGAAGCTGGGAACTTTATCTTGTAAAAAACGTTGGGTTTCTCTGGCTTTATGGAATAGTGCCGATTCTTGGATTTCTCTGGCTTTATGGGCCAATTCTTGTCGTGAACAAGCAAAATATACGAATTTGGAAAGGTGTCAATCCACACAAGGTCCACGAAGTAGCAAAGCATTTACAGAAATTTCACTGGTGCGAATTGTGTACCGACATCATCAACGAATTGAATTTCTTTAAAAAACCACAATGGCTTTGCCATTACCATCAAAGAAGAACGCTACTGATTGATGATTACCAACTTCTTTTGGCCCAAACTGAATGATACATGTGCTTCCAACAGAAGGGTGCTACATGCCACACAGCTGATCCCACAATGGACATTCTGCACTAGTGAAATGAGTTTATGTTTAGCTCACGCAGATCCAACGTCAACTAGCCACCGAGTTTAAATGCATAAAAAGCAAAGCTTTATTATATTGTATCAGTCAACATTTATTTTATTTATGTAGGTAAATATTTAGTTAATAGTTTCTACCAGACAACTGGAGCAGCTGCTGCGGCGTGATAAGCCAGAGGTGATGTATAGGCCAAGGGAGTAGCGGCAGCGTATCTGGCGCCAACAAATGGAGCAGCAACATGAGCAGCCAGCGGCGCAGCTACTGGAGCAGCAAAGGGTGTGGCAATTGGAGCAGCGAAGGGTGTGGCAATTGGTGCAGCGAAGGGCGCGGCAACTGGAGCAACTGGAGCAGCGGCAACAATTGGAGCGGCAGCAATACCATTGTAATTTCTGGCAATCACCTGGCTACTGGTGGCAGTCACAATGGGAGCTGGTGCAGCGGCAATCACAGCAGCTGGAGCAGTATAGGCCAATGGAGCAGCATGGAGCAGTCCTGGTTTGGCAGCGGCGCAGGCAATCACAGCGAAGATGACAACGGCCTAAAATATATTAAATTGCAAAATTATTCAAAGCACTCCTAGTAGAGAATTCTCTTCGAAAAAACTTACAAATTTGAACATTTTGTTTAAGTTGTTGTGATTTGTTTCGGCTTGATTGGAAGCTGAACTTTGATTGATATCAAATCGTTGTTTCCAGTACGTATTTATAGCAAAAAGCCAACCATTGGTGATTCGTAAACAACGAGTTTTCGAGTGTGAATCTATAAGTTGAGTGACAGATTAATTTAAATTCATGCCAACACTCTACTCAACTGTAGTTGAAAATACTTTTATTATTTTAGTTGGTCTTGAATTTAAAGTAAAATATGTACTTCATTTGTCTACAAATAACGGTTTTACAATAAATATTACCGTTGCAGAGTGCCAACGTTGACTAAGGTCAGCGTTAAAGAAGATTTTATGTGGTTCAACTATAAATAGTTCAGCACTTTTGGTTAATTGTATCAAACCAGTTTAAACTATTCGAAAAGCAGTATCAATAAACTCAAACTAATCCAAAATGTTCAAATGCGTAAGTTTCATACACTCAAAAAATTTTTTAAGTCTTTGCTAACTGAGCATTATATCAAAACCTATTTCAGGCTGTTGTCATCTTCGCATTGATTGCCTGCGCTGCTGCTAAACCAGGACTGCTCCATGCTGCTCCATTGGCATACACTGCTCCAGCTGCTGTGATTTCCGCTGCACCAGCTCCCATTGTGACTGCAACCAGTAGCCAGGTGATTGCCAGAAATTACAATGGTATTGCTGCCGCTCCAATTGTTGCCGCTGCTCCAGTTGCTCCAGTTGCCACGCCTTTAGCTGCTCCAGTTGCTCCAATTGCCACACCCTTTGCTGCCCATGTAGCTGCTCCATTTGTTGCTGCCAGATACTCTGCCGCCTCTCCTTTGGCCTACACATCACCTCTGGCTTAACATGCCGCAGCAGTTGCTCCAGTTTTGTTGTAAGATTTGTCCCGAAAAAAGCTTCATTGACCATTGAATAAATTATTTAACTTCACAATACTCTTTTGTTTCATTGCCCATAAGTGTTTCATGATTATCAAGCGAAGCGCGTTAGCAGTTTGAAAACTGCTTTATCGCTTTTGTCAGAATCAGCCAAAATATATGATCCATTGGGTTTTCTTTCACTATGCACCATGATCATAAAGATCATGTTTTAATGTCTTGAACTATATTTTTCCAGAATATATCTCAGCACGCTGAGAATTCCAAGTTGGACTGTTAAATTACAGCTTTGTAAGTTCTGCTCCTTGGAGATGGCAAGTTACAGCTTAAGTGACATCCTTAAGAAAAGGTGGTACACTATAAATAGCAAGCTCGAAATCACTGAAAAGCCAATGCGACTCCTTTGTGAAAAAGAGTTAATGTTAAAAGCGGAATTATATTCGGGGTATATCAATAGGTCGACCATGTATCGTCGGTATATACCGATACATCAAGTATTTAGCATCAGCTAAGTAAGTAAGTATTACTGGAGAAGTAAGTATTACTGGAGAAGCATGTCTGAAAGTCGGAAAAATCTTCCTCAATTCTTGAACTTCTCACGAACCTGTTTATCATGGGAAAAGTATTTTAAAAATCCTATATATTTCCACTGGAAGATCTATTTCGGAAGAAGCTCAAGAAAAGAGGAGGCTTCTTCCGAAATGTCACCCAATGGAAATATATAGTTTTTTATGAGGAGTTATTTCCATTTCCAAAGTATTTTAAAAATCCTATATATTTCCACTGGAAGATCTATTTCGGAAGAAGCTCAAGAAAAGAGGAGGCTTCTTCCGAAATGTCACCCAATGGAAATATATAGTTTTTTATGAGGAGTTATTTCCATGATAAGGAGTTTTATTAACTATTGAAGGACTATAGCTACAGAAAAAAAGTGCAGAAATTGTACAAACGAGAATTTATTTACAAACGAGAATTTATATAATTTTTTTTGGCGACATCAGATCCATTTATATCTGGCACAAGATGTCAGTGGAAAACTGAAAAAAAAGTTTTAAATGGACGAAGAGGCTAAACTACTACTGGTCCATAAATCAATTGAAACTGCAATATATATTTCAATCATATTTCAAGAAAATATATGGACAGACAGACAGATGCTCCAAGAAGTGTTCAGTCTGTGATAGCATGAACGAGATGTGTAACGCGGTGTCCCCTTAAAAGTTGCCTTATGTGGTTACATGTGAAAGCAGGTCAGATGATGCAACGATGTTCCAAAAGTGTGTTACCTTTGTGGTTCATGAAGTTTTTTGATGAGTAACGGAGTTTATAGATGTGTTATGGTCTATAATCTTGAAGAGTCGATGATTCACTTCTGTTTCATGAAAAGTTAAAGTGATGTAAAGACTGACTAAGCAGCCTTGTATCACTTCACTTGCCTTACGATGTTCAACAGTATCGTAAGTGTTAAAACCACCGTGGTCTTAAGCCAAAACGGCTGGCGGTCACGTGAAACCTAAGTGGATATATATTGAAGCTGCAGTATACATTTTAATCGTATATCAAGAAAATGTATGGACGAACAGACAGGTGGAACTGGCGGTTATGACATGGCATGACATCGATTCGTCTCGTCTAGTTGAATAAATAAGTTAACTACAACATTTACTTATTCGTTTATACTACTTACAGTTAAAACGGAGTGTCCTTACAACTATTCCACTTAATATTACTTCATTTAGCCTCACACTCCCCACTTAAAAATGCGACACTTAAAAATCGAAAATAACTTTGAAGAGTTCCAAACGAAGCGAAAAACTTATTTAAATATCTTGACTACTTCAAAAGTTATAGAATTTTGGCCAATGGAAAACGATTCTGAACCACTGTGCGTGTGTGTTAATTTTTTACTGGAACATTTTGCTACTTCGAGCCGGATCATTAAATTTTACAATGGAACATGCGTAGGTAGTGCTTCAAGTCATGTTGCAAAAACGTTCTTCTCTGCAAAATTTGAAAACTTCGCTGCTACTTTTTTTTCGTACCGAGCGAAAAAGAAGTTTTCAAAATTCTTATATACCAACAAACCTTTCAATTTATAAGAGACTTACTTACGTATGAACACACATATGCAGAAGTCAAGCACACGCTTTAAAAATGCCAGAACCTTCAATGAAGGCGCGTTAATATACGCTTCGGAGCAAATAACACTTCACTTGGAAAAAGTTTTACATATATCAAAGATGATTCAACACTTTTAATACAAGCAGCACAAAATTGGCTGTTTCGCCTAAGGCAAGACAAAGCCATGAAAGGATAAATGCAGAAGGACTTCAGCAAAACAACATCATTTTACAAGAAAGCAGAACTCATTTCAGACAGCAGCACTCGAGGGCGTTAAAAATTATTCAAGCGCATTTTTAATGTGCTAAAATTGAAGTTTTTCGCAAAGACATCCATCTACAAGATACAAGAAACATATATGAGTATGTAAGTACATGTAAAATATTGAAGGCTTTGAAGTTGGTTGTAGCAATGGTTGAGAACGATTCAGCATTGAAGGCGACATGAACACCGCAAACAAATATTTGCCAAATGCAAATTGCTTTTCTTTGGCTGCTGTCATGCGTACACGGCTCCGTGTTCAGCGCTGAATGCGCTTTTCCGCTTTCAATTTTCACAACACGCGACTTTTCCTGCTTTTCTGCTTTTCCGGGTTTTTTCCATTAACACTTCACATAACCTAAGCCAAGCATCCAGTATAAAAAAAAGGAGAAGGAAGAAGAGAAAACTCTACTCGAGCGCTCAAGTATCTCAATACAGCGCGCTTCAACTTCAAACGCTTCAAGGCAGCTAATTGAAAATGAAATTTAATGGCATAATTTGATGTTGCGCTTGTGGTCGTCCTGCACGGTGCATCGTGTGTTGGCCATGTCGATTTTTGTGGGCGGTCTGGTCTAGACTTTTTCTCATTTCGCAGTCAATGTGTGTAACCTTTTTTTTCTTTCTTTTTTTTTTTTGGATTGTGCTGCATGCCTCAGGCTGAAGTTGGCATATTCTGTTTCTGGTGTTGACTGTAAATGAATGTCACAGCCAAGAGCGCAAAAACCAATTACAAAACGCATGGAAATAGCAAAAAGGATTTGAAACAGAAACAGAAACAGAAACAGGACGAAGCAAATTGTTAACTTTTTAGAATTGCGCTCACTCACATGTACCTAGGATGCTGTGCTTCATCAGAAATGCTAATGAAGATTATTTTTTTCTTGCATTATTTCTCTACAAAAGTGTTCTCTGGATGCCAAGCAGTGAAGTTAGACTTCTTTAGTCGATGTCAATGCAAAAAGTATAAAATAAGAAAACTGACTAACTTCTAAATTGCAGTTTGTGAAGATGTGTGTACAGCAAAACAATGAAGTAAAACTTCTTTATGTATGTAGTATGTAAGAGCAGTGCGTGCCGTGCTTCATCTACGTGCATCACAGTTTTTTTCCTCTGCGTGTTCGTGCAGAGCAACAAAAAAAAAAACGAATATCCTATCGTGTAAGTGGTCGCCAACATACTCGCCATAGGCTGGTTTTCGGCAATCTCTAACATTTTTCAATGTGTTGCGGAATGAATAGCGAATATTTCCTGTCGAAAACTGTCTTTCAAGTCTTTCAGTTTTTGTGTCTTAAAGGAAAACGAGCGATTACCATGGTCAGACATAATCACCATTTTTCCAAATTAGGTGACAGACGAAGCGAAACCTTTTTATGCATTTTAATACAAATCTTTATTATCGCCATGAAAATTGGCTCCTCCAATACAAACATGCCAACGGTTAATCCAGGGTTCCATACACTTGTTATACGCCTCGACCGGGATAGCCTTTAGTTCTTTCAGCGAATTTTTTTCTTTATGTCCCCAATCGACTCACGACGCCTTCCCCGGAGCGAATATTTAAGTTTCGGAAACAGAAAAATTTCACAGGGTGCCAAATCTGGTAAATACGGTGGTTGTGCGATGAATTTTGTCGAACCGATTCGGTTTACCGGTTCGGTTTAAATCCACCAGTCCGGGTCAATTTGGATCGGATGGTAATAAGAGAAAACATAAAACCGTTGTATCTTAGTAACTATGGTTTACAGGGAGATGGAACACCGAGAGAAATGAAATGCATTCGAGAAGGGGGTGGTGCACCGATGAGATGAGATTTGGTATATAAGTAAATGGAACCGTTAAAAGGATGCTCTAGAGAAATTGGCTGAGCTCTATCTTCCTACTCCTATATTAAAGAAAAGTCAAATTGACACTGTTGCTAGATAAATGTATTTCTTGGAAAAATATACGTATATTGTGTACAGGGTATAATATAATCGAGCACCTCGCCTATAGCTCTTTTTCTGTTTTCATTTGTATTGTTGGTATTGATTGTAATATGTAATTGAGCGTTCGTTATCTTGCTAATGTTTTTATAATATAAGATACTAGCTGGTAGCCGGCGTGTTGCTGTCCCTATGCCACTCCTTCCCCATGCCACTCCTTCCCCCTGCTCCACCTTCCCCATGCTCTTTTACTCTACCTCCAAATCTCCCACCCCTCTTCTCCTGTCCCTTCCACCCTTTCTCCAACCACCCCTTAGGCACCCCCATTCCACCTTACTTTTCTACCCCTTTTCACATTAACACGTATACAACATTTCATCCCTCTATCTTAAATGGTACCCAGCGCTCTCCTACCTCCATGCCCCTTTCCCTATCATCGCTTCCCCTACCACCTCTTCCCCAACCACCACGTCTCGTACCACTTCTTCCCCCTACCTACCTTCCTTTGACGCCAACTTCTCCCTGTCCCCTTTCAATGCTCTCCTCGACCACATTAATATGTATATTCAATGTGGATGCCCTTTCGCGCATTTGTCGAAACCGCGACTCCTGTTCTTGCGAATTCGCGAAGATTTTGCATACGTGATTCGCGTTCATCGGCATTTTCAGCTGTTTTTTTTCGCTCATATTTTTTGATTTTGTGGGTTTTTTACCAATGGTGTCATATTTTTGAATTCGAATGAATTTAAAAACAAATGAAAATAATAAGCGATAATAATTTTATTTATTTACGAATGAAACACTGACAAAAAAAAAAGAAAAAGTGACTGTCAAACATATTAAATGAAACAAATGTTGTTGCTGTACTCTATCGTCATTAGAAAAACCTAAAAAAAAATTTTCTATTTATCCAATCGCCAAGAAGCTTCACAGAATTACCCACGGGACTATTTTGAATATTGCCACAAAATTTGATCAAAATCGGTTGAGCGGTTTCGGAGTCTATAGGGAATATACATACATACATACAAACTTACATACATACAAACTTACATACATACATACTTCCATTTTTATATAACTATATAGATTCTTCTTTTCTAGGAGATCGAATTAATTGCTATATCCCATTGAAAACATCTTCACTCCATTTCTCCTTCAGTTACATAATACAATCCCAACAATACAAATTAAAAATATAAATCTTTTGTTACAATTCTGAGTTCTATGAGTTGCATGTAGGCATTTGCCACTTGGTCTTACCTAGTCAAGACTTTTTATGACAAATAGTAGCGAATTTGTTCGCATATTTATTTTCAACCTAGGCCCATTCTCGCCATACTCTTTTGCTAAATTATGAATTGATACGTGTTAAAATGGCTTTTCCGATAAATGACAATTCAATGGCTTGAAATCTAAAAGCATTTATAAATTTTAACACTTTTTGGTATGTGGTTTGATTTCAAATCGAATCAATTTCATTTCACACTTTTCAATCAAAAAATTTAGAAAAATCACATATCAAACTGATGCAAAACTTCGCTTTTAACGCGCTTTAAAAATGCAATTTAAAATGTTGGCGATTAAAGCTCAAAAGGGATTTCCACTGACATATGTATCTATCTAGGTATAAATGTATAAAACATATCCTATAAGTATTTTGTTTTTCTAGTGCATATTGATTTGGCGTTTCATCACACCACACGGATGCGATGCGCTATTGAAATGTTTAATATTAAAATATTTTCGAATAAAAGGATATGACAAAATATTGTATATTTGATTATTTATTTATTATTCATACGCCATGTGTGTCAGTTGCAAAGGACAATGCAAAATGACAGAAAAGGCTTAGCGTGCGGCAGCGAATGAGGCAGATTTGAATGCATTTTCATATAAGCTTTAATACCCCTCGTTGCTCGGGTTGAAAAAACTTTTTTTTCAATTTAAGAATTTCAAAATTCCAATAACCAATAAAATATTATATCGAGTGCGCAAATATGTTTTGAGGCATTTGTGTGAGATGACGTCTAAAATATTGTATATACCACTTTTTTGATGGTGACAGCGTTTTGTCTTAAAGAGTTCCTTTGAAATAATCCAAACCAAACCTAAATGAAATCAATCCGGGGAACCAACAACAATTGATGGGTTTGAGACGAGTATAGAAAAAAAAATGACCGCAATTCGAGCAGAGACACGATAAACTAATATTTCAGTAAGACCCTTCTCCGTCCCATGTTACAAAACCATTTGAAATCAATTTGAAAACGCATAAATGGAAAGTCTAAAACATTTCTCCATCCGCTTACCATTTGTTCCGATCGAAGAAGTTTAATCGAATCATGAAAAAACCAAAAATTGCGTTAATTCAAGGATATCATCTCTAGAAGAGTCATTCCATCGATATGGAATTCATATGCCGCCCGAAAGATGAGAAAAAATTGTGGCTTACTATGGACAATATTTTGATTCATTCATTTGTAAGCATTTTTTGTTCACAATAAAGCCTTCTAATTGACAAACAAAGAAAACCTTCAAAAACTCATTTGAGCGCCAAAAGTGGTACACAATATTCCTTCTTCTTCTATGCGGTGTATAAAAAAATTGTTTATTTGGACTCCATACTCTGTAGCTAGAGAATAGCATTGGTGTTTCCGAGTGAACTTGAAGTTCAGAAGTATTGAAATTTCTCTCTCGAAATTAAATTCTGTCCAGAGCATATGATCCATCTCACTACTTAGTAATTCAATAGTGAATCAAGTTGGGTTGTTGGCCCCAGTTACAGATGGATCAAAAGCTGATTCAAATTCATCTATCTTTTAACAAAATTAAAGCCAGCTTCGACGTTTAGATTCGCTGTTTCTACCTCTTTCCACATGCTGTCAAAATGTTTGCAAAAAGAAATGACGTAAGCGAAGCTTCAGACTTCTCCAAATGCTGATGGTTTTTAAAAGAACAAAGCTTGAAACATACTTCTCTTTGTATTATTTGGAAACTTATGGGTTAAGATATGTGTTTGCAAATTCATCCTGTTGACATAGACCGAAAAAATCTGTCATACATAATAAATGATACGTTATGCGGAAATTTATTCCAGGTTCAGTCTACATGTTTCATTTCGGTCTGGAAATCGAACTCGTTCATATGACAACCGTGAACTTGTTTGCAGCCATCAATTCTTTGGATCCAATTTTTCACCATTCTTCCACAAATTCATCCGGAACACTAACAATCTCATGTTCGATATTGTTCCTGCGGTACTCTAATGTTGTTGGCTTATTGGCGTAAACTAACTACTACAGATAACCCCATAAAAGGAAATCCAACGCTCCATTCGATTGCATAATTTCTCGAGATTCCACGGAAAACTTCTCTTTCAATAGAATAATTCTTTGAACAGATATGCGGCATGTGGCACCATATTGTTGGAATTATATATCACTGATGTCCAGTCCATCTAATTCTGGTCAAAAGTAGTTTTCGAACAAGGCACGATAGCAAACTTCATTGACCGTAACATGGCAATCATTGTCAAAGACGAAAAAATTAGTTCCAATCGCACTTCCAGCATGAAATCGACACCGCACGGATACTTTTTATGGATGCAATGGAGTCGCTTTAAACACATGTGCGTCTGTTGTTGTCCAATAACGCATATTTTGCTTATTAACAAATTCGTTAAGCGAAAAATGTGCTTTATCGCTGAAGATGATTTTTCGATGAAATTCAAAAATTTCTTCAAATTTTTGCAAAGCACAATCGAAGCAGCTTTGGTACTTGAAATGCTCAAGAGGCTACAGTTCTTGAGTTAGTTTAATCTTGTAGGCCCTTATAGGCCCAGATCGTTATGCAAAGTTCGACACAGTGTGGTTTTAGATATTTCCAATTCTTGTGAATGGCATGGAATCGATAGATTTGGCTTATTTTGAAATGAAGCACTTACGGATTATGATATTTTCGGTATTTCGATCGGTGTGTCGTTTCACTGGCATAGGAACATTTAGTAGTGAAAATGTTGACTCGAATTTGTCCAGTAAAGGATGTACAGCCTGTCTCTGGTGGAACGATTATTACGACTGCAAATTGGAAGTTAAACTTTCGAACACCGACTCAGAATTTCGGTAGTAGTTTTTCATAACTGCCACACGTTTCTCGTTCATGATAATAATATAAGCCTAGACTGGCATTTTTATGTTATCAGATACTGAATAATATGTAAAGGTGTGTTAGTATTAAAATTCATGTGTTATGTCACTATTGATGAACGCTTTAGTTAAATTCCTCAGCATTGCCAACTTTAAAAAAGTTCATAATGGAACATGTAAACAGTACTACGCCCAAACTGGTTTTCTTGTATAGAAAGAACCTCCTGATTTTTATAAAATACATTGTATATAGACACTTATATTTTTATATATGTACTCATAACTGAGTAAAATTGTATTAAATGAAAAACTTCTAAAATATTTATAAAAATAAATCCAATAGAAACAAAAACAAATGTCCCAACTAAAAAAAAGAAGCTTAAAGATTATATCTAGAATCTGTGCAACATTTTTAATTAGATAATGAGACATGCGGAAAAAAAGCTAAAAAGAAGGGGGGAAACTTTGATCTTAGAATAAAATTCCATCGAAAGAATAAAGTACTGGCAAAATTTTACTCAAAGTAAGCAGAAGTTTTTCCCTCAAAATACAAAGTTCAACTGCAAATGGCAAAGAAAACAGCTTTAGATACTTACATAGATACACATGCAGTAGATACATATGCGTATGCGTTGCTATTTGCTGACGCAGCTGTAGAAGCTTACTTTGAAAAATAATTAATTAAGAAGTGCAAATCATTGCAAAATTATGCGGGTGAGCAAATTAAAACAAAAGGCACAGCACAGCACAGCACAGCACAGCACTGCAAAGTAAACACAACGACTTCAACTTGCTCATACAAGTATGTACGATATACAAGATACATGTGAGCTAAAGATACACATTTGTCTTAAGTGAAGCAAATATGTACGAGTATAAATGCACAAACACACACAACACACACACACACACACTCAATTGCTATAGCAGAACCCACATCTTACGAGTATCTTTCGGTGCTCAAATACAAATTTGCTAAGAAAATATGCTTCGCAATGAAAATATATAAACCAAGATTGTAGTTGATGTCGAGTACAAAGTTGTGGAAGTTTGTAAAGCGATATTTAGCCAAAGTTTAAAGTGAAAGATACTCACTTGACCTAGGTGCAGATACTTTGCTGTCAGTGGCAAAACGATAAGCTTGAATGTTACAATCTATGAAAAACTATTGAATTTACAGAATTGTGTAATTCAATCTTGTTATATAAAGAACAATTTTATTTCTATGCTAGATTTACACAAATATAAGTTACAGTATTGAATATATAAAAGTCTCATATATATTACTCGTAGATTTGTTAGTGCTTTAAATGCATACCATCTCGCTGTTCTAAATGTTTGCATACAAAGTAAAAGCCGCAGTCTCTTTATCATGGTTTAATAATAGAATTTAACGTACTTACTCTCTTTTCTGTTATCCAGAAAGTAAGTGTACTGAGGCTCTCACGGCCGGAGGGATTTTATTCGCGTCATGTTGGCAACTGCATATGGTGTTGAAGGTATGAATCGTACGTGTGTTTACAAGTGGTGTCGCGAGTTTAAAAACGGACGGTGATGATCAGAGGAACGGAAGACTTCAATTGTGACTGACGAAAATGTGAAAAAAATCGAAAATGCGCTCCATGACGATTGCAGATTGACTGTAGATGAACTTTCTGTACTAAACTATCACATAATTTTTTTGTTTAAATAAAAAATTTTAAACCCTACAAAAATTCAGTACACTTACTTTCTGGTTATGACTCGTATTATTATATCAAACCATGGGTCTCACCATGATGGAACAATATATGTGTCTAAAATTTATCAAGCACGATACATGAGCACTAGTGAGACTTCTGAAATGTATGATTTGGTTGCTAAAGTAGAGACAGCTGAGCTATTCTAAACCATCTTATATTATTTCACAATTGCTCTCGCCAAATGCATTCATTGGGTGTTGCGAGAAAGAGATAAGAGAGTGTGAGCAGCATATTTGTGTCTGCGTTTGTATTTTATGTAAGGTAAATGCATGAAACACGTTGTGTGAGTGACGATTGTTAAAGCCTTTCACGCACACAGTGTTGAACCGACTTCGATTTTTTCTTATAATCGGTTCTAAACTGTGAGCGTATCAGTCGACACCAAACATGGGATTACATATAAATATTTAAAATTTTTAGCATACTTATCAAAATGAACGCGATTTGCCAACCAAAAGCTATAGCTCCCAAACAAAAACTTACTTATATACAATATTTTAATATAAGCTATTTTTTAAAGGAATTTTTTATATATTATCAGCTTGTCAGAAAGTTTAAATCACATTAAAGAAACCCAATTAAGTAATTATATATCGAACGAGTCGATCTAGATATTTGCGTCTCTGTGTCCGTCTGCCATTTGTTTTCTTGCGAATCAAGTAAAGATATCCAGCTGTAACCTGGCACTCTTGTGAGGGTTATTAAAGCATCAGTTTTACAGAAGTTAGGGTTTTTTTCTGATTCTAAAATAATAATTGGTTTGAAATTGATCCACTACATACAAAAGGTGTATCTAATTAAGTTTTAGATTAAGAAAATAGTATTGTAAAAATTGTACACTTATACCAGTAAATGTGTCCGGCATCGTCAGCACAACTGTCTAGATTTGGTGAATAGAAGGCAGTTGGCACTTTTTCGTGATACTTGCTGCAAAGAAAAAACAGAATTTTTTTAACTTTACAAACTATCTTCTGTATTATCAAGGACTAGCGAATTCACTAGTCCTTAGTAATGCAGAGCGTAAACGGAAAATATATTATCGAAGTAGTGTATTCACCACTTGCGTACTGACGGGATTTTATAATGAAAGAAAACAATAATTTAAATGCTGATTTTATCAGAACTCAAACCTATTCCTTACTAAGTCGTTTACTTGACGTCACAATGCCAAATATTCTAAAAACAAGAAAAAACGTTAACTGCGATGAACCCGAAGCTCTGGTAGCCTTCACAAGACGTTTCAAATCGTAACGCTAACTAGTGGTGGTGGGTTTTTATGGACGCTAAAAGTGCTGCATCCCACACTTATATATGTGAAGCGTCCGTCCATAAGAAGTCACCATGTCAATTTTTAGGTTATTTTTGACAGCAATAAAAAAAATGTTCATACATAAAGTCAAAAGTGGGCACGTGGGTTTACATTATGGGATCTCACCCACCAATATTTGTGCAAAGAAACCTTACATAAGATGCCGCCATGTCAAGTTTGAAGGCGTCTTTTCATAAAAACAGTCAAAAGTAGGAGGATGGTTTATATGAGGGCCACCCCCCCCCCCATTCCACCATAAAAAGTGGAGTATAAACATTAATTTATATTTGTAGTATGAAGATATTGAGTGCATTAAAAAGCTTTAACATAGAAAAGGGAACAAATGGGCGGTTAGGTTTGGTGCTACACCAAAAAATAGAGGAACGATACGCAGTGATTTTTATGTGGATGTTTTTAAGTTGATATTGACTAGAATAAAAATGTAATTTATACAAAAAACCTTCAACTGATAGGTTTGTGTGTAAGAGACCTACCCCAAAAGTGTGGGGATCATACCCACTGATATGTATGCAAAGCATTCGTGCATAATAAGCCACCATTTAAATTTTTAAGGCGATATTGACTGTAGTAAAAATTATATTTCATACAAAAAGTTAGAAGTAGGCATATGGTATGTATGGGAACAACCCCAAAAAGTAGGCGTGGCATGTCAATATGCATACTCTTAAAGTTTAAGACTAAAATAAGCTTCCATAGCATATAAAAAATCTACAACAACATGCAGCCAGACAGACGTGCATTACTAAATCGAAACGTCTCGTCGAACTGATCATATTAACTTTATGGTGTCTACAATACATCCATTAATGCGCTACAGACTTTAAGACACACTATGTGTGAATGGTATAAAAACATTACAACTCAACATGTCAAAAATGTTTTAACTACAACAGCCAAACCAGCAGCAAATTCAGAAACTTTTCACCATAAACAACAGCAAAAACTACCTGAATTTTCACACACACACACACACACACACACACACACTTAAGATGCAAGTAGTATACATAGTAAATAGAACTTCACATATATTGCAGATACAAACAGCCAACTGCAATTATAGAATCCAACAGAATGTAAAAGCTTAACTTGACTCTGGGGCATATCCTTATACGAGTATACGAGTGCATAGAAAGAGAAAAGGACACAGTTCGAAAGTAAAATAGAAATTGCAAGCAGGCTGAATGAATGAGTGACTGACTGAATAAATGAATGCATGATGGAATGAATGCATGAAGTGAAGTGTAGTGAAGTGAAGTCGCTGACGTTGCTCATTTGTAGATTATTACGAAAGTTTATATGCACAAACAGAAAGATCCAGAGAGATCCAATACTACAAGTAGTATGTGTGTGTGTGTGTTCCAGTGTACATAGGTGAATGAGTGGTAGTAGAACTACTTAAACTATTCCCTTAGGTGTTTTGCAGCAAGTTACCTTGAAGCCTTGCAGCCTGTTGCCACGATGCCACTTTTGCTGCCAGTTTCATTTTAGTGTAAATAAAGCTGCAACTAAAATGTAGAGAAGCGCCGCAACCGGATAGATACTTATGCATCTATGAGTACCACCTATGCGAGTACACATATGTATCCATGCAACTTTCGACTCATGCTGCACTTAATTGTTGCACTACTGTCACGCTGTAACTATACGCTTGGGGGGCGTGGCAAATACTTGAATTGGCATTGTATAGCGTTGAATTCGTTGTTCTATTCAAGTCTAAGTCTATATCTACGAAATAGCAGGTACATATTTGTATGGAAAGAGTTTCGCTTGACAACGCAAATATGCGTCGCACAGTGGTTCAAGAGTAAAATATCTTAGATGTAATTCGATTGAACTTTGTGAGGCTGGTAAAAGTTTTGTACACACGTGTTAAAAAATTTGATTGCAACTTAAGGTTACACTAACGTACAACACACCGTTTTCGGTACTCCGTATGTAAACGATAGAAGTGAGTCTCTTTTAAACTTCATATTACTATCTAGTTTGAGTATAGCAAACGTTGGAGAAGAACCTACATATGAGAGACCAAACTCATCCAACCTTGTTGACTTAACATTTGCTTTGGGGAATAGTAATAATAAGTGTCAGAATGCAGAATTCTTGAGAAACTGTCCCACTCAGATCACAAGTATATCGAATTTATGATTAATTTCGATTGTAGCCCAGTACCAATACCTTTAGGAAACCCCGGAACACAGACTGGGTTAAGTACACAAAAAAAGAGGAAAAGCTACTAACATTAACTAATATCTCTTCGGTGGCAGATATAGAGAAGTCCTTGAAGACATTTATAGAACCGAAGCCTATCACATCTTATGAAAACCTTCAGTAAGCAAAAGAGTCAAAGGCCCCCTTGGGGGCCAGCAGAGCTAAAAAGAAAGAAGAGATGTGGAAGAAATCTTCTGACTCACAAAATAGGCCGAGGAGTAGATCAACTAGGACCAATATAAAATCAGACTGCGCAACTTTAAAAAAAGATGGAAGCGGAATACATAAAGATCCTTCTGCTCCGGTAAAGAGAAGGTCTCCAACACAGCGAGGCTTCAGAAGCTATTCTCGAGCCAGCCTTCCATATAAAGTCAGCTAAAAATCAACACTGTACTATTGACACCAAGCAGCAGAGTAGCAACATCGCACTTTACCGGCTGCACGGCAGTCTCTGCGCCAAGTACGACTCAAAACCTACCACAGATCGAAATACCAAAAGGAATTATCACTCCCAAGAAGAACCATGCCTACAAACCATATTTGAAGCATGTCTGAGGTACGGTTGCCTGCCTGTAACTAGGAAGACAGCACGTGTTGCATTCCTGCTCAAACTGGGCAAATACAGTCACGTGCAACCAAAGAACTACACCCTTACCTAATCTCTGCTGAAGAGAATGGAAAAAATACTGGAGCACCATATAAGGTGAGACGCTAACAACAAAACCAAAAAAAAAGCCAACTCTGAATATGTCGAATTTTGTCCAAACGAAAGAGCATTTGCGAAAAGTTTTACTTTTCCCGTTTAATTCGAAGAAGAATGCAGTTGAAACTCACCGAACGCTATTGAAAACTTATGGTGACTGTACTTCATCGATTAAATTATACGATGTTTGTTTCAGACGATTTAGGTAAACCGAAAAAGTTTAAAGTTAAAGAATTCTAAGCATTGTTTGACGAAGTTACACATCAAATTCAAGATGAGCTCGAACAATTTTTGGGAGTTACTCGATGGGCCAATTCACTTCGTTTACATGCATTAAAAATGGTGCCAAAGCAATGTAGTTGGGTGCCATACGAACTCACACCAGGAAACGTTTGTCATTGTCACACTGTAATTTTAATTTCATTAACAAAATTATCTAATAATTCGCAAACAGTTTTTGTTACAAAGCGAACATCAGAGCGCTTTAGTAAATTATTCATGTTGTATTTACTTTGTTCTTATATTTTCGATTTGAGTTTAACAGAGGCTGAGAATATCTATTTAATATTGTCAATTGAAAGTGGATTGAAATCGTCAAGTTATTTTGAAAGTAGATTACGGAACATTTTAGTGAAACAGGAGCACAGGAGATAGTATATATAGACTTCAGTAATTATCCATTGCTCATATTTTTTTCCCCCAAATAAATCGCGTGCCTACAACTTTTATTTAATTAATGTATAATTTTAATTAATTTATTGGAACCTTTGTGATATTTTTTTCAGTATGCAGTGAAATCGACATAAAAGTTATTTGTAAGCGCTTGTCAAAAAATATACTTTTGCAAGAAAAAGAAAAAATGAGGCTGGATGGAAAATTTAATGTGCTCTATTTCAAATTGGAAGTCTAAGTTTGCTGGTAAAGACATAAAGAATTTGCCTTGTCAATACATTTCACATTGGGGGGCGCATTCAGCAGAATCATTTTGCTGACTGATTAGTGATAATTGATTGCTAAAGTAATCGCTTAAAGTAAAAGTTTTTTGGAAAAACAAAAATCTACAATAGTAGAAGTTTAAAATGGCTAAATTCAATCAATTTCTGCTGAACGCACCCATTTTTACTATATACTTTCCATTTCGTTTAAGTTGCCTTTTCACCTATCTGTAAACTCGCATGACATGCTGAGCTGAGTAGGTTAGTAGACGTTTACATATTCCAAAGTCTTTTCATATGAGCTTTCATGTTGATATCAGTTCAAGTAGTGCACAAACCATTTGTACTGAGTACTCAGACCGCCAAGTTTGCTATCAAGTTAAAGTGTTGTCGTGTTAAAGTGTTTGCTTAAGAAAACTATGTGTCGCTGTGTAGAAATATGTTGTTTTGATTGAATTGAAAACTAAAACAGCACTGTTATCTCTTCTCTTTACTCTTCGGTAACATATAATCAGCCGATATCGATCGACAACCAATTTAAGAAAAAGGGTTTTAAGTTGTCAGTCGCGCACGCTATATAAAAATATTATACCCTCCATCACTTCCGCATGCTAGATGAGTCTAATAATACCTCGTATACTAAAAATCATCCACCCATTTAGGCTACAGAGTGCGTTAAAGACTATACAGGCATACATATGATTCATACATAGCTTCTGAATAAAAAGTACCAGGTAACTGTCAATAAAACGAAAACGGTTTAATTTTAGGAATAACTTTCTGAGCCTTCCGCTAATTTTCTTTTTTCTATCAAATTGGGTCAAAACGCTTTCCGCGGAAGGGTAACTTGAGTCGTGGCAGCAGAAAAAGTCACACGATACCATTTCAGCTGAAAACGAAGTTTGTTGATTGACGAAGTTCAGCAAAAATTTCAAGATTATAGATATTATAGAAAACATAACCGAACAAAAATTTCGAGAAATGTCGGGAAGAAGAACTTTTAAAAATGCATTTAGCTTCATCCGATTCATTTACTTTCAGTATACGGTAACAGTGGAAGTCGCTAATTGATTTAAAAAAAAACAATCATTTTCATTTAAAAAATTCAAAAGAATTTAAACAAAAACGAGTTCATTCTCAAAAATATATATGTTTCATGTGGGAGCTATATCAAAATTAAATCCGATCGACTTGAAACTTGTCAGACATATAAAAATGATAAAAAAAAAGTAAGTGTGACAAAAATGTGGCATCCTACCTTAGTTGTTGTGGCTGCCAGTTGCATGCACGTGTATACAGGTATGGAAAATTGTGCATGTTCTCGAAACATATCTGAACATTGAGCGATTCAATATAAATTTGGCACACTTACCGCATAGCCTAATATGTTAATACTGCCCAAAAATCAACTTCATAGCTTAATTAAAAGGTAAATGTTGTTACGAAATTTTGACTTTGGTGCTCTACATATGCGGCAGCACTTAAACAATTTAAATTATTTCTCCAATCTATTAAATATTCCTAATCATTCAGTTCAGTTCTTTAAATTCTTGAGCGTTTCAAAATTTACACAATTTTGTCCAGCATAAAACGTGCTTGCACCACTGTGCAGCTTAGTGTTATTTTTGCCATACACATTCAAAATTGCAAAGTCTTCCGGTGATATTGAAGTTGATTGAACTTTGACATTCATAAAACTGAAAATTAACTCAACTGCATATTATGAAATGAAGTTCATGTGTAGTTATTTATGAATTGCTTCGGCTCAAAGTGCATAAAATTTGAGAGCCTTTTCCATAAACTTGCATAAATTCTTGAATAAGCTGCTGTCAAACATATAGTTTGATATAGCTAAATGTTAAATAAATGATTTGTAAAATTGTAGTAAAGTGACTAGAATATTAAGTGCCATTTGTAAATGGATTTTCGATGCTTCAAAAGCGGAACTAAATGAACATACTACGACACTGTAATAACTAGACAGAAGATTCGTATTTAGTTAATATATGGTGTTTAAAAATCGCTCATTTACCAACTATTTATATGTACTTAAGTTCCTGAAATGCTAACAATTTCACATAGTACGATAATAAGTACATGACACATTTCATAAGACTGTTCTAAAGTACAGAATACGTTCACATTTACTATTTTTAAACTTTTTATTTATTTGTTTTAAAGTATTCCAGTTAACCTTTTTTTTGTTTTTAGACTTCAATCTATACCGACGAATTTTTTTCTGTATTTGTTCGACTACCTTTCGAATTGAAAATTAGCTTAGTAGTTATCAGAATCGACTAGCAAAAGTGCATATAAAATTAGTATATATACGAGATATATATCGAGATGTTATGAATTCATCAAACCTGATAAATAAAATTGCCAAGCTATCCCTGTTCAAATTGCCAAATTTTTTTCGGCTGTATTGCAGAGGCTTCAGGGAATCAAATGTACCCTGCTTAAAGAACTATTTGTCAGTGTAATCGGCTAAAAAACTTTGCTTGTGCAATCGGCTTGTGAAAAATAAATATGGGATGGCGGGTTTGTACACGAATTTCGTTAGGTTACCACAAAAAGTGAGCCCATTATTTATTATATATGGGTAGTAAACGTAGTATATATGTGAAGCGACCACCATATCAAATTTTAAGCTGATACTGTGGCTTGAATAAAGAAGTTTTGCACAAAGTGTTTGGTGGATTTGCATCAGGGTCATACCAAAATTTATGCGAGGCGACTGTCCATAACAAGTCACTATATCACATTTCAATCTGAAATCAAACTAAATAAAGACATTTTTTTACAAAAAGTCAAAAGTATTCGAGTAGTGGCTACCCCCTAAAAAGCAGGGGAATTATAAACAGTGTAAAGCGTTCGTCCATAAGAAGCTACCATGTCCATTTTGAAGTTAATATTGTATGCAATACAAAAACACAAAATTGGGCAAATTATTTGTAAGGCAACTACTCCAATAAGTAGGCGTGGCATATCAATATGAATATACAATTTGACTGCATTCAAATGAAGTTTAGGTGCTGGATTACAGCTGATTATCTTAAAAATTGATGCCTAAAAAAAGTGCAACAACCAACAGACAGATTTAAATTTTTCAGCCGATTTTGACAAATGAGCAAGATTTAATTATGATATTCTTTGCCAATTATTTCAGTTCTTGACTACAATGTCGATTAACTGACTGTCTCCATTCGATAAGCAAAAACAGCTCTTTTTTGGCAATTCTGCATAACATTGGCCAGAATTTCGGGCATTTTAGCAGCTATTTCCCATCGTATGTTAGCTTCGAGTTTGTCAATGGTTTTCGGCATAAACTTTACATTTTAAATAAAACCACAGAAAAAAGTTTGGTGGAGTTAAAGCTGGAGAACGAGAAGGACAAGCCTAATCACTAGTTTTCGAGGCACAACGTCTCTCGGGAACTGCATCGACAGCGTGTGCCATCGACGGTCTCCAACTTTAAGGAAAAATGGTGCTACTATGATGGTTTTTGAACACACTTTGGCCCAAACAGGGACTTTATGGTCGTGCCGTCCATATGAAGCCACTATTTGAAATTTAAAGTTGATATTGATTGATAGTCTACATACAAAGTTAGCTGTTTCCACTTCTTCTGTGATCTTTTTGAATTTACACTCAGATGAAGTAACGCTGGATGCCGCTGTAGCGTTGGTTACGCCCTCTGGTTACACTGCTAATATACCACATATACCACACAAATAATATGAACATATATTTTGCCCTTCATTTCATTGGGATTTTAAAAATTACAGAGTGTGCGAAAGGTATAGCTGTATATACATACAGCAATATTTTTCACATCGACTCATATAGGTCACACTTGACTTTTGTTTATGTTTCTATTAAAATATACAGAATCAATATAACAAAGCATTTTAAAATGTATGCATGCATTGAGTATATTCACCATTTCCGCATGACATGCCAAAACAATTGTCTTTGCATAATTCATTATTGTTCTTTTTCTGGTTTTATGTTTTGTGTACTAATACACTTTTTGTGTAAAGAGTGACCTGAAATAAGTTAAATAGAAGAGTGAAATAATTCAAAATACCGTACAAATATAGATAAATATACTATTTTAGCCGAGCTTTTGAAATTTTGTCATTTTTGAGTGTAGCGCTGCTTTAACCAGTTACAACTAAAAATTGCACAGTTCGTGAGCACTACGAATTTATTTTTTTGTGTACCAACCATTTAAAATACTTTTATTTCATTTTGACCACTTTCACTGCCACATTCAATATTTGCTTAATCATTTTGCTTTTATATTTAAAGTCGGTCATTTGTCTTTCTATTGTCGAACTCTGAAAGCGAAGTTATGACACATTGCACAAATAAATAGCTACCTACATACATACATAGTCGTACATACTTTGTGTTCTTTGGTACACAATGGGCGCCACTACTGCCAACCACCTTGCTTTTGTTCCTTTAGTTTTCATTTTATTTCACTTCAGACACTATTTGCCTTTAATTTGGCTTCCACTTTTTTCCATTCTTCGTTTTGGCTGCTGTGCAAATAGAACCCATTGAATTGTCGCATAAATGTCCAAATAATGAAATATATTGATTCAGGTCAAAAGTTTTCCATTCAGAGTATTCCATATCGAATTCCTTAAATGTTAAAGGAGGGAATGTGTCGCTTTTATTTGCTCAGATGTAAAAGCGTTAACATAAATAAACGCTTTTTAATAGTAGTAATAATAGTCTTATATAATAGAAACAAAATTTGCAGAAAATTATAGCTATTAATAGAGCATTTTCAGTTGCTGCCCTTTTGAGTTAAGTATTAGGTTTGGTTTAGTAAACGACATGGTAACTAGAGTGAGTATCTGTGAACTCAAAACCAAAATCTCGATCTCAACATATGAAACTTCTTTCAAATCAGAGTTTAAATTAGCAATAGGGTAGAAAAGCTGTACACGCTGATTAAATTTTTACTCAAAAGTTAGAAAATTTATTATTATATATTTAAATTAGAAGATTATTTATTTGTTTTTTTTTTTCACAGATCACGCGTGTCTGGTGTCATACTGTCATCTCATTTTTATTCAGTATTGCTTAACTGTTCCTCATGGAGAGACTCAAACCGCAAATTATTCAGCTGTATTACGAAAATCTGTGTTCTGTGAAATATGTTTTTCGTGCACTTCCAGCAACATATGGTGTGCATCATCGAGCTTCCGAGCCTACTATTGCCAATACCATACGCAAATTTGAGTCTCAGTGTACATTATGGAATGATAGGCGACCGTATTGAACACATTCAGACCGTAGTGAGGAGAATATTGCGAATGTAGCGGAAAGTGTGGCTGAAGACCATGACCAATCGATTCGACGCCGTGAGCAGCTTCTTGGCCTCTTGTATGGAACAGCTTAGCGAATTTTACGCCATGATCTTGGTTTGAAGCCTTAAAAAATCCAACTCGTTCATGTATTGAATCCGCCAGACTTGAATGTAAGCTTTAATTTATGCAGCTCAATGAAGATCCGCTGTTTCAGTGATGAGGCACATTTCAGGCTCAATGGATACGTCAATAAACAAAATTGCCGCATTTGAGCTGATGAGCAACCCCCGAAGAGATTCTCCAACTAAGTTAAAGTTAATCCAATTTTTTTAACGCAAAAATTTTGTTCAACGATAGGGCTCACTTCTGTCTCAATGGTCTCGTCAATAAGCAAAATTTTTGCATTTAGTGCGAGAAAAATCCAATGGTGTTCCATCAACTACCGATATACCCTGAAAAATGCACGGTTTGGTGAGGGCCATACTTCTTCAAAAGCGAAGAATATGCAACAGTCACTATCAATGGCGCCCGATATCGAGCCAAATTGAAAGATTTTTGGCTTGCAATTATACGAGAACATCTGACACCGCTGTACTACTTTGTGTGGGGATACTTGAAATCGTTGGCCTATGAGGACAAACTAGTATCGAATTCAGCCTTGGAACCAGAGCTCGCAAAATATGCTCAATTAAATTTTTCTATGCTGTCTGCTCACCGAAAAAACAGAACAAATGAAGCAGACTCGCTCACTGTCTCAACAGAATACTTTTTTTTTTTTTTTGATTCTTTCGTGTATTCTGTTTCGTGCATCTCGATGAGCGATAGACACTAAGCTGTCTTACGATAACAGCTTGATGGTGACACTTTCGTTCGACTTTCAGCAACTGAGCATCAGCAATAGATCAAAACGAGCCAAGTGGAAGCGCTAAGTGGCCTTTTTGTTGTTATTGCGTTAGGTTTTTGTTGTTGCTTTAAATATTTTATCGCTGGCAAAGCGTGGAAGAGGGAGATAGAAAGAGATAGGGCGCTAAATTGTGTGCATATGCAATTGACTGACGAAGATCCGCGCAGCAAAGTGTCTCATGTGAACAAATGCATAAAGAGACAGAAAAAACAAAAAAACAAAAAAAAAACAGAGTAGAAATGTCTTGAAATAGCTACGGAGACATTTGTTTCGAGTTCAGCTATGTACTTCGGAAGAATATCGTCCTGCTATTT
Source organism: Leucophenga montana (assembly GCA_035044765.1). NCBI lineage: Eukaryota > Metazoa > Arthropoda > Insecta > Diptera > Drosophilidae > Leucophenga > Leucophenga montana. Next base: position 179,544 of record JAWNNQ010000509.1, read on the forward strand.
TATCAACTACAAATACAGAATCTCTAAACTTACCAATCTAGAGAATAACTGTAAAATTAAGTGTGTAACATTGGTTTTCTATGTATATATATGTATGTATATATAACATCTGCTAAACAATACATATGTTTAAAGGTGTTGAGTGGGTTGAGCATAAAGTTTATGCACAATTAAACTTTTTTGTTGTTTCACAAAATTGCGTACTGAGAACTTCTATCCAAGCAGTTGAGCCAACAGTAAGGGTGTTCGTATATGCTATACCTAAGTGCTGATAAATTGCCCACACTTACGCTTTGTAATTTGTTGTTGGTCTAACTTTTGGCTTGACTTGAATGCCTGCCTTAATTTTCATCCTTTGAACTGAACCGCACTGTGTGAAATATTCCCAAACCAGCTTTTGATTTCCATACACTGATGACGTTGCTTTTGGTAATTTCCGCTTTTGAAAAATAGCTTATAAGTGCCACACACACACACACACACACACACACACACACACACACACACACACACACACACACACACACACACACACACACACACACACACACACACACACACACACACACACACACACACATACACACACACATTCATTAACACATATTAAAGCTTCTTAAGCTTCAAATATTATACAGACATATAAGTATATACAAGGATATATGTATAAACGGAGCAGCCAATCAGTTGTTGGTAGCTTTCTAAGCCTTTTTGAAGTCGACAGACAAAGAAAAGTGCTAGACAGGACTCATATGGAGCACGTCTGTCGATGATTTGATAGCGCTTAAAAGTTCAATCCTTGCAAAAGGGATATATGTACGAGTATGTATAATTTAGCAAAACTCGCTTAATTCTTTTGTCAGTATGTAAAAAAAAAGAAGAAAAAAAATTACAAAAGGATAACGTAGTCTATGAAAGCAGCAAGAAATCTCTATGTGGGTTTGTGTGCACTTGGTTTAATTTCCGTGCGAGTTTAATTTGTTGCATCATTGCTTTTTTTGGTTTTTAATTGATTCGCCTGCAGCAGCTCCTTCATTGTCGTCCTTGTCATGAAGAACTTCATCACACAGCCCGGCCTGAATATCATCATCAACATTATTATCATCATCATTATATAGTAATATACGCCTTCATTTTCTGCAATTTTATTTGCTGTATGGATCTCATTTCGAAGTTTTTCCTCATTCTGTGTCTTTTTTTTTTTCTTTTTTTTTTCAGGCGCGCTACTTTGTAAAAACTTTTTGCTGAAGCATAAAATCAGGTTTAATTCATATTTCCATGTAATTACCTGTTTTTAATTAGTATACACAGGGCTTATGTATGCCTTTCACTGTCAGGCAGTCAGGCAGTCAGTCAGTCTGTCAGTCTATCTGTCAGTCTGTCTGTCAGTCAGTCTGTCTGTCAGTAATTCAGTCATTTAGTTCTGCAACCTGTAAGTCAATCGGACTGTAAGGTTTTTATGCTTGCAATCGAGAAGAGTTTGGATGAACTCATTTGGGCTCAAGGTAAGTTTTTTCAATTGTATGATAATAATGTGGAAAATATGTGTTCTTAAGTTTATAGCAAGAGCAAATATTGGCATAATTTTAGCAGCAAAGGATGTACTGACATCTCCGGCAGCAATTTGACTAAACAAGAAGGTGCGCTCTGAACTATTGCGCTCGACTACGTGAAAGACAGCACATAGTCTAACGGTACATCGACTTGAATATGTGTTATATTCTGTAACTAAGATCTGAATCTGTGTGGTATTATATATTACCGATTTTAATTTTTATACTAATATATACCGACTCTCATTAATTTGCGAAAAGTAGTTCAAGCAGAGCACCCACCCCGCCAATTTTGATGTCAATTGACAGTGTTCATGCTACGAAATAGCTTAACACGTGAAGACACATGTATCGGGCAGCGAAAAAAATAAGTTCCGGTGGATGTGGCATCGCATACTTTGCCAGTGAAGGAGCGTTTGATAAAACTTATCACGCTACAATCTATAAACCACTATTAGAGAGTGCAGTTGACCCAATCATAGTTAACGGAATACACTCATTGTTGAGAACAGGAATAGCCGAAATAGTGGTGAACGGCATTAACGTTAGAATACAAACAGTAATAGGCTTCCCGCAGGGAGAAGTTCTTACTATGGAGCCACGTTGTAGACGGCCTGCTTAGTGGGCTGAGTGAAAATAGTATACGTTGCAAGGGTTATGCGAATGACATAGTCATTATGACAAGGAATATCTTTACACATCTAGAAATTGAGCATACAACTAAGGAAACACAGCTGTCAGAAACGTCTCTCTACATGGACACAGGGAGCAACATTAGTGTCTATGCAAGGGTTTAAATGAAAAGGAGGAACGTTTTTAATCGGAACTTCACCATTAAATAGGCCGATAAGAAGATTTGGACGTCGGAAAAATCATACGCATTAAAACCACACACTATTAAGCGGTATACGGATGGATCTTTGACATCAGAAGGAACTAGCCTAGGAGTCGTAGGCCCCAGGCTAAACCACCGAGATCCATGTGCAGATATTTCAAGCAGAACTATGTAGTGTTATTTATCCCAACCGTGAGATTATAATTCTATCAGACAGTCTGGCAAAGTATATCTGCTGTGGGTGCACACCTTGCCATAATAGGAGCAGCAATGCTAGAAACATTTTATGGCATTGGGAGACATTGGAACTAATCGACAGCGAGATAAATATTGCAAGGAAGCATCACTGAGCCATTAGCAAAGGACCAAATATTTCTAGGGGCTTCAATCCAAACAGAGCGAATACAATGCTCCAACTAGGACGAAACCAGTTAAGAACATTGTGAGTACTTCATATTTAATACAGCTATTTAGGTATTTGTTTTGAAACCAATCTTTATGCTATATTTTCCTTTATCTCTGCTGGCATCTAGTACCTTTCTCGGGTGTAAAAACCGCATGCTTGTTTCTGACATTTTCTTGAATTTTTATTTCCAATCTTCTCTAGAAAATAGCATAACAATAGAAAATGACGTCTTCCAGCAACCAACATTGCGTTTTCCGCGTAGTCTTGCCTGAGCCCTAAAGAGTTGTAATTAAGAAACAAACCTGATCAATGCTGGGAAGGACCATGAGGGAAACACATTTTCCAATGGATTTTTGGAATCGGCACTACAATCTGAAATAGCTAGCTTTAGAATGTGTGCAAAAGTGGTGACTACCTGAAATATCGTCTACCGCCCCAATGTCTGAGATTTCTATAAGAAACATTTCTTCTGTTACGGGGCCCCTTTCTCTTATTCTTTCTGTTAGCTTTTTATACCATTTTATGATAATCCTCCCTACAAAATGGCATTAGAAAACGATTTTATGACACATGCAGCTATCGCCAGTGTTTACTGAAATAACATTTAAACGAATCACCCGAGATTGTCAAAAAATTTCATTTTCTGAAGAGGATTAACTACATGAAACAATCGAACAGATTCGGTGATATTCGCAGGCATTTGGCAACCGTAACAGAAGAAGAATTCTTGAGAATTTTGGCGGGAAGATAGTATTTCAGAGTGGAAATTTCAAAAGGAGTTTCCGTGGAATGAGTTTTGCTGTAATGTCAGTTTCTAGAGCGAGTTGGATAATTGGTAATACGACAAAGTACAATAGATTCGAAATATTTATTTAAATCAGAATTGTTAATAAGAATGGAATACAATAGATTAATTAATGAATTAAAGAAAATTTTTTATACTTGCCAATATGTATACATGCACATATTAAAGGCTTACGATATGAGTAGCCTTATTATTGATCAAAATGTGCATAAACTTTTCAGTTTAAAATAAAATTACCCATCAAGCGATCAAGCTGAACGCTGAAGTCAATTTCCTGATCAGGAGCGACAAATTCTAGCAGTTCATTCTCCTTGAGAGCGACATGCATCTGTGGCGAAACAGCAGGATTCGGGCCACTGGCAGTTGGAGCTGTGACAAGTGTAGCATTGCTTGGCTGTGCCACTTGCACGGCAACAACTTCTGAGGGTGCAGCAACCAAGGAAGAAAGTGTTACATTAGCAGCAGCAGTTGCAGCAGCAGCAGCACCATTAGAATTATTAGCATTAGCAGCAGACGGAACTGCGCTGGCTGGGTTAATAATTACGCTAAGCATAGACGTAGCAGCAGGAGCAACTGAAGTTGTTGTTGAAGTAGCTGAAGCAGAAGCTATCAGTGGTGATTTGGGCATTTCGGCAGGCATCGATAGAAACGAACGGAATGATGAGACATCAAAGGGTGCCATGGCACTGGCATTGTTAACCTGACTGCCCGGAGCGCTTTTGCTGACACTAACCAATTGGACCTGCTGTGTTTCAGTCTCTGAGGCAGCAGCAATCAAATCGGTTTTGGCGTTCGGATTGGCTGTTGTGGTGGCATTCACATCAGCAGCAGCAGCAGTTATATTCAGCGAAGCTGGCAGCTCTGTAGTATTATTTGCTGCTACAGCGGCGAAGGCAATACTGCCAAGTAGAGCAAGGCACTGAAAATATTAGAAGTGATTTATTAAAACAATTCAAAGAAGCCTGCTCCGGTTTTTGCTTTTGCGACGATTTTGTGAAAGTAAATCTATTAAAGTGGAACATTTTACATGTGTGGGCGAATGTTGCTAAAATTGCAAAATCTTCCCAAACGTGCTTAATGTACGCTTTCAACGAAATCACTTTCACAAAATCTGCACGAAAGTGAAAACCGGAACAGACAAGTATAACCATTTTGAATAGCACCAAACTATTTATTTACAATTTTGAACATGTTTGTCGCTTAGTTGTAATTGCTTTGTTGAAAAATAAAATCTTTTTAATGAACTGCAAGACTGGTAGTGTCTATTTATAGCTAAAAAGTTCTAATATACTATATAGTATTCTTAAAAAAAACATTCACTTTACCTTAAAATCACACAGCAGCCTACAAAAACAGCTGTCAAAGTCTAAATAACAAATTCTCAGTTTATTTTTTATCTCTCTCTCTCTCTCTCTCGCCTCTAACAAAACAAATTTCTGGACGGCAAGCAGAAACAGCTGTTCTGATGATGTGTTTCAGCGTCATCTTGAGGCCGAAGACTTTGCAGCAATCCAAGGTTCTTCTGCTTAAAACCACATCATATCAAAGCAAACAAACTTCGAAGAACAGCATGCATCTGCTTTGCCGTCCCATGTGGCATTCGCGTTATCTGTTGCGCTTGGATATACTATCGATGCCACCATACTAGCAAAAAACTATGGAGCGCGTTTGGAGTTCAAAATCAAACCATGAAAATTTGTACGAAAGCCTGCTAAATTCTGGACATGGAAAAGACCATTTCAAGCATAGTTTGCAAGCTAGCTACAACAAGTTTCTAAGCAAAATTGAAAATTGAATGAATGAAATTTCTCTGCTTGCATTACTTGTTAAAATTAAAGCGCTATGAAGTCTTTGGCTTTTATAATTTAAATTTTCTGCACGTTCAGCGTATATGAATTAGCTCGATTACCACAAAGCGTGGTAATACTCGACTGCAGGTGTTTTGTACCAATAAATATTATTTATATGTATATTGGTTATACCTAAATTGTGCACTTATGCAATTATGTCAAGGTCGTCCTTTGGTGTTTGTGTCACAAAGTTGAATGACATCAAACGTGTTGCTTTTTTGTTGTTGGGAATTTTAGGTATTTTAAATAAAACTTTGGTATTTTTGAAATGCAGAAATGAACTTGAGACTGCAATGTGATTGGCAAAAATTTTCTAGTAGCAACATTTTATGTCACTATATTGAGAGCCATTATAAATCTGGTCAATCCAGATGCCATTCACACCAAAGAATGTGCTCATAGCTAGCAGCGTCTATAACGTGTTGCATTTTAAAAGAAGTTATTATTCTTCTTCGAAAGATCGTCAGGACTGAGTCACCGGAGTTGAGCTAAGCAGTTCCAGCTTTGAACTACATTTACGTTCTGTTTTTTTTTTTCTTTTTAATTTTGTTTATTTCTTCATTAATGATTTCAGTATTCCTTTTCAAAGCCTAAAACACGCATTTTATATATTCCTTTAAAAAATTGGCATATCACACAATTTTGTCATAAAATCTCTTACATAAATCAATAGTTTCCCTCTCAATCTGCCACGTAAACTACTAGAATTTCCAAAGAACTACCTGAATCATCAATATATTGAGGTGTTGGAATTAATTTGAAAGAAATCTGTTTGACTTTTGACCGTTTATTGAAAAAAAAAATACTACAATGTATATTATTCAAAGTATTGTTCATCATTAGCTACAATATTTTCCCATCTTTTTTGCAGCATATGAATTCCGCATCGGAGCAACGGCTCGTCTTTTGAGGCAATCCACTAATCGACCCATTTTTTGGTATCCTCGTAAGAAGTAAAGCGCTGCTCAGCCAGGTCGTGGGTCATCGATCTGAACAAGTGGTAGTCAGAAGGGGCTATGTTTGAGCTATAAGGCGGGTGGGGTAGCACATCCCAATTCAACGCCTCCAACGTTTCGTTGACGGATCTTGCAACATGTGGCCGAGCATTGTCATGTTGCAAAACCAACTTGTCGTGTCTTTTGGCATATTCCGGCCGTTTTTGCTACAATGCTCGGCTCAATTGCTTCAATTGTTGTTGATAACGTTCACCAGTGATGGTTTAGTTAGGTTGCAGCAGCTCAGAGAACACAACAACCTTCTGATTCCACCCAATGTTTCTGACAATTCTTGAAGATTTTGACACGGATCTTCGTCGAGTAATGCTTTCAATTCTTCATCTTCAAACTTTTTGGGCTGGCCCGGACGTTCTTTGTCCTCCGTATCAAAATCACCACTTTTAAACCGATGAAACCAGTACTCACAAGTTGAAATAGATGGAGCATAGTCCCCGTAAGCCTCACAAAGCGTACGATCAGCTGCTTGTTTCTTCAAATGAAAGCACAAAAGCAAAACTTCCCGCAAGTTGTTTGTTGTTGGAACAAAAGTCGACATGTTCACAGAACAAAAAAAATATGTTGTTTACACTTCAGTGGGATGACACATACTGAAAATTGAAGCTTATGAAGTAGGCTTTCACATGAATGTAGTCACAGTTTTAGCCGATATGATTTAGTGTTACTTACGCCATCTCTTATGAATCCCATTAAAATTAATTCTAACACCTAATATATGCTATAAACCAGACACGGACTCGGGTCCCCGCCGTGGCAAAAAACACTCTTTTGGTACTAACATGAACACAAATTTCTGCTTACTGACTTCGGTAACACAAAGAGAAAGAACAATTTATATCATTGCATTTTTCAGTACTTAATAATGCGTTTTATGTGTCTCGTTTTCTATTTTTGTTTTATAAAATTTGAGAAGGTAAAGAGTGAAGGAATACAAATTATTGATGTGTCTTATAATTGTGATAACAGCCTTATAACGCTTGAAAATCCAAAATAAAAAACACACGTATATGTTTTTTTACAAGAATTCACACTCTCACAGACACACTCGTTTTCTGTTTCCCGCGCACACAATTGATATGGCGCCAACATCAAAGTAAAACTGCTCATAGGCGACAGAATAGATCAAGGAGAAAAAAATAAACAACAACCAACAAGAAAACAAATGACACGCTCTTATTTTACATCTCTAAAACATAAGGCTTTTCACGTTATGCTTTTACTTTGTGCAAATTGTTTTCCCCTTCATTATGCTTGGCCGACCACATTACTTTCAGGGGCGGATCTAAAAAGCTCTCTTGTGGAGGAACTTTGCAACTCTTGTACTGTAACAAAAATGCTGATGGTGGGAACGTTCCCCATTTATACTCTGGATCTCTGGATCTGGAACTAGCGAAGAGTTGACTCAATATTTATATTTGAAAAGTTATTGCCTGTTCCAATTCTCAATTTTGTGAAAACTTTGGAAATATTTCTCAATTTAAATTCGCTTGCATTCAGAAATATGAAATTCACACGCTCAATCAAGTGAATTCAAATCATGTAAATCTTCCAAGAATGAAAACTACTATTTTATCGAATTCATATTCGGAAAATCTTTCTTTTCAAACATTCTGCATTATTTAATGGATCTTCTCAGTTAAAGACTAACAATATATCATAAAAAAAAATTATTATAAAGACTATTACCGAACAATATATATAAAGCGAAATTATCACAAGTTTTTACCACAAAACCGGAGCAGCAGCTGCGGCATGATAAGCAAGAGGAGCGGAATAAGCCAAGGGAGAAGCGGCAGTGTATCTGGCGGCAACAAATGGAGTGGCAACGTGGGTAGCCAGTGGGGCAGCTACTGAACCAGCAAAGGGTGTGGCAATTGGTGCAGCGAAGGGCGTGGCAACTGGAGCAATTGTACGCAGAACTGGAGCAACTGGCGCAGCGGCAACAATTGGAGCGGCAGCAATGCCATTGTAATTTCTGGCAATCACCTGGCTACTGGTGGCAGTCACAACGGGTGCTGGTGCAGCGGCAATCACAGCAGCTGGAGCAGTGTAGGCCAATGGAGCAGCATGGAGCAGTCCAGGTTTGGCAGCAGCGCAGGCAATCACAGCGAAGATGACAACGGCCTGAAATAGGTTTTGATATATTAAGCAGTTAGTGAAGATTGAAAAAGGTGTTTAGTGTAGAAAACTTACGAATTTGAACATGTTTATTTAGTTTAGATTGATTGTTACTGCTCTTAGAGAATTTTGAACTTTGTCTGCTACAATTACCGAAAAGTGCAGCCACTTTTATAGTCAAACAACATTCAAAATTCTACAAAGTTGACCTTGTATATATTTAGTACTCTGCAGCTTAAATAAATATGCAAAACATTGCGTTTGTTTATAAATTACAATAACTTGAAACCACATTTTTTATTCAATGCAAATAAATAGAAGTATTTATTTCCAACTACACTTGTATAAATTGTTGTTTCGCATGTAAATCAATCTATCTGTTAACTTATGGTTTACGCTTTAAAAGTATTAACAAATGAATCAGTTAAAGCAATTTGTATTAGTGACACTTTAACTATAAATACGTGCGTTGATTAACAAGCAGCTCACAATTGAAGTTCAGCTCTCAAACAATCCAGGGTAATACTGGAATACCATATCAACATGCTTAAGTTTGTAAGTGTTTTTTAAATATAATTAACTGTAAAATTTATATAAAGTTATTTTTAAATGTAGTTCATTATCATATTCGCTGTGATTGCCAACGCTGCTGCCAAGCCTGCTTTACAGCCACCACTACCACCTGCTGCTATGAATGCCCGTGTTCAATCTGCCGTTGTGAATGGCAATGTCGCAGCGCCAGTTGCTTCAGTGATAAAGATATTGCCTGGCCCACCAATTGCTTCGCCCTTTGCCACACCAGTAAATGCGCCACTTGCTGCACAATTTGGTGGTCCAATTGTTGCAACGCGATACGCTGCCGCTTCCCCCTTTACCTATGCTGGTGCACTGACTTATCAAGCTGCTGAACCTGCTGCAGTTCTGTTGTAAGAACTGGCTTTAATACTGTGAATATTTTTGTTTGCCAAATTGTGAAATAAATTACTTATTTAAATGAGATACTTTTATTTATTTTATAATATTAAAAACAAATATTATCGTTTAGCTGTAAAAAACTAAACAGTGATTGGCAAAACGCTATGAATTTTCAATCGCAGCGAAAAAAAATGATGCATGTTAAAATTTCTTGAAGATATTGAACCAAGTGGAAAAGATCACATGTATTAGTTTCACTTCTTATGCGAAAACTTTATGGCAAACCTAAGAAGCTACGTAATTACATAGAAGTGTTGCATGAGCTTCTTAAAGCCTACAAAGAAATTGAGTATCAAAATTCATACTCATATGGATTCTCTTCAAACAATCTCGGTCAGTTTAGTGTTGAACAAGGTGTTGGATTTCACCAAGAAATATCAACGGGTGAAAATCGTTACCAAGGACAGTAGTAACTAGCAATATTCACTCTTTACGGCTGGTCATTTAAGGGCGACACTGACAATAGGGGTGTCTAGCGTATAGCCTAACATTAAAGACGATCTGGGTTATATGGGCGTGTTCCGTTCAGTTTTATGCATTTGTAAGAAAAATTCTTCATTTAAGTCAATATCTGCTTGAAATTGTATATGGGTAGCCCATGTTTTACAATACGATTTAAAATTTCATGTGAATGGTAATAGAGCTTCGGTGCAACCGAATTATTGTAGTTTCCAAGCAAAAAAATTTAAATTTATTGCACGCCAAACTAAAAAGTATACCCGGTAACTCTACCAACTGGGCGCTACTTTTACGGTGTCATGTCACACAATTTAAACAAATGAATCGTGGTGAATTGCAATCAACAAGTGGAAACAAATATGCAAATTGTAAAAAATAAACAAATAATGCTAAAAAATGTTAGACTCATTGCGATCGAAAAGTTAAGGCAGAGACAACTCAGGAAGGAGGCAATAGACCGCAAGCGCCTCACATGCGCATCGGACCCATTTTCGCAAGCAGGCGCTAATAAATGTTTGCTGCGCTCTTCATAATTTATGTCATTTCTATGGCGACGTTGCCATCTAACCGAACTAAAAACCCAACTTCCGATAATCTTTTTAAAAAAAGTGACACCAGTGAAATGCAAATCGCTTGTCTGTCGGCTGTGACTGGCAAATTTAACTAGCGAAATCATAGTTGGTTTAGTAAAATGCTAATTTATTAATTAAAACATATTAAATTATTAATTGTTTAGATGTAAATTAAACAGAAATTGTATACCCTAACTGTAACGATAGGCCTTTTTATATACAAAATATATTTTAAAGGCGTATTTAGTCAAATCGCTAGCTCAATTACAGGCGAATTGCATTTCGCTAGTAAATGAGGTCTGTGACATGGTAGATTGAAATTGAAAAATTTAACATGTGTACTTTTTGCAGATATCAGTGAAGACGATCATTGAACCAGAATACAAGTATAGTGAATTAAAAAAAAAAACAATGTGTTTTTATTTCAATTGGATCTCGAGCCTACAAGTCAATCATATTTACATGAATTTTAGCTCAAGGTCATTTTACATTAGGAAAAATTTTGTAAATATATTTTTAACTCAATGCAAAAGAAGGAATGTGACCAACATTTTTTTACGCAGTGAAATGATCGGCTGCTTATATAAGCTTCAAAGTTTGCCACTACCTATCATCAGTTAGCTTCGCCGCACACTACAAAATATTGCTTCTATACTCGTAATCTGCTTAATTGAAAAACGCCTTGTATATCCCACGCATTACTGTCATCCAATGTTAACGAAAAGGGACAGACATACTACTTTCAAAGCATGTTCTGTTACATGCTTGCAAGTAAGCCTCTCTTTCATTCTTCTGTGTGCTGTTGTTGCATTATCTCCTTATGAACTGTGCCATTGGCTAGTAGCAGTCCGCTACTGGAGAGTATGGAAATACACATGTATTAGCACAGCCGATAATTTTCCGAAGTAAACAAATATTATGTTTATTATTCTTTCATTTGCATTGAGCAAATACAAGTGTAATTCTCATATACTTTATGGATCGTAAATAAAAGTTTCTTTTTGATAATATAAATAAGCTCGCTAAAAATGTATGCACAAAATAAATATTATCATTTCAACTCTTCTGTTTTCAAATTATACCACAATCCGCCAAGTTTTAGTATTCTTTTGTAGCTATGTAATATTTGGTATTTTTGTTTGGTATTTTTTAAGACTTTGCTTAGTGGCAGTTCAGCAAAGAATTTAGCAAACACATGTCTAGGAAAATTAATTGTAAAATAAGCAAGAAAATGTGCTTTCGAAGTGAGTATAGAACAGTTTTATATACAACAAGTGCCTTTCGAATTAACATCTAGTACGTGCAATTTATATATTTTAACTTTACGTTTAAATTTTAGATATTAAACAAGAATTTTGGACAAACCAAAAGCAAAAGTAAAATTAAAAAAAAAAAAAAACAACAACAGAAATGAAGTGTTGCCCATTAAAGAAGCTACGCTGTCCAAAATTAACATGTTGCCGTGTAAAGTCTTGCTTCAATTTTCTCAATCTTCAATTTGGTTGCTATCTTATTGTAATATGGACATTTATAATCGGTCTGCTCACCGCTTGCATGCCTTTTATGAAAGCGACAATTGATGGTGGTACGAAAAATTGCTATCGAATTGAAACTGAAAAGTATCTAAATTGACTCCAAACTCTGCAGATAGATCGAAAATTACAACTGGATCAAGAAGATATGGGCCAGCTGATACGGTAATAATTCCGGCCGGAATATTTCAAATATTGGCTGCGGTAATACTGTTGCTGTTTGTTGTGAGTAGTGTTTTATGGCGTACGCTACTCAATTGTGGAGCGGCTTCTTTTATTTTTGTACATTTTCAGTGCATTAAAAATATGCAGAAATATTGGATTTATATTGTTGGCATAGGTATCAGTTATTTCTTGATTGTATTCTGGATCGCATTTAATTATAAGAATTATTATTTGGCCATTATGGCTCTTAGTTTAGGTAAGTTTAATATAATTATTGAAATAAATATTTATTTTACTCATACAATATTTTTAGCCACTCACATTTACTGCTGCATTGTGGTGTACTCATATTACAAAAAGCTTCATGATGTAGAGCAGGAAGAAGAATACTTATAAAACCAGCCCGTTAAAGTACCAACTGAATAATTTGCGGATTAAAAATCGAATTTAGTATATAGGCTAAATTCGGTTTTTAATTCGAAAAAAGAAACTAATGGTAAATGGATTCGAGTAATTTTTAGAAAATAAAACCAAGCAAGTTATCCAATGCGACAAGCTCCATACAAATATGTAGCTGAAACGTTAAGCAAGACAACAATTGGGGCAACATAAACTAGTAAAATCAAAATTATTCGTATATGTTTAGAAAATTTCACAGTTTTTAATAAATTTATGATGGATTAAAGTGATATATATAAATAAAATTGAACTTAGAGCGTTCGTAAAATTCTTATTTGAAGAAGATGACTTTCAATTGGTAAAATGCTATTTTTATATACTGTATTCATAGGGTAAAAGGGCATTAGACAAGGTACAGGGTATCTCGAAGTGGAGCACACTTGATTGCCCCGTCTTTCTTATTTTATAAAATATAATAAGGAGGCACTCTAGATATCATAAAATATATACAAGCTGCATTTTAAGGTAAATATGACTTTTGACGTAGGGCATTTTCTGTATGCAATTCTTAGAACTTAAGTTTGATCCACTTCTTTTGATCGAATTAAAGCACTGCAAGACTGAGTTCAAACCACTTTCAAACATTTGCTGTCGGCCATCGAACAAACGAACGGGCCAGCAACTGTTTCAAACCAACTGCCTTCTTAGTTAGTCCGTCGCCTAGCTTGTTCTGTTCAAACGTCTCGTTCTGACAAAACAAAGTTCGACTGAGATCAAATGAATCACAACCAATTTGTTTTGTGTGCACTGCTATGCTGTATGTAGATTATACTCCGTTTGTTAACTTGCCGACGCATGTGCCGATCTTCTTTCATTTTTTTTTCACCAACCAGTAAAATCGAGCTTGATTTCACAGTTATTTAGTTAACCGCAGCGGTGACAATTTAGATTGGTTTCAAAAGACTGATTAAATGCTCAATCGAATCGATAAATTTGAAGAACACATACGAAACCGATCACTGACGAATTTTCAGTCATAAGCGGAGTTCGATTGAGCAAGAAACCGGTTTCAATCAGTCAGCGATTTAGTCATGTAGGGTTTTAGATCGGATTGAGCTACAATTGAACATACATACATATGTATGTGTATCTGACGATAATGATGACAATATACTCGTACTTCCTGCAACTCTTTACAAATGCTACAATTCTAGCATATCCGTCGTGCTATGCTACACAACCTTTTACTTTTCTCCGCACAGACCGTGGCATTTTTTCGATAGATCCAATTTTTTCGGTGCGACTTGCAAATACATATACCGAATCTCATAGTGCAATAGTTCAACCCGAACACCCAGCCCACCAATTTTGCCGTCATTTCACAGTATTCATGAAAATTTTTTCATAGAAGGCAATTTTTGATGCAAGGCATCAACCAAATCAAAAAAATCATTGCACGCAGCTTGCATAACCACTGATTTTCCTTTACACCATGCGAACATACTTTACAGGATCCGTTTACTGATGTCTGTTTGAAATTCAAAGAAAATGTTTTACAATATTGACACTTATTTTTTTCATTTTTGTAAAACGTTTAAATAATTTATACATTAGTCAGTCAAGCAATAAGTTTTTAGAAGATTCCTTAAAACAAAACTGGAGCAGAAGCTGCATGATAAGCCAGAGCTGATGTATAGGCCAATGGAGAGGCTACAGCGTAGCTGTCGCCAACAAATGGAGCATCTACATGGGCAGCCAGTGGCGCAGCTAAGGGAGCGGCGAAAGGCGTGGCAACTGGAGCAATTGTACGCACAACTGGAGCAACTGGCGCAGCGGCAACAATTGGAGCGGCAGCAATGCCATTGTAATTTCTGGCAATCACCTGGCTACTGGTGGCAGTCACAACGGGTGCTGGTGCAGCGGCAATCACAGCAGCTGGAGCAGTGTAGGTCAGTGGAGCAGCATGGAACAGTCCTGGTTTGGCTGCGGCGCAGGCAATCACAGCGAAGATGACAACGGCCTAAAATAGTTTTTAATATATGGAAAAGTTAATCAAGATTTAAAAAAGATATTCACCGTAGGAAACTTACGAATTTGAACATTTTGATTTAGTTTGTGTTTGTTGATACTGCTTTTCGAGTAATTTAAAGTTGTTTGATACAATTGATCAAAAGTGCTGTACTTTTTATAGTTGAACCACATTAAAACTTCTTGGACGCTGACCTTAGTCAACATTGGCACTCTGCAACGGAAATATTCAAAACAGTTAGTTTGTTTATAACAAAAAAGATACTTCAAATTCAAGTCCAACTAAAATAATAAAAATATTTTCAACAACTTTTGAGTAGAGTGTTGGCATGAATTTTAATTAATCTGTCGCTGAACTTATAGATTCACACTTGCAAATGAACACTATGCTTATGATCACCAATGTTTGGCTTTTTGCTATAAATACGTACTGGAAACAACGAATTGATATCAATCAAAGTTCAGCTTCCAATCAAGCCGAAACAAATCACAACAACTTAAACAAAATGTTCAAATTTGTAAGTTTTTTCGAAGAGAATTCTCTACTCCTAAAGTGCATTGAATAATTTTGGACTTTAATATATTTTAGGCCGTTGTCATCTTCGCTGTGATTGCCTGCGCCGCAGCCAAACCAGGACTGCTCCATACAGCTCCTCTGGCTTATACTGCTCCAGCTGCTGTGATTGCCGCTGCACCAGCACCCGTTGTGACTGCCACCAGTAGCCAGGTGATTGCCAGAAATTACAATGGCATTGCTGCCGCTCCAATTGTTGCCGCTGCGCCAGTTGCTCCAGTTGTGCGCACAATTGCTCCAGTTGCCACGCCTTTCGCTGCTCCAGTTGCCACGCCCTTTGCTACTCCAATTGCCACACCCTTTGCTGCTCCAGTAGCTGCGCCGCTGGCTGCTCATGTTGCTACTCCATTTGTTGGCGCCAGATACGCTGCCGCTTCTCCTCTGGCCTATACATCACCCTTGGCTTATCACGCCGCAGCAGCTGCTCCAGTTGTCTGGTAGAAACTATTAACTAAATATTTACATAAATAAAAAATTGACTGATACAATATTATTTAACGCGGCTTTTTATATTTTTAACCATATCCATAAATTATGTCGAAGAACGTGCTTCATCCAAACATTGATTCTTAAAACTTCGCTAAAATATTTCGTCTGAAATGCATGCACTAAATGGGTGCTTGCTATTTAGTGAATGCATACACAGTTATCGATATTTTTGTACGCAAACGTGCATCCCAAAAAAAAACGAGCTTAAATAGTTTATGGATAACTTGGTGGAAACGTTGTATTGAGTTATTTGGATCGTATTTTGAATAATTATTAGCTTTGAAACATAATACTTGTACCATACTTTTATAACTAAAAAGTTTGGTTATGTTTAGATCACACCGTGTATGTTCGACTAGTTTCACATTATTCAGTACCTCAAGATGTACTTTGTGATTATATAATTTGTAGTTGTTAGGATTGTGGAGACTTAGTGCCTCCCTTGCTTTACTTTGAATTATCAAATGCAAGGTTTTTGAGGTTAAGAAGTAGAGCTTAAAGAGCTTAATGTTAATGTTGGTGTTGTTATCTTTACCACAGTTACCCCTAAGTGAAGTCATTGAAGTTTTGCTAGTTTCATTGAGCACTAATTTGCTTCGTTTTTTTGAACACCATACACATTCTCCATATGTTAAAATAGGACAAATCAGCTGTTTGTAGAGCCAGTGTGTCATCTTGTGGTTTCGACTAAAAGTTTTCCTGCGGGTTTATCTTGTAACACATAAAGCAGTTTCGCATAAACTGACTGCGAATTACAATATATGTTTCACATAAAATTAAGAGTAGACAAATTCAAGGTTAGCAGAGTAAACAATATTATTTCTCTTTTTCTAGAATTAAGCTAATTCTCTGCAATTTATTTTGTTTTTTAATTTTTTTTTATTTTTACAAAATATAATTCCTTTCTTTTTCGAATACAACTAAAATTTTGTTGTGTTAATTGCTTAAAAAACTCAGAACCAAGTACTCCGGTTTTTTTCGTCAGCTGTCGTCTGTTCCGGCTTCTGCTCTGTGGTGCGCACACCTGGCCTTGGTTTGGTCAAGTCCGTAAATTTATTCAGCTTCTTGGGTTTTTCGATTGCCACAACATTTACTTGTTCGTCTTCGTGATCCACTTTGTATTTGGACCAGATTATAAGGCAACAGTAGATATGTATCGCTGTAAAACTCATACAAGTTTAACTAATTAAGATTTTAGTACTACTACTACTACTAACCTATATCGATAGCAAATATGATTAGATACTCATATCGAAAATTAAAGAAAAGCCATATACAAATGAGTACATAGCCCGACAACAAACCGAATACAACAAACCAGTGTCTAATACGTTCCCTTATATTCTGTAAATGTTTCTACTGTAATTTATTCTATCAAAAGTTTCCAGTATAAAACTTACATAAAGATATACTATTGCACCCATGGATTGCAATACGCCACCAATAATTATGAAAACATCTGGCGGAGTTTCACCGTGCGTAGCTTCATAGAATCTGGATACAAATTGCGCTGTGAATGGAAATTTTTATTAATTATTCTTGGTGTATTAATTTGCGTAATAAGTTTTACTATATGTCATAACATCTTTGTACTTGTAGAAAGGTAATAGAGCAGTGAGTAGACCAATTAATATGATCCATGCTATGGCTATGTAAGATCCATCCTTCAGTTTAATGCCAAAGCAACAGGATCGAAGTACACAGCACTTCATATTGATTTTGATGCTTGAAGTTTTTCTCTTTCTTAATTTTTAAATTTAATTTTTAGATTCCAAAATTTTAATTGAAACACTTTATTTCGATTGAGTAGCTATTTGATTTATAGAAGTTAATCAACTGTTTAGCTAAAAAATGTAAATTTGATTCTTTTTGCAAACATTTGACAACATGGAACTGGATTGCTTTCATAAAAAAATATTAAAACTCTTAACTTTTGTCTTACCAAAGCATGTATACACTTCACACAAGCAACAATAGTAACGGGTGACCAAATAAGTATGAGAGATATATATATATATATATATATATATATATATATATAGAGAGAGAGAGAGAGAGAGAGAGAGAGAGAGAGAGAGAGAGATATATACATACATACATACATACATACATACATACATACATACTCTCTCTCTCTCTCTCTCTCTCTCTCTCTCTCTCTCTCTCTCTCTCTCTCTCTCTCTCTCTCTCTCTCTCTCTCTCTCTCTCTCTCTCTCTCTCTCTCTCTCTCTCTCTCTCTCTCTCTCTCTCTCTCTCTCTCTCTCTCTCTCTCTCTCTCTCTCTCTCTCTCTCTCTCTCTCTCTCTCTCTCTCTCTCTCTCTCTCTCTCTCTCTCTCTCTCTCTCTCTCTCTCTCTCTCTCTCTCTCTCTCTCTCTCTCTCTCTCTCTCTCTCTCTCTCTCTCTCTCTCTCTCTCTCTCTCTCTCTCTCTCTCTCTCTCTCTCTCTCTCTCTCTCTCTCTCTCTATATATATATATATATATATATATATATATATATATATATATATATATATATATATATATATATATATATATATATTCTCTCTCTCTCTCTCTCTCTCTCTCTCTCTCTCTCTCTCTCTCTCTCTCTCTCTCTCTCTCTCTCTCTCTCTCTCTCTCTCTCTCTCTCTCTCTCTCTCTCTCTCTCTCTCTCTCTCTCTCTCTCTCTCTCTCTCTCTCTCTCTCTCTCTCTCTCTCTCTCTCTCTCTCTCTCTCTCTCTCTCTCTCTCTCTCTCTCTCTCTCTCTCTCTCTCTCTCTCTCTCTCTCTCTCTCTCTCTCTCTCTCTCTCTCTCTCTCTCTCTCTCTCTCTCTCTCTCTCTCTCTCTCTCTCTCTCTCTCTCTCTCTCTCTCTCTCTCTCTCTCTCTCTCTCTCTCTCTCTATATATATATATATATATATATATATATATATATATATATATATATATATATATATATATATATATATATATATATATATATATATATATATATATATATATATATATATATATATATATATATATATATATATATATATATATATATATATATATATATATATATATATATATATATATATATATATATATATATATATATATATATATATATATATATATATATATATATATATATATAGAGTATATAGGCATATATACAGTATCCCTGCCATATATATATATACTCCATATATATATATAGAGAGAGAGAGAGAGAGAGAGAGAGAGAGAGAGAGAGAGAGAGAGAGAGAGAGAGAGAGAGAGAGCGAGAGAGAGAGAGAGAGAGAGTGAGAGCGAGAGAGAGAGTGAGAGAGCGAGAGCGAGAGAGAGAGAGAGCGATATATATCTGCGTATACATCTCTATATATATACGTATGGGCAGATATGTATATATGTACATGTGTATATATATATGTATGTATGTGTGTGTATAGCTCTACATATCGATAGATAGATCCATATATATGTAGAGATATATCGAGATAGGTATGTATATATATGTATGTATATACAGACACATATATGTACATATATATATCCATGTATACATACATATATATAGATATATATACATAGATATACATCTATATATATATACATATGTATATATGTGTATATATATATATATACATATATGTATATATGTATATGTATATCTATATGTGTACATGTGCGTGTATATACGCCTGTAGGTACATACATATATATACGTGTGTATAAAAAACGAAGCATGTGTTTTTGGCTGCAATTGCGTATCGTTTCGTCTACGGTGTCTACATTAAGACCCCTTAAACCAGCCCATGGTTCTGTTTATATTATTTTGGATATCAGTTGAGACTAGATTGACATCCTTATTGGATGATGAAAGCACTGTATCATCTGCGAAAGTTCCAATCATGCTGCGGTCAGATGATGTTGCTCCCTGTTGGTATATTACAATATTTTAATTAATCGATCGGATAATAGTCTTTCGTATATTTTTGGGAGTAGAGGCAGTTGACTAATCGGTCTGTAAGATGTTGGCTGAGTGACGTTCTTATTGGGTTTCGGAATTGCAATTATTTATGCTACTTTGCATAATCGAGGAGTTAAATTAATACTTTGGCTGGCAATTATTTTCGAATTTTACTAGCGAGTGGGTCGACTTGTTATTTTTAGTATCACCTATCTTACTTTGAAACTCAATAAGTATACATTTATTTATAGTTATTGTTGTTTAAAGCCTCTGGTAGTGTACAATTCTGCAGATCCATTGCATTTGTCAATGTTTTTTGATAGCGTGTAGCAGCTTTGTCAGTGTTATTTCTTGCACAAGTTGCTTCTCAAGTTCCGAAATTTGAAAGACTGAAAAAAGCATATGGTATGCAAAGTCTCAATAGGAGTAGGTCTACATGAAAAATGCAGCTCACCACTGCTACAACTGCCTGTATAACACCATCAGGTGAATCTGTAGATTTACCAAGTGGAGAAAAAGTTCGAAAACAATGTTGTGATCGAAAGTTTTCGGAAACGTTTTGCGTACAAAAATATCGATAACTGTGAATGCATTCACTAAATAGCAAGCACCCATTTAGTGCATGCATTTCAGACGAAATATTTTAGCGAAGTTTTAAGAATCAATGTTTGGATGAAGCACGTTCTTCGACATAATTTATGGATATGGTTAAAAATATAAAAAGCCGCGTTAAATAATATTGTATCAGTCAATTTTTTATTTATGTAAATATTTAGTTAATAGTTTCTACCAGACAACTGGAGCAGCTGCTGCGGCGTGATAAGCCAAGGGTGATGTATAGGCCAGAGGAGAAGCGGCAGCGTATCTGGCGCCAACAAATGGAGTAGCAACATGAGCAGCCAGCGGCGCAGCTACTGGAGCAGCAAAGGGTGTGGCAATTGGAGCAGCAAAGGGTGTGGCAATTGGAGCAGCAAAGGGTGTGGCAATTTGAGCAGCAAAGGGTGTGGAAACTGGAGCAGCGAAAGGCGTGGCAACTGGAGCAATTGTGCGCACAACTGGAGCAACTGGCGCAGCGGCAACAATTGGAGCGGCAGCAATGCCATTGTAATTCCTGGCAATCACCTGGCTACTGGTGGCAGTCACAACGGGTGCTGGTGCAGCGGCAATCACAGCAGCTGGAGCAGTGTAGGCCAATGGAGCAGCATGGAGCAGTCCTGGTTTGGCAGCAGCGCAGGCAATCACAGCGAAGATGACAACGGCCTAAAATATATTAAATTGCAAAATTATTCAAAGCACTTTAGGAGTAGAGAATTCTCTTCGAAAAAAACTTACAAATTTGAACATTTTGTTTAAGTTGTTGTGATTTGTTTCGGCTTGATTGGAAGCTGAACTTTGATTGATATCAATTCGTTGTTTCTAGTACGTATTTATAGCAAAAAGCCAAACATTGGTGATTCATAAGCAAAGAGTTTGCAAGTGTGAATCAATAAGTTGAGTGACAGATTAATTAAAATTCATGCCAACACTCTACTCAAAAGTAGTTGAAAATATTTTTATTATTTTAGTTGGACTTGAATTTAAAGTATCTTTTTTTTTGTTATAAACAAAATAAATGTTTTGAATATTTCCGTTGCAGAGTGCCAATGTTGACTAAGGTCAGCGTCCAAGAAGTTTTAATGTGGTTCAACTATAAAAAGTACAGCACTTTTGATCAATTGTGTCAAACAACTTTAAACTATTCTAAAAGCAGTATCAACAAACACAAACTAAATCAAAATGTTCAAATTCGTAAGTTTCCTACGGTGAATATCTTTTTTAATTCTTGATTAACTTTTCCATATATTAAAAACTATTTTAGGCCGTTGTCATCTTCGCTGTGATTGCCTGCGCCGCAGCCAAACCAGGACTGCTCCATGCTGCTCCATTGGCCTACACTGCTCCAGCTGCTGTGATTGCCGCTGCACCAGCACCCGTTGTGACTGCCACCAGTAGCCAGGTGATTGCCAGAAATTACAATGGCATTGCTGCCGCTCCAATTGTTGCCGCTGCGCCAGTTGCTCCAGTTGTGCGTACAATTGCTCCAGTTGCCACGGACTTCGCTGCTCCCGTAGCTGCGCCACTGGCTGCACATGTAGCTACTCCTTTTGTTGACGCCAGATACGCTGCCGCTTCTCCCTTCGCCTATACATCACCTATAGTTTATCACTCCGCAGTTTCTGCTCCAGTTTTGTTTTAAGAAGAACATATACTTAAAGTAACTTGAACTTTTGCCACTCTTATGATGACTGAAACCAACTAAGAACTACTATTTAACAAATAAATTAATAATGAACGAAATGTTAATGTTAATCGGGGTTGTCACAAAAATCTCTAGCGATTTCGGTATTATTTAGATTTTGATCCAAATCTGGCACATACCTTAATAATTTCTTTAAATTTTCTCTACGCCAAATTTTTGAAGAAGAATGACAACTTGGTTATTTTACGATTGCTTGTGATTGTCAAATTTTACCTGTTTCTTTATAAATAGTACACAAAAGTAAACAAAATCCATAAAGATGCCAAGTGTCGGCTAATTTGGCATTGATTTTCTTTTTCCTTCTTGAAGGAGAGAAAAAAATATAATGGAAGCATCTTTGTAGTGTATTCAATCATTTACCATGTTCAGACGCCATTATTTGGTAATTTTTTTAAATTAGATATTTATTATTTTCAAATGCCAACTTACAGCACTCATATTAATACATCAGATATCAGGTAAATTCAAGTAAAAGTAATAAACTATTCACGAGAATAAAAACTCCAAATAGTTTCCACTGCATGGTTCGGTTCGATTTGAGTGCGGACAGAGATATCAAAATTTATGCAAATAGTATATTGGAAAAATTGATAGAGATTACTCAGAAAAGAAGTGTCGTTTCTAATTGTAAGAGTACTTTTATTTTAAATAATTTTTGTAGAGATGTATTCAACCAAATATCTTAAAAAAGAAGATATGTAGCCAAACGAAAGAGATTTATAGTGCACTCAAGAATTGGAATTCAGTTGAATCAGTTCCCATTTATGACAAAATAAACATACAATATAATCTTCCATATGAATCTACCTCCAATTTTAGTAAATTTTAATATTTATATCATTACTTTTATTGGAATTGATCAGATATGCCAACTCACACACTTTTTTGTTTTAAATATTTATTGAAACATGCGATATTATGATGAAAGCAATGAAAGATATATTATGTTCTAAGCGAAATAGGGTCTTTTGTGAATATATCTACTCAAGGCATTTGTTGGAATGTGCATAACATGCCAATTGCATGAATAAGCTCTTCTTTTGAAATGAATTGTAAATTAGTTTACAGCGAAATAATTGAATATAGCGTATTTCGTAGTCGTGCAAACTGGTTTTGTAGCGTTTTGCTCTATTTTAAATAATTAAAAATACATTTTGCCATTCACTTCTACAGACGACAGTTAATATTGTAGTTAAACACAATCACATCTGTTGTTCGGCTTTTTATAACGGGAAATACTTTAAAGTATAATTTTGAATACAGTTATTTAAAGCATGTTTTTATTATGTTTAAATACCTGTGATTACTTGCATTAAATTTTACTAATTAAAAATGTTTATTAAATTCTTGTAAAATCCCACTAAATACCCCAAAGGTCGCTCAACTCCAAAGTCATGCATCGAACGACCTTGACACTATTCCAAACATACCTATTTAACTGAAACTAAAACCATTATTGGTTTAAATGTCGCACGTTTATACATACATACATACATACATATATATTATATATTTATATCGTAGGTACACATACACGTATGGTATATGTTGCTTACATTTATTGGCCACGGCTGCCGGGCGGTCTCAGCTTGGTCTCTTCTTGGCCACCTGACTGCAGGCGTTGACCATAAATTTTTACCGTACAGAAACGTGCTTCAAATTTTAAAATGCTTTGAACAAACAATTGAACAAAAAAAAAACGAACGAAATGTAAATGTATATATATATATATATATATATATATATATATATATATATATATATATATATATATATATATATATATATATATCGAATATCGTCTATCGTAAGTATTGACTGATGTTGATTTAACAGATTTAATGTGAAATTTTGTTGTTCTCGCTTTCACTTCGAACATGATTTATGTACAAAAACTATTTCAAGCCATTACAAACAAAGTTTAAATTATATAAAAACAAGAAAAAACGTTAACTTCGGTTAAAACGAAGCTCTAATACCATTCACACGAATTTTTAAATAGTATTGTAATACATAAAAGTGGGGGTTTAAATAGGGGCTACCTAGTAGATGTATATGAAGTAGATGTATATGATATGTATATATACTAGATGTGTAAGATGCCGCCATATCGAATTTCAAGTTGATATTGACGTTTTCCATACAAATGCATAAAAGTGAACTGTGGGTTTATATGGGACTAGCTAAAAAAGTGGGCGGGACACGCCCATTTGTATATGTATAGAAAGCGGTTGTCCACTAAAATCCACAAAATCAAATTTCAAGCTAATATTGATCTGAATGAAGGATTTTTTCATGAAAAACACAAAATTCCACGGTGGGTTTGTATGGGGGCTACCTCAAAAAGTGGGCGGGCCACGCCCAATTGTCTATGTATGTTAAGTGGCTGTCTCTTAAAAGTCACTACATTGCATTTCAACCTAATATTGACTTTAATAAAGAAGTTTTCTTACAAAAAGTCATAAGTGGGCAGTAGGTTTGTATAGGAGCTACCCCAAATAGTGGGCGGGTCCCACTCATTAATGTATATGTCAAGCATCGGTCTACTCTAAGCTACTATATCAATATTTTTCATACAAAAAGTCAAAAGTGGGCGGTGAGTTTGTATGGGGGCTACCCCAAAAACGGGCGTGGCGGGTTAATCTTGACACTCTATTAAACTGCAATAAAAAGAAGTGTTTGTGCAAAATTTCAACTGGATAGCATTGAAATTGTTCCCCAAAAAATGCGCAACAACATACAGACTGTCAGACAGACGGACAGACAAGCAGACAGACAGACATACAGACGGACATGGCTAGATCGATTCGTCTCGTCGAGCTGAGCAAGAATATTTATACTTTATGGGGTCTACGATGGCTCCTTTAATGCGTTACAAACTTTCAGACAAACTGATAATACCATTTCACACTATGTGTGAATGGTATAAAAATGGGCAGAACCAGATTGGTTCTTCTAATAACATTTCTTATAATTGCTACTATTTTCTATGTTATTCTACATATATACTACATAAAGCAATGGAGAAAATACAAATAGTTCCAAAAAACAATACTACTTACTTAGATCCATACCCATAATTCACAAATATATAATAAGGAACAACAACCTTTCAGAAACAGTAAGGTGTGAAAAGAAGGTGGTTAGTAGGTTTATGATTTAAAGTGGCAACACAAAATATAATATAGTTAGGGCCACTTTATCGGTCACATTAATTAGACTTATATCGGTCCGAACTTATTAGTTTTAGTTATTGGCATCTACATCTAATCAGAGTTCAACAGACAACAGTGTTAGATCAGTAGTTTAGTTGTTGTACTTGTTATTCGCCTGAATCTACAATAATACCTTATATGACACCTTAAGTCGAAATCCGAATAAATTCGATTACAACTTCGAATATTTTTGTTGAGAATCATGATTCGTTTATCGGCAATGAAACAAAAGAGTTATGTGAAGTTAAATAATTTATTCAATGATCAATGAAGTTTTTTTTCCGGGTAAATTTTACAACAAAACTGGAGCAGCTGCTGCGGCATGAAAAGCCAGAGGTGATGTATAAGCAAAGGGAGAAGCGGCAGCGTATCGGGCGCCAACAAATGGAGCAGCTATATGGGCAGCTAGTGGAGCAGCAAAGGGCGTGGCAATTGGAGCAGCGAAGGGCGTGGCCACTGGAGCAATTGTGCGCACAACTGGAGCAACTGGCGCAGCGGCAACAATTGGAGCGGCAGCAATGCCATTGTAATTTCTGGCAATCACCTGGCTACTGGTGGCAGTCACAACGGGTGCAGGTGCAGCGGCAATCACAGCAGCTGGAGCAGTGTAGGCCAATGGAGCAGCATGGAGCAGTCCTGGTTTGGCTGCGGCGCAGGCAATCACAGCGAAGATGACAACGGCCTAAAATAGTTTTTAATATATGGAAAAGTTAATCAAGATTTAAAAAAGATATTCACCGTAGGAAACTTACGAATTTGAACATTTTGATTTAGTTTGTGTTTGTTGATACTGCTTTTCGAGTAATTTAAAGTTGTTTGATACAATTGATCAAAAGTGCTGTACTTTTTATAGTTGAACCACATTAAAGCTTCTTGGACGCTGACCTTAGTCAACATTGGCACTCTGCAACGGAAATATTCAAAACATTTATTTTGTTTATAACAAAAAAAAAGATACTTTAAATTCAAGTCCAACTAAAATAATAAAAATATTTTCAACTACTTTTGAGTAGAGTGTTGGCATGAATTTTAATTAATCTGTCACTCAACTTATTGATTCACACTTGCAAACTCTTTGCTTATGAATCACCAATGTTTGGCTTTTTGCTATAAATACTTACTGGAAACAACGAATTGATATCAATCAAAGTTCAGCTTCCAATCAAGCCGAAACAAGTCACAACAACTTAAACAAAATGTTCAAATTTGTAAGTTTTTTCGAAGAGAATTCTCTACTCCTAAAGTGCTTTGAAAAATTTTGGACTTTAATATATTTTAGGCCGTTGTCATCTTCGCTGTGATTGCCTGCGCCGCAGCCAAACCAGGACTGCTCCATACAGCTCCTCTGGCTTATACTGCTCCAGCAGCTGTAATTGCCGCTGCACCTGCACCCGTTGTGACTGCCACCAGTAGCCAGGTGATTGCCAGAAATTACAATGGCATTGCTGCCGCTCCAATTGTTGCCGCTGCGCCAGTTACTCCAGTTGTGCGTACAATTGCTCCAGTTGCCACGCCCTTTGCTGCTCCAATTGCCACACCCTTTGCTGCTCCCGTAGCTGCGCCACTGGCTGCACATGTTGCTGCACCCTTCGCCTATAGCGCTGCACATCTGGCTTATCATGCTGCTGCTGCTGCTCCAGTTGTCTGGTAGAAACTTTAAAAACTAAATATTTACATAAATAAAAATTTGACTGATACAATTTAATACAACTTGGCTTTTTTATCCATTTAAACCCTTTGAGAATACGCTCCACTAAACTCTGCCGCTTTCAAGAAGTGCTACTTAAAAATTTGCTGAGTTTTTCAGCATCATTCTCAGCTCAAAACGTTTTCATGCATTGCTGCACAATTTAAATAAGAGCTCTTATATTGTTCCATATACATCATCATAATATATATCTATGTATATAATGCTGCCAGGCGCATATATGAAGCCGCATAACTAAATCCGCACAAATTTAGCGTTTACAAAAGAAAATCCTCAACGTATGCATGCATGTTATCCTTGGCACGGCATTCACGCCGTAGTTGT
Organism: Leucophenga montana; assembly: GCA_035044765.1. Taxonomy (NCBI): domain Eukaryota; kingdom Metazoa; phylum Arthropoda; class Insecta; order Diptera; family Drosophilidae; genus Leucophenga; species Leucophenga montana. The sequence continues at coordinate 206,800 of JAWNNQ010000509.1, forward strand.
CTTCATCGAACCGGCAAAAAGTTTAATTTTCGAGGTTCTGTTTTTTTTTTGTTTGTTGGCGGGGGGGGGGGGGTTGTGGGATACAACGCAGCATATCATGCGACACAGTAAGGATTTGCGCTTTAACGCGCTGCTTCTTGGCATGAATTGACTGTGTCATGCACAAGAAACCCGGCATGACGAACAATATCAAATCGCTTCCAACTCTTATTTTTGTTTATTTTGTTTTTTGGTTAGAATATTCGCTTTACTACCTTAAGACTTTTTGAATCCTTTCGATTCAGCAGTTTAAATTACGCGCAAATTAGTTGCAAAAATCAACGCACAACAAAAACCAACCATTTCCATCGGAAAATCGTTAAATGCAGCGAAAGTTTTTACGTGTAAATTGTTTAATTAGAAAAGCCAACATCAAGAAAGTAATTCAATTTAAGTATTAAAAACAACAAGTTAACTGCCACGCCTTCGACAGGTGGGCGTTGAATAAAGCTGGGCAAGAACTGCGAAATATCTGAAATTCTACAAAATGTGAAAAACCACGACACGACACGAAAAACGCAAAAACATCAAACAAAGGCGTATCTATAAAAAAAAAATAGACATACTCAGTGTAAATAATTAAAAGTTTTCACACGCCTCAAGTTGTGGTGAATGGGTTCTTTTTTTTTAATTTATGCATATATTTATAACGGAGAAGGGCACATAAAGAGTAACCAAAGCAACGCTGACGAAGGCTCATACACATGCCTTGTACGATACAAACACTTGGTATGCAAGAGAGAAAGAGAGAGGAACAAAGGTAGATTTTGAATGCAGTATGCACTTTATGTGAAGCCAGTGCGTGTATTTTAATTTCAAAATTCAAATTTCATATTGTTCGAATTTCCATGAATAAATTTTTCTCTTCGTTACCGAAAAGTCTTCTTCAAGATTTGTCGTAACGTAAAAATTTGGTCATTGGTTGATCTCTTTGGCCTGATACTGTCCTATCGGGTCATTCGTGTTTACACGTCGCTTACACAGTACGCGGTTTGTGAATCTTATGTTCTAATTTTAAAACTTCATTTCTATTTCATAACACCGCAGGAACCAGAAGTTCACGCCTTTCTGCATCAATTTTCCTACATCTTAAAGGCATTTCTCCTCTCACCGTTTCTCTAGATATCGCTCCCTAACAGCTCGCGTTACTACCGACTGCAGAGTTCTTCTATAGGCGGCGTTTTACTCTGCAGTAGCTTGGCTACACTCCTCGTTATACCAAAGGTTTGTGAATGCTCTGGTGACCACACTGGCAGTCCTATTCATAGAATGCGAGATATGTCACCTCAGTTCACATATATGTATCTTCAGAAGCCGAAGAAGATTCGCGGAACAGTTTAAAGAGGTTGGTGAAATAGCTTTGGCAGTCTGCTGATTGCAGCTTTCCAACATCTAGCTAGCAATGTCCTCATCTCTTTTGCGAGGGTCTTGCTCCTTGCATTCACTGGTAAAATTTTGTTTGCATTGGCGGGAAACAAACTCAGCCCACAAACCCTTTATTAAGGGGTTTGCCTTCAAACAATTTGCACACCTAGGCGCCTTTTTTTCACAGGCTACCTAGACATGCATTAAGAAAAGTTTGTGAGCTGATTTGGTCGTTAGCAAAAGCATAATTTTTTTTAGCTCTTCCAGGTGATTGGCAATCGTTGACTTTCCGCACTAATATGTACTTCTGTAAACGAGCACATTCACCTACTACGAATGCTTGAACTATACAAAAGAGAAGGCTTTTCAAGGGACTAAACACATAACAGGCTTTAAAGTTAGTCAGCAGAAATCAGTCTGTAAAATTGAATTTTAACATACTTCTACAAAATATGTACAACAAAAGTTCCAAGAATCTCAACTCTACACAACTCTACACAATCTCAACTCCTTACAGCAACAATCTGTGAGATATTTCACAATGTTTTAGTAGTGGAAAAAAGCACATAATAAATTTCTGCTAATTTATTGTATGATAATTTTTGAAAATGGTATATTTTGCTTATTGTTTGCTCCCGAATTTGAGATTGGTTTGGAGTTTTTTAGTTGTTTTTGTTGTTTTTGTTGTTTAATATGTGCACAAACACATCGAAACAGCAATTTTTGAATTTACCATAGCAAACAATAAAATATGTGTGTGTGTGTGTGTATGTGTGTGTATGAATTTGTGTATGTAAATATTCATAGCATGTCCTGCCACACTTTTACTGCCGAAAAATATGAATTACATTCGACATTCGGTATTTAAACGGATACACTGTATCTGTGAAGGTGTGCTGCTGAAATTGTTTTTAAAATGCATGTCAGGCATTTGCATTTTTGATTACTTCAATATTTGTATACAACGAGTGGTGTTGTGAATACTTGCATGTCCTTGTGGAAAAAGTTTCAATTTAATATGTATATTTTTTCAAGCAATTACAATAATACTTGATAGAGTTACTTAAATTTGCAGTTTATACGTAGAGATGTTTCATTATATACTTCCTGCTACGTTTTCATGCTACAAACTTTCTTGCCCAAGATGAATGTCTGACATTCATCTTTGGCGCCCGAGCAATTTTCCAACTTCTGCATGACAAAGCGAGACAATAACGCGTATAACGAGTTGCGCTTAATATGCAAATTGTCAGCTTCCGTTGTCTACTACTTCTCTGTGCTAGCTGTTCCTGTTTCAATCCTTTTTTTTTTTTTTTTTTTTGTTTCTCCCCCGTCAGCGAAGGAGTTATTGCTCACACTCCATTGCTTTCCATGTTTGCTTCTGTATCAACAAACATCGAAGTGAATTTCAACATTGTTGTAAGCCTGGCCTAATTATGTTATTGTCTTTAGTCCTTTGCGCGTTATTATCCTTACGCCGTTGCTGTTGCCGTTGTCGTCGCCTATGCCGTCAGCCCGGAGCAATCCAAGCACGTGGGAATAAAGGTCGCCCACACGGCTTGTCGGTCGCTTAGTAAGTTTACTTAGCTCATTGGGTCGTGCTTGTTTTTTCATTAGGTCAGGTCGACCTCATTGTCGCTTTAATGTCTTGTACATTTTTTTTTGTTGTTGTTGTCCTTCAACTCGCCTTGCCCTCACTTGCGAAATAATAATGCTTTGACATTTCCACTTGGACATTTAGAAATTAGACGAGATTTTATTTTGCATTTTAATGTTTGGTTTCATTTGCCTTAATTTATTTAGGCAAGCAATTGTCGTCGTACTGTGTGCTCATTTTGCCACAAAATTGAGTTATTCAAGCAATTTGCGGAGAATTAATAGCTGGCAGTATCTGATGTGAGTTGAAATGAAGTTGAAGCAAGTATAAATATGATATGGTAAAGTTGGGTTTACAAAGCTACGAGTTTGTTTATTAAACGCAATCAGCAGTTGTACATTGATTTGAGATATAAAATTAGACTTCAGGCAAATCAAATATACTAGACATGTTATATATTAGATATGTTTTTAACTAAACAGTTGTCTAAATATTATTAATAATATTTCACACGTCTGTTGATTCACTTACTATTCAACAGTGCTTGGCTCGTTCGTCTCTTTCACACTTTAGCTACCGCTTCGTTTGCACTCTACAAGCAAAAAAATCTGTTGGTTTTATCTACACGCAGATGAGCATAAATATAAATGTGTGTACATGTCCGTTATTCAAACATACTAGAGCTCAAGTCTTTAATATATAGGTACATTCACTGTACCCTTCACCCTTACCCTTAATTAAAGCATCGGAGATACCACAAAGATACAAATTCGTATTCAGCACGACAAGTCTATTTAGCCTTATTCGTCTGTCTGTCTGTCTGTCTGTCTGTCTGTCTGTGTATTTGTTTCTGGCGTATTCCCTCAGTTTTTGCAGTATTTGCTTAAAATTTGGAATGGAGACTTTTATAACTACCATCAATACGAGTACACTTATCAAAATGTCCGAAATTTATGCACTAGCAGGTATAACTCTAATACAAAAGCCAGGCAAGTGTAAAGTTTATTTAAGCTTCGGTTCCACTACACACGTATACAAGTTTTAGGGGTAGTCCCCGTTTGAACCCACCGACGACTTTTAACTTTTACAATAAAAACTTATTTACTACATTTATGTTTTTAAGTGATATTTGAAATAGTGACTTCCTAAGGCTGGAGACTTCACATAAACCTCAAAGGTTTTGTTCCTCTCACTTTTGGAGATAACCCCATATAAAGACGCCATCTACTTTTGGGGTTTATAGATTTACAATTGGTTTTTTTTTTTTTTTGTAAATTGGAATTAAAACAGTGTGCCTTATAAATTTTCAATTTTAAATTAGCAATAAGAACAGAAGTGTGCCAAGTTGAACCGCACCATCTTGTTGAAAAGTCAGTTGTCAAGTCTCTTTAGCGGTCACCATTAACAGTAACGGCGCGGCCAGCTTTTTCTTCCGAAAAAAGTGACAATTAACCCCGTCATTTCAAAATCCTCACCATACAGTAACTCGAGCACGTTGCATGGGCAACGACGTGATTGTCACTCCACGTACTGCTACAAGATACACGAATGTATTTACGTGATCAATGCGCGATCTACGCAGTTAATGTCCACCTTGCTCTTTCCTTAGGTGTGCTTCAAGAACTTCAGAGAGACGTTTGCCGATAGTCAGAGCAAAAAGTTTGTTTACAATGCTAAGTAGCATGATGTCTCTCCAATTTCCGCATTGTTACAGATTGTTGTTTTATATGTTGAAGATGAGACTAACATTAAGATCTGGAATGGGAGTTTTATTTGTTCAAAACTTTAAAATAATCGGACCGAAAATGAATACAGCGATATTGTTTGATGCTGTCGGCCTTGAGAGCCTTAATTTATGCAAGAACCTCATCTAGGTTAAGAGAACTAGTGCAAATATCATGCCGCTCTTGATGGTTACCATATGTTTATACGGCAGGTTTATCGTGTGGGCTGCAATGATTACTTTATGAAGTGAAAAGCTTTTCATTTTGGTTCTACCTAGGTTTGACAGAGCACTGGTTGCGGTTAGTAAGCTTCTTTAATGATTTGTACAGGTATTTACTGCAGCTTAGACTACTTTAGCCATACCCACAAGGTACGAATATGCTGCCCTGATAGACTTCAGGCAGATTAAGGCGACATTCAGGTACTGGTCGCTAGAACTATCTAACACCTTTGTCTACGCCTAAGAGCGGTCAAAGCCAGATTTTGCTGACCGAAATATGCTCAACTTGGTTTCCAGTAGACCGAATCGGAGATACCCAGGTGACCCTGTGAATACAGTTATGGAAAAACCGAATAGCGCCAATCACGAGATTATTGTACGTACATAGTACAGTAAAGAGCTCTCCATGTTCAGTCACGTCTCCCAGACCTTGGAAGAAGGAGATGGGCCTTCTACATTCGTTTATGATTCCGGTGCTGCCAAAGATGCTTCCAGGTAACTGCTTTGCTAATAGCCGGTATACATATTGTACCCATTTCTCAGTCAGACATCCTTCAAACCGCTTGGCACCTACCGACACAGATTATTTCTAAATGTCACAGAACTTTTAACGAGATGACAGAGCACTAGAGGAACCATCTTATCTAAGTACATAAACAACAAAAAATTGAAAATTATTAAGGGCATTATATTGTCATCCAGTTTCTCAGCTGAATGTGATCCACTCTGAAATTGGCATAGTTAGCAGAGATTATTATGAAAGCTGAACGTAATAAAGATTCAGAGGTACCAACTACTCTAATTCCATTAATTTTCTGCACATGATTCATCGGAGGGCAAATGTCTTTTAGGTTATACTTCTTCATATTAAAGGGAAATAGAAATTGTGCGAAATCCTTAGTAATATAGGCTTAAAATGATTGCACCGATTACAGGACTTTATTTCAGAGATGCATTCAGATGCTTATGGATACTCTGCAACAGAAACATTACTGGAAATGCGAAGGAGGATATACTTTCACAAAAAATGTATGCCATAGAATTAAATATCAACAACTTTTTAATATAATTCTATCTAGTAAGCAGTTACTAACTTTGGAACCATGAAGCTTACTTGGCCAAAAAATAACCACAGTGCTCCAGACAAATTCTACCAATAACATCTCTTAACTCAACGTCTCCTTTACCGGTTGCTGGCTAATTGATATGCAAAGTTAGCATAAAAGTTGACCATCACCCCTGCAGTCAACTAGCTGATCAAATTAAAGTAAGAAACATTCAAGCTTTTGTCATAAAACAGGCTAGGCTTTTCAGCTTAACTCCCTATCGTATGTGTATACCAAGCATTTAAAGTAGTGTACGTTCCAAAACCCAACCAAAGAGAGACCAAATTGACTGAGATACCGCTGACATCTTAAGATTTTCATCAAGTAAATGCAACCTCAAATTATCTGAAAATTAGAGATTTATGAAAAATCTCTGCATAAATCTAGCACATTAAGTACATTAACCAATGCATATATCCACACATAAATCTAACTTTTCTTTAAATTTAACACTCATTAAAACACTGCAATACATTTCTACACTTAAAAGATACTTTTATACAACGACAGCCAACGAGTCATCCATCTTGCCACATACTCATTCATCACATTCGCAACAATTTAACATATGTAATTCAAAGTTAAGGACAGCATCAAATCGTGCTCAAGCGGCTAAAAATATGCGAGAAGTACGAGTATATATCAAACCAATACTTCGTTTGTTGCCGGCTGCTATGCTGCTCGAACATTCATTATTTCCTTTTTGCATATTTCACACATTGTTTAAAAATGGGGATTATCAGTTGGTATGTACGAAGGTCTATAACGGTACTCCAACACCAAAGTTAATGTTTCTTTCTACCTTTCCTTTCCGTTTTTATATTGCGTGCTTTTTCTACTTTACACTTAACCTTGGCTGTGTATCCTGACGAGGACACGCCACTTAAGTTATGAATTAAATTCCTGCTTTATTGTATAGCAGTGTACTCAGTTTCACGCTGATTCTCGCTCCCGAAATGCTTTATGCCGAATGCTTAGAGCAGCAACGCAACGCAACCACCCACTAAACACCGTTAGAAACCATTTCAACTTTAACCCAAAAGTAATTATTAACATCTGTGCTGAGTGCAATGCGTATGCTGCTGTTATACTCTTGAAAAGCTTGGAGTTTGCCGTTAGAAAGCTTGAAATTCCGTTACATGAAAAAAGTGAGAGAGAGAGCACGCTGTTGTGAGAGCGCACTAACGTGCGTTTGTATGCTGTATGAATCAATGAGAAAGTACAGCAAAATTTCAGTAGTTTTATTCAGCAAAATATGTTGTAAACATTTGAGAGAGTTTAAATATATAAGAGATTTTGTGTGTGCGTGAAAGTTATATGGTGTAACAAAGCGAGAGAGAAAGAGAGCAAGAGCGAGACGAGATATGTATGTGTGCTTGTTGTGTGTGTGTGAGTATTTATGAATCAGTTGTTTATTGTCACTCAGAGTACAGTGGCGGTTCTCTCAATTGCATCAGGCCTTTTTAAATTTTTTATATTTCATTTCTCTTTCCTTTGAACGTGTCTGTTTTATGCTTGGATCTCTATATTCTGGGCAATTTATAAACGGTTTATTTTTTAGCATGTCCATATAGGCGCTATGATAGTTATAGTGTGCCGTATTGACAGCTGGCAACGTCCTGTAAGTAGTCATGCGAGTAGTCTGTTTATTAGTTTTCTCTATTTTTGCTTCAAGATCCAAGTCATCATCATCATCACTAATTTCCTTATCTGTAGATGAGACTGCCGTCTGCTCTCTATTTCTCTTGCTAACTAATACCTCAGCCTGTTGTGCTACACCATGTTCTGCATTCATATTTTTAACTATCTGCAAGTGCTCAACATTATGCTCGCTTGCTGCTAAGTTTACACACAAATCAGTAGCACAATTTGTAACCATTTTCTCACCAGCAGAATCCAACTTCGAAGTCAACTCGACAAGGTTATCCTTTTGATTTGCATGCAAAGTTCGTTCCTTACTTAGTGAGAGCTTTGGCAGTTCCATTCGCAATGGAGGTAAGTTTTCCTGAACCAAATCATCAAGCTCGTGGCACCGATACGTATATGGGTCAACCAGCTCAATACCGTAGTCTAATGTTTTATGTATTAGCTGACGTGATACATCATGCACGTCAACAGCTGAGGCTGGCAGTACTTCGTCGTGTAGAATTTTATTTGAACCTTCTATTACATTCTCGATAACAGAATCTTGTTCGTCAGCCACCGGTGTTGCAGTTACATCTAAAAAATGTACAATATACTTGTGAGTAAAGCACTTATCAATGGAAGTTTAACATAGAAATTCGTTGTTCCAACTGGATTTTATTAATTTTAGTACGCACAACAATTGTTTTTTTTTTTTTTCGTTTGCCATATTTAGTATAGAAAAATATTCAAAAATAAACAGATAACGGAAAGACCTTCGACAAGAGAATAGACATTGAAACGTGAGGCATTCTAGAAACCCTTCTTGAAGTGTTTTTAAAATGTTAGATGCAAATTGTCAACATTTGAAGTCTATGATACGTTAGAAACTGTGCTCGTTTTCATATGTTGCTATTAATGTCTGAAACTTCACTCTCCTTATAATAAATAATTAAATGTATTGTACTACTTTGAGCAGTGCTTCTAAAAGTCCTACTGATAACAATGAAAAGCGATTTTATTACACGCATAAATTAAACTAGTTGTGTATTATAGAAGAGTTTATACAGAAATAAACAACTAGTGTAGGAACAGAAAGCTTACCGGTTTATATAATCGAACGCAATCTAAATAAAATGAAAGTTTATAATTATTATTATTTTTGTTTTATAAAAAACGCGCCAATAAAAACAGGTCACTTCAACAAAACATTCAAATGCCATATAACGTATGTGGCCTATATACGTACTTCTTACCGTTCTTATTTTTTATGCAAAAACACACAAGTGATGATCGAGTTTATATGGGGATACCTCTTAGCACGTTCACTTAATATACTTTATCCGAGGAGAGCAAAGAGATGAATAGAAATGTACAAACTTGAAATTTCTATATCTTATAATCTCCAAGATCTCAAAGTTTAAACAGACGGCCAGACGGATATGTCTATTAGACCATTGCGCAAATGTCTCAAATCAATTTTACTCTTCCTTTCCTTTGGTTCTTTAAAAAATATTGGAAACAAGTTCAAACATGTTGTAAGTTATGCTGATTTGGTTCGACACGACCAAACGATTAAATCAAATGAATAGACAATGCGAATGAACGAAGCAAAAAGAGCATTCGTTTGTTTCAGTTGCTATTCAACACTGCTTCATTCGTCCATCTCTTTCACACTTTTTGTTTGAAAACGACGTAGAACGTCTAGCTGCGCTGTCTGCAAGTCTTTAAATGCCTTGTTTGCCATTTCGACTGCATTTTTGCAATGCTTTGATGTCGATATCGACTTGACTGGATCCTGTCATCTGCCTGTTATATACATTTTCACAAACTTAGTATACCTTTGTACCTTTTGGGTACAGTGTGTAATAATTGAGCTAGAATATGCCCACGATGGAGATGTCCTCTAAATAATATGCAAGATGAACTACAAGAGGAATCCTTTTAACTTAGTAAAAATCGTAACACATCAAAACCTTCTTCGTTTTCTTACACAGTGTACAAGACGCGGCAGAAGTCATAAATCATAGCAAAATGAACACTTTTATGACGGTCCGCGTCGCAACGAAAATCGTGTGTGGTTGTTGTTTCGTTTTCGGCTGCGCCGAAAGTTGTTGTTCTTGTCAGCAACGAGATCAAGGGCTTGAGCATCTGTTTTTTTTTTTTATTATTTTGTTACGTTACCTTCAGAAACTAGGGTCACACTGAAGCGTTCTATATTCTCCAAATATGGCAACAATTCATCCGCAGAGCTGGGAATTTTAAACGGCTTATTTGGGTAGTATTTATGCTCACTCAATATGTTAATTTTGGAAGGCATTTTTAAATAGCTGAATAAAAAAAGAATACCGTACTTAGTTTATCAAATATTTTTATCAAAAACAAAAAAAAACAAGTTTAAACAATTGAACTGTCACTTACAAAACTTCAACCGAATCAAAACAAAGGCCTCAAGCAATCTGATGGAAATTAAAAGTGAATTGTTTAATTTCTTGCAATAATTCTTCGTGGCAGTAGATAAATCTGAAAGTAAACAATTTTTGTTAGTTAAACTCTTTTTTTAAGCGGTTTCAGACTTCAGACGTTTGAAGGTCTTTGAAAGCCTTGCAACCTTCCAACCAGCTACTTATATAGACTTTTTCCAGGTGAAGACGATTTCAACCGAAAGTCTTAGCAAAAAGAATTTGAAATGAGCTGTCACTTACCTGCAACCAAGCCAAATCAAATGTTGCCAAGCACCTGAAGAAACAAAAAATTATTTTTTAATTTAAAAAGTTTGATTTCACTTGTTCTACGTAGGATAATAGTTTGTATTGTAGAATGTATATCATAATGTCAAAAATGCTAACCTGCTAACCTAGTATAGCTTGCTATGTTTAAATGACTTTGAATCAATTTCTTTTTTGCTTCAAGAGTTGAAAAATGTATTTAAGAATGTTTAAGTTGGCTGTGCTGTGTGGTTCCTACGATTTCGTTTTAAACATTTTGATTTCAGAGTTATAGCCTACTCTGGTAAAACAACGAACAAATAATTCTCAGATAAATAGAGATGGTCAGATACCACATAAGCAAAAACTAAACATAAGAAGTATAATTGTTTTTGTGCCTTACACAAAAGATATTTGTAAGCAGACTAATAAATAATAATAATATATAGGCGGCCAATAGTTTGTAAGCTAAGCAGTAGGGCTGCCTCTATAGGGCTGCCATCTCACAAAAAAAAACTTTGTTAAATATTTAATTGCATTTTAATTTATAGTTTCGATAAACAAACTTAAAAAGTTGTTTATATGTTATAAAATTGAATGTAAAATAAATATTTTTATGGAATTGTGCTTTAAATTTTATAAGAGTGGAAAACTTTCGTTTAAGAATTGGGGTGTGACAACTCTATAGTGCGCAACATTTAACGATTGTCTGTGACTGTTGGATATCAGCTATTTGCTTGTACAAAACCTGCACACTCTTTTTAATCCCCTTGAGCGCCAATTATTTCTTTTAATTTTTTTTTTCAAAGATAGATAAAAATCAGGTAACGCACTCGGCCAATCACAAATCGCTCAGTTCTCTCAATTTGTTAACCTATTACAACAAAGAAATCATAGTGAGTCATGCCAATGGTACAATAATAAGGTAGTGTACCGTGCGCTGATGCAGGCCAATCCATATGAATGTGTAAGATAGAAAGAGAAGCAAGAAACAAGTGCGCACAAGAAGAACTAGACAAAGAAGAATAAAAACCGGCTAAGTGCGAGTCGTACTCGCGCACGAAGGGTTTCGTGCCATTATCTATAAAAATAAATATTTAAGTGAGGCTCCCATACAACAGACATGATTTTTTTTTATAGATAATGGTACGGAACCCTTCGTGCGCGAGTCCGACTCGCACTTGACCGGTTTATTATTTTAACTTTTTCCACATTTCTCAAATTCAGCGTTTCATTTTTCGTCATTTGACTCAGTTAGGTTTTAGTATAGCATATGAAAGGTGCATGTATGCAATAAACATGGGTTTAAGCGTCGAATAATATTTGATATTACTTCAAGCCTAAAAGTACACACTAAATACAGCATTGCATTTATCATTCTCGCATATACAGACCTTTATTGGTATGTGCGTGTGAGAGAGCGAGAGAGATAGAGAGAGAAAAAGAGTGAGAGAAAGAGAGAGAGATCGAAATATCCGCTAAAAGATCACGTTTGTTGTATTAGAGCCCCCTTAAATATTTATTTTATTCTGTTTGTTAGTATTTGCTATTGTTGTTGTTTGAAATACATCATCTGTGAAAATTTCAACTGTCTAACTATCACGGTTCATGAGATACAGCCTGGTGACATGCGGACAGACAGACGGACGGACAGCGGAGTCTTAGTAATAGAGTTCCGTTTTACCCTTTGCTACGGAACCCTAAAAAATCGATTGCATAAAAAAGTAAAGCACAAGCATTCAAAGCGTACTAACGTTTGACCTGTGAAATACGCGAGCACTCACTCTCAATATATTACCTTTTTATTGTACCATGTGCGGACCAGCCTCATGTTGAGCCCAATATGTTGTTTATACTCTCTCATACGCTCTCAGCATTAATGGTACTGAAGTGTTTTGTATTGTCGCTATAATGTTTGAATTTCTACCACAGATCGATCACTGGTACCAGCTAATACACCATTAATAAACAATCAAATGAGATTATAAATTATTACAGCGCTTTTAATATTTTTAACTTTACTGAATTTACATAATGTTATGAAAATAATATCATTGAAATGAACTCCACGTGCTTCGTTTGCAGTATTTGATCTTAAAGTTCAAATTGTTGACCCTTGCATAAGTTGCATAAGTTGAGCTGGCTCCCATCAACGATTTGAATGATATTGTTCTGCAGTTGGTCCATTGTTGTTAGTTTCTTGCAATAAACCAGCGCCTTAACGTATTCCAGAGAAACAAGTCTAATGGCGTTCAATCGTACGTTTTGAACAGCCATTGCACAACGACTTTCCTGAAAAGTACGCGTTCTGATCACAACCCACATCAAATAGTACGTAAGTTTTTTCCGAATGCAATGGAGACTCTTGATACTACTGTGGATTACACTCTTCCCAAATGCGCTAATTTTGCTTTGTCGCTCAACTAGAAATGTGTTGCATTACTGAAGATGGTTTTGTTTCGCCAATTGCACCCAATCAGCAAACGTACGACGAGCTTGGAGGTTTTGGAGCTTCAGTCATTGTATCAGTTGGATACTGTACGGCTGCATGCTCAAGTCTTTTTGTAAAATTCGCCAAGTTGAGGAGTCATAAACCAACTACTTGTGCACGACGAGTAATCGAGCGGTTTGGGTCTTCACACAATTTCAGCCACAGCAGCAATATTTTCGCTTGACCAAGAATTTTTCGGTGTAGTAGAGGGTCTTCCGAATGGATTATGGCATTATTAAGCTGAGAAAAGCATATGTCTTACAAATGCACTAATAGGGCCTTCCACTGAGCCCAATATTCTCAACAAATTAGGTACTTTTCGAAGAAATTAACTATTTATTTTCGATATTTTATCATATTTGTTATTATCACCACTGACAGCTAAGTGTATCTTAAAGCTAACGTCATTTTGCCACTCACATGTCAACGACAATGAACATTTGCCAGCGTAAAGCGGAAACGTTGAGAATGTTGAATTCGACCGAACGAAGTGAAAGTCAAAATAAATGGCGTCTTTTAGATGCACTATACCAAAAGTTCTGCTTAGGATTCATTTCATTGGTCAATAAGTTCATACAAAAGATTATAGAGTGAGCAACAATCGCACTTCCCTTACCATTTGCATTAAATAGAGTATTGGTTACAAAACAAGTGGCACAGCCTACATAGATAAACACATTCTATGCAACTGCAAGCAACTACAATCAATTACTTCAAATTACCCATCATTAAATGCGAAAACGGCTTAGACATGTTTGCCTGTTCAACTAAAACCAAACAACTAATTAATATAACTTTTCAAACGCCTTCGTTTATCATCATTCGCATAGCCATAATCCCATTGATGCTTCCCATTGAAGCGCCCGCAGCTTAAATATAAATCTTGAATAATAAAAGTTTTCTATAGCAAACCATTGCCTTACACTTACATAGCTGCACTTTGTGAAACCACAGAAAAAAGAAAAAAAAATGAAAGCCTCTCCAAACCTTCGAAAAACCAAGTGACTGAATCATTTGAAAAGGCGCGCCTGCAATTGACATTTTTATCTAACAAGCTTAATGCGTAAAACTTTTGGCCAAGTATCGACAGAAAGCCGTTAAAATCAAGTACCAGAAAGCAAAATGCCAGCACGAAAATAGTGTGCTAAGAACTAGTTGAGAAAAGGTATTAGACATACCATCTATATACTCCTATATACATATAGTATAAAGTAGGGTATAAGTGCATTGAAGAAGAGTTGAGTGGTGCTGCCCACTTTACGATATGCTTCAAATTAAAGTTTTCGCTGCTACTTAAGAAAAACTTTTTGGCTTTTTGAAGCAGTCCAAAAAAGAACAAGAAAAAAATCCTAAAAGAAAAGCAAGAGCGTATTATGCAGCAGTAGAAAAGTTTATATTTTGTCTACTTAGGAGTGTGATTGAAAGTGTTCTGAAGGAGGCAAATGTGCTGGAGGAGCACAGCAAAAACAACATTGTTGCGACTGATTTTTTCTTTTTTTTTGGTTTTGGTTTTGGCTCATATAAATCCATTGCACATTTTTAGGCAAGCCATTTTGTTTTTTGGGCAGTTAGTTCAAGTTTTTATTGTTGTTTATGGGGGTGGGTGTGGGGCTAAGTCAATAAGTGGGTATGGTGAACACATACTAATTATAGGAAGTTTGATACAAACTACTAGAAAAGCTACGAATTTTATACATGAAGTCCGAAGTTCCGTGATTTTTTAGCATAAAACCGCTATATTGTATGTCCTGTGGCTACTGCCCGGAGGCTGCTTAAACTAGTTACATATAATATTTTGGGTGCTTGAATTAATTCGTACCTCTTTCTTCAAAAATTGAGTCTTTATTGGTTACAAATAGCTTATTCAAAGTGTTGTCCTTCAATACTTTTTTCCAACCTTCAGATAGCATAGGGATTTCGCGTCAGAAGTACGACTCGACTTTAAAAGCAATCTAAGAATCAACTCAATTTTGGTGCTGCTCGTATAAATGAAGTCAGGCCAAAATTATTCGATCGAAACCAGTGGTAATTGGAAGCTAGAGCATGCTCGCCAGAAACTTTCACTAAAATTCGATGGTTCAAGTCAGCACTTTTCTTTATGTTAGAGTAATGAAGTAGAACTTCCCGTCACAAAAGACTTTAGCCGACACAAAGTTAAACATATTCATTGAAGTATTATCTACGCTTCAAGTACGATAGGTTACGCTGAAAGTAACTTTACAGGGGAAAACACTTTGAAAAGTGGAATATTGGAACCGCACTAGTCACGCCATCTCTTAAGAACACCCAGTACCAGGCATAAGGAGACTTAGTATACCTCATAAGGTATACATAATCTAAAGCAGCAACATAAATTCACTACGATAACATAGATCTCAGGAACTTGAAGAGCTTGAGATTTCACACTTGCACATTTAGATTACGCAGATGTCTTATGTTAAATGTTGTGCATGCCACGCCCACGCCTCTCTACAATACTGTCATTTGAGCGGCATTTTTTAATGCCCAACAAAACATTATTTTTTTTTCCTGAGATGGGAACACTGCTCATTTGTCTCATCTGAATTCGGTAGATTAATTCTTTGCAAACATTTCAATCCTAATTTGAGCAACATCGGTTTAAAAATTACTGATCCGCTAAATAAGACTCAACTATGGGCACTTTTTTTTTTTGTTCTTTTGCGTAACTAATTTTATGTTTTTACAACGCAGTAATCACTTGAAAAGAAATGGTACAAAAAATGGTACAGAAATTGTTCAGACAGTTTTTTTTTTTTCATTTGGTGGAACTTAATTCAGGACTTTGTTATATCATTGGAGTTTCCAAGGGGAACTGCACCTTGGGCACCCCCTTTACCGCTAACCGCATTTTTGTTCAGTACAAAATTAATTTAAAACTAATTTTTTTCATTTGAGCCATTCACCTAGAAAACGGTATTACATATTTTTCGTGTTCAGCGCACCGAAATTTCTCCAAAAAATGTTAAAGTTTCCTTTTTATGATTTGTAAAACATTACAATGGCATCATGAGGGGCATAAAGAAAAGCGAACATTGAAATTAAGATGTTGCTTCCGTATTTTATAAAGATTCTCATATATTCAGTTATATAAACAGAAGTGAACTTAAAATTAAAGCGTGATTTATGCTTCCATTGCATCACTTCTCATATAGTAGATTAATAATTTTCATTTAGGGGTTTACGCATGCGGAAACTTTCTTATGACTGTTGGGAGATTTTTGCGATGTAAGTGTCTCCACAGCAAGCCGAGTTGCAAGAAAAGTTTAATTTTTTGCTATAGCAGTTTAATCGAAGGTGTTTATAACTTCCCATCTGGTGACGATATTGACAATAATACAGTGGATTTTTGTAAAATAATGATATTTACAAAAGACATTGGAGCTATAGATTGCACGCAATCTACAGATTAAGTATACAGTAGAAGACAATCACTAGGTGGCAGTGAAATTTACTGTCAGATTGATTGTTGAGGTCTGTTCCACAATCACCTATCATAGCCGCAATCGTTTAAGTAACTGTTGACAGTGACGTAGCTGGGCGCCTTCTCCACCGCCAGTTCCACGTTTGACTTCCGGTTCAAGTCGCGAAATTTGGTCTTCAATTCTTTGCCTCCAATGCCTGTTTTGGCGGTAAAATTATTCACCACTAATTCCCACGTCAGCTCCGTATGCTTACAAGTTATAATGTGAGATTTTTTGTTCTCGCGAGAACGGTTTTATGCTCTACAACGAGCTCTACGAGAAATATCTTTTTTAGTGTTAAATTGTTTACCCTTTTCCTCCCGCTTAACATTTTGTTTTGTTTTATTTGAATTTTTCACACCGCACAGTAAACAAATATAGGTTTTTAACACATCTTTCAGAGTTTTGTAAACAGCTAGAAGAAGTAGAACTATGTGAAGATGAAGAATCAGTATAATATAATATCAACATTTTGTCAAATAAGTACATCTAAACTTGTAAAAATTACAGACAATCATTATCTTAATATATTCATTATTTATTATCCCAATCTTATCTTTTTTCACCTATTATAAATTATTATTCAATTTTTTCATTCTTTTATGAAATATTCAAATCATTTGCTGTATGAAAATTCTAAAAACAGATTAAGTATATCCAAAAACCGCCATATTAGCACATTTTCTAAGCACTGATAAAGTTTCGAAAAATGTTAATCACTATATTAAATCCACCATTTTTAATTTGGAAATTCTGGCCATAAATTTAGATAAATGACCTAAAAAAAAAAACCCAAAAACCCAAGCGTTTTAATTTTAAGTTCGCCATATTCAAACCGCCATCTTCAATGTTAAAATTATGACCACAAATTTGAATTCAGCTACCTTCAAAACCTTATTATGAACACATTTCGCTTAATCTGATTACATTTTGAATTTTGGCAGTTTTTCGTGGCTTTCAGACCACTGTGCTGAGATTTAAAACTTAATTAATGGCTGCGAAATTCGGTTTTAAAAATATAATCCACACAAAGAACAGTCTTTTATAAATTTGGTGGATTTTGTTTGCGTACTGTTAACAGAAACAGTCTGAAATGTAACTCTGTTAAAATTTCACTGTTAAAAGCAATCATTAACACTTCTGCTGCTATCTGCAACAATCAAATCAAACTAAATCTCTTGCATACTCTTAGGCTGACTTGCAAAAAGAATGCTTAGAAAGAAACTTCGTTTAATATGAACACCAAACTAACTTCACTCTTTAATCCACACTTGCTTTAACACGCTATTTTTTATATATCTATTTGCTGTCTATAGTACATTGATTTCTGTGCTCTGATAGCAAGTCACAGTTGTCCAAAATATCTCTGTCTATCGCTCAACATGCAAGAAAACTCTGCAGAGCAGGTAGTTAAAACTTTTAAATTGAGCATCATTTGTGATTGCAGTTGGAGTAATTCTATTTTTTTTTTTTTTTTTATACTAGTTAGATATACCTTTTTTTTTTTTTTTTTTTTTGCTGTCGTCTAGCTTCAAACAATGTGCACACTTTAAAATTTGAAACAAGTAAAGAGAAAGAAAAGTTCTAGACTACGGCATAGAGTTGGGGGTGCTACAGAGTCCAGGAAACAACGGTCAACAGTGTAGTCTAAACAATTGTATATACGAGTAGCAGTACTATCTACTACAACTGTGACAATGAGCGGCAGCAAGGCTGAACATTGCGCTGCAAAAGTACTCTGCCATTGCTCATTTGTTGCTAATAATTATAAAAGTTTATAGTACAATTCCCAAAGTGACATTCGTAGTTTTTTCTTTTATTTTTTTTATATGTATATATATATATATATTTTTATATGCTCACTAAATGTCCGAGCGTGTTATATGCCGGCAGAAACATATCGTAGGATAAACTTTTGTTCAAACTGTGCGTTGAATTCATAGTATACATATATACATACATAGATAGCTGTCAGTATCATGTTGTAGATACATACACATATTCGTAGTTAGATACTTATTTAGATAGATACTTATTTCCATTGCACATTGTACAGACCGCATTTGTAGCAATTGTTTAGTTTGAAAACATTTTAGTTGTAGTAATTCGAATTCTATTTTCTTTCTATTCTTGTACAAATCAACACCAAATGAACAAAATGTTTGTGAAACTATATATTTTTTGTACGCTGTAGCCAATGGAACCAGGGTATAATTAGTTTGTGTGAGTGTAACAGGCAGAAGGAGGCGTGGTAAAAAGCACAGAAAGTCAG
Organism: Leucophenga montana; assembly: GCA_035044765.1. Taxonomy (NCBI): domain Eukaryota; kingdom Metazoa; phylum Arthropoda; class Insecta; order Diptera; family Drosophilidae; genus Leucophenga; species Leucophenga montana. The sequence goes on from JAWNNQ010000509.1 coordinate 225,428, forward strand.
CATGGGAAATTGAGTCGATTTAACTATATCCGCCCGTCCATTAGTATGGTTGTAGGAGACAAAAGATCTCAGGTACTATATAAGTGCTAGATACTTCAAACTTGAAAATTTACATTATCCTTAAACATTTAGATTATCCTTGAACATACGCAGATGTCATATATTTAATGATACAAATAATACATTCACATTAAAATTTTAATGAAAGAGCACAGTGTTTCTTAATGGATGTGAATTGAATGAATGAGAACATCATATTCATTCTACTTAATTCGAATGCTTGCTTATAAAGTTGAATGTCATGAATAATTGAATGAATGATTGAATGATTGAATGATTGAATGAATGAATGAATGAATGAATGATTGATTGAATGAATGAATGAATGCGATAGCTTCGAAAGAGCACAGTTTTTCTTAATGGATGTGAATTGAATGAATGAGAACATCATATTCATTCTACTGAATTCGAATGCTTGCTTATAAAGTTGAATGTCATGAATAATTGAATGAATGATTGAATGAATGAATGAATGATTGAATGAATGAATGAATGCGATAGCTTCGAATGCTATGAATGCGCTTTTTGTTAGGGTATTTTTTTTTCTCCTCTTGCTAGTTTTTGCAGTAAAAATGCGGAATTTCAAAAGAAGTAAGCGTGTTGAAGTTGTGTTATGTAGAGTATGGCAAATTACTTTTTACAATATAATAAATAAATGTATTGTGATTACTTTAAAATGAAGTAATTATGTAGTAAAAAGTATTTATTAACAGCTTATTTGAAAAGTAGTTATCAGTGCTCATTTCAACTCATTTCGACTCTTGTTCGTGAGCATAAGATCACATGTTCACAGCTCACGTAAGAGTATATGCGCTCCTTACAAAAATCTTGAGATTTGCAGTCGGAAGATGGTATGCTAGGTAGTCATCAGTTTTTTTTAATTAGAACACACATCCGTCAAACAGACCAGATGCTACCAGCAATAAGAACATGGCATAAATATTGAATAGTTTTTACAAACTGTTGCTCATTTAAACATTAGTACTAGAGTTAAATGACATTTAACTACCTGTGATTCAATCGCTGCTACTGAAAAATCACTGATATCAGCTGCTACTTATATTAGACGGGGATAGGCCTACAAAAATAATTTCACTCGGCTCTTCATAAGTGTGCAATTCTGAGCAAAAATATCTAAATGCCGACCTATTTTAGCATCTCTCACTCTGCTTATAATGGCTTTCGTTAGCAACTCTCTAACTACCTCTTCTTATATATAAGTGCAACTTTATTTATCTTTCCCAGTCATGCCACCTATCGCTATCAAGCAAACAAACAACAGTTTGACATCAGAAAGCCTTTGGCTGAATAAAGTCTTCGTGTTGATATCGCAAGTGATCGACAACTGAATTAATTCGAATATTTCAAACAATCGAATGAATGTTTCGAATATGCGCTCATTTATATTGAAATGATTTAATATTTCATTCATCCAAAGTAAATGGTAGTAAAGTGAACTGCATTGAATTAAATAAATGTTGACGTTTTAGAATGTCCTGCATACATGAATTGAATGTGAATGAATGAATACTCATAAATCAGCTTTAATGAATTAATTCACGCAGCAGTTTAGTATATAGCACCTTCATGTTTTCACACACATACCAACGAATGCTTGCCGAAATCGACTACATGATGCTACAAAGTAACAAAAATTAAAAAAAAAATTTCGTTGGATTAGTGTTGTATTTTGGTACACTATACAAATTATGACTCAGAAATGATACACACTTTGGGTGCTCTTCTTTTGGACAGCCCTGCTCTAAGGACCGCCCAGAAAAAGAGAGCGCCAATACGTGAGCAAATTATTTTAGAATAATTAATGCGCAGTTATAAAAGAGTTTTTCTTGGTGTATCAATTCTTTTTTTCTGTCTTTTGTTTTATTTGATTCCTCTTCTTTTAACATTTAAGGTATTGAAAAGAACATAGGTCACTGACGCTAGCCTACTTATATATAGATTTATAGTTATATTCACCATGCATTTCAAATTCAACTTAATGTGGAGAATTTATACCAATGTTAATCTCTCTGAGAACATCGTGGGAACCGACTGGATTATACACAAACATGTAACAATAGGTTTTGCAAGTCTCTTTGCTGCTCTCTTTTATGTTCGTATGTTTTCTATTGGCAGTTTCTGAATGTATCTTGCATCTTTAAAGAATCAGACAATAGGAATAACGCGCCCATGGTGGATTAATTTTAAGTACCGTATTCGCTCTGTTCCAACAATGATTAGAACGTTAAAGCGAGACAGAGATAGTGAACCAAACAAATTAAGAGAGTATTTGCACCGCTCTCAATGCCAAACGCCCGCCCTCCCATACCCATAGAACAAAAGGTAACGAAACATTCTCACACTTTGTTAATTCATTTTGGTTTTATTTTTATTTTCATGGAGACGTAAACTTTTAAAGTATCTCAAGTCGATTCATAGGTCATTGAAATGTATGTGACCCCACTGGATTTGCAGTGGCCTCCTGGTGGTGCTTCCTGTGTACTGATTGAACCCTTTGACGGCCACTGGTGCACCCGTGACCCTTTTACATTCGAACTTTTCCTGGAAAAACTACAGAATCGATTTTCCTCAACTAGGTATCATTCAATAGGAAATGAATGTGGCTGTTAAAAAGTAGTAGAAAGGGCAGGTTCAATCCTTCTGCCTACCAGATGACCCCAGTATAGAAAAACTTAACTTTTTCTCCACCTTCTTATTGCTGCAATATTTTAGAGGCGGGTTGAGCTACAGGCCCAAAGTTTATTGGAGAAAAAAAAAGTCGAGTCCACTTCAACTACCGAGGCGACCACCCCATCTGACTGTATACCAAACGAAACTAATCGCATTTACACCAATAAATTTTTTTCCGAAACATTTTTTTTTTTTAGTAATTTCCTAGCGGTTTAAGTACGATCCTCAAAGGGTTAACTTATCTACTATAATTCGGGAGTGAATTCGAGCATCCTACTTTATTTCTAAGCGTAAGTACAGTGTATTGAACTGTTGGGCAAGCTCAACTGTAGCGTTCGTACTTACTTTTTTACATTTTTGTTTGTCTTTTTTATCTTTTAGGTACAAAAACTTGAATTGCATATTTGATTTTTAGTTTTTATTCACGCTAGCGCCCATAAAACTGCAAAATTATAAGCCACTTAGCAATTTTAATAAACGAAATTCAAAAATAGCAAACTCAAGATCTCAGGTTTCACAAAACGATGCTTCAGATTTCTATTTAATCATTGTTATAATAATGAATCGCCAACATTGTTTGCCTTACCATTTGGCCATAGTCCAAATCTTTCGCCATATAAAAAGGAACTAAAGAATCTGTTTCACAATTCTTTTAACTATTATATGAAATTCTATATAAATGACCTCAAATACAAATGAAACGTAACGCAGCATGTCGCTTCTTAAAAAGCATCTCACAAAGGCAACTTCAAAGTACACTTTAAATTCTGCTATGCCAATTGGACGACAACGTTCCACAAACAAAAGTCAAGATGCGAATTTTATGCACAGTATATAAATATTTTCTTTGTGATTTTTGCCCTTTTGCCAATTTTTGTTAAAAGCATTTTGTTGTATAATGAATGTCTTTTTTTTTCTTTTCTTTTTGTTCCTTTGGAAAGTTTGATGCGCTTGTTTGCGTATAATTATTTCTGCATTGTTTGGACAAAGTTTTGTGCAAGAGTTGCGTTTGTATTAAAATTTGAAATATGTACACAACTAAAACAACTATATATACACTACAGTTTCCACACAATGTTTGAAATTCGAACATTTGTTTTAAAAGTAGCCAACAATTCCAAAATACTGTTGAACTTTATTCATTGCATTGCAGTACATAACATTAAAAATTAAACATTGTTATGAAAGCATATCGATTTTCTTAACTCTGTAACTGCATAAACTGTTTGTAAATTATAAGATGCAGTTTGCTTTAAATGCAACGAAGTAAAAAATAAACTACTTTGCATTTGCGCGCGAGTCATTAGCACGCCGATGTTCGCCTTATATTATTGCTAGAGAAAATGAGAGAGTGAGGGAGAGAGAGACAGAGAGAGAGAGAGAGAGAGAGAGAGAGAGAGAATGATATGAAAAGAACATGCACAGCGGTTAATAAGTACTTACTTTTCACACGCACGCTACATACGTCAGTTGTTACGTTCTGTGTGTGAAGATTGTTAAACGCTTTTACATCCAAAATATTCCACCGATTTTAATGAAAAATAAATAGGCGAAGGAGGAACAACCTTTTCACAATTTCTCCAACAAAAAACAATTAAACGAATAGCGTATTTAGGGGAGATAAAATTTTAGCAAACTACTTTGTCTTCACCTATTTATATATAAATACATATACTACAAGTAATAGAATATATTACAAGTTTAACTAGGAAAAGTATCAATGAAGATTTGTGCTATCTGTATACCTAGAAAAATATAAAGAAATACTTCTTGTTACTTGAACACTATTAGTCAAATAAAATTGGAGCAACCTAAAAGCAGTGAATTGTCTGCATTTAGACTAAGAAACGAAAAATAATCAAGTAATATGAGTACACAAATTTCACAAGTTTTATTAACAAAATCTTAAGAAAAAAAGAAAGAATCTACAATGAATCCCTCTTACTGAATCTCTTCATTAATCCCAAGAAAACAAAATATTAGCCGAGCTAGTAGCAAAAGTTTTTAACTTTTATAATCATAAAAACAAAGAGCGTTAGCGAACATTCCGCAAATTGTTCGCAAACGGACTCAGAAACGAGCGTTAGGCGAGCAAAAAGGCGAATGTAAGATAAACAGTCGCTGAATGTGCTTAAACAGGCTTAGAAACGAACGCTTTGCGAGTAAAAAACTAGTGCTTAAAGCTCATTCAGTAAACATTCTAGGAATAACAAAAAACAAGGAAAGATGTCTTTGGCACGCGATACAACAACAATATCAAAACTTTCTGCAATTAATCTGCTAAAAATTTTCGACTAATTTTCGTACAGCAGTTTACAAAGAAGTCGCTTTAAAAATAGTAAAGAAACCACAAATTATTTTTGTCTTTGCGACAACAGTCAAATTTATTCCAGAGAAACTCGGTGTTGAGCACTACGCGCATGGTGAGATGTTTCACCAGGAAATGAAGTTCATAAAGCGGACTATCCATGACAAAAAGTTTCTTATCGATTCATAGTTTCAATAACTTGCATTGAACAACAATATGGAGATACTTTGTATAAGGTGAAAATGGAAAATAGCTAAAAAGTCGAATTTTAGTTGTTTTTTTTTTCAATCATAATTTTGGAACCTATCCATAGATATAGAACGACATGTATCGCATTTTCTTCGTAAAAATTCTGTACCTATATATAAATACAAAACTGAGCAAATTTAAATGAGTTGTAATGATCCCTATGTTAAAAGTATACTTATTCCTTTCATTTTGGATATCAATAACTGCTACTCTAAACTTTAATATATATAGTATATATATACTAGCTGGTACCCGGATCATTGCTGCCCTTTCCCTTGCCTTTCCTTCCCCTGCCATTCCTTCCCATGCCAAACCTTCCCTTTGCCACACCTTCCCCATGCCCCTTTACTCTACTACCAGTCTTCTCTACTACCAGTCTTCTCCTTTCCCTTTCACCCCTTCACCAACCATACCTTACGCTGCCACCATTCCTTTCCCCCTCCCCTGCCACTCCTTACTTTACCACCCCTTTTCCCTACCCCTTCGATCCTATTCACATGTATACAACATTTCATCCCTATATCTTAAATAGTACCCAGCGAGTTGCTGCCATTCCCACTGTCTCCTCCTACCTTTACCACTCCATTAATTTATTTACCATCCTTCCCCTACCTCCCATTCTAATTCTCCTTTCCCTTTCCCTTTCCCTTTCCCTTCCCCCCTTCCCCATTCCCCTTACTCCCCCTCCTTTACCACCTCTTCTCAATGTCCCTTTCCTCTGCCCCCTTCAAGCAAATTTACATGTATAGGACATTTCATCCATCTATCTTAAAAGAAACCCAGCTCGTTGCTGCCCTATCCCCTATCTCTCATTTCCCTGTAAATCCTTCACCATGCCCTTTTCCCTACCACGTCTTATCCTATCAAATCTTTGCCTCCCGCTAGGTCTCATACCACTTCTTCCCCTACCCATCTCCCTACTTCCTTTCCATAGAGTCCAACTTCTCCCTGCCCCCTTTCCCATGCCGGATAAAACTAAGTTGTTTAAAGCTTTGAGATGATTTAATTAAAAACATTGCTAATTATAAAACAGCAAAAACTGAATATAAATTTTACGTATTAAAATAAGGAAAATAAATTTGATAGAAAAATCATATGACAGTTGTAGTCGGCCTATAAAAAAATGTTTTTTACAAAGACTGTGTGACACGAGCATTTTATATATATTAAGATTAAGATATATATACATAGATACATACTTTCATTAATATATATATATAGATATTTGACACGATGCTACTTTTTGAGCAAGTTTTTTGTTTGAAAGCGAAATATATTTGTAAAGTGACATATTGAGCAATGCTGCCAGATCATTGGTGTTTTTGTACAGTTGAGCGACTAAGCACGTTATTCTCCATAGCTACATTAACAACATGGCAACACCACAACAAAATAAATTGTACAGATGTTTTTAAAGCGAAATCATATTGAAGAAAAATTGGCGGTCGCAGCCAGCAGAGTCACAGATGACTGGCTCTGTGCAGTATCCGAGTTCCTCGCGTCAGCTGCCAATGAATCCAAATGCACGTGGTGCTGTACCAACATCGACGAAGTATCCAAGTGGTTCGCTGCAGATGTCAAAGAATCCAAATCAACATGGTGCTTGGCCAACCGTTGGTCATCCGCAACCAACTAACCCGCTAGCGGAACTAATGGAACAGATAAGTTACACTTCGATTGAAAGAAACGATATAGTCAATCAGGTGATGCAGCTAACGGACGCCCAAATTGCCGAGGTGCCGGCGGAGATGCGTGGCAAGATCCTTTTTCTCAAGGCAAAATTCCTAAGTGGAAGATTCAATTAAATGAGTAAAATTTCCTCTAGATACCTGAACTTCTATATATTTAATACTAAGAGTGTTATTAATTTATTTTAAAGTATAAAAATTGCATTCTAATTTTATTTATTTGCAAGTAATAAATTTAAACATCTTTGTTTTTCGAACTGTGTTTCTACTGAAACTTCAGTCAAATATAGAGTCCAACAAAGTTTCCATTGATGAGATGCATCCATCTTTTTTGCCGAGAAAATAAAATAAAATAAATAAAACACTAATTTAAACAAAAGTTTAAATTAGTGTTTTATTTAGGCACACTGTCAGAATGATTCGCAGGAAATATGACGCAGTGCAAAGCGGACACATACAGTCACACTTTTGGTGCTCTTCTTTTGGATAGACCTCTTCTAAATCAAGGCCGCCCAGAAAGCGAGAGGCAATAAATGCTTAGTTATAAAACAATGTTGGTTTTTCATATCCATACTTTCGCTTTTCTTTTTTTTAAATTATTTCATTCCTCTTTTAAAATTTTACGAACAAAAACAGTTGAGATATTCACAATCACAAAATAGAGAGCAGCTACGCGGAATATGCTATATTATTATACGATTCTGCCAAGGGTTGAATGATAAAGTGCAAAGAAAGATATAAATAAGAGAATGGATTAAACAAATTCCTCTTTCTCATTGTGTGTACACAGCGGCGCTAAAATAACACATTTTCATCGGTTGCTTATTCCTATGGCGCCACTCAATTTGCCTTGTTTCTTATTTATTAGCAAATTGAGAGAGTTGAGAGCGAGAGAGAGCTCAGATCTTTGTGATTGGCTGAGTGCAATACCTGGCTTTTAACTATCGTGGACGCAATACTTTAGAAAAAAAAATACATTCGTCCCTGCTGTTAAAAGAATTGTGCAAGTTTTGCGCTTGTCTATTTATATATAAATATAAATTTTAAGGGTATCCCACCACCAAAAGAAACAGATTGAAAAACAAAAATGTTTAAATTTATTAATTGCAAATAAATAAATTTAGTAAATGCATATAGGTATATTTATACTTTAAAATAAATGAATAACACTCTTCGTATTAATTATACAGAGGTTCAGGTACCTATGTAGTACTCAAGGCATCAAAGTGAAGATTTTTCTCATTTAATTGTAAGCTCCACTTAGGATTTGCGCCTTGAGGAAAAGTATTGCGCCACGCTTATCCGCCGGCAGCTCGGCAATTTGGGCGTCAGTTAGCTGCATCACTTGTTTGATTAGTTCGTTTCTTTCATTAGAAGTGGAACTACTCTGATCCATAGGTTCCGGTGGTGGGTTAGTTGGTTGCGGCTGACCAACGGTTGGCCAAGCACCATGTGGATTTGGAGTCTCTGGCATCTGCAGCGAACCGCTTGGAGACTGCATTGAAGTTGGCACAGCACCACGAGGATTTGGATTCACTGGCATCTGCAGCGAACCACTTGGAGACTGTAATAATGTTGGCACAGCACCCCGTAGAGTCGGAGTCACTGGTATTTGCCGCGAACCACTTGGAAACTGCGTCGAGGTTAGCACAGCACCCCGTAGAGTCGGAGTCACTGGCAACTGACGCGAGGAACTCGGATACTGCACAGAGCCAGTCATCTGTGACTCTGCTCGCTGCGATTGCAGCAATTGTTGTTGTATTTTTTCATGCTGCTGCATAAACATACCACCTGCAACACTGCTACCGCTGGAGCCAGCGCCACCGCCAGCATCACCACCACCAACACCTGGCACGAAACCCAACACCGGCGGCACTTCATTACGCTTGTGTAGCATACCCACGGCAGCTTCCGGCTCGACAATGCGCATTGCCACCAAAGTCTGCAGCATGGCATATGCCAATGGCGGATTCTGCAAGAACATTTCACGTGCTTGAGTAGGATTATTGACAATGCATTGCTTCGTCTCCTTCACCAGTTCGAACATCTTCTCCGGCGGCAATGAGGCAACCGTTTGTGCAATACGCTCTGGTGCTTCGGCCGGATCACAAGGTTCGCCGTAAACTTGCTCGGCTTGCGCTTCTTGCATCAGCTGCTGTATTTCCATGCGCGACTTCTCCGTGCAAGCGGTGTCCACGCGTAGTATGCGTCCATTGATTTCGCAACCATTCAGATTGCGTATGGCACTCAGCGCGGTCTCCTGGTCTGCATACTCACAGAAGCCGAAACCTTTGGGCTTGCCACTTTCGCGATCGAGGACAAGTTTCATCGAGAGTACCGGACCTACTTCGCTAAAAAGTTCGCTCAATTTCATTTCGGTTGCTTCGTACGGAATGTTACCGATGAAGACCGAGCACAAGGATTTGTCCATGATGCTCTGCTCTGTAGCATCTTTGCAAGCCATATTTTTATTTTTATGTATTTTAGTAATGAAAATTAATATTTATTTAAACAAAACGTGTTCGTCGTATGTGTGGCAAATTGAAATGGCCGAGTAATGAGAAAGTTCTTAGGGTTGTCAACATATTTAAATGTGAATTTGACAATACGATACAGTGTTGTAATACGTCATTTGCATAAACACTGTTATGTTATTTCCGGTTGTTCATAAAAGGTTAAAAAAAAGTTTTTTATAAATAACCTGAAAATTAATTAGAGAAACGCGACACCGTGTTTTTCATGATTCAAGCAGCAAAGCTGAAGCATTGCGTTGACCCTTTACTCATGAGAATGTATTGTGTTGTCATAATATGTATTGTAGAATATGAGATTTCTTCAGCAAATTTATTTCATTATATTAAAATTTACTTCAAAAATAATTAAGTTTATATTAAATACGTTAGCGACAATTTTTGAACTCATAGGGAGCAGATATTTCCATATGAATTCCAAATATATCAAGGTGGCTTCATAACTAAATGAAGCTTCCGTCTGACCAGCACTTCGAATTCAAATAAATATCAACAACTATAAGAATGAACTTGCAAGTTTCTGCTGTGGTTTTAACAAGTGACTGCTTCTTCATAGTCAGTTTTTTGTGGTATACTCATGAGTAAGTTCAAATCATAATCTGATCATACTCCAACCAGAATAAATAATTTGCAATGTTTTTTATAGCAGACTTTTATGCTTTGAAAGTCGATATTTTTCCCTCAATTTTTAGATAAACAGTTCACCACGCTATGCACGCTGTCATTTGATGAAATTATAGTGTTGCAAAGTACCATTTTCCACAAATTGTTCAGTGCAACCATATACAAGGTTGGATTCTAGTTCTCCGTAATTAAAAGGTCGGATAACTCATGGACGGACAAATATTACGATTTGTGTGCATCAACACTTGGAAAGCTGCTGAGGCCCAGTGCAGTACTTTGAAGTAACCTACCATGTGGACATCGCAGCTTTTGAGGAGGTAAGGTAAGCAGGAGATGGTATTCTGCATGACCAAAAGTAAATATGTGACATCTACTTGTATTACTATACATTGTCAATTGGTTTTTATTTAGTTTAAGCAAGATAATCTGATCAAAATAATTCAAGAATCAGCTCTATAAATCACTCTTGCTGCATGGGCAATGTTGGACAAAGCAGCTCGGAGTTTTCGAATTATCTTCAGAAATAAAGAAACAATGGCACATCTATTGTTAACGGTAATAAACGGTCACAATTACGATGCATGTGATATGCTTATGGAATGTAGAAGCTGTCTCAGCTCACTAAGCGAACCGCTAGGAAAAAGATGTCAGGGCAGACCGAATTTTGGATTCAGTGTATAAAACCAAAGCTCTGGCGAACTTTGTTAATGGATACTTAAACACATATGGAACTTTAATTTAAACTAAAGTAAATATTTCGATTTGTTCTGTATTTGCATGCATTTCTTAAAGAAAATTCCTACCAAATCTCCATTATATTCTGTATTTACATAATAACAAAACTTATGTGCAATAACAATCATAAGCATAATCTGCCGACTACAACAGCTGACAGTATCAAATTAAGCAAAATTAAATTCGAAGTGACTATTTGCGAGGTTTGCCCAAATAATATTTATGTTTTTTTTTTTTTTTTATATATATTCAGAAAAATGTATTGTATTTACTGATGAAAAGAACGCGTTTTGTAGAACTAGAAGCCTTACAAAAGGTTTGTAACGATATACTGAAGGACAGTCCAGCCGAAGGCAATCACTGCGTTTCATTGAACCAAATATTTTGACTGGAATCAAGGCATTTTCCCTTGTAATGCACTAGATCACTTAGAGGTGACACCGCTAGAAAATACCGTATTCCAAAAGTTCTGTTTACTTTGGAACGCAGCTTTTATGTAGCTACTCACAATTTGAGATATGACGCTGAAACACACTTCCTCTTATTGGAAGTGAAGTGGAACACTATATTTGGATCATGTTGACCGATTTCGCTGGAATTCTATGGATATTTTTCAGAGGTTAAACCGCTGTATACATTTTTTTATGAAAAAGACATTTATGACGAGACAATAAACCAATGAAACTTACAAGAAAGAAGAGAAAATATTAGTTTCGCTATAACCGATTCTGTACTCTTCACACGAAATTCAATTTTAAAGCGGTTAGCTCATAACTATCTGAAGCTTCCGTCCATTAGAGGCCACAATATCAAGTTTCAAATGCACATTTGCATCACTTTAAAGATAATGCCTTCAATATCTCCACTGAAGACTCAAAGCTTGTCATGCGAGTCGGAGGAGATATCTGCTCCCCCGAAATGGGTATTAGAGAGCTCTCTAGACTACCCGATCATTGTAGCGTTCACCGGGCAGGTTCCAGGAGTTTCTCAAGCTGTACTCATGCAACAAAGAACAAGTGTATATCTTCTCGGATAGTGAAGCAGCTCTCAAAGCGCTTGACTCATTTCACCAACCACTACTGAGTTTCGCAGATCTCCTAACGAGATGGCCGATCATTATGTTATCCATATCATCTGGCTACCTAGACAACGGAACATAGAGGGAAAATGTGTAACAGATAAATTCTACAGAGAGAATACCGCTGCCAGATTACAGTAGGGTTACCTGTGACTATTTGGAAGCTATGTATCATGTTAAGATCGAGCTGTATAGCAAACAGCAAATGGGGTAACATAAAACAGCCAGAATAGGTCACATAGCTCTATTCTGCTTTGAGCCTTTACGGTGCACTGCCACATAGTAAGATTAGGGTAGGAACTAACTCCCGAAACTTCTGCAGCTGCTGTGGGAATGCCGCAGCGAAGGAAACAGTTGAGCATTTGCTATGCCATTTCCAGGCTCTCAAATGCCATGAACCTTCAATCTGCTCCAACATTCGCCGTGTAAGCAAATCTTTCAACAAATAATTTTAACAAAAATTGTTCGTTATAGTACCCAATATTATAGTTCATTATTTGCTGAGCAAACCTCCTTAATGTGCTCAAAAAAAAAACTGCAAAAAAATGAATTTTCCTCCTTATTTTTTTTTTTCTATTTTGGCATTCACACAGACGAAGAGCAGCTGCGTCTCGTTGACAAATACAGTTTCGAGATAAAAACTTGATATAAAAGAAAAGATATTCTACACACACACACACACACGATTTCTAACAGTTAGTCACACACACTTGCATGCAAATACAAATACTCATACACAAAAACTACTCATAGCGAAGAAATATGAGCACGACAAGCATAGCAAAATTTTATGGCTGACTGCTGCGAATAAATGCGGGGCGTGCCAAGTTCCCAAACGCCCAAAAATGAAATAGTTTATGGGTAAACCGCAATGCGAAAAATGTCACCTCATGGCAAAAATGGCAGCAGCGTTGAACAACAACATCAGACTGTATAGTAGACAGACAGAGCGACAGCAGAATTTAACAAACCGACAAACTAACGAGCGACAGACGGACGGACAGATAGATACAGATACAAATACAAATACATAGATATGGATATACATAGATACACACACAGACAAACATTTATACACAAAGAGCAAGCAACTATAGCGGAAGCTGTTGTGCCGCCACCGGAAGCTGCCAATTCATAGGCGCCGCATACAAGTACAAGCAGCCGCAAAACCGGAAGTGATAGCTGCGCCATTTTCGAAGCAACACACAATAATTGATTTCAAAGTCGACATTTATTAAACTTAAAACTAGAAACGTTACTACATATACTACTTATGTATAGTATAAGCCTACTAAGACATATTATTATCCCTGAGCAATAATGCATTAAGCTTGGCCAGCCATTTTGTGCCACGTTTATGGACCACGCAATGGCGGTTCCGTAAATTCCTCATTCTTTGAATCACAGCGATTGGCATCAGCCTCCGTGGGCACAACATCCTTAGCCAATTCAAGTAATTTACTCAGCGGACATTGGAATTCACAGCCGGGCACAGTAAGCTTCTGTGCAGGCGCTTTGGGATTGTTGCGGAAGTAGATCTGTTAAATGGAGTTGAGAATTAGTTGAAATTGATTTATTTTTTATTATTATTATTAAATATGATTTACCTCCACATAATGTTCATCCGTGTCCTTGTTCTTGTGCAACTCAAAGATTGCCATAACTGAATAGCGTGGCAATTGACGCTCCCAGATCTTCAGTGCTGAAAGTATATTCACCACCGTCGAATCGTGCCCCGTGTAGATGTATAGCTTGCGTTTATCTGGCTTCAATTTGCCATCACGTTTATTCTGCATTTCGCCGAACATTTTCTTCAGGAAGGGTCCAGCTTTAATCTTTTGCAATTCGGGTGTGTAGACATTGTAGACGTAACTCTGTTCTGTCATGAATTGCAATTTCTCTGGGAAGTATTCCTTTGTCCACTCGGGCAACTCCAGACCAAACTCTTGCTCGGCGAGCAGTGTTAGATAGAGTGATTGTATATCTTCTGGTTCTGTGAAATTTAGGCCGGTAAGCGCTGTAAGATCTTTGTACATTGCCTCATAGGGTGCTATCTCTTCTTTGACCTCGGGAAGTTCGTAAACTTCGTGCAGTGCTTCGTAGTAACGTGGACAGGGTGTGCGCACTAGAAGTAGCTGTGGAGTAAATGAAATAAATAATGAATATATTATTTACTAGAGAGAGGCGGAGGCAAATATCATTCAGAGTTGATGTTATTTTTTCTGATTAAGTTGAATGCTCTAAACACTAAAATTTCTATTATAAAATGTTTGATGTTTAGGATTTGCAGACCAAAGCAAGATATAAAAGGGAACCAATCAAGGATGTTAAGAGAGTAAGGTCACCATAAATAATGCCGCTTTAAGGAACAACGTTATAAAAATAAAAAATGTAAAAATGGGGAGGTGCAAATTCAGAATGGTAGAGTTTTTTAGCAATTTATTTCCCTTGCTTTTTGTTGATTTTCATAAATAGTTAAAACTTTCACAAAACTCTCTCAGCTTTTCTAAAACCATGGTTTTGTATCGATTTTCGATATAAAAAAAAACAACTCTTAGGCGGACCATCTCTGATCAAAGTACTCGTTTTAATCAGAAGATTCCTCAACAATGTATAAAGAGAAGAGAAGATACATAAAAACGAAATCAGAATTGAATGGATGAATGAATGTCACTATGGATACTCTATTAAACTGCAATAAAAAGAAGTCTCTGTACCGACTTACAGCAGGATATCTTAAAAATTATTACCCAAAAAAATGAGCTACGACATACAGACAGACGGACATAGCTAGGTCGAGTCATCTAGTCGAGCTGATCAAGAATATACATGGGGTTTACAATGTCTCCTTTAATGCATTTCAAGCTGTTAGACAAACTGATACTACCATTTTACTGTATGTGTGAATGACATAGTGAGTGTGAACTACTCGTACATACTGAAATGAAATTGGGAACTCCCGCAAAAAATGTTCGTCTGCATTGGCTCTTTTAGAGTACGGGCTTTGAAGTGTAAGATAATAGAAGGGAAGAGAACTAAACACTCACTGTTCATCTACGAGCGTTTTTACTGTATTATGACCACCGCACACAGGCAACTTAGTTGAGTTGAGCTTAGTTGAGCTTACGAACTGTAAAGTGATAAGCTACGCTAAGCTCTCAAGTCAAATAATCTGGAAATGTGTGGAATATTTTATAACGATTCATAGTAAGATAACGTCTTGCCGCTTACCTAGGCTCATTTTTCCACAGTTGATCTCAACAAATTCAGCATACCTAGGTCTTTAAAAAATCCAATTGCAATTTAAAATGCAAACCTACGAGGGATCCTAATTAGTTGATTGAAAGATTGTTAGAACAAATTACACAAAACAAGCAGTTGTTATCTACTTTCAGTATTCCAATTAAACGTTTTCGACATACAAATAGTGTTGGGAGTTTTTAAGTTTTTTAAGTAAAACTTCTACGATATGACAGGTAACTCAGATCTTTCTATAACGGAAGTAACTTTTTCACGCGAAAATAACTTATACCAAAAAAAAAAAAAAATTTGTGATCATGCGTTAATGGTCATCAGCGGTGTAGATAATATATTTAACGTAAACAGTGAAGACGATAGAATATAACTAATATACATAATTTACAGTCCTCTTTTTAGCTGTTTATAAAAAAGGGTTTGCTCCTACTGTAATATGGCTTTTTATTACTCAAACAGTAAATTATAGTATGAATAAATACTTTCATTAAAACAATTTCGGAAATTAAGTCGAAGAGTCAAACAGACTTCAAAGATTCAACGCAATCAGCCCAAAATAGTGCCCATTCAGAAACACACTTTTAATTTCTTAATTTAATATAATTTAATTATTCATAACTCTAACTCACCGTATCCTCATTAAGTTCCTGCGAGAAAACCGGTATCGGTTGCCAATTGTATTTGCTATTCCATTCCATGGGCGTACCTTTGGGTGGAAAGAAACTGGCAAGCACTGTTTGCATGGTCATATGTGTACGTGGTACACCCGTCGCCTGTGCATGCACAAGCTGAAAAAAAAAACACGAAGTTAAAAGATTGAGTGATGCACTTAAGCTGAGCCATTTGTCTATATGTCAAATCGAAGTGAGAAGTTTGCCACGTCAACTGCAAAGCAGCTGCAGCATATGCATAGATTACTTTCTCACACACACAGTTACAGCAGAGATACAGCACAGATACTTACATCGGGACTGTAGTAAGGCGCTAGGAATTTGCCATAACGTTTACGCAGCCAACTACCAATGTTGAAGAGCTCGCGTTTGCCATTCTGCGTTGATTTATTGCAATTCACAGTCCAAGACGACACCAGCAAGTGTGGTGCAACGAAAATGTAGCGCAAAAAAAGAAAATGAAAATAAAAATAAAAAGAAAAAGAAAATTAAAGAAAAGATACAATATAAATGTACGCTTTTGGGAAAAGCCAGAAAAGCAGCGTGTAAGTGTATAAGTTGGAAAGAGGCAAATAGAAAGAGATAGCGAGATAATAATAAATGCATTCATTTTAGCAATTGCATAAACATATGTACATGTTAATGTAACTACAGAAATATACACGGAAGCTTGCATTTACACCCACTTCACATATACCTATAAACATATATACTCGTACTACGAGGTTTGTTAAAGTGTAACCCAATTGCCTATGTTTAAAATTCCAAAAATATATAAACGTACTAATTTTGCGCGATTTACAAATCTTTATACTAAGGTTGGCTTTTCATACAAAGTTTGCTACTTAAAAAAGTATTTTGCGACTACATTTTCTACCGATTTTTTTCTTTAGATTGGAACTGTTGGATTTACGATTTACTTTCTTAACTGCTCTATCGGAATCAACAGAATGATGAGTATGTATCATTGGCATACTAACATCCAGAACTAAGTATCTAATAGACCGTGCTGAAATCCTTGGCTCATGATAAATACGGTTTGTAACTGATTATGAAAAAAGTTCAAAGATTTCTTGAACAATCTGAATTGCAGTTCATCCCCTATCACTTAAGATGATGTAAGTTTTCAAATCAAAAATCTCAAAGTCTCCAAAAACACTTGCTACGACGGGGTGGACTGTAGAGTTACTAAGGCTCTTCTGCATTCAACACTTTGCCTCGCAATAGATATATGCTATTATTGTGATGGTTCCGAAACATGGTAAGCCGGAGAATCTTCTTATATCTTACAGAGCAATAAGTTTTAAACATAGTTTTTCCAGTATATTTGAAAAAATCAGTTCATTATCAAGTAACAGTATGATATTCCGGAACAAGTCCATCGAGTCGTTCAGCATGTACTCGAGTGCATTGAAAATGAGCACCACAGCTCTACACTCTTCTTGAATGCTCATTTGAATGTTCAGCAAGTATTTGAACGTGTTTCACATGAAGGATTACCTACTGCTTAAGTCGTACTTGCTTCGACTACAAATTATGTTCGAAATTCGAGATTATCGAATAAAAGCGGGTGTACCTCAGGGAATTGTTCTTGGATCTGTCCTGAATATGTCGTATCTACCATCCTCCAGTCACACTGTGCACAATGGTCGTTACCTATGCAGATAAAACTGTTTTCGTGGTAAGGTCAGCCAGCCCTTTTGAGGCGGTAGAGCTCTCGCAGGAGTTCCTGCATGGCAGAAGAACATGAGCCAAACGTTCGAAAGTGTCAGTAAGCCGAAGCACTACACTTATGTGTTGCCTAGGAGAAATTGTCCTGTTGTGTGTCTTAACAACTTGGCAATACTTCAGGTAAACTGTGTTCGGTATCTACCTGAATGCAGCTGGATCAGCGAGTCACATCGCAATGCATCTTTCTAAAAATGGTGGCTGCCGATTAAAGTTCGTAAGCTCAACTGGCTGCTGGTTCATCGATCAAGCTCAGTTTCAGCAATAAGTTGACTGTACTCTGGTTAATAGTTGCATCTTCTTGGATTTATGTACTGTCTCCAACATCAAGAAGATATAAGAATGGCGCTCCGCAGCATTGCTACAGTGCCGTGGTACATGCTTGATGCAAGACTTCACCGAAACCAGTGCAACTTCATGACTAAAAAGCCAATCAATCGATACATCAGCTACTCAAATGAATACACATCACTCACTGTGGCGTTGACAGCGAAATCGTACCATAGGGGACTGATCCAGTCAAGTCTGACATCGCTGTCGTACCAGATGGTATTTTAGGGAAGAGTTAAACAAACTATATGTTAAGCTTGAGTCTTAAGGTTAATCTTTTCTGTCGCTACCATTTACAACTATTGTATGTTCCATTGCTATTAAGTTATGAGTAAGCTTCTTACACTATTTCATGCATCTTTTCTTTCTTTATACGGTTTTCACTTCGCGATTTAATGTAACAAAAAAGGAATATTTTTTTTACTAAAATACGTTCAAATACTTCTCAAACAAACCTCTTAAACATATTCACTTTTGCATTTCAATTTATTTTAAAATGTTTTCTCTTTTGTAAGCTAAACTTTTTGCTTTCTCTTTCTTTCCCAAACTCATTTGTTGGCATCACTTTCTCACACATCCATAAATATGTATAAATGTAGTTACTCACATTTGTCACTTGTCCCCATCCGAAGGGATAGTATGTCTCATTTAAATGCGGATCCTTTGGATAGGTGTCGGCAGGCGTACGAGGACCATGGCGAAAGACCTGCAAGGAATGAAAACCGGGTGGTTAGTCAACAACACCAGATATAATTTTAATATTATGCAGCTGCAATATTTTTTATATAATTTTTTTCCATTTATAAACTTTTCTCGGTTTGCTAGTTGATGCAAATTATTTAATTGGCTTAGTTTCACATGGCAGATTTAATTTGTTATTCGGCATTTAACTGGAATTAATTAAAGGCTTATGATTTAAAGATACAATAATGAATACTATAATGAATGTAAAAGTCATTTGTGTATTTTACTTAAATTTATCTAGACTTAGCTTCAACAATATTTCACTTAAAAAATGTTTCTGAATTCAACTTCACCTTAAATTTGTTCAAATTTTGTGTTGCGAAATGCCCATTTCACCTCGAACACTGATTTAGCCTTATGCGAAACTATTATTAAAGGGAACGACAACTACGGCTTGATCTCATGATGCTCTTAATGAATTTCAGTGTCTTGTTATCACATCTGTGTAGCATGTAGTAACATTTTCAAGAACTGTATAGAAACAATGTGGAGCAGAGGTTGTACCATCAGAATTATGCGCTCTAGAATTTATGAATATCTAAAGAATATTTAACAAAAAATATTCCAAACCATTCAACTCTCAATTGGCAAGCTTTTGACTTGCAATGCGGTGCATGCTGAATAGAGGACAATAATAATAATAATATTAAGTGCGGTACAAAGGAACATCATTATAGGAGGCTATCTACTTCTTTTAATATAGACACTAGTTTATAATGAACTACTCACTAGTCCTTGGAGCCAGGGCCTAATAGCTAATAGCATATAAGCTCGATACAAATATAGTAATAAGAGCCAAGTGATCCTCATCCTTTAGATGAAGCTCACCCTTATGGATGTTCTCATTTGGCAAACCAGAGAAATTACGAGAACTAACCCAGAAAAAACGACCTGATTCTCTTTACGAAAAGGTACTATAAGCAACAACAAAGATGCCGCCAAGAGGATGTACAATATCAGTCTATAAAAACTAAAATAGCCCAGAAAGTTTTTGGATACTAAGAAGAAATTATTATGAAAGCTAAAGTATATCATCACGTTTGGGCCTGTTTGAAAGGAATTTGAATTTTGTCAACCTTAAAAATTGTTACATTTAGGTTGAGTTCTAGAAAGCTTTTATTGAAAAATAGTCCAAAATGATCAAAAATCTTATTGTCGTCATTTCAAGCATCGTCATTTTTTTTATTGAATAACATTATGTTTCGCATGCATCAATTACTCTACAAGTTCCTGTGGGTTGATCGCTGATAACTTACAAGACGTTGTGAATTACATACTACGAGTGAAAGGAAACATATAATTCTTGAATGTAAGCCAGACTTTGTTAATCACAAATTAATATACTACTTGGTCAGTTTCAAGATTATTAACTCAATGAATCTTATACAAATAAAAAAGTCGGTTTAAGGACGATAATTTTACGTGATAACGCCATAAGAAAATATTGATGAAAAATTGCATACTTTTGTGAATTGAATTCTAATGTAATTCCAATAATTCAATCAGTATAATTCAATCGTTACCAACAACATAGAGTGAAATATACGCTCTCCCTCTCTATCTCTCTCTCCCTCTCTATCTCTCTCTCTCCCTCTCTCTCCCTTTCTCTCTTCGACTGACCACCAGCAACTTTAAAAGCATTTTGTTGTTCTTTTTGGTACTCAAATGCAAAAGTAACTGTTATTGTCTTTTTCCTTGATCTATGGTGTGCATGCTTTGTTTACTTTGTACATGTATTTTATTTGAAACAAACTTTATTATACACTTATTATTATTATTATTCATACATTCTACCAAGTGCATAACGCACGCACCGCGCGCCAACGCACACACACACACAAGCTTTCAACAAGCCAATGCATCTATCGCTTGCTGGTTCAGGCGGAACGACACAATCGTCACATGTATTCATATGTGTACGATTACATGTGCCGCCTTTTGCTTTTCGTTCGTTTAGTGTCAGATATGAGTCATGCTTCTGCGCTAAACCAACCGATTTAATAGACGTTATCACGTCAATATACTATCAATACTCTTAATGTTACATTGCCCAACCCTGGTACAATTATATTTCACGAATTAGTTCACATACATAGGTATTATAAGTATATCTACGTATAAGAAAATTGTTTTGCACCATTACCACTAAACTATTTAAAATGCTCAATCTGAAATTCAATTTAAATTGCTCTCTCTTTCTATCTAAAGAACTAAATCTCTTTTTAATCAAGCGTGACACACTTATTAATCACCGCTTAAATATACTATAAAAGAAATTGTTGACTTGGTCAGTTTAGCAGAGATAGCATCTTACCTATCAAAAGCATTTAATTTATGTAGCGTATTAATATTTCGTCATACTGCCGTGTATACAAACAATCAACACTGTGAACAGCTGTCTGGCACATGTCTACATACTACTACATGTGTATACAATTTATAGATAAAGATAAAGCTTTACAAGGCCAACTTGAAATCGGAACCGACGACGACAACAATGCGGATCTCTGAGAATGTTGTACTATTTAATACTACTATAACTAAATACGAGTGCATGTGTATTAAAAGACCGAGAAAAACATGTTGCGCACGCGACTTATGAGTGCGATAAGACTCGTGCGAACTATGGATTGTAATATTACAGCTATAATTAAAAAAAAACACTGTTTGTAATAGCCTACAGGCAAACATGTTTCAAGAGATTGACTATATACGCTACATTTAATGTGTTAAAACTGGTAAAAAGTGTTTGTCAAAGAGTTTGTAATGCAGGTGTGAAAGTGTAAACTGCATGTATATTATAAAGTACATATAAAAATACACAAACAGTGCGTGGCAAGTATGTTTTTAGCCTAAAAAGAGCAGGCAATAAACCGCTCAATTCGAAAATTATACAAAAAAATTTTATTAAGACATTTTTTCGTTTGTTGGACTGGCGCCCGAGTAGGGATCTGGTTCTAAAAAGCGCTTGTTTTGAGCTGATAATTGTTAAAACTTCGAACTAGAGACTTGACATTTATATGTTTGTATGTACAATACACTTGTATTATATAAGTCTTATGTTAATTTAGACTGTATTACTAGATCGTTGCAACTTTTGTATAAAATTTCTTGAGTTATATAAATTCAAAATTCTTAAAAATGTATAATTTTATATACATTATTCAAAAATTTGCAACAATATTTCGTAACGAATTACTACAATACTCGTATAAAAGTTCATAGTAAATGTTTGTTGAAGTGTGTAAAAACTTCGACTAAGTCGTAAAGTAAGTGAGTCGCATTTTATTAAAGAAATCTCAGCATTTTTACCGACTATGCATTGTTTAGTTACTATTATTTTGTTCCTGGTGTAAGTACTTGTAGTATAAGAACGTTTTAATAGTTTATTTATAATTTTTTAGTTGTGCTGATAACGCAAATGAAGGTCAAGCTCGCGGCTGAGAAGGCAAACTAAATGTAATCAGTTCAATTATTTTACATATTAAGTACCTACATACACTAAAAAATCTATATTCTATTGTTTTAAAAACACACAAAAATTATATAAATTATTTAGTATCTATCATCAATGCAAGTAGCATTTAAAATATTCTAACGATTCGAGCGCTTTAAAAACCGATTTTAAAACTGGTATTTTGTATCTTGTAGATATGTACATAATTAGCTAAAACAACACGTTTAAATTTAGTTGTAGAGCTTCTAATCGCACATTTCAATTAGTATGTCAACAATTTACACACAGTTGTTTATAATTAGACTAACTTGCATGCATAAACTCACGCATAATATCAAAGAATTTCTGTATTATCAAGTTACATTGAACAAGGATTTAACTGTATCTTTTTACTGAAACTAATTAACTTTTGTGCTTATTTTAACAAATATCAATTGTAGCTATTTGTAATGCATTTACTTTTTTAAAGTATATTAATTCAAGAGTAAATGCTTTAGTAACAAAAGTAAATTTCAAGCAAACAAACTATGAGCTACATTTTCAAACTTCGTTTTAAGATACTACACGGCACGTTTATGCGCAAATGATGTAAGCAGTTGAAAGCAAACACTTTTTTTTAGCAAAATTATTAATTAATAACTATTTTTTAACATCAATATATGCGAGTGTATTATGATAATAATTATTAGTGAAAAGAGGATATTGAACCTGTAAGAAAACATATTGAGAAATCGGTACTAATTAAACAATACTATAATGGATAGATAGTTTTTTGTATACAATACAAGTTGAAATATCAATTTGAGCGAATCGATATTGAAGTAAAGAAGTTTTGGTTTTCAATAACTGTCTCTGAAACCATATAAAATTGTGTTGAATACTTAAAGAAATGGGTTCCATGCACAAATGAACCACTCTAAGTTATGATACACTGAAGTTTATTATCCTTGTTAACTTGCACTGCGAATTGTATTATTAATTGTGCTAAAATACGAGTAGAGCGAGTGGGACGTACAGATGAATACCTTGTTTTAGGTAATATTTTCTGATCTATGTATGTTTTTGATTGGGTTTATAATAAAATCGAAAATTAAGAAGTAGCATCTTTAGATCCCATGTTACTGAACTACAGTAGAAATGTTTATCACATCAATAATATAGATTTACCTAAGAACATGAAACTAACATTCGAATAAAGATATGCTGAAAAGTTAAGTTGGTAAAGGAAAAAGGCAGTTAAGAAAGTTAAGAGTTATGCTAAAACATAAATTCAATATTTTTAGGTTATAATAATTTGTTTGTTGTGTAACATACGCAAATTTAATGTGAACGACCTTTTATGGAATTGTTCTTGCATATTTTCGTTCCAGATTTCACACATATAAACTGTCAACCTCGTGCCCTGAGAGGACTGTTTTTTTTTTTTTTTGCTCCGCATTACGCAATTGTCGCATGTTTGTGGACCGTACATTTTTACTCACCTTTTTTTAAGTGTGGAATGCTACAAGGCACAATTCGTAGCAGACCACAAAAAAGTTTGCTAAGTCATTTGGCAGAGATGTTCCAAGACTTCCAGTGACTAGGACTTAATCAATTTTCATTGAGTTTACCATTACTAATGGATGAATGACACACGAATAACATGAGCATATATTTCCCACTACCTTTTTTATTAGAGTAGATCATCAGAAAATAGACAAAACAAAAATTCTATAAGTGCGAGAAGTTGAAATATAGTTTCATCAAAAACTGAAACGAAAATCAGGTGGACAAAAATGAGGAAAAATACCATATGCGTAAGCATGACAAAGAACCAACAGTTCGGCAAAAATAGTATATTTATGTATCTATATTTTTGCAATGTTTTCAATTATTTGCTCATTCGGTCACTCTTTAAGCAAAAAGTTTATTAATGCACCACAAAACTAGGAAAAAGAACAATAATGAATAATGCAAAGACAATTGCTTTGGCATGTCATGCGCAAATGGTGATTATACTCAATGCATGCATGCACTTTTAAAATGCTTTTCTCTATTGATTCTGTATATTTTAATGAAAACATAAACAAAAGTCAAGTGTGACCTATACGACTCGACGTGAAAAATGTTGTTGTATGTATGTATAGCTGTCCCTTTAGCACACTTAAAATCCCAAATAAAGTTAAGGGAAAAATATATGCTCATATGATTTGTGTGTCATACGCCCATAACAGCTAGTTTGCCTGCAGTGATTCTCAACTTTCATAATAGATATTTCGTTCAGTTGAAGGGCACCAATTTCGTTCGCTTTCTAACATGTATAGAGAAGATGGCATGTGTACTTTATTTTCAAATTTAGTTAAACAAATAGTGTTTATTTTTGTTACAATAATTCATTGCATCTGTCTTTCAGGGCTTTATTTCAATATTATGTCGAATATGCAATGAAGCATTTACCAATTGCCATATAAATGTACAGAACTCAGCCGAAGACTCCCATGTATAAAGATCCATTGCAACTCACTTTTCTAAAGAGATACATCGTAGCAATCGGGTATATTCTCTGGGTAATTGCAGCAGTTTGTTTAACAAAAATTTAAAACACTTCCACTTCATTTTAAAAATTTTCTTGAAAAGATGGACCCTCGCTTTAGGTACATCCCTTTCCCAAAAACATTCCACATCGTTTTCAAACACATACATATTGCCTCAAATAAGCACGCTTCTTGACGCATGTACGTGGTCTCAGCCACTTTCGTGAATTTCGGGATTTTTTTTTATAGACAGCCCTATGCTTCCGAATTGTTGGGACCAACTGACTTTACAAAAGTTATGAATTTTATCAGGCTCAAGATCATTTCAAAATATATACATCTTTATCCTATGAAGAAGGAACTATAACCACAACTTCTGTTCACAATGATTGAAAAGCTACGGAGACAATTGTTTCGCCACAAACCTACCAACAGTTCACTAGCTGATAGCAGTTTTTATAGATAGTCCAATGTTTCAAACATTTTTCACACATTTAGGTTGGAATACCTATGCCAAAATGAAGTACACGTTCGATAACATTACGATTCAACGTAATACATTTTAACGGAAATAATTACGATGGTGTTTGGATCATAAACCGTGTAAACTTGTGTAATCAAACAGAGTTGTCACTTTTTTTTAAAAGATTTCATTAAACAACTTTTATATCACATGCTCCGGTTTTAGAAACCAAACAAATTATTCGGAAGTAACCGTTCGGGTGAACGGTCCGCTACTCACTTTCCGAAGAATTTCACGACTTGAAATCACTTTGAATTGGTACTAAGTAATTTATAAACTCAAGCTTTGTTAAATTCCAATCGGAAATTCTGCTGAAAACGAAATATGGAACACTTTCGAATATTTAAATCCAACTAGAAAACCGTAGTACTGGATTATAACTTTAGTTAAGTAAGTTTAACTTAATTAATTTATATAAACCAGATTTAATTCAACGACACTTACCACATGCAATAGCTCCAGTGTAGACTCATCCGTTCCGAGATCGCTAATCTTACCGGAGAACACCGTCGTATGACCGAAGCAGAGTAAAATAAAAACGAAAGCGATCAAACCGCCCGTCATCGCTAGGCAAGGTTTACTAGTGAAATGCGAACGCGGCATTTTGGTAAGCGTGCTTTATATATATATATATATATGTATGTATGTGTATGTATGTATGTATGTATGTATGTATGTATGTATGTATGTATGTATGTATGTATGTATACTTTGTATGTAATGTATGAATGTGTATGTTGAGTGATGAGCGTGTTGAGCTTGATAGCAGCAGCAACTGTTGGTGGTGTTGGTAGTGGCAGTGTTAGTCGTAGAAGATGCTTAAGAGGGGGCGAACTAGCTGAAATGCGAGCTGACTTAGCTGATTTTGTTCGCTAGCTGATCGTGTCGTTTGCTTTTGTTGTTGTTTTTGTTTTTGTTGTTGGTAGGGCAATTTTACGATTGTTTTTTTGTTTTTGTCTATATTTTGTATTAGTTCTTTTTGTTTCTCTCTCTCTCTCTCTCTCTCTCTCTCTCTCTCTCTCTCTCTCTCTCTCTTTCGCACTCCGCCGCTCTGTTGTATTGTTTTATTTCTATTTGTACTTCTTATTGTTTTTTTTTTATTATTTTTTTTTTTTATTGGTTTCTTTCTATTGTCTTGTAAATTTTTTTTAACCAACTTATTCTACATAACACGTTTCAGTCTAATGTTTTTATTCGATTTTGTTTTGGTTAATTTTTTATGTTGTCTTTATTTTATGTTGTTGATCTTCTTCTTTATATTTAGGCTAAAAAAAGGAAGAAACAAATTAAGCTAATTAAAAAGTTGTTCAGTTTTTTGTGTTAATTTGTTAATAAATTTGTTTTATAATGAATTTTTTTTTTATACACAACGCCAGTCCATAAATTATAACAACTCACAGACTGTAATCAGCCTGAATTTAGATACTTTGTATACACTTCACACTCACTTTGAGCGAACGTCGAATCAAGAGACCCAGCAACTTCAAGAACTTGAATTCAAAGTTGAATAAAATATTTAAGTTGAGAAAAATTTTATGAAATCATATAGAAACTGTATTTTAAATATACAATATGTTTGTTTGAATGGTTGTAGAGAAGCGATTCCCTTAGTTTATCTAACGGCGGTGACAAGGAAATCTCTTTCGCACGAATTATAATCCAATTACAATTCTCAGCTGCCACGGAAATCTCTTTCGCTTGGTTCTAAGTCTCAAATGTTATTTAAAAGAATTGAGTAAAAACATCTCAAAAGATTTTTTTTAAATAGAGACCTATTACAAATTCAAAATTTAAGAGATAGTAACATTCGCTTATTCTTTTTTAGCGTAATTTAAGTGCACTGAACACGAAAACGATTCCATTTTCTTTTTCATTTATGCCATTCACAAAGTATATTTGAGTCTTACGATATATGATTTTACGATCGAAATGAACTATATGTTGCTAGAAAGGTGACTAAATTATTCGTCTAATAGGTTTTTATTTGATCTTTTCGCTAAGAGCTGAGTAACAGCTGATGAAATTTCAAGTTTCATGCAATTTTCAACGAATTTCAAACATTTTGCTTATTTTGAGTACATTTTTTCAACAACAAATAATTCCAATTCATTTCGTTCGGACTTGCTATTCACACAGTATGCTAGTTTAAGCAAAATCATGCAAAACACAGATACAACGTTATCTAGGTGGCTGCCCCCAAAGAAATCAGTAATCAGAAATCACCCAAGTTACACCCAAAGTATATGTTTCTTTTTTTATTTATAAATTTTTTTTTTTAACTAACTAATATTATTAATTTAGCATTTTGACAAAATCTCTAGTAAAATTAGGCAGCGCACTGTACGTAGCCAAATCCAAACGAACAATGGAGTCATAAAATTGTGTCAAATTGAGTTCGAAATTATTGTTTTTCGCTTTATTGAATAGTTCATTACTTTACGTGTAATATTTAAATATTTCTAATCTCATTTAATTGCGTTCTAATTCTGAATTTGCCATAAATGTAAATGCTGTTAGTTGGCAAGTCGACGTTTAAACATAGTGAGTACCGAATTGAAGAAGTGGAATGCCTTTGATATTGGAAAAAACAAAAACTTAAATTATGGCTTATGTGCCGTCTGAACACTACAAACGATCGGCTACGATTCTAAAACGCTGCCGTTGTAATTTCATTTCCTACGAATGAATTTCAATATAAAATCAATGCGAACGCAATATTTGTATGTTTTTTATTTACTTTTGCGTACTACGAATCTACACAAAGGAACAGTTAAAATTTGACAGTCACAGGCAATCGTAACACTATTTCACACAACTGAGTTGTCATACAGTTTGATAAATTCAGCGAACAAAAAAACAATTTTAAAAACTATGGTTTTTTAGCATTAAAAATATAATTCCAAATATATATCTATTTTACATCCAACTTAATAACATTTAAACATTTTAAATTTGTTTATCAACATCAAAAACTGTGCTGAGAATAAATAATTAACTAAATTATTTTGAGTGCTGACAACCCTTTGAAGGTAGTCATACTGCATAGTCATTAGTACGTAACAGATTCGGACATAAATATCCCAAAAAAAAAAAATCTCTCGAACCTATCGAAAACAAAACCTCTAGAATTTTCTGTGTCACCCCAATAGAAACTGATTCATACACGCTATAATTTTGTTTTGGGTTGCATACAACTAAAACGTTCTCTCGGTGCCATATTTATTCTTATAGATTATGATCTGCTGAACTCGAAATTAGGCTCATAATATTTTTGTATAACTACGATTTCGCGGTATGAATATTTTCATTTTTTTAGAAGGTGTATTTACTACTATTTCTGTTAAATCTTTTTGTTCATATAATTGCAAAAAATAGAATTCTTTCAAGTTTGGTCAGTTTCATAAGTTTTGAGTAAAGAACAGACCTTTACCTAGAAAATAAGATACATTCGAACAAAATATCTGTATAGGTTTCACAGTAATGATTTTACAAAAAAGGCACCAAAATTATTAGATTATTTTGCATTGTTGGTTACACTATGTAGATAAGTTCGAAAAGGTTTGTGAAAATACTATAAAAATCAAATCGCTCGAAGTTCTTGTCATGATTAATTGGAAAAAAGTCGATATTTCCCTCCCATATTATGTGAATATATGAATTGAAATGATAATATGTTAGCGTCGAATTTGAATTAAGGGAGGCTCGCCATCTTGCCGCTTTCAGTTTCCAAGTGTGTTAACAGTGCAGCGCTGAATGCAGATTGCATGGAAAATATTTGAATTCCATTAGTAAAATTGTTTCTATATTAAAAAATCTGTGTAGTTTGTATCTCGCTTTGTACAAATATTTCACCAGTCCCCTCTCTCTCCATACATTTCAAAATTTCAATTAATTGCAGTGCACAACAATATGTATGTACTTATGTATGTGGTGAAAATTAAAAAACAGCAGAAAGAGTTGAATTTTAGTACTAATTTTGAAAAAATCATAACTTTGCAATCTATTCTATTGCTATGTGCCTCATTTTATTAGTAAAAGGACGTTACTTACATAAATATACTAATGCGGGTGATCCATCAACTTTTTGGGTTAGCCTCTATACTCGTACAAACTTTCCACCCATCTTTACGAGTATGTTTTACAAGACGATTTAAAATTTTGTGTGAATGGTTTTAAAGCTTCGGTTAAAGTGAAGTTTTTATTTTTATACCATTTACACATAGTGTGAATTAGTATTATCAGTTTGTCTGAAAGTTTTTAACGCATTAATTGAAGCATCGTAGACCCCACACAGTATATATATGCTTGATCAGCACTTTTTGGGGTAGCTCCCATACAAACCCACCGCCCACTTTCTACTTTTTGTATGAAAAATATTTTTATTGTAGTCAATATCAAATTAATAATTGATATGGTAACTTTTAGTAGACGGATGCTTGACATATACATTAATAAGTAGGACCCGCCCATTGTATGTAGTAGCCTCCATACACACCTACTTTCCACTTTTGACTTTCTGTATGAAAACAGAATTCTTTATTAAAGTCAATATTAGGTTAAAATGCAATGTGGTGTCTTTTTATGGTCAGCCGCTTAACATACATAGGCTAACGGGCGCGCCCCGCCCACTTTTTGGGGTTGGGGCCCCCATACAAACCACCGTGCAATTTTGTGTTTTTTTTTTATGAAAAAAATCTTCATTTAAATCAATATTAGCTTGAAATTTGATTTGTTGCATTTTAATGTAGAACCGCTTCATATACATATACAAATGGGCGTGTCCCGCCCACTTTTTGAGGTAGTACCATATAAACCCACAGCTCACTTTTATGCAATTGTATGGAAAACCTCAATATCAACTTGAAATTCGATATGACGGCATCTTACACATCTAAAACATCGCTTCATACACATCTACCGCGTGGCGTGTACCGCCCACTTATTGGGGTAGGCCCTATTTAAACAACCACTTTTATGTTTTGCAATACTATTTAAGTTTTCGTGTGGAATGGGTTTAGAGCTTCGGTTCATCCGAATTTAACGATTTTTCTGGTTTTCAACTTCATTCCTACAGAACAACCATCACAACAATATTTTATACATATAGGTTCAATAACAACTAAATCTTAAGAACAACTTGTACGAAGCAGACAAATACGTCGTTTTCAATTTAGTTAAAAGTTTGTTTGTTCATATTTTAGCGCGTCCGCAAATCAATGTACATACGCCGGAGATACATTTGTATATTTTATAGGTACTTCCTTTGAAATTTTAAACTTTCTGCAAAATGATTTTTATTGTTACCGGCTTTTATGTTTGTCTTTTAATTAATTTAGCAATTTATATTGCATTTCTTTTTTATTATTTATTTACTCTTCTTATTGTAAAGTTTAAAGAACGCCGATTTTATGATGTGTATTTCATATAAGCATGACTAGTCGCGACCGCGCGCTCTCTCTCTCTATCTCTATCTCTTTCTCTCTTTCTCTCTCTATTCAGATACCGTTATGCGTTTGTGGTTATCAGCTCGTGAGTAACGCGTGTGTGCGTGCGTGCGTGCGTGCGCTCTCACTCTAACGCATTCTTTATTACACATGCACTATCACTCTCTCTCACACTTATTTAACTGCACCGTTAGACGGTGCTTCAGTTAGTACTGCAGTACACACACCTAAAGCTCTTTAAGGTCTACATCTAACTGCTATAATATGTATTTCTTTTATCGTATTTTGAATCGAAATTGCTACGCTCTGCAGTATTATCGTTTTCACTCAATTACACTCACTTGATATATATTTTTATAATATTAGTAATAGAATTCTTGGTATCGTTTGGTATATCTGTTTTTCGCTTTACTTATGGTTTTTATTATTATTTATTTTTCAAGTATCTTTTCATGTTTTTAAAAGTGTTCTTCTTTCTTTTTTTTCAAAGATGTACTACTGTCCACAAAATGCAACTTTCGCTTTCAATGCTAATATTATGAAAACTTTTGTAAGACTGCGCGTTTTTTAATTTATATAAATTGGTTTCCACTTATCTCTACTATAATATCCACACATTTAACGTTGAATCAACAACAACAACAACAATGACGTCGCAAAGCTTAATTTATGTAAAAAATTCCAACAGAAATTTCGGCAATAAATCTTCAAGGTTTGCATTTTAATCATTTACAGGTTTCGCGCGTAATTAGTAACTTTAATTTTAGATTTATTTTTTAAATTCGACAAAGCACAAACACAAAAAATCGAATAATTATAAACATATCTCACAAACACGATTCATTCTGTTTCAAACCATGCAAAGTATCTTAAAATGTATCTTTAAAATGTTTTTTTTTTTTTTGTGAACTGTCAACCGAACCACCTTCGTTCGCAGCACGGAAGCACACTGTCTGCCATGCCATTCAATTCTTTTATCAAGTCGATTGGAATTCTTTGCCAGCTTTTAATTTTATTTGCTGTATTTTTTCTTTACGCATATAAGAACGTTCTCATATGAACTGACAGCGCCATTTAAATAGATCGTTAGTTTTATAGTTTAGTAGATGTAGCTCATCTGCTTTCTGTTGGTTGACACTCGCTCGAAATAGTTTGCTTGGCTTTCAAAACACGAGAAAAAAACTAGCTCTATTGAGTTGTACTCATATAATAAATTAATATGAAGCTATTATGTAGAATATAGGTTTAAAAATCCATTGTGTGTGCGACAGATCAGTGATCTGTTGAGATTTTTGTATACAAACAACAATAGAAAATGTTGCATGCTAAAAATTATGGTGTCTAGTAGTATTTATAATCAAGGGTTACAAATAGCCGTCAGTTTAACATGCATTTCTTACTTTATTGACATGTGATAACTCAAGTTGTATTTTGTACTCTCATTATTTGTCAAAAATAATCACTGTTCAAATACTTTCATACCTAAATTCACTATGAAATAATTCATACATAATACGAGCATAGTTCCAGAAGTACTCGAAATGACAACGAATGGCGCTTGTAGTTTTTAAACATGTTCTACTGCCAAATTTTAAGCAATCTGCATCATTCGATTTGTATTTGACAGCTATTGAACGCAGACATGAAACAAAAAGAGAGAGACAGAAACTAGGTGGGTGAAACTGACCTCAAATGCAATCGTGTGACAACTTCGATGTAGTGTTACTTATACGTTCAAGTGTTTGTGCTATTCCATTACCGTGCATGAAACATGATTCCACTGCTATACGTCAGCTGTTAAACAGTAGTTAATACAGATCGGCGCGGAAATCTTCCTATCCGTCTGTCTACTGCTCATGTCTGCTTTCAAAGCCTATAGAACACAAACTTAATGATGCAGATTGCTTAAAATTGTATCGCAGTCTAATGAAAAGTGTTACTACTCAAAAAAAAAATAAAACAAAAATTACCATTCGAATATACGACGGGTAGTTTTGGGACTATCCTCAAAAATGACCAATTTTTCTTAACTCAAGACTATACACCCTGTAAAAAAAGGAACAAGGGTATAATATGTTTATGCGAACGTATGCAATAAACAAAAAGAAGCGTGGTAGACTCCGTAAAGCATATACGAGTATATTCGTCATCAGCATCGAAAACTGAGTCGATTTAGCCATGTCTGTTTGTTCGTCCGTTTATCTGGATATATGAGACTATAGATCTCAGAAACCATAAGAGCTTGAGCCTTCAAACTTGGACATTTAGATTCTCCTTGAAACTATGCAGGTCGAGTTTATTATTTTTTTGTGGATGGCACGCCATCCCGCGCACAATGCAGCCATTTGACACGTATATGAATAGTTTTAAAGTTTTTCTTTTTAATTAATGAATTTATTTTTAAGTCTGCATAGTCGTGTCGTAGTCGTAGTCGTGAATACACGACAGCTCCGTTCTTACTGGTCTTAAAATAATATACACAAAACAACCACCTACTTTTCAAATCGGATGAACACATAAAACACCAAACAGTACCTTGTAGTTCGGCCGCACTATTGCGGTACTAGTGAATTCACTAGCCACCGGTGGCGCATAGCAGTTCCCTGCATATACAGCCATTGACTGATGAATATAACACGTTGATGCAATAGAGAGGGGTCGACCGGTGGCAGACCTTTCCACAGCTTCTCAATTGTATCATTTGGTTATGCCTTTAAAATCCGATAAAGTTTCTGAGCACCTATCGCTTGGCTAAACAGTCCACTTGCTTATTGCTCTTCTGTCTTCCATAACCTGGTATCCAGTATAACACAAGTGAGTTACTTTTACCTAGGTCAATTAGATGGTCTACACATTGGTGATAGAAGTGCCTTAAATTCACCATAACTATATAAAAGCATGATTATATGATATGTCTTTAGTTTGTCGAACACATTCTATAGTACATATCTCTATGGTACGGATTTCCGCTCAAAATATGCTTAAAAAGGAGCTGATTGGTCAGTTTTTTTGAAAATCCCGACTCCTGTGACATTAATAAACAATACTAACCCTCCTCAAAATGTATGGGGACTATACTCTTGGACTGCCGGCCACTTAAGTAGACCTTGAATTTCCAGTCAAATGCTAGATTTGTTGGCACCTTATTATAAAGAGTGGTAGAAAAGCTAATAGTACACGAAGAGCATTCGTTGGGGCATCCATGTACTCATGGCTCCACAAGTGCCCGCACACACCATGCGGTACGGCTAGCTTAAATCGTTTACTGGCTTGTGTTGTCCAACCTTATTTTAATGACCAATAGATCATTTAGCGATTAAACCACCAGATCTTACGAAATAACCATAAACAAACAAAAGAATGTCAAGAGCATCTTGTGTTCTTTGACAAGACAAACTTTATCTAGTCAAGTCTTCAATTTATGAGTTGTGTGAATTGGTACCCCCAAACCTTCTGCCTCATTAATATTGAATTTCCTTTTCTGGGTAAAGAGGATCAGGATGGTTACTTCAGTATTGAATCACAATGCATTGCTTTTAAATTCATCATCCACTTTTTGTATATACGTGTTTAGGGCTTGTGGCACTCAGCTAGGGTTTACTCCTCCTAACTGACGATGTAAATAGTAAGGTTGCACTGATTGCTGAAGTGATTGCAATAGTTAAACTAATGAAGTAGTTCATCAATATCTAGACCCATAGAAGTGGTCCGACATAGTACTCTCATCCTGCGTACAACCTTTTGTGGCTTATCAACCTGATTCCTTGTTATTTGAGCAAGGATGTAGTTCATTTTATGATCATTGGAGATATTTTTTTCCAGATCATAGCATTGTCTAACGCGTCGTATGATATGTTGTCATATGCACCTGAAAAGTGTCTAAAGGCATTGCCATTTAGATTGCAAGCTAGCGCAAAGGGACTGGTGAAGTGACTAACCACCAGTGGTCAGCTAATGCACCAGTTTGACTCGGGTTGACTCTCCACCAGCCGAACTGCAGCTTGTCAGTTGCGTACTAAGCTTGGTCGATCTAGAAACCACGTATCCTATCCATATCCATATCTTATAATTTCTACTTTGAAACCACAACAAATTTAAAATTCTCGCTTGATTATATAATATGCTTTATTTCGTAACTTACTATGAATATTGATACAAATTACATACATTAAAATAATACTTTTAAACATTTCTTACGCACTACTACTAGCACTTTCAGTACTGTGCGAATTTTCATGCGATTCTGCACTATAACTTTCTGAGCTGGAGTACTTCTTGTCAACACGGCATAATTCATCATACGGACGATCGGGCAGCACATGTGATGTTAGTTCTATCAACTGGCTAAGTGGACATTGAGCACTGCAATCGGGTACGATTAGTTGCTTTCGTTCGCCATTTGGATCGTTTTGGAAATAGATCTGTAAGTATACATTTTGCTTTTAATGAGAACACTTTCCAAGTAAGTTACTGACTACAAATTACCTCAACATAATAAGCACCCGTCTCCTGATTCTTGTGCAATTCAAAAGCCATTAATGCTGAGAAATTCGGCATTTGTAGTTTCCAGACATCCAACGATGATAGTATATTCGCCACTGTCCAATCATGTGCACAATAGAAGAATGCTTTTCTATCCGCCGGCACTAGTTCACCTTTAATCTTCGCCTGCATCTCCATAAACATTTGCGCTAAAAAGAAGCCACCCTTTATGGTACGCATCTCTGTGGTATAGACATTGTAGAGATAAGCCTGCGCAGCCAAATGGGACATCTTTTCGGGAAAATAATTCTTAGTCCATAGCGGCAGCTTTAAGCCGTATTCTAACTCCGCTAGAAGCGTTATATAGAGCGAGGCTACATCATGTGCCGTTGTTATATTCATGCCAGTTACAGCGGTCAACTCTTGTAACATCACAGCGTATTGTTCATGCTGCGCCTTGACCTCGGGCAAACTGAGCACCTCGATTAATGCATCAGCATAGCGTGGACAGTTGGCAGTCTGACGTAGACGCTGTTGAAATTTTTATGAACTGATTTAGTAATGATTTAATTTTAGATAGTGTTCTGCACAATGCTTACATAATCTTTATCTTCAGGTTCTGTAAAAACTGGTATCGGTTGCCAGTTGAGCAAATAATTCCATTCCATGGCTGTATTCTCTGGCGGATAAAGACCTGCCATCACTAATTGCATGGACATTATAGTGCGCGGTGACGAAGTGGATTGTGCGAATAAGATCTGTTAGAGCAATCAATGGAAATTATAAATACATAATTACAATAAAAAACAAAATTGTTGTTATTAAGTTATTTCACATAAAATGTACATTTTAATCAACTATTTCTGCAAAAAATAAAATGTAGGGTGCATAAATTCCAACAACTGCTTAAATTTTATGCATACGAGTATATACAGCTTAATCGTTGCGTTAAGCTGGCAACGTTATTACGCGCATGCAGCATTGCCATTCATTCGTACTGTACAGATGGAAATTGCATGTGTGAAGCAAGATATATATAGTATATAGATATATATAGTATATAGATATATATAGTATATTCGAGTATAGCGAACAACTGAAGACTATTTTTCACATGTATTATTTTTATGAAGGCACTCCTAAATGAAAGTACATTCATAACCACATGAATGGTTTCTATATTTAGAGTTATTAAAAGTATACAGATTAATTTTTAGACAAATTCTCAGCAAATTGACGTAAATATATTAATAACTTCCTTGCTACTCATACTCACATCATTCTTATAGTGCGATCCCAATAGGCTGGCATAACGTTTCCGTAGCTGTTTGCCAATCTTGTACAGCTCAACTTTGGCTTTCTGTAAGTTATTAATTTAAATATCAAATTAGTACAAATAGGCTTCTCAATAAAACAAATCCTTAGCTTACATTTGTCAACTGTCCCCAGCCATAAGGTTCAAATGTATTATTTATAAATGGATCATTCGGATAGGTATTTACAGGCGTACGTGGTCCATGTCGAAATAGCTGAAATATATATAAGAGTTTTTTAATAAATCTTTTAATATATATGTGTGTGTATATACCAGATCTTTGTATCTAACTCTGCATTCAATTTCATATTTAATTTCATTTAGTTCTAATTACTACTTGTTCTTAAGTTATTTGCATAAAAATAATGTTTCTCACATTTGAATAAACAGTTTTCTAGATCCGGTTTTATGTAGTTAAGCTTCACTTCAAACAATGCTATTATTATAATAATAAAATTATATTCATATTTAATAAAGAAAAAAGCTAATCAAATTGAACTGAACTGAACTGAACTGAAGCCCATATAAACAATCGTGTTATAACGGGTGTTTTTTTTAAACGTGTGGTTTTCAATCTGGCAACACTATTTTCGGCAGCTGTCACTTGATTTATGTTCAGTTTGGTTTGCCATTTCATAATGAATAGACTTATTTCGGCACAACGTTTGCAAATCGTGCAAAATGGACCCAAAATGAGATGGCCGATACCGATACCGATTTTCACAAGAAAATTTTGTTCAGCGATGAAGCTCACTTTTTGTTGAATGGGTACGTTAATAAACAAAATTGTCGCATTTGGAGTAATGATAATCCACAAGCCATTGTTGAGACGCCGTTACATCCTCAAAAAGTCACTGTTTGGTGTGCTCTATGGGCAGGGGGAATCATGGGTCCATATTTCTTCAAAAATGAAGCCGGCCATTATGTTACAGTCAATGGGGAACGCTATAGAGCTATGATTAATGACTTGATGAAAACCACACGTCTAAAAATAAGCAACCGTTACAAAAGTCTAATAATTCTTGAGACTTAAAATTTTCTACTGCGAAATTTTAGCTTCGTAATACAAACGATCTCTCTGTAACTATGACAAGCAGCTACCTGTATACCATTACAATCGATAAATTATTTGAATACAGCATCTTATAAAACTTTGAACTACAACAGTATAAGTATCTAACCTTATTGTCATGGTGCATAAACATATCAAATTGTTATCAGAAGAAATATCATTTAAGACATATTTAAATCATATATATATATATATATATATATATATATATATATATATATATATATATATATATATATATATATATATATATATATATATATATATATATATATATATATATATATATATATATATAATCATCCAATATAACTAAAGTATAACACAATATATAATAGTTGAATTCGCTGGACAGCCATTATCGTTAAAGAAAAAGTTCTTCAAGCATCAAATTATCAATAGTTATAAATACCTTCTAACAGCACTGATGTAATAGACATGGTTCATATTTATTCATTTATTTACGGTGTGCATCTAGAACTAATGATAAAGAAGATTGTTCTGCACTATATATATTTGCATACGTGTATATTATGAAATTATTTATTTGCTGCCAATTTGAATATATGTTTGTTTGCTCTATAGAAAGTAGCAAAGTAATACTAATCTTGTTCTCCAAAAACAACTCTAATTTCAGCAAATAAGTGTGAATTTCTATACACTTTATATGATTCCATTTTTAAAGTGCACAGTATTGAACAGCAAATTTAGGAACTCGTCTGTAGTCACTAACTGCTTTTAAAAGTTCTGTCGCGCAGATTCTAGAGTCAAGCTGCTTTTTGAGATTAGTTTAATGCGGACAGGACAACAAGTTTAATTGACTGCTAATTAAATCAATTTTTTCAGATTTCAACCTCATCATGCATCGTCGTCATGACTTAACTTCAATTTTGTAAGAGTTCTTAAATATTTTCAAATGTGTTTAAAGTGAGAAGAAAGTTTTAGTATTAAACCTATTCTAAATGCGACACCAAGAGTATTAATTCGGAAATAAACGAAAGTACATAATGGTGTCCAGACAAATAATGACAATATCCACTAGTCTCGACGAGCTGCTCACGAATATGTATATGCATAATGGAACCTCCGACATCTACTTCGTTATTTTATATGTATGCAGTTGAGATTAAACAAAAATCGGTCTGTAAATTTCTTGCGTAAAGCTTTGTAAGAAGACAACGGAGATTTCACAAAGTTTCTTTATACAAACTTCATTAGTTTAACAATACTGCTAGGTCTGTCTAAATATTGTTACGAAGATGTATTATGATTTTGATGTTACGACGATTTTTGGATAGTTATGGACTGATATTATCTCAGTAAACATAACTCAGATGCATAAGTAAAACATAAAACATGCAGGTACTATGAATGGAATTAATTAAATGTGGTTTTTAAGCGTTATTGAATTTTCGAAATAAACTGCTAAGTATTTCTGCTGGTTGCACAGTTTTAGAAAGATATAATTCATGCGAGAGATGATATATCACAGCAGCTACATGTGAATTAGAGATGAGCCAATCTCTTATTGGCTTATAAGCTTGATTCAATCACAGGTAGTGAAATATCGCTCAGCTTTAATGTGAATAACAGCCAAAGCACGCCTTCCATTTACACATTCACAGTAGATTATTTTAAAACCAGAATGTTCCATTGAATTTGGCTCATAACATTGCTCAGCAATAGTTTTGTTGTCGATAACAAACACCATTCACGGTTTGTGTTTGACCTGCCCCATTTGCGCCCCAAATGCGACAAACTCTGCCTGTTAACGAACTCTCTTCGCTGTGCATGGTCTGTAGGCTTCAGTTCTTGAGTCAATTGCACTTTGTACGCATGAAAATGCAAATATTTTGTCAAAATTCGCTGCATAGTGGATCTGGAAACACCGAGTTACTGTGTTCGGTGTCGAATTGAGGTGATTGGATTTGCAGCGACATTATCACGCACAGCTGCGATAATTTCGTTTGAACGAACTGGACGAATATGCTTTAATGGTTTCACTCCAATAACAGACCGTTTTTCATTGTATTTTTTAATTAATCTTCGCACAGTTGCTTCATTTGGCCCATTATGAATACCCCAAATTGAACGCAGTTTGCGAACTGTGGCCGCGAAACTTTCACCATTTTGATAAAAAAATTTAACAATGAGAATGCGTTGTTCTTTTGTGTTGCGCTCCTCACACTGTCTACATTTCACATGTGAATCCTAACAATAGTGCGAAATTCAAATTACACGCTGCATCAATGAAATACCGCAATGTATTCAAAACGGTTATGGAAAATTTCACGAAAAGAGCGCAACATTTACGTATTCAAAATCGGCATTTCCTTGTTGTTGTTTTTCAACCATGCCCGATGAGCTATTTACGCGATGTGTTATTCCATACATAATCTTTTGATGTCTACTTTAAGTTTCAATAAAAGTTTCATAAATTTTCATAAATTTTCATAAATTTTCAAAAAACAACAGATTTTTCTTTAAAAATCAAATCCGGCGCAAATCCTTAGACACCCTTACTGTTAACTCAAGATAATCTGTTACATCTGTAGAATCCTTTCTGCAATGACACTTTTTGACAATTTTATTCATTGTTCTTAATTTTTTAAGCGAAAGATAAGCTCTCCCTGTCTTTGAATCTATTCGAATTGGAATGATATTCTATTTAAAATAGATGAAACTCAAACCGTACCTGTATTTTGTTGAGCGTGATAAGTTGTGAAAATTTCGTTCAAAATTATGTATTTTTGAATGACCTAAATAAAAAAAACAAATCAATAAAGTATTTCCATATTTTTTCGTGAAAATTACGTTTTCCGCCATTTTGTTTTTAATATGAACGATATCAGGTAAAAGAAATAAACGACAAAATTTTGTTTAGCCAAGCTATATCGAATGGTGTATATGAAAGTCATTCAGAGGCATCGGATCCATTTGGGGCCAGTTTGGCGATGTGCTTTGAGTACGCTTGTATTGGATTTCATTCAAAACTTTATGAATTTGGAGAGCAATTTGAAAGTATATTCGTATATTTGAAAACAAAAAACTAAATTTTGATTGAAAGCTTGTATTGAACCTCAAAATCATAACGATCGGTTGAGGAATATGTTTGGGAACTGTTAGGCATAAGACAAAATATACTATAGCTAAAAGTTTATAATAATCACTTTAAACTAGCTAACTGTTTTAAATTTTAAGTGCGTATCTCTTAATGCGTAGTACAGTTCAGTTGTCTCAAAAGAAAGTTCACATTTAATTTGCTGATTGCGTGAACGCAACTATTCCATGGGGCGCGTGGACTATGTCAATCGGTAGCCTAGCTTTTGGTAATTTAGTCGCTATGGAGCAATTCTCGGAAGCGGACCGTGCGTTGTGCGTACGTGAGTTTTAAAAAAACGGTAATTCAGCGACTGTAACGCGTAGAAAATTCTGCAGTATTCGACATGTTCGTCATTCAAATGATGCGCCAAGCGCTCGACTCATTGGAAAATGGGTCGAAAAGTTTGAAGAGACCGGTTCAACGCTGGAAAAATCCAAATCCGGGCGTTCAAGTTCTTCGAGAACGTTCGAAAACGTAGACAGTGTTACTCAGTCTGTTCGTGAGCTTTCGATTCGGAAGCGTGCTGTTGCTTTAAACGTGCATAGATCATCATTGTTACGCATTTTACACAAACGGAGCAGCTTCACATACGTCCAAGAGATCTCTATCACAAGTTCATTAAATTTTTCCCGATTTAATCCCTAGAGACTTTTTCCTGTGGAGTTACGTCAAATCTAAAGTTTACGGCAACAAACCGCCTTCAATGGCACAATTAAAAGGAAATAACCGTCACGAAATGACAGCCATCACCGAGCCGATTAAATGAATACCGTGAACGCAACGCAAAAATATTTGATTTAACTATATGCGCGGTTGACTTCAATTTTCTCGTATTAGACTCAACAGTGTTATTGTCTACAACTAAAAATTTCGCTCTTATACAAATTTGATTATTATTTTAATTAAATATGTATGAGACAAGCCAATTTGATTTAATTAAGTTTAATTTAAATTTCATTTCTTAAACAATTTCACATTTAAATTAAGTATTTTGGAAAATTCTTTACAAATAGTATTTTGTTTGAGATACTTTTTCATTTATTTTTATATGCACTGTTTTTTTTATCGACATTCTTTC
Organism: Leucophenga montana; assembly: GCA_035044765.1. Lineage (NCBI taxonomy): Eukaryota > Metazoa > Arthropoda > Insecta > Diptera > Drosophilidae > Leucophenga > Leucophenga montana. The sequence continues at coordinate 267,107 of JAWNNQ010000509.1, forward strand.
ATATAGTCTATGGTAGATAGTACTATATATAAATGCCTTTTTCAATATTGTCTTGCACTTATTTTTTATATACTACGCACTAGTATATTTTTATTTTAAGATACTTTTGAACTTCATAGTTACCACATGCACCAACTCCAATGTCGAATTCGCTTTGGGCTCGACATTACTCCAAACATTTATATATTCATCACTGTTCTTAGGTTGCTCGACACTAACAATTTCGCAATTTACATTTGTAAATTGAAGCAGTGCGAACCAGATACAGAACGCGTATGGAATATGCCGAAAGTATCTCATACTAGTATGTATGTATGTTGGAGCGAGATGTATCTGCAGCACTAAATGAAACGAACTAACGACGACGGTGTATGAGCGACTAGTGACTGCATCAATAGAAATTAAACGGCTTTTTAAGTTGTGATTAAATTGAGCGGCGTTAAGTGTTGTATATATATACTAGGCAGCAGCAGCAGCGGCAGCGTCAGCGTCAGCGTCGACGGCGGTTAAGAACGTTTGCACAATGGCGAGAAAAACGCAAATTTTTTAGAATAATCTATAAAATCAACAAACGACGTTGACTTGTTTGATGAGATTTTTTGTTTCAAATTTATGCAGGGGATTTTTTTTTTTTTTTTTTTGGTTTATATTTGAATATTATATTAAGATACTTTTTAGTTTTGTATTTCACAGATGCAAAATTGGAACAGCAATTTAATTTAAATAATTTACTAAATTGCTAGCATAAAATTCAGCAAATTATTACTAATTTTGTTTTATTAATTCGCATAGAATTTTTTTTTTTTTTTTTTTTTAAATTTGAATACAATTCACAAATGTATCTTTCCACTTTAATCTAGTATAGTGTTGGTTTTCTTTTTAATTTTTAACTTAATTATAGCAAAAATTATTTGTAATACTGAGCTTCACTTGTACGCAACACAACACAACACAACACAACACTTGGTCTATACAACAACGCTGGCAAGTGCAAACAAATTATGACTGCTTGTTTTAAGAGACCGGGCCAGGGGCACCAGCACTTTCAGCTGCAACGCCAACCGTCTCACCATCGGCACCATCACTGCCATTAGCGCTGTACTGATCGATTGGACGCGGTGGCGGTTCAACAAAATTATCGCTATGTGCTTTGCAACGCTGCTCATAAGAATCGCTGGGCAGTACATTCGCACTCAGTTCAATTAATTGATCGAGCGGACACTTCCAGTCGCAGTTGGGTAGTTTCAACTGCTTCACGCAGCCATATTCATCGTTGCGCAGAAAGATCTGAAAGTGTTATAGAATGAATTAGTCCAAAATTAAAAACTTAGTTAAAGTATGCACAATAGAAAAGCACTTTGAAAAAAGGAGCCAAGTCAGAGTGACATGCAGTGACTGCTGGTCATTTAAGAGACACACTGACGCTTTGTTTTATAAACTGAAGAGATCATCAATCATTTTCAACCGTTACATACGAAGTCTTGTTTAGCCAATCACCGTTTTCGTTTGTTAGTAAAACAAAAAAAAAAAAGAGCTAAACGAAAATTTTACGCTATTGGAAAAAGTTTAATAACCTTGCCATTTTTTGGTTTAATTTTGATAGATTAAACATCATTTGATATTATGATTAAATATTATGCCGAAAAGTTTCTTGCTGAACAAAAATTTGCATGAAATTGTGCTCAAAATGTAAAAATAAAATTAAATTTTCAGACTCCTTCATTCAAAACCCTACTTACATTTACTTCAACATGATTTACAAAAAAGAAATATCTATTCGTCCTCTTTTCAAAGCAGTAGAGAAATCTAGATTCAGTTGAAAGTTTACTGAGTTATTGGAGAATAATTGCATGAAGTGCTTCAAAAACAGTTTTTTACCCATAACTTTAAAATTTACGAGTTCACACATGGTGCGAAATGGTAAAGTTTCTAGTGGATTAAGACATCAGACATCGTAGATGCATTAGAGAGTACATATTCTTGATCAACTGAACGAGAGGAATCGATGTAGTCATGTCTGTCCGTCTGGTAGTTTTTGCGCATTTTTATTAATTAATTTTTATTAAATTATTAAGATTTCTAGCTGTAAACCGGAATATAAACTTATTTGTATTGCAGTCAAATAGAGTATCCATACTGGCATGCCACGCCCACTTTTTAGATTATTTTTTTATGCTCTATTGACTGACTTTTTGTATAAAAAATTTTTGTATGACAAGGTAACTTCTTATGGATGAACGCTGCACTTATGTATCAATAGATGAGATCCCTCTACTTTATAGGGTAGCTACTAAATACGAAAAGGCAAGCAAAGTATTTACAGACTAGCATGTTTGTCGTTTTTGTATGTCTTTGTTTGATCAAACAAATCAAAGCAAGCGCTGTGCGAATATATTAAAAACCAAAGGGCTATGAAGATTTCAAGTTGTAACGAGAACAAATGTAAATACACAAGCGCGATATGCTTGAGTATATACTATCGCCTGTCTCTCTCCCGTCTCCTCTTCTGTCTTCTACCAAAACTATGTAAGTATGTAGAATTTAATGGTTTGTGCGCTAGCCTGTATGAATGACGCAGTTACTTGTATATATGTACATACGAATATTTTCACTCTATTCCACCAACTGAAAATAAAGCAACCGTAAGGAACAAAAAGATTCGATCGAATGCTCTGTTTGCTTCCTTCATTCCCAGTAGACAATGCAATTTGGTCGTTTCGAACCAACTAACCATAACTTACAACATGTTTGAACTTATTTGGTTCGTTTGCAACATTTTTAAAGAACCAAATGCAAAGAAGCATGGAATTGATTGGAGCTACCACACAATGCTTTGAGATTTGTTTGGAAAACTTTTTTATTATCGTGAATATCAATTCGAAGTGGATTTTTTGGAGCCACTCACTTTTGAATTTTTGTATGCAAGACATTTACGTTTCTTACAAATATCATGCCTTTTGATGAGCAGACGCTTCCCGGGGTGCTACAGAATCCGCTTTCGCCTCAAAGTCTTCAGATTTCATTCATAAAATAAATGAATGAAATTTGAATATTTTGAATCGAAACCGTTTTCTGTAACACACCCACCAGCGACCCATTTTATAGCGTTACATTTACTTTTCCCTTCTCTTTTTGTCCCCTTATTTCCATGTCACTTCTTCATCTTTCCCCCCCCCCTCTTGCCCCCCTGAGTAGGGTTCAATGTAGTTTATATGTGCAGATATAAGAATCTGAGTCTGAATCTGAAGATATAAGAATCTGACCGAAACGGGACGACGCTACTTGCCAGAAGTACATTTTTACTACTATCCAAATGCGCCATTAGATGTCTCACATCAAAAATCACATCTTGTCTGTCTGTGACCAAGACTTAATTAATTTTCAATGAGTTCCACTTTTTCAGTTCTAGTTGAAATTTATAGAGTATTCTAAAGTAGAGAAAACACCATCCTAAACTAAAAATTTCAACTTACCTCCACATAATATTCACCCGTTTTCACATTTTTATGCGTTTCAAAGATTGCCATAACCGAAAAACGTGGCATTTGACGCTCCCAGACCTGCAGCGCTGAGAGTATATTACCAACAGTCCAATCATGTCCTGTATAGATATATAATTGCCTATCGCTTGGCTTAAGCACATTTGCACGCTTCTGTAGCATTTCACGATACATTTTCTGCAGAAATGGACCACCTTTGATTTTCTGCATCTCGGGCGTATACGCATTATAGACATAGGATTGCTCCGCTAGAAATTGCATGCGTTCTGGAAAATATTTACGTGTCCAGGCAGGCAATTTATAACCGAATTCCTGCTCAGCGAGTAGTGTTATATACAGAGAATTAACATCCTCAGCATTTGTTACAGGCATGCCGGTAAGATTTGTCAGTTCCTTGAAGAGTGTACTATAAGGCGCCAGCTCGGCAATGACCTCAGGACGTTTGAAGATTTCCTCACGCGCTTCGAAGTAGCGTGGACATGGTGTGCGTACTAAGAGTAGCTATAAATTTAGGGCATATATTAAATAAGCATTTTTTTTTTTTTTTTAGTAAACACGTATTTTATACTACACACCGAATCCTGTTCCAGTGGCTGTGATACAATTGGTATGGGTTGCCAATCCAGTTCAGTGCTCCATTCCATTGGTGTAGCACGTGGTGGAAACATACTCGCCAGCACTGTCTGCAAGGACATCAGTGCACGTGGTGAAGCAGTAGCCTGTGCGTGTATGCGCTATCAGATAATTTTAGTTAATTAAGAAAATGTTTTATATATTTAATAGCATAAAAACAACTTACATCGGGCATATAGAATGGTCCCAAAAAGTCGCCATAGCGTCGATGAAGCCATTTGCCAATTTCAAAGAGTTCCTGTTTGCCTTTCTATATTATTTTAATAAAGTATTTAATTTAAATAAGGCTAAATAGGCATGTCAAAACCTTTTTCACTTACATTAGTCACATGTCCCCAACCTGTTGGTTCAAAACCATCATTCACATAAGGATCATTGGGATAAGTGTCTACTGGAGTGCGTGGCCCATGGCGAAAGACCTTTGCAAATAGAAAAAATATATGTATATATAATATAATTTTATGAATTCGTTTCCAAATTTAGTATAATTGGCATCATTGACAGCAAGTTAGAAGGCTGCTGGGTGGCCTGTCGGCCAAAAAACGAACGAAAAAAGACAACAACAGCAGCAGCATCAACAACAACAGCTGCATTTACCTCAACAACGGCAGCAGCAGCAATTTTTAAGACTAACACACCTCAAATGTGTTAGCTATAGACACCCATACCCTCTCACCGATTGAGCTAATATTTTTAGGAAAACTTTAGATATTTCATGATGTAGTGTTCATGTAAAGTATGATCGGAAAAAGAAAATTACGTTTTGAACAACTCCAAACCAATACATCTTTGTACATCAAGATAATCTGAAACTAAACAACGATATGTATTATGCAGCTTCGTAGCATGAACACTGAGAATTGACAGCAAAATTGGTGAGGTAGAAGCTCGGGTTTAACTATTTAATGCAAATGGGTGAACTTCGTTATATGAAACGGACACCGGAGAGCAAAAGGTGAAACAGCCGCTTAGCAATACCGTGAAAAATAAGATCAACTGGAAAAATGAACGATTCCAAGCCACCATATAAGAGAAAAGCAAATAGTGCCGTAAGAAAGCACGTCGGGTAAGCTAGTATTGTGTAAGCCTTGAATTTTAGAACGTCACTACTTTCATTTTTATAACTACACATCAGATACAAACTTTTCACAGCTCTTACTTTGTAGATTATTTCAAAAATAAATAATCTTTTAATCAAATTTAGACTAAATCAGTTATATAATTTATGATATTAGCGCTATTAACAAGTTTCTTCTAGATAATTTGCACAAATTTTGAATCAACTTTATTTAACAAGACTATCGCATTTCTATATTTTATATGAAGCTTTGCTGTTGAAGATAAAATACAATGACTGAATTTCTGCACTATCTAGTATTTATAAAACTTTATTATATTTGACAACAATTGTGGGGATTATAAGTATTAAAACTTATTTGAAAAAGCTGACTAAACGCAAACTTAATACACTTCACGAGCAGGGATGCTTTCATTCTTCATTTTAAGTTGTTCACTCAATAAATAAGAAAGTTTACCTACAAAAAAAACCAAAAATGAATTCAAATTTAATAGCTCAAGTAATATTAAATGTTTCCAAGCAAAGTGTTCGGTGTGCTTACATGGCGCCTACCCCAATGCACATTTCAATTTATGAAGCCTGCCATACGAATTTCAAATTAAGAGCTCCAGTAATAATACATTTTTTATAAAGAAACTGAATAAAATGGACCTTCTAGTGGACCTGCCACATGGTAAATTTTACGATCATATCGATATCTCAAAATCGAAGTGGAAAAAATGAATCCAATCTCAAATCGGTTTGTTTGCATTTAGTTTTAGAGAAAGAAAATAGTGAGAGAAAAACCCATTGGTTGTCTGTAAAGTCGGTTTACGTACGATAATTTTACGTGATAACGTCATAAGAAAACATTGATGAAAAATTGCATATTTTTGTGAATTGAATTCTAATGTAATTCCAATAATTCAATCAGTACACAAACAACTTGTCATATAAAAGAGTTTCGTTACCAACAACAAAGTGTGAAATATACGCTCTCTTTCTCTCTCTCTCTCTCTCTCTCTCTCTCTCTCTCTTCGACTGACCACCAGCAACTTTAAAGCCTTTTTGTTGTACTTTTTGGTACTCAACTGCAAAAGTAACTGTTATTGTCGTTTTCCTTGATCTATGGTGTGCATACTTTGTTTACTTTGTACATGTATTTTATTTGAAACAAACTTTATTATACACTTACAATGTTATTATTCATACATTCTACCATCTGCATACCGCACCCCACCGCGCGCCAGATAACACTAATTCGCACACACACACACACACATAACTATAGCTTTCAACAAGCCAATGCACGCTGGTCTGTCTATCGCTTGATAGTTCAGGCGGAACGACACAATCGTCACATGTATTCATATGTGTACGATCACATGTTCCGCCTTTTGTTTTTCGTTCGTTTAGTGTCGTGTCGTAACGGTAAACGGAACGTCAGAAATGAGTCATGCTTCTGCGCTAAACCAACCGATTTAATAGACGTTAACACGTCAAAAATATCCACCAAGTATTTGGCATTTTTTATGTCTCTCGCTCATACGACTCAAGTTTAAGTCAATATTGATTCTATAACTGTTTTCAATGAATTTAGAAGGTACCCTACTAATAGTATTATAAATGCGAAAGTTTTTGAGAATGGATGGATGTAATTTACTCTTTCACGCAAAAGCTATTGCACTGATTCTGATGAAACTTTAGAATGTTATAGATGATGTTATACATCAGAATAGAACATAGGCTATAATATATAACGATATATATAATGGGACTGGGGAAAAAGGCCGACATAAACTTTGTGCGAGAGAGATAATTGTAATTTTAAATTTATATGAATTTCTAAAAGTGCGCGCTTCAAAACCGTTATTAAAGCATTTGAGAATCTTTCATGAGTTTCTCAAATATCTTGATCACTGTTTAAATGTGCACTTCACGTGAATATCACAATTATCTCTCTTGCATAAACTCGGCAACATACTCTCACTATCTATGCATTTATCTGCGATAACAATTGAAGTGTTTATAAATCTTGCTAACAAAAGTTATTTGTTTCTGTTATCGTAGTAATTCTTTTTTGCTAAGATTTCAGATATCTAATACTATCACATTACCTGCAGATACCGAGACAAATTAAAAAAAAAATATGTACAATATATATCATAAACCATTTTACCTTGACTAACTTACTTGATAAGAAACTTTTTTTTACTTAATATAACTTCATATCAAATTTTTGAGGATGTTCACAAGCTTTAAATTCTGTTAATAGGCTACTGTAAAAGTGTTGAGCAATTGCGTCATTTAGATTTGTGTTTGACAGCCGTTGAGCGCAGACTTGAAAGGGAGACAGACGGACAGATATCAGAAGATTACCGCGCCGTTTCGACCCATGAAAATTACAACTATTTCATCTACTCTTTGGTCGCTGATGTGCTGCAATGGATTCATATTTTATCCACGTTCACGAAACTGCGCAAAAACTTGACAATATTGCCATTAAGCAACGTGAAACACTACTTCGAGGTTATCACACGATTACATTTGAGGTCAATTTCGTAATGAACAGGCTTTCTGTCTGGCCGTCAGTCAGCCTTTCAATGGCTGACAAACACAAATTCAATGATGCAGACTGCTCCAAATTTGATTAATAGAAAAAAAATTTGTTTTAAAACTACAACTAATACTACATCCAACGACTGTTTTGGGCACTTCTTTAACTACCCTCGTATTTAAGTTACACGTAAATTTATAAACCAAAAAAAAAAAAAACATTCGAACTAGTATATAAGACAAGAAATTGAAAAGTTTACAGTCTCAACATAGAATCTTAGAACTCATTTATATCTACCAAAATGTACAGCCAATTAAGTCACCCTTTAATATCGCTTTTCTGTTAAACTTTGTTTTGCACAAATATTTCTTCAGGGATTTTACCAATTTTGCCGATGATTTTGCGTTCGGTGGAACGCACGAAATATGCTTTGGTGTTCCTTAATAATGAAATAAACATTTTTTTGCAGTTTTAATTCCACGAACCGAGCTCAACAGCTAAGTGATTCATGAACTATTGAAATGCCTACTATAAAGGGTGATTGGCATACAATTCCACAGTTTATAATTCGGTTTTTTAGAGAAACATGCTATATTTTTTGAAATTCGAAACGAACGCTTTGTATAACGAGCCGCCTTAAGCACTCCGGTGCTGCAAAGTAAGGATTGAGGAGTGGAAACGCTGTGCCCAATGTGAAGAGAGAACAGGAGCAACATACTTTTCAGAATGTTTAGACACGGAGTTTCGTGTTTCGGACTCAGCTACGAGTTCTTATTAGTTCGCTGATCAGACATTGTAAACAATGACCTTGAGCCAAACAAAACTCATAACACTTCTTTAAACACAAAGTTATTAATTTGAGAAGAAAGTCGCACAGAGCGGATACATCAAACAGAATAATCAGCACGACAAGTCGAGTTGATCTAGTCATATCCGCTTGTCTGACCGTTTGTTTGTGAGTTTACGTCAATATTGGTTTAAAAGTTGGTACGAAGAATTTTTATGACCAAAAGCAAAATGAGCGCGATTTAACAAATGGAAGGTACAGCTCTTATAACTTAATAGCACTTATAATTCACAAATAGTTTTTACATATATTTTGTTAAGTGTGCTGCAGATTATACACTTACAAGGTTGATCTAAAAATAAGCGAACTTTTAATTTAAATAACATTACACGTAGCGCCACCTATTACATGTTGGCAGTGTTAGAAAGGTACATTTTTCTTCTTTCGAAAGCAGCTAAGTTCTTGCTAATCGTTTGACAGGTTACAAAATGACAAACGTTTTAATAACAGCAGTTTTTGTAGTTAAGTCGTAAAAACAAAGAGAAAATATTAAATTTTGTTTTAAACTCGGTAAAAAATTTGCTGAGACTTACGAATTGTTAAAAAAAGTTTATGATTTTGTTTGTACGAGTCGTACTCAAGTTTACACGTGGTTTACACGATTTAAAAACGGCTGCGATGATTTAAATAGGGATCCAAGACCTGGACGACTCGTGTTGAGCTAGTGGAAAAAGTAAGTGAAATAATCGCTAACGATGCAAGTTTCACTGTGAGAATGCTGGCTGAATAATTAAATTCATCGTACTGTACAATCTACAAAATATTAACTGAAGATTTGGGTAAAAGAAAGGTGTGTGCACGTTTTTTTTTTCCATAACAGTTAAATGATGATCAAAAAATCGCACAGACATCATTTCAACAGCTGTTGATGGAACATGGTGTTTTAAATATGATCCTGAAAATAAACGACAATCTACAGATTGGAAGTCAAAAGACGAGCCAAAACCTAAAAAATTGCGTTTTCAGAAGTCAAGAATCAAGACAATACCTGTTGTTACCTTTCTATGATTCCAAGGGTATTGTTCACAAGGAATTTGTTGCAGAAGATCAAACTGTCAATGGAGAATATTATTTACAAGTTCTACATCGTTTGTGGTCGAGAGTTTTATGCGTTAGGCACGAATATTCCAAAGGAAAGCAGCTGTTTTAATTGCTTGATAATGCACCACCTCACAAGACCAAAAAAGTCAATGAATTTTTTATGAAAAAAAAAACAGATTTGTCGCAACGACCACCCTCTGTATTCGTTTGATCTATCACCATTATTATTTTCTCTTTCCAATTTTATAACTAAAAATTTCGGTTATTTTTAGATCATACCGTATTATGTACACGGTATGATCTAAAAATAAAAATCTTTTAAATGAAGTTACCCTTTAAATATTTAAAAACTGAATTAAAACAGAATTGCCAAAAAGGACAAATTGAAAGGATGTCAAAAATCTGTTTCACCGGAGTTAAATTAGTTCTCCTAATCGTTTTTTGAAACATTTTACCTCACATACAATTAAAATGGAATGGAACTTTATGCGTGAATTAATTTGTTTTTAGCCTGTATAGTTTCTACTGTAAATTGTGTGCTTCTACTGTAAATTTCACTAGGTTGCAAAAGATAGTGGAATAGTGGACTTATTTATAATAGATTAGAACCATTCCAGGTAAAAAAAATTTTTTGTAGAAATTCTTTGAGCACTTCTTAAGCATACACAGTTTACACTTACAATATGCACCAATTCCAGCGTTGAATTATCCGTATTTGGCGATGTCTTAAAGCATCTTAACTCTGGTAAATCTTTCGAATCCGCACTTGTGGTCAAATACAAAATGACCGCCACAAATATTAACGCGGCACTGAGTAAGCTCATCATAAGAATTTGTTTGCGCGACAAATGTTGAAAAATCATTTTTGTTTATTTAATTTATACCCAAAAAAAAAAAAAGTATCGACCTCAAAAATTAGCAAAACCGGAAGCGTCAAAATGTAAAGGAGTCAAACAATTCGCATAAAAAACATTCAATTTAATTTAAAATTTATTTCGAAAATACGCAAAAAACATAAAAAATGTCACAAAAATATAAATTTTAATTCAACAGCTTTTTTGTTTGTTTTTTTTTTTTATTTAAATTTTTTAATTTTATTCAATTTGTTATTTATTTATTTGGAGTTTAATTAATTCATCACAGTTTTTTTGAGTCACGTTAAATTAATAAATTGTTGCAGCACACGCTCGAATTCGAGCGTCTTCGAGCGTGGTTATTGTGCGAATAAACGTAAAGCATCATGGAGAACTTTAAGATATACCTACATATGTAGTATGTAGCGAACTAGTACTAGTATGACACTCACTAATCGCTCAGCTCAGTTCAGCTTCAAAAGTGAGAAGTGCAGATTGCGTCAGTCACAGATCACACTTACACACTATATGAAAAATAACTAACTACCCCAAGTAAACAATACAACTAACTAACTGAGCTGAACTCAAACTCAAACTGAAACACTCAATTGAAATGAGTGTTCAAATGTATGCTTGAATGACGAACTGTCTGTCAAACTGACGCTTTCCGATTCGATATGATTCCGGCGAACATGTTTCGATGGAGGGGCAAAAATCACCGCTCGTTTTGGCTTAAAAATAAACCAATTAATTTGTAATTTTGTAAATCACATACGCAGCTTTCGGAGTATCTGATTCACTACTAGCGCAAAAGGCTTCTTGTTAATTTTTTTTTTTTTTTTTCATTTTAGTTGGTTCGAAAATATTTTGCACATGAACCAGTTTACTAAATTTGTATCGCGTTGCAGATTTATTTTTTGTTGGACGTGATTTCTTTGCGTCAATGATAAGAAATACAATGGCATACGTTTGTACGTAGAATAGTAGTAGGAATTTTTTGTTATCGTATGAGCATAGTTTTTAAAGCGAAATATAGTTTTTTTTTTTTTTTTTTTTTTGTAATATCTGACATAAGCAATTTATTAAAAAGAACCGCATACTCAGCATTTTATTACGTACTTAGTCACGTCAATAGCAACATTTGCTATATTTTATATATTCTCTAAGCAAAGTATTTGTGATCGCTTTTAAAATTAATTTTTCTTCAGTGATGCTGTCGATTTCTTACACGGTGGGTACGTATTTGAGCAACATCTCAAGAGGTCCGTTTGAAATTGGTCATGAATTTCCAGCGACTTTTGTTCTGAGTCATTTTTTCATCCGAAGTCCATTGGTCTGTTTTTACCGTCGGTCTGTTTTGTGTTTGTGTGAACGTTAAAATGTATTAGTTCCATAAAAAATTTATTTTTTTTTTATTTTAAATCCTTCGTATTAGTTTAATATCTTAGAAAATAAAAGAGATACTCTAATATGAAACTATTCGTGTCCATTGAGTGACCCATTTAAATCTAGTGCTTTTACTTTCATAATCTCGTTTGAAACCAATTCGTTTTCTTCCCTGCGTAGTAAAAACCATGCCATCAGAATTTTTTAATGGCTTCATTCGCTTGATTTTTTTGTACCATTTCACACATAGTGTGAAATAGTATTATCGGTTTGTCTGACAGTTTGTAATGCATTAAAGGTGACATCGTAGACCCTATAAAGTATATATATTCTTGATCAGCTCGACGAGACGAGTCGATCTAGCCATGTCCGTCGGTTTGTCCATCTGTCTGTCCGTCTGTCTGTATGTTGTTGCGCATTTTTTGGTGACTAATTTTTATGCTATCCAGTTGAAATTTTGCTCGTATGCTTGACATATACATTAATGGGTGGGACCCGCCCATTATTTGGGCTAGCTCCCATACAAACCTATTGTCCACTTTTGACTTTTTGTAAGAAAACTTCTTAATTAAAGTCAATATTAGTTTGAAATGCGATGTGATGCCTTTTTATGAATAGCCGCTTAATATACATAGACTAATGGGTGTGCCCCGCCCACTTTTTGGGGGTAGCCTCCATACAAGCTCATTTTTATGCACATGTATAAAAAACGTAACTACCATTTGAAATTCGATATGGCGGCATCTTATAGATGGTCGCTTCATACACATCTACTAGTGGGCGTGTACCGCCCACTTTTTCGCGTAGCCCCTTTTTCAACCCCCACGTTTATGTTTTACAAAACTGTTTCGTGTGAATGGTATTAGAGCTTCGGTTCAACCGAAGTCAACGTTTCTGCTTGCTTTTTTTAGCTTCTCGCTTTGGCCTTTGGGGCTCTCAGAACTATGTGTTTTTTTTTTCTTTTTTCAATTTTGGCCTAAACGACCTACAGAACAAATAGTTTCTTTTCTTTGTTATTGTTTTTTTTTTTTTGCTCCTCAGTTTGGCATTACAGACCCCAAAGCCATGTGATTTTTTTCTTGAAAATTATTCAACTATGGCCTAAGAGGCCTTTAAAACCAGGAGTTTAGTATCTAAGAAATTGTAATTTTTTTGCTCATCACTTTGGAAATTGTTCCATTTTTCGGGCGGAAAATTTCGACTTTTTTCGATTAACCATGCCAAACCAAAGAACTTCGAGCCATTTGATTTTTATAGTATTTTCACAAGCCTTTTCGAACTTAGTGTAGACACCATGCAAAATAATGTATCTCATTCTCTCGCAGGCTAAATACTATTTGTGTCTTTTGAGTTGCACTTCGAATTTGCTTCATCGAATTTTCAAATGACAACGATGCTAAAGAAGTTTTACTTTAAAAATTTGTGCAAATAAAATGTTTTTTTTTATAGTTTCTTTTTGAATTGAGTAAAAGTTTTGCCAAAGTATTGACCTCGAGCGAGTCAGAAAAAATCCATAGATTCATAGATAAGGTCAAGAAAGATATTTATTTACAATACTTAAATGTGTTGATACTAACACAAAGACGCAAACATAACCATGCGACATGGTTTATTAATTGTTTTTTTTTTTTTTGCGAATAAAAACTGGCTCTGCGACTTTTCAACGCACTCTTCAGGTTTATATGTCAACACGTTGATAATCTTCAACATAAAATGTATGTATCAAAACAAGTTCTGCTTAAACATAAAATATTATTTAGAATTTTTATGTGCTCACCAATTTCCGTACAGTGCCGTGTACATTTGCTAATATTATAAATGAATAAAAGAGACATACTATGTATAATCTGACTGACAATTGTCAGCACTACGATTAGTGTTGTCTACAAGTCTGTCTGTCTGTCTGTCCGTTTGGTACCTATTATTAAGTTGTTTATATTTGAACATATGTATCTACGTACTTTATTGTTGTTTTGTTTTTTTTTTTAAATAACTACTGAATGCACAGTGGCTTGTTTAATGTATAATCGAAAATATGCTTCCTATATTTATGCTAAAAATAAATTTAAATTATGGCTTACATCAAAAAACAAATTTCAATCGAAATTCAATTGAAATAATTTGAAAAGTAAAAGATACAAATTCAAAATTATTTCCGCTTTTTAGTGATTTATTTGCTGCAATTCAGCCCACTGTACTTATTATCCAAAAATAAAACTAAAACAAAAACTCGTTAAATTTTGCGCTAATTATTTTGTTAACAATTTTGTTTCGTGTTGTGTCTCTCGAACCATTGTTGACACTGAGTCAATTGGCAATTTTCTGCCTTTAGATTTTGTATATATTTAATTTAGTTTTTTTTTGGTTTTTGTTTTTCAACTCATTGCAGTTTTTTTGTTTTTTCTATTTTTTTTATTTTAGTTTCGAATATATCATTTACCGCTACAATTTTGGTTCATACGCGTTTAGATAATGTATTAAAATATTGTTCAAACAGTCACATTTCCAATGACAGCCAGTTGAATTGTCAGCCGAGTAAATAAACTCAAACTCAAACTCAAACAGGGTGAGGTGAGCGAGTGAGTCAATGAGTTGCGTTTGGTTTTTTACGAATAATTAACATCGAGTATGCATTCATTAGGCTCGTATTTGAAGCTAATTAGTCAGAACAAATTGACATAGAATTCAATTGAAACTTCCTAAATGTGTAATTAGATAAATTTCAAGTTGGCATTTTAATGTTAGGTTCAAGCTTAAAGAAGTGAATGTACATATATAGATGTAGTTATGTTGGACAAATCATTGCAATGTCATGAGATAACGTTATATACTATAATACTCGTACACAAGCTGCTTTTGCCGAGAACTTCAATATAAGTTGCAAAGATTTGCAATGTGCGCCCAGCGAACTGATGAGAACTTGTGGCTGAGTTCGAAACACGTATCTTCTTTATCTCATTTCTCTCAATTATTTGTCAATGTAAAATGACGTTGAATAATACATATGGGGCGGCTGTAGCGGATAACGTGGCTGGAGACCATGACCAATCAAATCGACGCCGTGCGCAGCATCGTGCCCATTTGTATGGAACAACTTTGTGATTTTTACACTAGGACCTCGGCTTAAAGGTTTACAAAATCCAACTCGTTCAAGAATTGTAGCCGCCAGACTTGAATTTACGCTTTAATTTCAGTGAATGGGCTCTTGTTTAACTAATGCAATTAATGCATTGTCTTTTGGTCGCATCGAACCAAGTCTAGCCCAACTTATGTTCGTTTGCAAACAATTTTGACAAAGTCGTATGCTCTACTCGCACTCACCAAAAACGCTTAAGTACAAGTTTGTTTGCAAACGACAACAGGATCCAACATTGTGTGTCCACCCATCAACGATGCATGCAAGACACCCAAAAGCGCACATAACAAGGTGTATTTATACCTTGGCACGTAATGAGTGCCAAGGTGTATTTATCATGTTTGAAGCTCAGAGCATGACTCTGATGTGTTTGTGACCAATCAATTAGGACTTTTATCCAAAACTCTCTCAGATTGAAAAACCGTGGGCCAGGCACCCATATAGCGTTAGAGATCATGGTGTTGTGTCCGAGGAAAACTGCATCTGTAAGCATATCGATAAGTGAACCATCAATGAACCATTTTAATCGCAGATGGTCCAGTACCAGTGCTGCTCTCCTCCCAGTCTGAGCGAACGAGAACTGAGAAGCGTCTGCAGAAGCGCAGTTCCGTGGACGAACGACTTCTGTGAAAGCTGTGTTAACACCGAATAAATTGAAAGCATCCAGTACGTATTATGTGAAGAACGAGATTAGTGCACCTGTGACGCATATCATATATCATTCATATATCAGAGTTTTGCCAATTAAAGTCAGAAGTATAGCGAAGTATGACCAACCTTTGCAGAAGAAGAAACAATTTTGTCTCTGTTTTTAGGTCAGCAAAACAAATCGTAACAAACAAAAGCTGGAAAATAGAACTTTACTGTCCTAAGCCTTGATTTGCCTCAAAACGAACCAAGTTTAAACAGATGCAAATTTCGGCAACAATTGCTAAAATTTTCCATCCCCTTCATTAGCTTGGGGATAGATGTACGGAAATGGGCGTCATGCAGAGTGTGACACGCGACTTATACACATTATCATAGAGATAGCATTAAGAATGCCAATTTGTTTTTATACCCTATTCTGGGTGGCTAATGATATAATTGGTAAAAATGAAGAGCAGAAGAAAGTAGACCCGATAAAGAATATCTCTTCTTAATCAGCATCAATAATCGAGTCGATATAGCATTGTTTTTCTGTCCATCTGAGATTATGAACACCGGAATCTCAGATAATATAAAAGATGAAGGCACCAAATTTTGAGACTGCTACACCCATCACTCATACCACAATGATATTTGTCTCTCATATGCACAGTTTCAAGGCCGCCCAGTCGTAACAAATTTTAATTTTTTTTACATTTATATTAGAGGTAGTTCACGTCAACTTAAACAGGTCGATTAACTGTTTATAGGGAAAATGTATGAAAAATGGGAAAGCTAGCAGAGATACGCTCATATATAAGCGGGTTAGAATAAGTAAGCTGATTAGAATAGGTCTAAAGTGTAACCTATGCTAATAAATACTACTAAATCTGTACAGATTTTTTACGTATGCAAGAAATGGAGTCAGATATATGTGTAAACTGTGTATCTAACAGCAAAAAGCTGATTGACGCTTTGTGGGTCAACTAGTTTGAACGACGTAAGTATTTAGTTTTGATAAATTATATGCCAGCAAACAGCTGATTTATAGCAAATAAACAATGATCAGCAATAATGGAAGTTCACGTCAAGACGATTTATCTGTATTATCTTATTTTGACGTGAACTACCTATAATATGCATAATTCGATTTATTTTAATTAATATTAATTTTGACACAAAGTTTATAACACGCAGAAGAAAGAGCCAAAGACTCTGTATACTATGTAGTATATCAACTCGACAACATTAGTCTATCTAGCCATGACCGTCCGTCTGTCTTTCTATCTGTGTGACTACAGAAACTAGTCTCTCAGTTTGCATCGAATCTTTGAACAAATCGGTATGGAGACTTTCTTCGACTGGAATTCGTTCAGAATCTTCCAGTCGGTATGCCACGTCCGCAAAAGTTTACATAAGCAAGGTATTCCGAAGTTGTGAAATCGAATCAATCAGTGAAACAACTTCGTTTGGCAAAGTTGTAGGTAACTGAAAGACCTTTCCAACGATTTCAAGAACATTATTCGAAATTTCACCAAAAAAAAAAAAAAGTTTGTTATTGGTCAAAAATTAAAACATATTCAGCTTGCAATAGTTTTCGCAATTACTGTTCTGGAAGTAACATAATTACATTTAGTTATATATACAAAGTGGATAAAAATTTAATTGAAACTAGAACAGAAGCATTGTGACTTAAGGGTGACTTAAGTGATGTGACGGAAAATCGACGGGTGTATTTGGCGATATTACTGCTTGATCAAATGTGTAAAGAAAATGTAAAAGTTTTGATTTTCGTCACATCGTTTCTTCTTTCTCGATGTGATTTTTATTTTTTCGTTATGTGATTTAGGTGAGCAACTTCAAATCCAGATTTGACGAAATGGATTAGAAAGGTGTGTAGGCACGCATCACATTACAACGTCACACATTTCATCAAATGTGTGAATGGTGTAATTTTTGTGGCTCTTAACTAAACATCAAATGAGCAATTTTTGCTAATCGTTGTGAAGAATCGTTTCCTACATCCTAATCGCATGATTTTCAGTTATTGACAGATATTCATACATACTCGTACAATATTAAACAAATTTAGTTTTTGGACACATCTTGCATTTTATGGTACAAAAGAGGCTCTACATATCAAGCAGCATGTTGGGAACTATAAACTTTTGTAGTTTTTAATTTTCGTTAAATTCTATATTCATATTCCCACTCATGTGCTATAAGTTCGTTATCAGATCGTTTAGCTTTCAATACACATTTTAATTTTATTTTCCAAACGTGGCAACAGAAATTGTTTATACACTTACTTAACCTTTTGCTTAGCTAATTTTCGATTGTCAACATAAGTATTTATATAATTGACAGACCGATTGATTAATTGATTGATTAGAAAACACGTTAAACATAGTTTTAGAAAAATACTAACAACTCAAATATATAAAATTCATTATTAAAAAATAAAACGAGTACATGAAATCGACATTTAAATTGCATCAGCAAAAAAAAAAATCTACAGAAAACGTTAACAGGGGTAGAACCGAAGCTCCAATACTCTTTAAAAGCATCTAACAATTTACATTCAGGTCTTTTAATGCTCTAGTGATAATATGACGCCTTTATTAGAATCCATTTTTAAGTTGATTAACTCGAAAGAAATAAAATTTTACTTACAAAAAACCATAGAGTGAACTGTTGGTCTTCATGGGTATTACAGTTAGAAGTGGATAACTATATCCAGCTTTCGTCTAAAATAAGTCAACATATAGAATTTCAAGTTGATCTTGACTAATTAAAATCTCTTTCTTACAAAAATCGAAAATTGAGCGACGGGTTTGTTTGGGGGCTACCCTAAAAGTGGGCGGCTCATGCTCATCCGTATATATGTAAAGCTTCCGTTCATAAGCAGAGATCAAATTACATTTGAAGTCGCTATTGACTGTAATAAAAAAGTTTTTCATACACAATCCGAAATGTGGGTTTGCGCCCATTAGTATATATACGCTAAGAGCTGTTCCATAAAAATTCATTATATCTAACTCCAACTTGAGGTTAACTGTAATAAAAATCTTTTTCTTTCAAAATCCGAAAAGTGGGTGGTGGGTGGTGGGTTTGTATGAGGAATACCTCGAATAATGGACGTGACATGTTCTACGCGACTTATGTTCAGCCTTGGAATATAGAAAGTATTCATTTTCGATTTCAGATCGCTATTTTAAAAACTGATGGACTAGTTTTATTCACACAGACAAGAGACAGACAGACAGACAGACAGACAAACAGATGGACGAACATACCTCGTTCAATTCAATTCGTTCCGTCGAACTTTTCCAAAATATACATAATTTATGGAATCTCCGATCAGCACCGGTTCTAGGGGGGGGGGGGCAACCCGGGGCACTTGCCCCAGGAGGCAGTTTCAAGTAATCGAATCTTAATATAATATGTTTGAAAAACAAACTTTTGTATTTTCATATGCCCAGTTTTCTCAAACACTGAAGGGAGGGGGCGCCACTATCAAGTTTTTGTCCCGGTTCGAAAAAATTGTAGATCCGGTGGTGTCTCCGATGCTTCATTTAATGCGTTACAAACTCCGTGAGAAAATTATAATACTATTCACACTACTTATGACGAGTATAAAACGAATATTGCATCAAAAACGTTTATAAATTGAAAACAATTTACGCCGGAAAAGGTATCTCAGATCGCGTGTCAATCATACGTAAGACATAAATATGTATTTCAAAGTTTCGAAGATATAATTGCCTTAGTACGAGTATTTCTATAATTAGTATTACGAAAACATGCAAGTAATGCATTAAGTAGATACAAAATGACAACTTTCAGTTTTATCAAACGTTTTAATGTATCCGATTTCGACTTTCTTTCCATATATACTTATCTAGTATAAATAGAAAACATATTTTTGTTTGAAAGTAAGTGAAATATGCAGCCGCAATGCAGTTGAGAACGTGGAATTATAAATGAAAGCAAAACAATGTCAGCTACTTTCAACTATGTTGCTTCGAATAGATTTGCTCGTTTCTGTGTCTGACAAATAATAAAACTCACATTAGACAAAAGAATCCGTTGATCACCATTAAAAATACATGACATTAATATTTATCAAGCACAACGACGTCGACGACGAGCACGAGGACGATGGCGACAATTACTAAATGGCTGGATAGTTTGAATCAAGGCGTTGAATGGCTGCCATCCGGCCAAAATGGCCGAAGGCGGAATCAAAGCAATTCATACTGCGAGATAAAAAAAAAATAAAAATAAAAAAGAATGTTGTCATCGAGAGTGCTCGACTTTGTGATACGCTGTATACAGCTTTCAATATATCGAAAATACAAAAAATATATCTATATATTTATATATCGATATATGGATAATCGATTTGTCACTTTTAGAATTTGGGATTTAAATAAGAATTTCATAGAACCAATTTTTCAAAGCAATCAAATCGCAAAATACTTCTAAAAGTGACAAAATGGACCATTTTAACTAAATCGATTCCGATCCATTTATTCGAATCGAAATCTAGAACAGAAGTAATAAATCATTTATACTAAATTAAGTAAGATAAGATGCTCTTTAAAGTTGCAGGTTATGGTAATTGATTATGTTGACAATTTATTCAATTACACTTAGTTTTTGATATGCTAAACATCATCTTACGATCCAGTTGTTCGATAAGACTAGTTTCTTTGGCTTGAAACCGTGTATCGAGCGTCCCACCATTCAACGAAAGCTAGACATCGGAAAGCTGCAAACACAAAAGACCGCCTTTTCAACCAGACTCTTCCAACTGTTCCGGAAATATTATCTAGTTTCTATGTGAGCAGTGACTATGCCACTCCATGGAAACGGCTGCCAAGGAGGTTACTGCTTACACCAGACCTTTGACGAACCCATCGTATCACGAGGAATGTGACCAAGCTACTTGAAAGCGATATCAAGAGATACGGAAAGAGGAGACACTTTCAGACCCAAAAATAAAAGAGCGAGGAAAGTGTGAGCTTGAGGATGTTAAGATGTTTTGTGATAGAAAAGAAGCTTGAAAATTTTGTCAAAAGATCAACCATCTTACCGTATGTTGTAAGCCCGGAGTTTTTTTCTGTTAGACAAAAATACAATGCTGGTTACAGATGTACAAGAATTACTGAGACTATGGAGAAGTCGCTTCTTAAACCATTTTGGAGGCGATGAAGAGGTGTCGATAGAGAAGTCTTTCTAGTAGCACAAGTTGATGATAACTCTATAGTAGAACTGCCCGCCCATAATGAGGTTGACTCAGTAAAAAGCGAGAAAACGAAAGAGCTGTCAGACCGGTGATGAAGAGTGGGTAAGGTATATGCACAAACCGTTATGTAAGATAAGGTCCAATGATTGCAATCTCCGCTGACTTCCGCCGCGTAATGCCTAAGCGACTGGAGCCATAATGATTGGACTGTATCAGTCTGGCTTCAGACCAGACCGACCAGTGTCCAAATTTTCACTCTGCGACAAATCCAGGAAAACATCCGTGAGTACAACAACAAAGCACGAAGTTATTATCTATAAAGCGCTGATAGTTCCGGTACGGCAGAATGCCGAAGAAGCTTAGACCCAGCCAACATCGGAACATTGTCTTTGGGAGTGTTAGAGTGTGTTATTCGTAGGATTTTTGAACCTATTAGAGTTGACATCGAGTTTGGGATTCGTATGAGTTGTATGAGCTTGACTGGGACCAGCACTTTGAATATCAGCGGCCGCACTGCGCTGATCACCTTACTCGGATGGACAGCAGAGCTCCAGCACAGAGTGATTATATTGGGAACCCAAACTGAGTTGATGGACAAAGCAAACTGCAAACTTAGTATTGCCAACAACTACCACCAGCACGCAGTAGTCTCTAGTTGCAGGTGACGCTCCCTGTGACAGATAAACGGTTAAAGTGCCAACTAAAATAAGTAAATGCAGGGTAACTTCCTTTTTTCAAAATCCACGCCTTTCAGGCTGTAAGGAGAAAAACCAATTGACAGGCGTGGTTCTAAAGTTTTATTAACTTCCAAGTCAGTCGGCATCATGCGTTGGAACAGTGAGGAGCGTGCATTTGACGTTGTTGTCGATGAAGCGGACGAACGCGTTAACAAACAGCACAAGCTATTAGGCTGACAACAATACCCGAGAATTGCATGAAAGGTCTTCACCTAAAGTCACAGTGTGGTGTTCAATTTCTTCAGCTGGGTATGTGAACATGTTGGAGGAATTTTTTTCCGACGACTTGATTAATTGGATTTAGAAGACATTTGGTACCAACAATATGGAGCATCGGCTCACACTTCCAGAGCATAGAAGGCTGTTTTGATGGAACACTTCCCGGAGCGCTTCATCTCAATAAGGAGTATCCAGAAAGCTCCCCCGATTAGACGCCGAGCAATTTTTTGTGAGGTTTTTTGAAATCCCTCATTTATGTCAACCTCCAAAAGAACCTACAAGACCTGAAGGCCAACTTCTGTGCAGATCTCCTGGTAAGAGTTTTGTTAAACGCCAGAAACCGGTTTTAATGGGGGCAGCACCTACTTGATATGATTTTACTTTATGGGTTCTATGATGCCTTCTTGTGTAACAAACATTCCGAAAATCGCATAATACCATTTCACAAAGGGTAGCTATAAAACACAAGCGTACATGGAAAAAGAAAATCAGGAAATGAAAAGAGCACCAACAAAATAAATGAAAAAAATGAAGTTCGACTGCTTAAAATTTATCGATTCGACGCATTGAAATAGTTCTCAACGGAGCCATTACATAGAGATTTGTACGCGGCGACAAATTTTGCGATATACTTTTTTTCCGCTGAACTAGCTAAATTCTATGTGACATGTCGTTGCGTTGCATGGAGCATCATCATTACATCAAATGTAATTTTTGTGTGAGTGTGTGTGTGTACGGAGAAGGAAGCTTCGCTCATAAAACAAACTCACTCGCCGCAGAGCTAAATGTCGAAGTGCGAGCAGCAGCAGCAGCGCGAAGGAGCTTATCCAGACAGACATCAATTCAATGAGACAGAGGCTAGCCAGGCAAGCAAATAAACCAGACAGCCGAGCCAAGAGGCTCGAGGCGTACAGAGTACATTTCCAGAATAGTGATATATATTGCATCTCTCGGTGGCATCAAAGCTTGGGAGTTTACTTGGCGCATGCATTTCCGCTTCAACGCCGCCACTCGTAATTGTATGTACACATACATAGTATATAGATACATAACATAGTTTAAAATGCCAAAAGTCAAAGCAAACCGATTAAAGTTCAATTGCATTGGCAGCAAATGTGGCAAAAGATGCATCGTGCAGAATGAAAATGATTTGGGTTCAATGTGCGTGCGTGAAATATTTATGAAAGTTTTAAAAAAAAAATTGATTTTGGAAAATTACAGCCTTATTCTTACTAAAAATGTAGACCAATGGTGAAAATGTATATAATTCAATAGAGTTACCAGGGAAATTAGCCAACTTCAATCGTAAGTTGAATAAAAATCAGAACGAGTGTGATGCATTGCTGCTAAAGCACTTTGAAATGGCATTTACATGGCTATTTTAGTTGTTGTAGATACTAAAGCCTTCCAAAAACATATTTCTAGAGTGCAATGGGAGGAGCGCCGAACGTGAGAAAGAGATGGACGCGACAAGCAATGTTAAGTTGTACACAAATCGAAACACTGCTCTGTATGTTTTGCTCATTTGACTCTGTCTTTTCGTTCGGTTTGTTCGTTTCGTGTATCGAACCAAATTCACCGCAACTTACAACATGTTCGAACTTGTTTGATGCGTTTACAATATTTTTTAAAGCACCAAGTGAAAAGAAGAATGAGAACGATTTAAGGCGTATGGCAAGCAAGTGTCTACAAAGATTATATTCTGGAAAATAGGCAAGAAAATTGACAGTGCGATTGTTATTTGTATTTGGCACGAATAGAGTTTTGATGGGTGTGAGAGGCAAAGAAGGTTTGGGAAAACTTTGATGGATAAGAAGAAATTTGAAATAATTACAGAAAATTACGAGATTTGTACCTTATAGACCGTTGAGATATTATCATTGCATGCAAGCTAGACAGATGAGCTGTCGAGCCCTTAAGTCTTTATGAATATATTTACAATAAGTGTTAAATATGTTTATACAATATCAGCTATTTTTTATGACAATTAATGTCAAACTTAAACTTGAATACACTTTTTGTATGAAGAAAAAACAAAACAATTATTATTGTATTTCAAAAATAATTGCTTAAATACATGCATAGTAGTTTTGTATGGGAGCTGCACCATACAGTGGTCACATCACGGCAATTTCCATTAGATTGATCTGGTTATAAAAAGTCTATATACCAACTTTCGCATATGGTACACACACACACGCACACAGAGACGGACAGTCAGACAATATAAAGACGGACATAGCTCGGTAGAATCATCTCAAAGGGCTAATGAGGAAGATTAAATAATCGTATACTTTATGGAGTCACCTTAGTCCTTACTGTGCCCCTACAAAAAAAAAAAAAACCTCAAAATCGTCGATCAATAAACGTTCCCAACGTTCACCTTTTTAAAGCCATATAGCGTACAAGATAGAGAATATTTGTTACTTTATTCTTCCAACTGTGAAATCAAAGAACCCGAAAGAAACAAAAAAAAGAGAGCAGCTATGCGGAATACGCTACATTATTATATTATTATATAATGGGATAACGTTAAACGTTAACGTTTTTTATTTTTTTTTTTTTTTTTTTGCAAAGGCAGAGAGGTGATGGTATTTTGATTAGCCGAGGACCAACAAGTTCTCCATCAGCTCGATGGAATACATCAGTAAATATGATGCATGCGCTGTAGCCCAGCTGTGGTGAAATGAGATTTCGTCACTGTGATATTGCTTCATTGACTGTATATGTAGTAAAGTCTCCGTGCAATGCCGAGTACACAAAGTATATTAAATGCACTGATAACAATTGACCTTTCTTCGTACGGAATTTGTTGTGATTCCGAATGTTTAAATTAACTTAATTAACAAATACATCACTCAGTCGTAAATTGATGTTTACTGCAAACAGAGATAATAGCGGAAGTACAAATATATATTCCGCAGAAATAATGTCAAAATACTTCATAAATCGTCTGCTTATCTGTATACTTTTAATAAGAAAGGGTCATGGTAAGTTTTATACAAAAATATAAATTTAATGGTCAAAAATTAATTCAGTAAAAACTTTTTTAATGAAGGTGATGTTCCAATAGACTATGAAAATGACTACTGTCGTCTGCCATCAGAGAATAATGAAGCAACTCGATAATGTCACCTTTGTTCCGAAACAAAGCATTGTTAACTTCGCATGCGATTCAGGCTTTACAATCTCACGTTCAATATTGTTCCTAAGCTCCTCTAATGTTATTTGCTTGTTGCCATTAACCAACAACTTAAAATAAGCCCGAGTTGTCTATTCGACCGGAACATTTCTCAAAATTATACGTTGACCGAACTTCCTCTTCAAAGATCAATTTTTTGATTAGCTGTGTGTCATGTAACACCATATTTATGGAACTACATAACACTGATGTCAAGTCCGTCCACTTCTGATATAACGCCTCTGGTTTTTTTTTTTTTTTTCTTTGGGGTTATGTAAAGTCAAAAGTCTTCGTCGATAGACCAGCTACGATTCAAGACTTGGAAACCAATATCACTCGCGTAATTCGCGGTATACCGGTAGCAATGTTGGGAAGAGTAATAGAAAATCGAAGAGTAATTTGAATGGACCACCTACATCGTAGTAGCGGTCAACATTTGAATGAAATTATCTTTAAAGAGTAAATGTAAGAGAATGTTCTTTCGGATAATAATAAAGTTTCCGATATCCAATTCTATTTTAAGTGTTTTATTTAAAATTAAAAAAGAACAATCTCTAAATATATACAACACCCATTACTACGTTAAGGGCACAATAGACTAAGTTCCAACTACCGCGTATTATAATAATAATTAGTAAAATAGAATGCAAAATATTTCGCTATATTTATTAATCATTTACTACGTAAGTACGGATGTATACTCGAATATAGAATATATAAACTATATAAATTCACATATTCGACAACAATTCCAGCACAAAATCTCCACAAATTATTCGCAAAGTACAATTTTATGTTAAAAAACTCAATTAAGTTGCATTCTTTCGAGGCGTGACATGTGAAAGGGCAAAAAAAGGATTATATGTAAACATTGCTTTTTATCTGGGTAAATATTTATACATATATCCTTCACAACAACAACAACAACAACAACAACAAAGCGCCATTAAAAAGGAAAGTATAAACTCATTGTCAGTTAATTATGTAAAATGTTATAAATAATTTTATTTATTATGTAAACGCCACGTTGAGTATACATAAAGGATATACTCGTATGCGAGGAGGCTAACAAAGAGACAGAATGCGTCGAATTCAATACAAAATAATAGAAAAGAAAAGATAGTCAATGAGAAAATCAATGGCTTCTGATTCGCGGTAAAAAGAGGCGTTGGAAGACTGTCAGCCGGAGCTGCTAAGCTGATACAACTTTGGTTGTACTTCGAATTAATGGAAATAGCTATGCTATTAAAACAAAGAAACGTACTTCGAGAAATAAATCAACAAAATCATTCATCAAACTAAGAAAATCATGCAGAACGGGAACTTACTCTTCAGGACGCTGTTGATAAGAACAACAATCTTCGCAATGAAAAAAAAAAGGAAACTAAAACAATAATGTGTAACAAGATGGGTGAAATAACAGGGTTCAATTCTTATCTATCTTCATCTACAATCAGCAGTTATATACGCCTTGGAGTTTATTTTCAGCACACTTTGACAGATACGAAAACATCAAGATATGCTTTTCAGCACATGTGAACAATACAAATTTTGTATTCCAAGTATCTCAACATATTCTCCATTCAATTGAATCTTTAGCTCTATCATTAGGACGTAGAAAAATTTCGGATAACAGAATATTGAAAATGCTCTCGAAGCACATGATGTCTGCAATGAGAGTGCTTTCCCAAATGTTGAAATTTGTAGTTAGATTAAGAAATTCTTAAAGTTATAATATAAAATTAGAAATTTCAATTTCAACCATTAAAACGTTAGGTTAGGTTGAATGACCTATAGCAAAAAACACCACCATCAATTAGGTCTCTCTCAAAATAGAAGATTTGTGGTAGCACAACTTGCATCTTTGACCTAGTTGATGATGGTGTTTTTTTGAAGAAGTCTCTCTCAAAATAGAAGATTTCTTCTTCTACAGGCATAGGCACGATTTAATAAATTTTATTATAGTCAGTTTTGGAGATGTCTAAAACCTCCTTTAGAAAATACTCCCCCAATATAAATGAATCTTCTGCTACTCGTGGCATTTTTGAATTTCAAATATATTCAGTAAACTTCCGAACTTCCGGTAACCACCACGTTAACACAGCAAACCCCTGTTGCAGTCCTTACAACAACACACTTGACAGACGTAACCTAATTGTCAGCTACATGATGATAATGATGATGTTTCTGTTTTTTGTTTGTTGTTTGTTGTTGTTGTTGTGGTTTAAAACATTTAACTCGTTTTTGTGCACTTCTACTGACTTCCGGTTCCGTGTGTGCTGTGTGTGCCGTGCTGTACCGCCGCCGTAAACGCCATTTTGCCTACCTGTGTTATCCTTCTTCATTTGTTTAGTTAATGAGCGCTCATAATGCATCAAATTAAAGCATAAACAACAACAACAACAACAACATTTACAGGATCAGCAGCAATTACAAACGTTAGACTTGTTCCTTGGCTAATGTCACGCTTAGTCCTGCTGTCATTGTCTGTTGTGAATGTTATTGCTCGCTTGATGACTCATTCACTGAGTCGTTTCATTCATACATTCATTCATTGCCCAAACATACAAAATAATAACATAACATTCTATGCATAGCGTCAAGAAGTCTTCTGCTGTTTCTGTTTCTCTTTCTTAAACAGGACATCAAGAATAACAGCAGAAGCAGCTTCTTATTTGCCCACACTTTTCACTCACTCTCAACACAGCGACTGTCGACAGGTTAATCCTTTATAAATAATTCATAACGTTGTATAATTTCTTAAGTAATGTTTAATGTTTTCATTATGTTGCACAAAAGAAGCAAAAATTTAGCTCAACGAAGTGTGCAAAGCTGCAGGGGAGTATGGATTTGTGGTAGAGTGAGTCTTCGAGGGTGGGTTAAACATTTTGTTTTACGGATTAAATCTACTAATTAACTTAGCTGCTTAAGTTAATTAGCTGATTTAATGCGTAAAACAAAATGTTCGCCTTTTGAAACTATTTAAAAAATACTCCAAAAATTAAAAATTGTAGTATAAACCATATTTATGAATGTATTTCTCCTTCACTAACAACAACATAAACATTTAAATCTGAAGAGCTTGTCAGATATTTTATTATTCTAATGGTTTTAATTATTATATACTCACAAGAGTTGTAAGTGAATGATTCATTTTTGATTGAATCCATCAGTCACTGAATTGACGAATTTTGAAATCATTCATTTTACAAAAAAAAGCATTATGTTTCATTTAGTTTGTTAGTCATAAACATGTGCAAATTGTAATTGCTAATTGCCTTAATGTTGTGCTTTAGCATTCATTTTGGTGTATTATAATTTTTAACTAAACAGATTGACATAAAGCATAAAAATAAATGTGCACAAAAAAAAAACGAATTGAATTGAATTAATATATGCATGCATGCAACAGATTCATTCAAAAGAGTCAGTATATTTTTTATTCACAATGAATTATCAAAATTTAACATCATTCATTTGATCAATGAAATGAATTGAATTAAAATTTGAATTAAATCATTTTGGATCGAAACATTTTTCAATTAATTTAATTGATACAAAATTTTTTTGAATTGAAATTTGAATTAACTCTTTTTGAATTTTAAATGAATGCATTCGAAATTTCCATATCATATTAAACAATTTAAACGTTTTTAAACGTTCTTAATCGTTAAACCAATCAATCTACCCGTTTTTAATTAATATTCGCATGAATTCATTTTTAATTCAATTAATTTTTCATGTCAAATAAATGAATTCAAATGTTTGTAATTCATTTTGAATGAATTTCAACCAGAACACGGGCGAAAGAGACTTTTGAAGTTTTTTTTTGAAGTGAACACATCAATAAGATCATGAAACGATTAATCAAGAAGATTGTTTAAGTTGTTGCCAAATGAATGAAATCAAAATTGTATAATTCATTGTGAATTAAAAATGAATCATTCTTTTACAGCTCTGATACTCACGTAGGCAATTCACAATTTGCAGCAAATAGAAACAGTAATGATAAAGATTTACAAACACCCACATTAAGATAATATGTTGTAGAGGTCTACTTAAGCCAGTAAACAAAATCTAGTTTGAAGACTCTAGCTCTTTTAGTTCCTGAAATCTGTTGGCCGATTAATCCGGACCGAACCAAGATGGGTGTGTTCATGTTTCTTTTTTTTATACTCATATCATATCGTTACCTGGCAAGCTAGAAATGTCAGGAACCCAGATGAGTTCAACTGAGTGCTGTAGGGATTGCTTTTTGTGTCGTGCCAGGATTGATACCACCCTTGAAGTTTCCTCCAATAGATCCAATATATATCTCTCCATATATATCTCTGTCTGAAAAACGCTGCACCTGCATTATCAGTTCAGCCGAAAATATGCTGGCACCTGTGCACTCATCCGACTTAGATCCGTTAGTGTAGATTGAAAGCTCAACCCGTCTCCTGTGGGTTCCTTGTTTCAAGTCTGCACTAACAAAAACCATAATTGGTGAAAAAAAACTAAGCAACGCCTCACGTCTTTTACCTCCAATTACTGATTTAAGCCAGTTATTAAGCCAGCTTAAGTAATTTAAGTAAAACTTACGAATCTGTACACAGGACTTCTCCAGCCATCCTCGTTTAATATATAACATTCCAGAGAAGATAAAGAAAATAGAACAAAAGCAGATTGCATATGATTTTAACATTAAGATTTGCATTTGCTGCGCTTGCTTGCTTGATTTTAAATAGCTTCCGTATGCAAAATCCTATTATACACTCTCAGAACTTCATTTTAAATTCACTTCATTCATTCATTCAATCATCTTCGCACAAATGAATTCTAGATACTCAACATGGCAACCGCAAATATTTGCCACAAATTAAGCTTAAAAATTCATTGATAATGCGCGGCCTTAGACAAATTAGGCGCAAATTGAATTGGCACGCATAGCCGAAGAGCGGAAAAGCGAAAAAGCCATGAAGGACGAAGGACGAACTCAATAAAATTCACAGCATGGTAAACTGTAGTAGGTATAATGATGATAATGATGCTAAACACACTAGTAGCAACAATATTAACTATAAGAAAAATAGCAACACAATAATTTACTTCTCAGAAGAAGAAAAAAAAAAGAAGAAGAAAAAAAAAGAACGCTGCAGTCCAGTGTGTTCGACTTCGAGATGCACTTTAACTTGTTTAAGGCTCTTTATAAGAGCCATAGTGGTACGATTTGGATATGTGCGAAATTTTTTATGAGAATTTCTGGTATGAAAAATTTGATTTAGTTTGTTCATAATCGATAATCTTCGAAAGTTGCTCACCGATTGCTTTCAAATTTTGATACAACGTTCCATTCGAATATGCGCGTGTTTTTTTTTTATACTTATTATATAGATATCACATCTGTTAAAGGAGATTGGTGGTCAAATGTTTTGTTAGGTTAGGTCGAATGTTATATGGGAAAATTTTTTTTTTATCCGATCGCTTTTAAACTATGTTTTTATACTCTACAACAACAAAATCAAGCACGTGTTTCGCGGTTTTTAGAAATTTAATCCCTAAGGGGTGAAAAGATGTGGTCAATGGTTATATGGCACTTAGAAAAATAATATAAACATGAAAATGGCAGGTGGCACACCAGCAAGTAAGAGACGACGCTAGACGAGAAGGCTGGATGGATGATATTCTCTTGATCTTTAAAAGAACTGAGTGTAATAAAACTCACTGTGAAAATAGTTGAGCCACGCCCACATATTATAGAAAACAAGAGGGAGCATAGCAATGCACGACGGGTAAAACTAGTTAAAAATAAAAACATAATTTTTGCATACAAAAACTAAAAAATGGGGGTCAGTCTTATATAAATGTTCGATTCAGACATACATGGAATATTCTGTAAGAGTTGACGTAAGATAAACCAAACTTGGCATATCTATCTTAATTAAGAACAGAAAAAAAACAAACAAAATTTCATTTAAAAACATAAAACTGAAAGGTTAGTTTGTATGGAAGCTACCCCTCATAGTGGACCGATTTGGCCTCTGGCAGTATTTTTTATTAGGATTTACGTCAGATACACCAAATTTAGCATTTACAGAGTAATCAACAACAAAACCCAAAAAAATGCATACAAAAACTTAAAAATGGGCTAAGGTTTGTATGGGAGCTACCTCTTAAAGTAGGGTTGGAATATTCATTTAATACTAGTTATGTGAAGAGAGAAAAAGCAAGTTGAAATACATTAACTTTAAGTCTCTATCTGTTTTAGTCTCCGATATATATTCATTCAAACAGACGAACTGACAGACAAATGAACATATCTATATCGACTCGCCTTCCAATGATGATCAAGAATATATATACTTTATAGCACCTCCCAAGTCTTCCTCTGCTTGTTACATACGTTTACACAAACTTACTACACCCTTTTACTCTATGTTTACAGGTTATAAAAAAAAAAAAAAAAAAAAGCATTCACTATGCTTCAATTGGTTTGTTGCCTGTTGTTGAAAATCCTGCCTAACTTCTGCTGCTTCTTTTTCTTCTTCTTCTGCGCTACATCTACAACTTATCCCCAGGGAGTTATCCAATTATCGGTTCAGGCACTGCATAGCACAGTCAAACCAAACCTGACCGACCTAACCTGTGCGCGGTTTTATGTTAAATGCTCACGCTAAAAAATATTCTCCTCAGCTACTGCTGCTGTTGGTGATTTTCCTGGCTTGATTTTCTTGACCTTGTATCTATTGAAGCGTTAAGTGGCTACTGGCTTCAACAATTTCCTACGAAAGCTGTGGGGGTTTTCTTCTACTTCTGCTGCTGTGTGCATTAATAGCAGATTTTTTGGGATTTATGCGAAATTAAGTTAAATGTTTCCTTTTTTTTTTTTCTCATTTCATATCAAATCTTGCTGAAGCTTTTCTTTAGATGCAGAGTTGCTTATAGTACATAAATTGTAGGTAGCTGCTATTCAGCACTATTCAATTGCATGCCGCTTAAAATGCCTTGATTTATAAAGTGTTGTAGTAGCACTGAATAGAATATAGGTACATAAAGCCCTTTTATCCGCTTAAAATCGTCTATTGACATGTGAGCTGTTTTAGCAGCAGTTGTTGCATGGAGTAAATGCATACATGTGCCTTTTACTTTAAGGCAAGCATGCTTTTGGTTTAAAAATGTTGTTTATACAAATACATATTCTATTTTGTTTTATTTTCTAAAAAAGTACATAAACTTTGTACTCTTGTAGCTTTGGGGCATGAGGTCGTTTGCAGAACACCACAAAGTGGAGAGAGTCTAATCGACTTCGTCGCACCTCGTAAGATGTTATTTAGTTTTCCACACCTTAACATTCACAACGAAACTTGACTAAGTCCCGATCAGAGTGCAAACAAGCAAATTGATGATGTTGTGACTGACGGATACGTGCCGTGCCTTATGCGGTATATTGGATGTGCGAACGAAAGGAGGTTTTAACATCGAATCGGATCACTAACTTTTAGCAGCCAAGTTCTGCTCAGCATGGTGCACGCCGCACATCTCAACGCTTAACGAAAACTAGACGTAAAAAAGCAATCACAAAAGACCGCCTTTTCAGCCGGACTCTCGGGCTTCTGAAAATACAGATATGTAAGCTAAGAAGCTCATTGTATCCAATACACCAAACTTTTAACGAACTCTTGGTATGACGAGGAGCATCGCCTAGCTATTGCAGATAAAGACACCATCTACATAAGTACTTAGCAATCGAGAGTAATACGAACTTTTAAAGAGCTATATCGTGAGAAATGGAGCGAGGAGAAATGCCTTTTTACATGCACAAAAATGGAGCAAGAAAGCAGTGAACTTGAAGATGTTGAGGTGATTATGTTATAGAAATGAAGTTCGACAATTATAGCAGAGGGTCATGCGTCTGATATAAGGTTTTAAGTCCGGAGTTTCTTTTCGCAACACACAAAAATGAAAGACTGCTTGCAGAGAAATCGCTGAGACAATGCTGAAGTCACTTCACAAGTCTACTTAAAGGCGAAGAAGCGAATATGTACTCACTTTAGAGAAGTATTTCTAAAAGCACTAATGGAATATGGCTTTCTTGTAGAGTCATCAGACTATAACGAGCTCGACGGAGTAATTAAAAAGCAGAACAAAGTAGCAGGCGCCACAGTAGTTACTTAAGTTGTTGCAATTAATAGTTTAAAAGCTAACCGCTCCGCGTTTGCTCAAAGTATGCCTGCTGCAATGCTCCACTCCGCTCCAAATTATTGTTCATAAATATACTATTAAACTCTGTACATATATTTTGTATAATACTTAAACTAAATGAGTATTTAAGCAACTAAAAATATGAAATGAAACACATTTCGCAAAAACCGTTTCGCAAGCGGTTAACATAACCGTTTGACGTTTTAGCGCTACCAACTTGCCAAATATTATTTAAATTTAACGCTTGTGATGTCGCCTGCCATCTATCGTTCCTATCCACTTGCTTATGATTTACAATGTAAAATTTAATGAATGTCAAATCGCTTACAACTCGACTTTTAATTAAAATTAATTAATAAACATATATTATGATGCTGTGAGCGTTGTCGCAACATTTATGTTTCATAGATTGATGTTTTTTTTTTGGCGCACCGATTTTCATTAGAAGTGATGGCAACTCTGTTTCCAATTGGCAAATCAAATTGGAAATTGTTTTCTCGTTTACAACAAAATGTTTTCTTTCTGCACGCATTGTTTTTTATAAAAGAAATCTTAACTTTTATTGCAAAAGATATTAAATCGACAAAATGGCAAATAAAGCTACTAGAAAAAACCAAAACGTAGACGTCTTGTGCTCGGTATTCATCGGCAATATTCCTTTCGAAGCCAGCGAAGCAAATTTGCGCGAAATTTTCTGCCAAGTAGGTCCGGTACACTCGATTAGACTTGTCTTCGATCACTTAAGTGGCAATCCGAAAGGTTACGCTTTCTGCGAGTATGGGGACCAGGAGACCGCACTGAGTGCCATACGCAATCTGAATGGTTACGAAATGAACGGACGCACGCTGCGCGTGGACAACGCTTGCACAGAAAAGTCACGCATGAAAATGCAGCTGCTGTTGGAAGAGCCGCAACACGAGCAAGTATACGGCGCACCTTGTGATCCGGCTGAAGCTGCAGCGCTAGTTTCAAAAACGATTGCCACATTGTCGCCGGAGAAGATGTTCGATCTGGTGAAGGAAACGAAGCATTGCATTGTCAATAATCCGAACGAAGCACGTCAAATGTTCATGCACAATCCACAATTGGCATATGCCATGCTGCAGACATTGGTAGCAATGCGCATTATTGAGCCGGAAGTTGCCGTTGGTATGCTACATAAGGCGAATGAAATGCCACTGGTATTGCGTGGCGGTGACGGTGGCGCCAGAAGTTGCAGCGCTGCAGGTGACATGTACATGATGCAACAAAAACAAACTCAAGAAGTGCTGCAATCGAAGTCACACATTACTGGCACTGTACAGCATCCAAGTGGTTGGCACCAGCATCCAGTGAATCCAAAGCTAAGCAGTGCTGCGCCAACCACTATCCCATTTCCTAGAGGTTCACTTCAGTTTGCAGTAAATCCAAATCTATGTGGTGTTGCGCCAACCTCCATGCAGTATCCCAGTTCGTCGCATCAGCAGCCAGTGAATCCAACACTACGCGATGCTGCGCCAACCAACGTGCAGCATCCAAGTGGTTTGCACCAGTTTCCAGTGAATCAAAATCTTCGTGCTACTGCACCAACCTCCATGCAGTATCCCTGTTCGTCACATCAGCAGCCAGTGAATGCAACACTACGCGATGCTGCGCCAACCAACGTGCAGCATCCAAGTGGTTTGCACCAGTTTCCAGTGAATCAAAATCTTCGTGCTACTGCACCAACCTCCATGCAGTATCCCTGTTCGTCGCATCAGCAGCCAGTGAATGCAACACTACGCGATGCTGCGCCAACCAACGTGCAGCATCCAAGTGGTTTGCACCAGTTTCCAGTGAATCAAAATCTTCGTGCTACTGCACCAACCTCCATGCAGTATCCCTGTTCGTCGCCTGAGCAGCCAGTAAACTCAAATCTTCGTCATCTGCCGGTACAGCGTCTGCCGGAAACAACAGCACCGCCACCGGAACCATTAGTGCAGGCTACTACCACCTGCAGCGATGAGGAGAAAAAGGAACTTATCATGCAGGTAATGCAACTCTCTGACGAGCAAATTGCTCAACTGCCGTCAGATAAGCGTGACATGATCCTTCTAGTCAAACAGCAAATCCGAAGTGGTGCATTTGATTAAATGAAACACATCTTATGTTCACGCTTTGTTTTTTAATACTTTTTTTTCATATTTTTAATATTCGTTCATTATCATACTAAAAATAAAAACCACATTAACTTCACTGTAAAGATAATTTTGAGTGGTACTAATTTATTTTATAAAGTATACGAGTATATATACATACTAGGGTTTTGCAATTTTTAACTTTTTCTATTTAAATAATATTTAACGGTCCGGTTTACCGTCAAAATTTCCATTCAATTAATTTGAATTCAATAAAACGTTAAATTTTTCACGTATGGCATGATTTTGCGCTTTGAAATCACTTCAGATTGATGAAGTTCAATTCATATTAGTCACGGCAAGTGAATTCTCATCTCAAAATCATTTCGTAGGCAAAAAATTTAACATTTTATCGAATTAGTTTCACAATATTTTTCCGAAATTGAAAACCGGTTCAAATCAAAGCTTTTGTGAGACCGCACTCTCTGCTCCAATGCTACTTGGTAATATTGTTAAGAGAGGAAGGTAGGTAAATTTTAAATATTTACAATGGTCTTCACCTTGTTCAAACATGTACTATAACTTCTTTGAGATCAATGTTTTAATCATATATGTTTCAGTTGAATGGCGTTTTCAAATACATAGATCCATAATACATAGAATACCAAATAGTGGCATCGAATGTACATTTTGACTGTAAACTAGAGTAACTGATAAATTTCAGCTGAAATAACCAGCTAACGGTAAGTGAAAATTGGCCAATTAACCATTTTAGGTTTTATTTATAGCGTGAAATGGTATTATCAGTTTGTCCGAAAGTGTGTAACGCTTTAAAGGAGGCATCGTAGATCTCATAATGTATATATATATATATATATATATATATATATATATATATATATATATATATATATATATATATATATATATATATATGCTTGATCATCTCGATGAGACTAGTGGATATGGGTACTTCTAGTGGACGGATGCTGCACACATACATTAATGGGTAGGACCCGAACACATTTTGGGGTAGCCCCCATACAAACCCATCACTCACTTTTAACTTTTTATATGAAAATCGTTTTTATTGTCGTGGGGCCCGCCCACTATTTGGGGTAGCCCCCCATACAAAACTACTGCCCCACTTTTGTGTTATTGTATGAAAAACTTCTTTATTAAGTGGATATCAATCTGTATTTTTCTATTGGTGCAGTTTAATTTTATACTTTCATGTACTCACCTTTGGGCAGCCTTGAACAAACATTTAAAGCAATTTAAGTTGAGTTTTATGCATTTTCTGGCCAAGTTTTTGGGTGAACCGCTCCCTACGATTTTTTAAAACTCAAAAATATTCATATTTGAATGATAGCTGTATTTATATGGTAAATTAGAGTTTGGGATTAGATAATTATATTAATTAATAATTCAATCTGTGTTAGTTTTTTAGGGGTACAAATAAACCTGCACCACTCCACACCACTGCTGTCTACTAAAAACTATTTTTTTGCAATTTAATATCAACTTTGAATTTGATATGGTGGTTTCTTACACACAAACGTTTAACATATGTATAAATAGGCGTGTTCAATTAGTTGGATTAAGGTTCTGCATCAATTATTGTATTAAACTTTAGTGTGGTTACATTATCTTTTTCATAAAATTAAATGTCGAACTTAGGTGGAACCACCAATCATAAAATGGTGCGGTGTATTGGAAGTACGCCTAAAGAAACTCTGGAAGAATTATTAAATGTAAATTTTTAAGGTGCATATTTGACTGAAGTTCAGTGCAGCGTAGCTGGAATGGATTTTTCGCATTAAAGATCCTTTTATACAATAGAAACACAGATTGAAAAACAAAGATGTTTAAATTTATTACTTGCAAATAAATAAAATTAGTATGCAATTTTTATACTTTAAAATAAATTAATAACACTCTTAGTATTAAATATACAGAAGTTCAGGTATCTAGAGGAAATTTTACTCATTTAATTGAATCTTCCACTTAGGAATTTTGCCTTGAGAAAAAGGATCTTGCCACGCACCTCCGCCGGCACCTCGTCAATTTGGGCGTCCGTTAGCTGCATCACCTGATTGACTATATCGTTTCTTTCAATCGAAGTGTAACTTATCTGTTCCATTAGTTCCGCTAGCGGGTTAGTTGGTTGCGGATGACCAACGGTTGGCCAAGCACCATGTGGATTTGGATTCTTTGACATCTGCAGCGAACCACTTGGATACTTCATTGAGGTTGGTACAGCACCGTGTAGATTTGGATTCACTGGCATCTGCAGCGAACCACTTGGATATTGCGCCGAGGTTGGCAGAGCACCACGTGAATTTGGTTTCATTGGCAGCTGACGCGAGGAACTCGAATACTGCACAGAGCCGGTCATCTGTGACTCTGCTGGCTGCGATTGCAGCAAGTGTTGTTGTATTTTTTCATACTGCTGCATATACATACCACCTGCAATTCTGGTACCGCTACCGTTGCTGTCAGCGTCAGCGTCTCCGCCACCGTCACCGGCATCACGAACACGTTTCACAGGCTTGTAGAGCATACGCACGGCATCTTTCGGCTCGACAATGCGCATTGCCACCAAGGCAAATGCCAATTGCGGGTTCTTCAGTAAAATTTCACGTGCTTGAGTAGGATTATTGTCAAAGCATTGTTTTGCCTCTTTCACCAGTTCAAACATTTTCTCCGGCGACAATGGGGCAACCGCTTCGGCTGGATCACAAGGTTCGCCGCCGTAAACTTGCTGCGCTTCTTGCATCAGCTGCTGCATTTCCATGTGTGACTTCTCCGTGCAAGCTTCCTCCACGCTTAGAGTGCGTCCGTTGATTTTGCAACCATTCAGATTGCGTATGGCACTCAGTGCAGTCTCCTGGTCTGCATACTCACAGAAGCCGAAACCTTTGGGCATGCCACTTACGCGATCGAAGACAACTTTTATCGAGAGCACCGGACCTACTTTGCTAAGAAGATTGCGCAATTTCGTTTTGGTTGCTTTGTACGGAATGTTACCGATGAAGACCGTGCATAACGATTTGTTCATGATGCTCTGCTCTGTAGAACCATAATTGGACGCCATATCGAAAACGTGTACGTCGTGTGGCTGGCTGCCAAATTGAAAATGTCTTCCAATAAGAAAGTGTTTTGTTTGATTCAACCAGCAAAGTTTATGCATCAGCTAGGTCTTAATTAGCTGTGCTTAAGAGAATATCGTTTATGCCAACCGTGTTTGTAAATGAAACTGTTTAGCGAACTTATTCATAACTACTAATTACTGTTTAAGCAATATAAAAATTTTTCTTGAATATGATTTCGATTTAAAAACACTAATAGTAAAATATAAAACTTCCGTTTGCTCCGTCTGTACAATTTATTTTGTTGCAGTGTTGCCATGTTGTTAATGTAGCTGCAGTGAAATTCTTTCGAGCGACACATCATGCCATTTATTCACAAGTTATGAGCAAAAATTTATAAAATGTGTGTATCCAATGACCTGCTTTGCAAGTTGTTTTAAGAGGTTTAAAAATTCGTTGGTGTATGATCATGCAACAAAGGCGTGAATGATGTCAAGAATGTGCGTTTATTGGTTGCACAACGATTTTGTGAAGAAGAGATATACATTTTTGTACAACAGAATTACTGTTGAATGTTTATAATGGTGTACCAAAACCAAATGACCGATATTATTTTTAAATTAATCAATTAAAATTTATTATAAAGTGTTTATAACTTGATTTATCATCTGGCAATCATTGATTAGCACTATATTCCCTCAAAGGGATCTTCTGTTATTGGACAAGTGTAGAGCAACCCGAGTAACAGTGTACC
Source organism: Leucophenga montana (assembly GCA_035044765.1). Lineage (NCBI taxonomy): Eukaryota > Metazoa > Arthropoda > Insecta > Diptera > Drosophilidae > Leucophenga > Leucophenga montana. The sequence continues at coordinate 306,259 of JAWNNQ010000509.1, forward strand.
CAGCCCTATAACTCGAAAACAATCACTTCCACGATGTAAGATCTGTAGGCCTTTTAGCTTGCAAATTGTATTTACTTTAATTTTGTCTACATTTTCCGTATCTCTGCTAGTTTCGGCGATACAGGCCGAAATGTAAAACAAAATTTTGAAATTTTTGCTCTTAATGTGCTCGAATCTTTATAAATAAGTACAACTAAAATTTCAGTTAAGAAAATCTGAACAAAACATACAACCAACCAAAGCACTGACAAATGTATCTAATTCTCGTGTGTATGCCATACACTACACACAACGCAAATACTACCCAAAAAGCAACAGTATCAAGTTTTTGAAGCATGAAACATAAAACATAATATAGTCACAATGTAATATTAAATTTGGATTTCTTTATACGAGTATGCAAAAATCTTGGGAGAAAAAAAATTGGGCAAATCCTAAAAAGGCAAATTTTATTTGATTGGTTTCACTTATGAATTGGATTACAAGTAATTTTATGCCAAATAGCGTTAAATGCAAAAAACGTTTTCAGTGCGATTGAGGGTATATAAACGCATCCAAATTCTGTGCGCTGGGATAACAAAGGATAGTGAAGAGATGGAGAGTGCAAATACATAGAGGAAAGAGATAGAGTCAACACATACCATAGACAACATAATTATGAATGGTTTACTGCGCACAACTTTTACACTCGATAAAAATTTGTATTACTTTTTTTTTTTTTTTGCTTTTGCTTGTAAACATTTTACTATTTATTTATTTTGCAAGCGTTTTTATACCCTGTAAGCAAAGGGACACGGATATAATAAGTTTGTGCGAATTTATGTAACAGTCAGAAGAGGTGTGTTAGAACACCCACAAAGTTTATATGTATATATTTTTGATCAGCATCGGATACTGAGTCGATATAGATATGTCCGTCTGTCCGTCCGATTATAATGAAAAAAAAACAAGACTATAAGAGCCAGATTTATATTTTTATTTTATATTTGTCCATACACAGATCGAATTTATGAAATCGATGCGCCACGCACACTTTTTGGTGTAGCCCACATACACACCACACCGACCACTTTTGTGTTTTTCTAAGAGAAACTAGAAAATTGATATGGATGCCTTATTATGGATAGATACGTCACATAAAAATATCAATGGGCATGTTCTGTCCTACTACTAGGGGTAGTTCGCATTCAAACCCACAGTAATTAGCCGATGCTTCACATTATTAGGGGTACAGACTCACGCACAGTGGTCCCAGAATCCAAAAAATGTGGCCAAAATTCGTTAAATATTCGTTCAAAAAAAAGTCTTGCAATTAACAATTATTCCACTTGTTGCCCCGTATAACCCCAAAAATTAATGCAAAGTACGCCTATTTCTATGTCTAATTTAAAACTTAAATTATCGTAAAAAAGCACTCAAGTGAAAAATGGCTACAAATATTGTGAAATTTGATTTTTACGTTTTATATATTACTAGATGGTCCCCGCGACGTTGTGCGTGGCTCTCCTCTTTCCCCTGCCACTCATTCCCCCTGCCACTCCTACCCCTGACACTTCTTCCACCTTCATTACCTTCCACATGCTCCTTTACTCTACCTCCAATTCTATTAAAATTAGAAAAATCTAAAAAAAATTTCTGTTTATCCAATCGCCATGAATCTTCACAATATCACCCACGGGACTATTTTGAATATTGCCACAAAATTTGATCAAAATCGGTTGAGCGGTTTCGGAGTCTATAGTGAACATATATACAGCTGGTGCGACATCTAGCGCTGAGTTGAACAACATCTAGTACGCTTGCTAGCTCTTATGTGAAATTCTATGGTCCTCACCACCTTTCATTGGTTAATATTGGTCATCCGCCTCTATAGGTCTTAGCTATATATATATATATACAATATATATATATACAATATATATACAACCTATATTCCTCCTCGATAAATGGGCTATCTAACACTGAAAGATTTTTTCAAATTGGAGTTCCAGTAGTTCCTGAGATTAGCACGTTCAAGCAAACAAACAAACAAACTCTTCAGCTTTATAATATTATTGGTGGCTACAAGAGGGAAAGGAGAAATGGGGAAACTCCCCCAACAGTATTTTTATTCCGTACAAAAATATTATTTTTCGCTTCATTTTCATAAAATAGTTTCGTGTTCTTTAGTTGATTTCCCCTTAGGAGTAGTAAGTTCCTTCCCCCTCAAGAGAACGTCCGGATCCGCTCCTGCATATATGTATGTAGGTATTCTTCTTTAATAAGTAAGTATTTTTCACAGTTGATATTGATTGCCATACAAACTTTTTCAATTATTTTATTATTGTCATTTCAAACTACGATTTTGACAATGGCAAAGAGTATGGAGATCTGTCTGCAAACGTACAAGTATATAGGATTGTAGTACATTCATTTATATTCATATAATTATGGTAGATTTTTTGGCCATATATGGTTTTTTTAGAAGGGTAGAAATTTTAATTGAATTAAAATACTGAGATTACATAATTTCAAACAGAAAATTGGCTTTATTAGAAAGATAATTTCATTATATTAGTATTTAAATATGATTTCCAGCATGTGGACTTAATTATGGCACAATTTGTAACTACAATTTTGACCACTTTTTATTTAGACTATACGTGGTGTGGAAATGATCCATGGTTAATCGAATTAGTCGCTTGGATGGGCAATTATGTGGACCGTAAAATTGACGATAACATTTCCAAATTAAGCCGTAAAAAGTGTTTTTTACGTTGCTTATTATGAATATTAAGTCGAAAGTATAGAAAACAAAATGGCGAACCCAAAATGTTAAACAAATTTTAGAAAAACTCATTCAATCTTTTTGAAAAAAATCAGTATTTAGAAGTTTTTAAAGTCACTGATTTCGGTACGGTTGTAGAGCCACCTAAGTAAGTAAGATTTCGATACTGAATTCAGATTTAAAGGATTTAATAAATTTAATTTCATACGCTGCAACTTCAAAAAATATTGCTGGCTAATGAGTACTCAGTATGAATATTAACATATTTATTATAAATATTGAAGAGATAGAACTACTTTTTCCAAAATTTGTTCACCATATTGAATGCAATATTTTGAATTATGAAAATATAATTTCAGTTTCGTAATCAACGACCCTACAAACTATTAAACACTGAGTGTAAAAGAGTTTTAATAACTTTTCGCAAAATGGTTGCAACATTTTGGGTTCGCCAGTTTGTTTTCGGAAAATTTGTCTTCTGAATCATATTCAGCTATTTCGAAAACTACTAGTGTATACCAAATGTTGTTTCTATTCATTAACTTTTGAAAAATAAGCCCGCCTTTTTGTTTTCGAAAATTTTGATATCAGTTTCGTTATCAGCGGCCTCCAAAACATACAACCCATAAGAGTTTGGAGTTTTCGCCAGATTTTTTGGATTTTTAACCACTGTGCCATTTATTAATTTTTATTGGTACAGGGTATCTAACTATCAAGCAAGCTCGACTGCAGCATTTTCACTTGTTTTTTGTTTTTTTTTTTACACAAAATAGGATATAACACATAAATTTAGTAAAATAAAACGCTTGATTTATGTTGGGACAAAATGTATAGCAAAAGAAATCAACAATTCATAAGTTTAGCCAAGCAAAATTTTGCAAAAATCGAAAGCAATAAAATTATTTGCGCAGATGAGCGTGAAATATGGTTTCACTTTTTGCAATTTTATCGTAGTATTTTGAAAATTGTATAGCAACTTACTCAAATGTGTGCGTTTTTATCCCAAAAAGCCAAAAGCAGACTGACAGACAGACATACGTTTAGGCGTTCTGTACTTTAAAAATTCATACACAAAAAAAAGATACACGTTCTAACATTTTCACATTGACATAATTTCAGGCTTAACACAAAACAAGCATAGGCAAAATTTTATGTTTTCTCTACTTTTTTTTTTCTGTTTTTTTGGGACTGCTAACTCATGTGTAGGGTTTTTTGGGCTTTGTGGTTTGACAATTTTTATTCGGTTGATATTTAGAGAAGGAAAGTACAATATGTGTATTTAAGCAGGATCATAAACATGCGAATGAACTCGGACACATTCCAACACAAACATTGAGCAGAAAATTAGTGTTGGCTTAGGGAAAAGCACTACGGACGAATGTAGGTCAGCTTTGGCTTTGTCACATAGCTATTCTGCTGAATTAATGTTGCACCACAAATGTTAAATCGTAAAGTTTGAGTTTTGCTTATGATGGCATTAGATTTCGTTTAATATGTCGTCAACTGCAAATAGAAACAATTAATGAGTGTGGCGTAGACGTCAGGCGTTGTTATGTGGTTTCAGATTATAATTGCGAATTCTTTGTTCCTTTGAATATTACAAAATCGATAAACTTCTACAGAAATGAAACATAAATAATATTAATATGCTTTATGGTGAAATTTGTGCTTGATTTGATGTATAGAAAATACTTTATTAAATGGTATATTCAGGGGTAAAACATACGGAAGCAAACGAGGGTAAAGAGATGTCTATGTCACCGACCCGATAGAAAAATATTTCTGAAACGGAACAGAATAATTTAGCAAGGTACTGTACTGAAGTCATGTGAATGATTTCCCTGTCTTGAATTTTGAGGCCAATATATATTTTGGGAGTAGTATTTAGTAGATCTCTCGGCTAACGTTATTGTCGCTGACAATTTCTGTTCCTAGATAGACGAAGTTTTCTACAACATTGAAGTTGAAATTGTAAATACTCACAGACAGTCTAAGACGCGCTGATGGTCTGCGAGTGGCTACCAAGTACTTTGTCTTGTCCTCGTTCACCGCTAGGCCCATGAGACGTGACTGTTTCTCAATCTCGGAGAGCACCCTGCTTACTCGCCGTTCGTTGGTACCAATGATGTCCATATGGAAGATCGTGCCCGACCGTTCTACGTATGGGCATTGGCGTAGTATGTACTCCATCAATAGATTGAAAAAGTCGCACGATAAAGCATCACCCTGTCTGACACCTCTCTTGTTATCAAAGGGTTCGGAGCGGTTCTTTCCCAATCTGACGACGCTTTGGGTGTGTGATAGCGTCAATCATGCAAAGACGAACGATCTTTGCTGGGATACCAAGTTCAGGTAGGGCTTTGAAGAATTTCGTTCTTATCGGCGTGTCGACCTTATAATCGACAAAGTGTTGGTGTGTGTCTTTATTGTACTCATGGGTCTTTTCCAAGATTTGGCGTAAAGTGAAAATTTGGTCACTGGTCGATCTCTCTGGTCTGAAGCCACACTGATACTGGGCTATCAGTGCATTCATGTATGGCTCCAGCCGTTTCCACAGTACGCGGGACAGAATTTTGTATCCTATTGAAAGGAGACTCATCGGAGCCTGCCGCTTTGTTATTTTTCAGCTTTTTAATTACTGAGTCGACCTCGTTATACCCCGATGGCTCTACAAGATAGCCATCATCTATGCTATAATCTGATTATCTAAAATAATTGCTTGCGCACACAGGATCCCTTTCCTGACTTATCTAAAGTTTCCCTTGTATGGTTTGGATGTCTATAGCTAACATATTTATTTAAAAGTTAATAAAACTAAAAATATAACTTCTGTTAGTGTCTTAACTAAAGCTTTATTCGTCTACTTGTTCTAAAAGCACTCGAAGAGCACTATCAATGGGCACATTCAGCAGATACTGATTACTGATATACGCCAACTATTATAAACACCTGCTTTACTTTTGTTTAGATTACATTCAGTACCGTCCGATTCTATTATCATAGGCTAACTTTTCTGCCAAATTTCGTAGCTACTGAAACCTCTTACGAATTTCTGTAATTATTCTATCTGAACACATTTTCATGGGGCATGTTGGCATCTCCAACTTTACTTCCGTCATCAAAAACGTATATTCTGGTTCTGCACCTCTCAGGTTCCATGCAAATTCCAAGATCTTCGCACATACATATGTGTTGCATAAATTATAGCGCTGTCAGTCAGTTGCTCTCATTTCTCTATCAATACCATCTGCAAAACACTTCATTTCTGTGCACACAGTTTCATGTATAGCCCTTCTATTTCTAAACATAGTTGGAGCATCATTCAGGTACCACAGAGGACCAAGAAGCAAAGAAGAGAAAATGACTGCATCATAACTAGCAAAGTTTCTGTGTATCTTCTTGTCTAACTTAATTCTTCATATTTTTCTTCTCTAACTCCATAATAAAATGCAATTTTTTTTTTAGTTTGTGAAAACTTCCTGCGTTATGAGTCCGAGCTTAAATATCTTTTCCATAACTGCAGATAATTGATGAAGTTGCAAAACCATTTTTGTTACAATTTTCGGCTTTTGTTTAACTATTTTTGTTGGGGTATTAACATCAATTACTTGAACTTCTTTTGGAACATGCATAATCTACATACTCCCCTTACTTATAGTAGCTACTATGAGTGCAAGGCACAATTTAGATTAACTAAATAATGAAAATTGAGGAACCATTACGACTCAGTGATAAAACTATTAAAGCAAAATGTTTCAGCATTTTCCATGCGCTACGCTAAACATCTTGAGCACATTAATTTGCTTATTTTTATGGCAATTAGCGTATCTAGAAGTATTGTATAAGGGTATATGACATTACTCTTAATTAACAAAGCACACGTTCTGTACATTTTGTAGGCATAGCACCATTTCATTATGATTAGGACTCTTAATTCATGGGAAATCATGGCAAAACATATGATGAACAGCAATAACTTTTAATGTTCGGCAGAAAAGCTGCAAAAAACAACAAGAAATTTTTTGGAAAAGTATATATGTATATAATATATGACAACGGAGTGTAAAATGGATGTGTGAACCTGATGTCAATACTCGGGCAATGTTGTGTTACCATTAATAGTCAAATTAAAACGACGAAACAAAAAAACTTTACACAATATTGAGACTAGGGCCCATGTCACCATATGTCCTTTAGACTCAAAATCTTAGTAAGTTTTCATTCGTTGTATCCGAATATTAGAAGGTACATTTAGAGAACATATGCATTACATTTCTCAAAAAAAGTGCCATGGAAACATTTTTTAAGTTTCTGTTTGCAAAATAAAATGATGTAAATTTCTGACCACTTTTGCTCCAACATACTTCTCATCGCTGTATTGTACATAATATAGCCTCTTTAGCATATATCTCGACTATAGCTTTTACTTGTTCTTAAATTTAAACAATTTTACTATTTATAAATATTTTATTAAGTGTGCAAACAGCTGCGCTACTCTCGTTTAAAGCGGAAAATTATAAAAGTGGAAAGAACTTCAAGTTGGCGACAACTCATGCGCTTATGCTCATCAAACTAAGCAGCGGCATGATGATTCAGGCAAGAAGCTATAATCATGCCAAGAATCAGCAGCAGCAGCAGTAGCAGCAGCAGTAGAGGCAGCCTTAAATTAAATTATTTGGGGCATAAGCTGGCTGACAACGTGGCGGAAAAGTACACTCGAGGCGGCAGCAGAGCGTGACGCATTTTCCTAAGCCAGGCTAGTTGGGAAGGCGTAAGTGTGTACACACTTCAAATAAGGTGGCAGCGGCAGCAACTGGAACATCTTGGCCTGGTCCGGTTTGGTGATATGCAGCTGCAGCGACTGCTCACGCTTTGAGTATTGAAATCTGAGATACAAGATGCAAGAGGCTTTGCATAAGAACGAAGTTGGTGACCAAAATGCACTGACAACGACAACGCATTTTTGATGTTGCCAGCAAAAGTTTTCCACTGTCTCCCTGGTTGCATGCCCACCGGGATTTTGCAGCACTTTGTCGTCAGCATGCTTATGTATAGTGTTCGTATCCTTGAAAATGGGCGTCCAGCTGTATAGTAATTTATACGCTGCTGCTTCTTCAACGTCAACGTCAACGTCATCATCATCATAATCATCGTCCTCATCGTCCTTCGCATGCACTTATTACCGATTCATTCATTTACTTGACTGTTGGCGATTTAATTCGCCTTTACCAGCTTCGTCGACTTTTCAACTTTCGATTTTTTTTTTCTCTCTTTTTCAATTTTTATTTTTTTTTGTTTGTTTGTTTTTTGTATCTTTTTACAAAGTTTGACTTCTGCAAAAGAAAAATATTTATGCAGAAAAGTTGACCTCTGCCTTTTGAATAAATTTCACACGCTGCGGCATTTTCTTCTGGCCAACGAAGCGCGTCTTCCGCGGCAACTATTTACTACTGCCAAAAAGTTGCACTACATCAACTCGAGTCCGGCAGATACTTCAGCAAACGTCCTTCAGCCATTTGTACGCCGTGCCATTTCACTTGGTTGGTTATCAGACGCCTGTAGTAAGAATACATGCACACATACACTTCTCACCTTTTTGGTTGCTCGATTACTTGTTTGGTTTATTCTCAAGAGTTTCACCATGCAATTTATCTGCTTATTTGCATTTTTAATGAAACAATATATAAAATGCTTAAATTATGCGCACTTCGTCAGTTTCTGCACTCCGCTCTCTCCACTCTGTTCGAAACAAAAAAAAAAGTTGGCGAAAATTGTGAAATGTTCACTGAGTTCACTGAATCACTGAGCGTGCAGTCGATTACCTTTCAGATAGACATGGGTTTTGAGCTGAAAACAGAAGAAGTTATTTTATTAAAATTCAAATTAAACTTTTTCGCACGTCATAAATTTTAAATACTCGTAAATAGCCACAAGAAGAATTTCTTGGGAATCGATAGAATTGCCATCTTTCACATCGATTTTGATCCAACTCCATATAACCTGGTTTCAGATACTATTAAAATGTTTTACACGATCATAAAAAAAAATAAAAAAACTAATTAACCGATTATGAATCATTAAACGGTTAGCGAAACATAAGTTAGGCTAAACATAAATTTATATTTATGAAATTACGGTTGTAGAACTAAGAATCAAGGAAATATAGAATTCAGAACAAGTATATAAAGGTAAGACTGTACTTAGCAGAAGATGGTACTGAAGTTTTGAGCTGATGTATAACTTTGGTGGTTCTACACGTATGCTTGTCTTGGTTTGAGTTGGCTTAAGTTCAGGAATTGAGGTAACAATAATAAGATAAATTGCATCATACCATATGCCTCTCAGAAGAACCAAATATTCATCGATGTATTTCAGCTTAACTGACAGAACATAAATGTGGTGAACTAGAGAATTTCAAAAAAAAACAACAAAAATGAAAAACGAATGGACGGACAGATGGATATAGCTATGTATATCGACTCGACTTTTGCTGCTCTTCAAGAATATACTTACATATATCCTCTAAGGTTTCTGTCCTTGTAGTTCTTGTAGACCCTTGACCCTCCTGATCCGCGTATAATAATAAGTAATAAGAAATGATGCTCTTTGTCAGAGCATAGGACGCCAACACACACTTTGCTTCGAATGCTTTCCCAAGATGCTTTTTCGTCAAGCACTGCTCGGATCCAAGTTTGCGCAGGGCGACGGTGTCAGTGGAATGACATCTGTATCGTCTTTCTCTTAAATTATTTTGCAATTGGTCTAATGTTGGTATGTGTGAGTCATTATTTGTCAGATTTGATCTGTGAAGTTCCAAAGCAATATTGCCCTTATTCTTGTATTCAAGATGCGGATCTTTGCTTATGGAATGCTGTTTGCGCTTTAGAGATGCGCGATACTACATCCTTCATTCATTGTCAATTTTCAGCCTAGGTAAGTGAAGGAAGACACATCTAGATAGTAATGGCCTTCATACCGATGGTAATGATAAGAGATCCTAGGCTTACTGATCGCAATGTCTATGGATATACTTACGTTGATCTTAAGTCCGACCATTTTTATCCAAATCCAGCCGTTTGCAGCGGATTTTGCCAAACGTATGTGTCACAAAGTATATGTTATCAACAGTTTAGATCTCTAGGTCTCATGGAGTTGCCAGTGTCAACCATTTGGAAGTTCTGCTGTTGTTGAATGTTGTCGAATAGCAGAGACGATAGAACGCATCTTTGTCGTATCCCAGTTGATATGGAGAACTAACTGATAAATCTCTTTCTGCATCTAAAAATGCGTTTTGTATCTGTCTGGCACTCAGTTGTTGAGTGCAGTACTTGCCAGATTACTTATCTGTCAATGTAGCCGAAGGACCGTTCAAATACCATAAACGAACAGCAAAAATAGTGGTGATCTCAATTTCAAGTATGATTTGTAGCGAATTAATTGTGTTCTACATAGAATCTCTTTTCGTCTAAAACCGATCTACATATATCAATGTCAAACACCACTACAAAATTGTACTACGATTGCTTTTGAGGTCAATTTCGGCACACACACCTGGTTTCTGACCGTAAAAGGAGGTCATGTCTCACATGAACATACTGTTCATGAAGTCTTCAATGTCATTAACAAGTAAAAGGTGCTGCTATGGCAAAATAATTTATTATTTATCTCATTTGAATAACTGACCATAGAGATACTACAAGCATCGAAAAAGTAGAAGAACTGTTTAAGGTAGGAACAAATATACAAATTCTCCCAAATAAAAACTTCAAACTCGCAAAAACGACGAAAGAGAAGAGATCTGCCCCACATCAACACTAACTTGGCCTGAGAACAAGCTTGAACACTCCGAAAATTTCAATACTAGATGAGCATTTTCTGAGACTCGCCAATCAATTCGAATGACTTCTGTACAAGTTTCCAGCACATAGAGAAAGTACAACAACTCATGTGTTCCTTCCAGACGCTGTGTAGAAAATGACTTCACTGCCTAGGGAGCATGCTACAAGCGACTTCAGGAATCAAAAAGCTTACAATTTTTTGAATCTTTAAGCTGGTTCTCTCTAGGGAATGTCGAGTCCATATCTGTAGAATCCATATCTCGTTCTGTTAACGCCTACGTAGTCTTTAATCGCTCTACACAAAGATTAGACGTTAATCTTGGTTAACCGTGTTCCAAATTGCTATACGACAAGCTGTACTTCAGTAGCAAACTACCTGAAACTGAGTTGTATGAGAAGTTAATATCGTATTATCTGAGGAGAAGTCACCCTTACCTTTAGTACGTCTAAATTAGCTGTTTCGTGGGTTCAGTAAACTATGAGTAAGTCTAGTTAATCCGATGATCATCTACAAGCCATTCGGTATCCAGATTTTGTGGTCTCCAAGAAATATGAAGAAGCTTGTTAAATCGTAATATGATAAAATTTGATAAGTCAGTGACTTTTTAAATTTCGAATTATATTGATTTGAGGGTAGTCCCTGAATTTTCGAATTCTATTGATTAGATTTAGTTCATAAAATTTCGATTAATAGTGAATTGAAGGAAGTCCCTCAAGTACACAATATGCATCATTTAGTTTGTGACGGCCAGCAAGAAGTTTGTTGCCGAAATTAACCTCAAACGTAATCGTGTGATAACTTCGGACTACAATTATGACGATGGGTTAACCACAATATTGTCAAGTTTTTGCGCCGTTTTGATGGACGTGGATTAAATATAAATACATTGCAGTACATCAGCCACCAATTAGTAAATGAAACAATGGTTTTCTTTTGTCTGATCGGCGCTGCAACATTCTGATTTCTGTACGTCGGTCTGCCTTTCATATCTCCGCTCAATGGCTGTCATAAAAAAACAAAATGAAACAACAGTTGGTAGTTGACAGCAGCAGTGTTGCATTTAAAGTCACTACGCCGGAAATTCAAAAAGCTTACTTATCAAATTGTCTTCGTAAATAGATACAATGACAGAATTATTTTAGCCATACTCAAGCCGATTCAATCAAAGTTTAACAACAATTTTAAATTTTGTCATCACTGCAAATGTTAAGCGCACATTAAACCATCAAACAAATCGAGATTCTGTCACATAATTTACGCATTTGCTTATCTTAAGTACATATAAGAGCCATAAGAGCCATATTACATGCAACAAAAGGACAACAACAACAACCAACTTTAACGACAATGACAATGACAAAAGGAAGCGCTATATATGCCGCACTTTGACCAACATTCAATCAGTTTACACGCATGTACGATACGAGTATCTATGCGAATGTATCTGTGCAATTGTATCTGTTCGAATGTATCTGCTCGAATGTATCTGTGCACATCGTTTTGCGGTTACGGCCTGCGTATGAACCAACAAACAAACCGAAAGGTCGAGCGTACGCCTCAAATTATGCCGCTGCATGAAAGATTTATAATACTCAACCATTGTCGCAAAAACCGCAAAAGTTTTCATGACGCATAAATTAATGTTTAATAGTTGAATTTATGGTTTTTTGATTTCATCGCCAGCCAGTCAGCCAGTCAGCCAGCCAGCGCCAAGTTGTCCTTGTTCAACTTGGCCGAATAACAATCATATCAAGTCCTTTACAGCCAGCAGCAGCAGCAAACCATAACATATGCAATCGTTCTGGTTGAGCTTATTTGGTCAGTTTCATTAAGACTTCGGAAGACGTATGTATATAGTTCTTGTTGACATATTGGTTTCTGAATTTTAACAAACATGAATTATTATGCGTAAATTTGAGTGAAAACTGAGATACATATTACTACAGGATGCTTTTTTTTGTGCCCTTTTCCAGAGATTAATTTGCTCAGATCTGGCAATGCTATTGTCTTTTTTACTCTGTTTGGTTTTAGCGTCGTGTTTCAGTTCGGAAATATTACCTATATCCATTTTATGGTCAACATAATCTTCCATTCGAGCGACAAATTCGATTAAACTGTGGATCCTTTTCGCACGACGTGTAGAGCGTAGTATTGGGGAAGACCTAAGTGAGTCGCACGCAATAATTGGAGCTGTGTGCATCCAGTTTATGTAAAAATTGTCGTATAGATCTCGGCCTTATAAGATCCAGCTGTTGCAAGAATTGAAGCCATACCTTCGGTCAATGGGCTGAAAATCAACTGGAGGTCAAGCCTCTGTTTTATCGCAATATTCTGTTCAGTGATGAAGCTCATTTTTGCATCAATGGGCATGTCAATAAGCACAACTACCGAATTTGGAGTGAAGAAAATACATAAGAGATTCTCGAGGCTCCGTTACATACACAAAAAATCACTGTTTGAGACGGTGGAATCATTGGTCCTTACTTCTTTAAAAATAAAGGATTCGCGTAACGTTACAGCGCTATGATTAGCGACTATTTCGTGTACCAATGTAATGGAATGTTTATTGAAGACATGTTTTTCCAACAGGTCGGCGTCACATGCCATACAGCGCGTCAAAATATCGACTGAAGGAAACATTCGGCGAACGAGTTAATTCCAGAAATGGACCAGGCAATTGGCCACTGAGATCGTGCCAACGCCTTTGGATTATTTTCTCTAGCATTACATGAAGTTTCTGACAAACTAGTGACAAAATTGTGCGACCATTGCTGATAGTGCTTGAAAAATTGGTCGGAAAATGGACTTCCAGAATGCGCAACAACAGAGCCATCCATGCTGAGGTCATATTTAAACACTAATATCATTCAATTTTCTTGAATTTATATAATATCTCTCAGGGTATAAAACCGTAACCGTTAAACGAAATAAACCGATTCAAATTTAGAACCGAAACCAGAACCAGAGCCGATATTTTAATTTTTTTAACCGCAACCTTGTATGTGTATGTGAGCATATGTTTTCAGGCGTCAAATTTATTATGAATCAGCTTAGTAATCGGCTGGATGAATCCAAGAACCTTACCGAAACCGGTTACCGAAATAATTTGGTATCGGTACAGAACCTTATAGCTAAACACATATTTCGGTGCGTACCAAAACCTAATCTAAAAAACAACACCCTATATATACTCGTACATATTTGTATGCGGTATATGCCATGTAGCAACAGGCAAATAAAATATACGAGTATGCATGCTAAATTTCAAATCATCAAATGCACCCTCATATTCGTGGTTTGGCAATGGAAACAAACAATGATTATATGTAAATTCGAGTAATTTATTTTCAGTTCCAGATACATTTTCAGTTCGGTAGCATCTCATCAGCTCTTACAACAGAACTGTTGTAGCATGAGAGGCAGCGGTATAAGCTAATGGAGCGCTGTAGCTGAAAGGTGCGGTATAGGCCAATGGAGCAGCTACTTGAGCAGCAAAGGGTGTGGCAACTGGAGCAACAACTGGAGCAGCAGCAATACCGTTATAGTTCCTTGCAAACACTTGGCTACTGGTTGCGGTCACCACAGGTGCTGGAGCAGCAAGCACAGCAGCTGGAGCTGTGTAGGCCAGCGGTGCTGCAGCAAGTAGTCCTGGTTTAGCAGCAGCGCAGGCAATCATGGCGAAGATGACAACAGTCTAAACAATTAAAATGAGTTTAGGAATAACAGCTCTCTGGAGTTTTTTGTAGACCTAAAAAATACTTACGAATTTGAACATTTTGTTGAATATTTTTTTGTTTAAGTTTATGCTGTCTGTGTAGCTGGCAGTTGTTTGATGCCGTTTTAGAAAAATGCAGCAATATTTATACTAAAAACATCACAAATTTGACCTTAGTTTGCTGTATATTTATCCGCTATGCAGAGGAAATATTAACTACGGTTTTTAATTTAAATGTTGATATTTTTGCTTAAAAATTCAATTCAATACTGTAATTTCGGCAATTTATTGCTACTCTGCAGCAAAGCGATGCTGTGCATACTAAATAGTTTAACTCTGCATAAAAACTTATTTTTGTAATTCACTTGAAAACGAAATAAATTTGGAATTTCATGTTAAAAACAATGGTTTCAAGTTCAAGCTGTGTGTAAATACAAATGCATTTAAATGTTGCTTTGACAAAAATTAACTTAACACTTATATGTTTAATATACTATAAATTAAATACATAAAATCGTATATAAAATGCAATGCAAAGCATAAACTTACGCACGTCGCGACGGTATCCCTGTCACGGTCATGTGCTAGTTTCATCGCTCGGTCATGTGTGGTCATGATGTAATTGGTCATCGGTTAGTCATCAATTAACGGTAAAATTTCAAAAACTGTAACGAGCGAAAAATCCAAACATTTAGTGCGTTTTAAATGTACATACTATGTGGAGAAAAATAATTGAAACTAGTATCAAATTTAAAAAAAAAAAAAAACATCACCCTAATTTAACAATAAGCTTAGGTGTTTGCAAGAGAACCGTCCATCATTGTGGATGGTAGTCCACGCAAATGACGAAATCCCACCTCAGTGTGGCTGCAGCACGAGCGCAATGTCGAAGTTTTTACTCGTAAGACCGATCGAAACGTGCTATGGACCGAAACATAGGGTGTGCAAAATATCCAGCTCAAGCAGTGTTAGAAGTTGTGAGGTGGGCCATTCGTGATCGTGACGAACACAACATGACGAAAACTCAATTACATTTTACAAACAATAACAACAATACAAATGAAAAATATAAATATTTCGTCACGAAATTGATAGCAGATGTTTTGTGAGTAGCATGTATGTTTTCGTCATTTAGTTGTACCTCGTAAGAGGTTTTTTTATTTTATACATATGTATTTACATAGAAACTATAAGAACAGAGTATTTGAATGGTTAGAACCCGTGAAGCCAATCTGTTAAAATATTTCTCATAAAAGACAAAAAGTGAAAATAGAACCAAAAATTTATAGATCTGTGCAGTAGTCGGGCTTGGACATTACAAACCCTAATAAAATTCACATTTGAATATATAAATGGACAGCTAAATGGAAGTGGGTAAATTGTTTGAATCGCAGCCGTCCATACATTGGCTGGTGAGAATGTTTTAACTGCAGTGCAACCGAAGCTGGAATACTCTTAACACTATTCCTATTCGCAGTAATTCTAATAAGGTTTAGATTTAATTCAGTAATTCTAATAAGGTTTAGATTTAACAATTTTCATACTGCACGAGGATTTTAGAGTGGCGTCTTGACCGCTAGCGCGACACGATTTCACTGACTTTTTGTGACAGGAATTGAAGGATATCGTTCTCAATTATATCTGGTTTCAACAATCAACCTTTTCGATTTCTTGTTCTTTGGCAAGTCTCTTCCATTGCGTTAAAAAATTCAAGTCAATCACTTAGCCCTGCAAACTTTGCTGTTCTTTCGCAGTGTTTTGCTATTTTTTTAATAGTACAAGGCTTCTATTTGCGTCAAAAATTGCTTTCTAAAGTGTTTTCCAGTAGGGACCGGTATATGTTTAAATTGAATAAAACAAGTTGTGTGTGAGATATAAACGTATTTTTTATTATATATTCAAAAGGTCTATAAATGACTTTATGTATGGAATACAACGACGTTCAAATGTGCGCTACGGCATTGCTGGGTCTCGTGCATACGAGAGGTTCAATTTTGATTACTCTGGCACATATATGACGTTGAATTTAAACTTTGGCACGGATTATGTTGACTTTGAGGGAACCGGCTTACTGCCATAGACCTGCGACTTAAGGAAACCCCACAAGAAATGTCTAATGGTGTTAAATCGCATAATCTCAATGACCAGTTTACGTCGCCTCTGCTTGAGCTAACTATACTCTCAAATCGCACATACAGAATGTCTTTTGTGGCATCAGCTGTGTGACACAATAGCGACGTCCACTTGGAACCACATCGAATTTGCGTCAAAAGAAATTGGTTATCATCGATCGGTCCATAAAGACATTTTTTGCTGAAATCGGGGGTCCGCTTCCCACTGCACAAAGTTTAACCATCAATTGCGATTAAACTTAATAGAAAAACTCTCTGGTAAATACCGAACATTGCCTATAAATTCAAGAGTTCAACCAGATGGGTGCTTTTGGATTCCGTCGCGTACATACAAACATAGGTATAAAGGTACATTCTTCTTTATATATATATATAGAACCCTTTCGTATTCAGGACGAATGAAACGACACCTCATATGTCAAAATCAAAATAATAAAAAAGGTGACTTCAAAGTTCGCGGGCTACTTACGATACAATCGATTTTCCATTTTTTGTTTGTTTTTTTTTTTTAGATTGTTTTTTACAGACATAAAGGTTAGACATGTTTTAGTGTCGAAGAAAAATGGATCAATGAATCTGTATTACATTATGTGGAAAAAAATAAGCGCTCGTCCTCGTCATCCTGCGAGCAGTCGGCTGAAAACAACAACTCTGTGGGAGACCGAAACAGTTCTTACGTGCAAATCAATTGTCAGAATTGAGTATGGGGGCGAAAGACCAATCGAACCATCTAGTATCTAGTTCCCTTCGAAGTTTACCTCAGGATAGCTGGTGCATTTAAATAGTAGGTCTCAATGAATAGAGACCTTAGGGTCGAAATGATCTTAACCTATTCTCAAACTTTACATGGGTAAGAACCCTAACTTTCTTGATATGACGTTTAAGGTTACGTTATATATGTGCCCAGTTGGAATATTTTTGTTAACCAGAACTGGCGCTGTGAGATGAACCAAACGTATTGTTATGGTGCTTAATTTAACAACTCATACAGATACCATGAAAGGCGTTGGTTACACTTCCTAGAGCATTTGCATAAAAAATAAACCATTAACCTGCATTATCTCGTTTCCTTATGTGCAAAATATGTTAAATTTTACGAAAATGTTTTAATTGAAAATGTTTCTCATAAGATTTGCAAATTTGTTTATTTATTTACACTATAATACATTTGTAATTCATAGTATTCCTGATCTCATGGCATGCTTGTCTATGTTTCTCGCTGTTTTTGCTTTGGCACAACTAATTTACCATTTCGAGTTGTGTTGGTGTACATTCACATAACTATCTGCATGTCCATGTCCTTGGCTGTAGTGTCCATGATCATAAGTGGACTTATGTGCCTGTACTTCGGGATGGTGAGCATGTCCAATGTGTTTAACGACGGCATTGAAACCATTCTTATCGTCAGCGGTGTACTCAACAACACGAGTAGTGCCATCGGCTTCCTTCATCATGTAGCCACCTATTGAAGCGAAATATGAAATCAATTGGTTAGCTATAAAAATTATAGGTATAATAACTCACCCTTAACCTTATCACCATCACGTGTCTCCCACTGGTTCTTGATATCACCAGTCTTGGTATCCTTTACGCCATAGTCGAATTCGTATTTGGGATAATGATGTGGCTCATGTTCGACATGGTGGTGTGGCTGATATTCGTGATGATTGTAGTGTTGCTCATGTTGAATGTGATGCTGTTGCAGTTCCTGGTGTTGCAATTGATGTTGATGTTGATGTCCATGTGCTGCCCAAGCACCATCCCATTGGTTTTCACCATGCCATTTATGTGGCTGAGCCTCGTGCTTGGTTTCAATCGTATAGCCAGTCTGTGCTGCTTCATGCTGATGATAGCTAGCAGCTGAGAGACCACAAACGGCAAACAGTAGACCAACTTTGACAATGGTTTGCATTTTTAGTTTATTTATTAAATTTTTTCCAAATGAGCAGCCGAAGAACCGATTACTTTGAGCGAATGCGTTGAATTGATACCAAACTTCAATACTCCACACACTATTTATAGTTGCTCCCATTTGGTATGCCGCCTCGAAATTCTTTTCATGTGGAGGCCCACGGAAACGCCGTCATTAAGCAAAGCCAAATCAAACCAATGAAGAAAGAAAACCCATAACAAGCCCAATAAATGAACATTCACCCAAAGCGCCACGCAAAATTAGTTTAATTGTTTATTAATTAATTTTATTTTTTTTTTTGTTAAGTTTTGTTTATGCTTTAATCTAAGTATTCTTAGCCACTGCTCAAGTGGAGGTTAAATGTGCCAGCAAAAGTAAATGCCTGAAATATTTTTCAATATTTCGTTTGTTTGTTATATACATTTTTTACCACAGTCTAGCCCACAAATAGTATATGTAGTCAATAGTTAAGTATTGCATTTAGCCTCTTTTTTTTACTATTTTGCAAAAATTAGCAACTAAGTACGCTAAATAAAATGCATTTTTCAAATATTATTAACACCAATAATTATAATTTATGCAGCTGCCGAAATCGTCAAATGAATTCAACGAAGCGCCAACGTCCGAAGTATAAATATTGGCTTAAAGAAAAACTCCACAAATAAAACAAAATTTGAGTCGTAGATAAAGAAAACTATGAAGGCAGTTAGTCAAGTGAAGCCGCCATATCAAAAATAAATCAAATTTTGTATATATTTAGCAATTAAGTGCTGCACGATTGGTCAAAACTAAAAATACTCTTATAAAAAAAATATTCTCAGGAAGGTTGCATAAACAACAAACCAATTCATGCATATAAGAATCGAGAACAAGAACGCAAAATCAAAGCGAAGCGGCAAAGCAGTTTCGATAATGTTTTTTCGCTTCGATATCGGTTTATAGCTTTGAACTTGCTTTTCGTTTCAAGAGTGCAACTCTGACACCTTTTGAGCGATCACATAATATAGTATATGCAGCGGTTTTGTAGCGCGATATAGTGCAGTGTTATCGCATCGCTTCTAGTAGCGCGCACTCTGACGTCAGCTTTAAAGCCCAAAATAATGTAATCATGCTCGATCTTATCTACGGTTCGAGGAATTGCCTACTCAGCGATGCAATGAACAATTACAACTGAGCGGGAGTTGCGATGAAAGTTTTTAATTATTTCCAAACTATTTGAATATTTTATATTATACTAGTTGGGCCCCGCGACGTTGTACGTGGCCCTCCAATTCCCCATCCCCACCTTGCCACAAAATTTGATCAAAATCGGCTGAGGGGTTTCGGAGTCTATAGGCCCTTTGGAAGTATGTATCCATATTCATTTTTATATATATAGATGAATATTTTAATAGTTAGATGCCATAAATATCTCTGACAGTTGCTGACATATCCCTACAAAAAACTCTATAAAAACTATCAAAGCTCTTTGCTCACCCGTTATAAATAGATATCCAAATCGTTTGATCTTTAGAAAGACATTTCAAGGTCGAAATGTTCAATCCTAACCGATTATTGTAACGGAATTATGAAAGAGAAAATCATAAAAAAAAGTGTGTCTTCATGGCGGTTTTATATTTCAATGAAACTCTTGCGTGAAACTAAGCGCTGCTACTTTGGGTGTAGCAAGCAAATTAGAAGTAGATCACACTCTCAAAGTACGAAAATCTATAAGGCACTGATAATCCCGGTCCTGCTGTATGGCGCAGAAGCATGAACGCTGACATCATCGGATACAGCGTCTTTGGGAATGTTCGAGAGAAAGATTCTTCGTAAGACTTTTGGTCCTCTTAGAGTTGGCGTCGAGTTTCGTACCACGAGCTCTATGACCTGTATGATGAGGTAGTCCAGCGCATTAAATTCCACCAGCTGCACTGGGCTCATCCCGTCATCCGGATGAACTGCAAAGCTCCAGCACTAAAGTTTTACGACGAAAACCTGAACTTGATTGGTGGATGGCGTCTGAGAGGACGTCCGAGCATAGGATGATAAGATAAGGTCTAAGATAATCTGAAGAAGCTTCGGATTGCCACATTCTCGATTCGATTCTCGATTTTTTTCTGCTTATCAAACAGTTTATCTATGTTCACCGATAAAGTGTTTAATGTATGGTCCGCGGCCGACACAATCACCATTTAACTCAATAAAACGTTTCGAACACTCAACCAATTTTTCCATAGACCTTTAAAACTCGCTTAGTGGGATGTTCTTTAGCACCTGTGTCACGGGTGCTTGTATGGCTGGAATGTCGTAAAAAGCTGCTCTCGACCACAAACGATGTAAAACTTGTAAATAATATTCCCCATTGATAGTTTGACCTTCTGGAAAATTCGTAAGTCTCAGCAAATTTTTACCGAGTTTAAAACAAAATTGAATATTTGCTTTTAACTACAAAAACTGCTGTTATTGAAACGTTTGTCATTTTGTAACCTGTCAAATGAATAGCATGAACTTAGCTGCTTTCGAACGAAGAAAAATGTACTATTCTAATACTGCCAACATTTAATAAATGGCGCTACGTATTCTATGATTTAAATAAAAAGTTCGGTTATTTTCAGATCCAAAAATATTTGTTTATGTGCGTTTGTGTCTCTTGTAAAACCTATGAGTAAGAAACCATCACAAATTGACTGTAATAAAAAAGTTTGTCAAAAAAGAAAATAAAAAGTGGGCGAGTGGTTTATACGGATGCTACACCAAAAAGTAGGCATGACATATCAATCTGTATACTCCATTTAACTGAAACTATGCATCAATTACTAAATAAATAATATTCTAGCATAAAACTGCTCTTACTGAGCAAAACCGGCTCATTCATTTCACACACAATAAGCCATAAAAACTTTAAAGCCAAACGCGCTTGACCACACTAATAATATTTAGTATACGTTGTATTTTTCATTATTGTTATTATTAATTAACCCATAACATGTTCGCTGTTGTTTTATGCTGTTGTGGCAAGAAATCAATCAACAAGTGCTGGGCATGAGTTTGGGCTGAGCTCCGCTTTCAAATTAATGCAAACGATTCTGGTGCCGACACCTGCTGGTTATGACTACCGCCGCTGCGGTTAGGTGCTTTTGGTGCTACTTAAAGGTGGCAGAATTGGTAGCAGTAGCACCTAATAATAAGCACTTAACAGTTTGCCACATAAACGACCTTGAGACCAATAGACCGATGGACAGACAGACGGATAGACGGATAGATTTGTTGACTGCGAATTTTACTTTTGCTTTTTGTAATTTTTTTTTTGTTTCGTTTTTTTTTTTTTTTTTTTGGGGGTTACCACCCAATATTTTGCTAATTTATATGCGTTTCGTTTGTTTTTTTATAAGTTTATTACCATAATTCGATTATATAAATGAATTGCAGCGCCAGACAGACTGGTAAGAATGAAGTAAGAAATATTATATTATTAAAAACCTAAAAAAACTAATTACCAAACTACTTTGAATTAGTTTCAATTGAAGCTTCTGGGTGTACGTTAGCTGCTTCTTTTTTTTATATTTTTGTATTTGATTTCTTGGTTTCTAGAAGAATGTTAACACAAGTTTCTATTGTTCATGCCGCGTTTGCTTAATTAGTTTAAATTGTAAACGAAATTAAACTATAAATAGCAAACATTTAGCTTCAATTGAACAGTAGCAACTACAGCGCGAAGTTAAAGCGTACAAAATCATTCTAAGAACTTCAAAAACTTCATTATTCTAAAACAAATACAATGAAATTCTACAGCAGCATATTACTGCTAGCAGCCAGTGCCATGGCAGCGCCCAGTTATCATGGTGCCACCAGTTATAGCTCATTAACAAAACACGAGGCACCACATCATCATCACCATGATGCCTGGGCACATGATGGTGGTTATTTGAGCGGCGGCTATGGCGGCTATGGCGGCTACAGCGGCTATGGTGCTGTTGATTATCACGGCGGACATCATGGCTATCTGAAACATGAACCACACCATTATCCTAAATATCATTTCGACTATGGTGTAAAGGATTCACATACTGGTGATCTGAAGAATCAGTGGGAATCGCGTGATGGTGATAAGGTCAAGGGCAGCTATTCACTGAAGGAATCCGATGGCACTACACGCATTGTGGACTATACCGCTGATGATCATAATGGTTTCAATGCTGTTGTCAAGACCATTGGTCATGCGCATCATCCACAGGTCTATACAAAATCATACGGACACGGTGATATCTATGGCTCAGGCTATGGTTATGGACATGATTTGGGTCACTATGCAGGCCATGGACATCATGGACATGCCAGCAGCTATGTCAGCATTAAGCAGCATCATTAAATGAAATTGTCGATTTAAACAACATACTGAAAATGATAAGGACTAATGGAAATGATAAGGACTAATGGATTTGAAAAGCACGCCACTGTATATACATATTGTATATGTGTATTATGTATCTTTTGTTTGAGTATATGAAATCGTCATTTATAAAGAAATCCTCATTTATTATACATATTTAAGTTTAATAATTTTTTGTTTTAACAATAAAAATACTGCAAGATTATTGAAATTGTTGGAATACTTTACTAAAATTTGGACAAAGTTTAAGTCATAAGAATTGCACATAAAGATTTTCATAAATTGTATTCGGTTTTGTAAGCACCGGAACTAGACATATCGAATCCAAACAATTTTTGTGCAAATGAGTACAGGAACAGGGCAGATAGTCTCATTCAAACTTGTAGATAATTATAAGAGAATTCTAACAAAGTTATGACTTTTTAGTTGGCTCAAGCTCAGTTTTACATTGATAAATACAATCCGATCCAAATTGACCCGGACTGATGGATTTAAACCGAAACGGTAAACCCAATCGGTAATTTTTCTTCTTCCTCAGTTTGCTGTCACTGTCATTTACATGCATGCAAAGTTTGAGCGGGATGCGATAATTAGTCTATGTTTGACAGCTGCTTGTTTACGTCCCGAAAAGTTTGTGTGGCGATTTTTAACATGGAAAAAAATTAAACAACGAGTTTGCTTGAAATTTTGTGTTTCCAATGGAATAACGGCAACGGAATCATTCAAAATGTTACAAACGTGTTTTGAGGACTCTACTCTATCGAGAACACAAGTATTTGAGTGGCATAAAGCATTCAGTGAGGGTCGTGAAATCGTAGAAAACTTGCCTCATGCAAGTCATCCATCCACCTCTGTTAACAACAAAAACATCGAAAAAGTGATGGAAATTGTGCTCGAAAATCGTCGTGTTTGCATTAGAAAGATAACAGAGACACTCAACATCTCTTATGGATTGACTCAACACATTTTGGTTGATGTTTTGCGTATGAAACGCGTCGCCGCCAGACTCGTACCAAAAGACATGAATTTGTTGCATATTTTGAAGTTTCCAGCTTGATTGTGACGGAGTTTTTGGCCAAACATGAAACAGAAGTCACGGAAAACCACCGTATTCACCAGATTTGGCACGCTGTGACTTTTTTCTGTTTCCGAAACTTAAATATCCGCTCGAAGAATGTCCGCTCGATCAACAATGTTTTGTTCACAAAGAATGTTAAGCTATGCAGCGAATTGTTTCGAGTTCCGCTACAAGTCCTCATCAGTCTGCTGGCTGTAACATTGCAAATATTGCTACTTAGCTATATCAAGCATTTCAGGAAAATGCCTCTGTGTATCATATGGACTTATATGTATCAAATGACAAACATTGCCGTTTGTAAGGAGTTTTGTTAGTTTTCGCTTCGTAATTGAATATGTATGTCCAAATAGGTTTTATAGCTGTGTTATAAAGGAGAACCTTGTACTCTAGGCTCAAAGACGAATGCGGGTTGATAAGCCAATGTAGGGGATTGGCCTTTAGTCTAACTTGTATTTTTTTGGCTCCAATGTGCTTACGATAAGTGAATCACCTTTCGATGTATATCCCAAGATGCAGTACATCATTGAACTGTGGAATTATTGCATTGTTCAAGGTAACCGTTGAGGAACTAGCTCTGTTCAGTGTAAATGTGAGGTGCTTACATTTTTTGGTCATTAAAACGTACGTATCCTCCATTTTCACAGCTAATACTTCAAGCGGATAGCTAGTCGTCGGGTTTCTTCCACTGTGTATCGAAATCTGCACAGAATTGCTATGTTGTAGGCAAAACTTGACGTTGTGAGCATGTAATCTGTTGGAATAGCAGTTGTGAACAGCGCTTAGAGCATCGGGCCCAGCACACTCCCTTGGTGTACTTCAGCTTTGATATGCGAGTCTTGAGTGATGAAATAAAACTGGTTGCTGAGGTATGACTCCAAAATTATGTGTTTGTCTTGTGGAATCAACAATTTAATTTTGTTGAAGAGCAGTATTCACAGTGGTCAAATGGAGTTCGAATCTCGGCTGTGATGCGATTTAATTGCTTAATATTGCCATCCTTCTCACGAAACAAAAACCGAGGCGAAGGAATGATGCTTTGTAAGTTTGTTCTGATGGGTCTATATGACGCCGCTTGTGTTTTATCCTTACCGGGCTGTGATTTTTTTTCCAGTGAGTTGGGAAGTGACCACATTTAATAGTGTTGTGATATATTCGATAGTGAAGTTGGAAAGTTCAATTAACATTCTTGGGGAAATGAGGTCGTGCCCATCAGCCTATTTTTTGATTGAGGTGACTCTTTATTATTATTATTTTGACTTCAATATAGTTCATTGCCCGAAGTGGGCAATGGGAAAATGGGTTGAGTTCAATATGAATATTTTTGTTATTGTTTTTATATTTGAGTCAATTCGTCCTGAGTCTATTCGTCCCCGTGAGTCTACGGGGTTATTTTCGTGGAGGGTGCTCCAGTAAGCGGAATAATATTGGTGAGTGGTCCGATGAAAGGCCTGCAAGCGCTTCTGCAGATATTGTGTTGTTTAAAATGTTTCGTGCCACGAATTTCATGGTTATAATTTGTTAATTTTAGTACGACACTTAGATATGTACAAAACATTAACTATCTGCGTCAAATAGTTGTCATTATTTTATTGGATCATAGTATAACGATACATACAAAAACGACTATATAGAACATACAGGCAAACATTAATTGTTACATATACAGATTTAGCCACAGAGTTTATTTCCCTTGCAACTTTGCAACTGAAACGAGAAGAAACTATAAAACTAAAATATATAAAAGTAAAATGACTCCTAATTAATGATATAGCAAACGTAATTGTGCAATTTTAACGTTGTCTGTGTGTGTGTGTGTTTTGAAACGAGCCACAACTGTAGGTGATATAAATTTTATTATGCCAACTGACAGCTGTAAACAGTGACAAGCGCAAAGACGTCGAAAATAAAAATCAAAATGTCGAACAAAAAAAAAGCCACTATTAAAGTTGTTTGCGAATTTACAAAAGCCACTTTTACTTGCAACGAACCAAGAGATTTCTTCTTTCTTTTTTTATGCCAGCAAATTAAATAAAAAATTCAAATCACTAAATAAAAAAAAAAATTAAAACATCCAAGGAAAGACAGTGTTGCATTCACTTCACCACGCATCCAATTGGAAAACTTAAATGACGCATGCGCAACCAACGCAAACTGAAATTAAACAACGACGAATTCGAGATCTATTTGCTACAATTTATGCTGCAGCTGGAGAAAATAGTTTAACAGAAAATCGGTGGAACCAACTCTTAAATACTCTTCACAAGATGACTAAAAATATACAGTATATCTCATGCTATACCGTTTCTATGTAAAATAATCAATTAAGGTATTCACACGCTCTAGCAATAGTGCATGAAAAATCTTGCAATACCATCAGCAATTTCCACCAAAATATCTTGCACCTCTTTGCTCGACCCAGACCCATTGATCCACAGTACAGAAAAAAATTCACGCAAATTTAGCTAGTGGAAGTGAAAATTTTTGACATTTTTTTGTGCATTTGTTATTTTTTGAGGTAACACTGAGAATGAACAGCTGGTAATTGACAAAGAAGGAAAAGTAATAACAGTTCGAAACAAACCAAAGCCTCAAACATCGGAATGTGCAGAATTACTTTACAACTATGCTCATAATGTCGTCTGTGCACATTTGCACCATTACAAGACCTTGTGAACACCCTTCTATTTTTTTTTTTTTAAGAGAGGTAGTACCTAATGCTCTACAACAGTCATGTCTCAACATGTAATATAAGTATTTTGGAATGAGAACATCCATAGTAGATCCATTCGTTTGGGCTTTACAACCTTGGAAACAGACATTCAGGCAGACAAAAGCCGGTTTATGCCGTCTTGATCCAAACGAAAAAACTCGTTTTTTCAACTGCTGCTAGGTCTCTGGTATGTATGATGGGAACATGTTTCGCTCACGATTGTGAAATGGCACCAAAACTCTTCCATGTTGTGGTTAAACAAAGTCAAACACTTCTAGGAAGTTATGGCTAATTTCCAGGCACCATTTTACCATTTGCATGTCTGTCTTGGATATTTGATATCAATAAATGTTAAACATAAACTTCATGATGCATATTGCTTAAAATTCGACAGATTCGACACTGCCTCTCTCCCACACAAAGTGTTCGTTGCATACAAAGTGTAACGGCGGCGCACTATAGTTATCAGTCTCTCTCTCTCTCGCAACGAACGGAGGCGTGTAATGAACGATGATAGAGAACCGCTTGCTATGTAAAATATCGAACGATAGACTTTTTTCGTTGCACTGGTTTACCCCTTTTCTTTTCGTTTTGTATGGAGGTGTGGCACGTCCCATTTTTAAAGTGGATCTTATTTTTAGTGCCTGTTTTGGTATTGGCTGCTCGGCGCACATTCTCCATAACAGCATTAACATGTGGCTAGAATATTACATGATCGAATCGAAAGCGAATTCGAGCCCATTTCCGTAAGGAACATACGAGTATATGGAGGCGAGAGGATGGAAACGAGGGGTTGGAAACGACCATGTGTGCGAATTTTGTTCAAAAAGCCATTGAGGTTGGGGTTCTACGAGGAGTCTGAAGCTTAATAGCCTAAATTGCCTGTCTCTGATTTCAGAGTAACCATTTTCTCTACACTATATACAAAATGTCATATTTTTGTATATTTTTATACTATTCCAGGTTTTCATATGGTTTGATTTCCGGCAAAATGTTCCATTCAGATATTAGCTTTTTGCAAAGGAGGGAAATTCTTGTTGATGACAACAAGCTTAAAGAAGTAAAACAAACAAAGTATGGAATACATAATTTTCTTGCGAAATCCTACGCAGATATGCTGTGACTCCTTTTTGGTCTGATGGATCTGGTCCCGCTATAATATCATGCGTGAAGCATATCCCCATAAGATCTTTCCCTAGCGAATATAAAATTGAAAAGACTTGCAACTGAAAAGTGTTTAATACAAAATCTTTAAGAAAAGATATAAAATATTTCCGATATAGTGATCATTTCACACACTTGGTTCAAATTTGTTGCTATTTGAAAATTAATAGCGGAATAAGACTCAGATAGACGGACTGTCAGACTGATATAGCTAGATCAACTCGATTTGTCAAACTGGTCAAGAATATATATACAAGCTTTTTCCGGTTCTAACTTTCGGGAAGATTGATTGATCGAGTAAAAATTACTCAATGCAAGCGATTTCAAATCTTGAAATTATCTCATGCATAAGAAATCAAAAGTGAAAAAGGGAACAGCTCTGAAACTTTTGGGGTATCAGATACTTTCTGCTGGATATTACAAAATTTACGTTAAACTATTAATACCTTTTCTAGTCTACATGTGTAGTGTACAAAAAAAAAAAACAAACAAAAAAAAACAAAAAAAAAGCAAATCAAAAGCAAATCAAAAGCTGTTGCACATGTTTATTTTAAGACAATTTTCTTTTTTCTTGGATTTTTCACAATTTTTTTTGCTCCAACTTTAAAGCGGAAAAATCGCTTCACTTCCACACGACTACACACCAAAATAACGTGAAAAAAGACCAGTAGAGAAAAACAAAAATATCACAATCAGCTAAATGACAATAAGCAGGAAAACGGCAAATAAGAAAGTGTAGGTGCACATTTAAAGCATCTGAAAAGACAAAGGAAATTCATGTGAACCACCACAAAATACTTCTCGATTCATATGAAAAACTAACGATAAATGCTGTCCACATTGCTCGGCGGCGGCATTACACAAAAAAGCACAAAGTAAACCAGTAGAGCCGGAAAATCTTGTGTGGCAAGACAACAAAGCAATGAAATCGATAGTGCAACGCGCATCGTGATCAACATGATCAACATGAAGATCATGATGCTCTTCTGGTCGCCGTCTGGCAACTTCCACTTGCAACATTTGGCCATGCAGCAGCTTCCATGGTTGCTTGACTACTTCGGCGCTTTAGTGCAGCCCCTGCATTGCCATCCATCCGAATCGGGCGCCATAAGTTGCTATATAAATGCTTTGGCATTAAACGGCAAACGCTTTAATTACGTTTTTGTCCTTGACATTGAAGCAGCTTCGCTTCTTGAACACGCTCGATTTAAGTTGTCGTCGTCATTTGTTCGACTTGCGCGTGCCACCATCGCGTTTTGTGATTTATTGGAATTAAGTGAATTTTATTTTAAAACTATAAATTGGATTTATTAAATTACATAGCATGCGAATAAATGTAAGTGTTGTGCATCCTTTAAATGTATAAAAAACGAATTCAAATGGACGAAAAGCGAAAGTGAACTAAATGAACCAAAAGAAAAAAAGAGATTTCAGTAAAACTTTCACTATCTACGGAGAAAGTTGAACGAATGAACAGTGTTTTGTTATACGAGTACATACATATATCATATACCAAATAAATATATTTGAATTAAACATTTGTTACCAACGAAGTAGTATTTACATATTACACATTAGGTTAGGTTCCACCGATAGAATCCCAAAATATCAGCCATATATATAGAACGGAATTGACATTTAGCGAAACATTGATCAATGATAAACAACATCCTGTTATTAAAATTAAAAAGAGATCTCAGGGGCAGTTTGCGCACATCTTCTAACATTACGAATGATGCTTCTGTGAAGTGCATGAAGATCGTTCTGGCACAGGCCGTTGCCCAGGCCGTATGGTCTTCATGTACAGTTATTTTTGTAATGTGCTTCAACATAGGCTGAGCATTGCCGCCCATACACTCAGTTCTTTGTATTAACCATATAAATTACACAAACATTTTGATCACTAACAGTTATCTTTCTGCGAAGCGCCTATAACAAAATGCAAAACCAAAACAGTTTCACATGCTACGTAGTTTTGTTGTTCCTTTTTTTTTTGCTTATTGACAGCACACACACACACAGCTCTTTACATCAACCAACAAAATGTACACAAACAATTTCTATCTTCTTTTTTACTTTTCTGCATATAGAGAATAGGAAAGCATTAAAAATTTCTTATGTATTGGTTTGTACACTTCCATTTGAAGCATCTCTTCGATGATTGGTTCTCATATATGTTTCTATATAAGTTGACCTTAGTAACTACTAGGGTGATAAATAGTGTGGGCAATAGCTAAGTAGTGACCTGTTACTCACCTGTGCTCTGAAGTTCCTTCGGTAGACTGATAATACATCGAGAGTAATACTGGGACATTGATTTTTGCACATTATATTGAAGTTTCTATAGCTGTACGTGGTTCTTCCTCAACCATGTGCTCCAACCATTTGCTCTTTTGAGCGTTCCGCAATAAATAGTTCATATACTGAAAAAAAAAAATGTCGATTATTTTTCTTTGTCTCTTTATAAAACGTAGCTATAGTACAGTAAATATCTACTTTACTACTACAACCAACTATCAGTCATGACCGCCTGTAGCAAAGCGAAATGGACTCTATAGTCTTTTGTGCGCTGGCGCCAGTCGTTGATTGTACCAAATTTATTGAGTTCATCGCAGATTCATGCACACATAAGCTATGTCGCCACCTCTGACGTTGTCCACAAACTAAGTTAAGGTTGCCATTGTAAAACTTCAGTGCTGCAGCTTCAGAGTTTATCTGGATGCGATGTTTATCCCAGTGCGACTACGGGAATTTCATACGCTCGACACTGTCATCATACAGCCCGTGGTTCATACTGATCTTAAACTCATTGCCAACTTTTCTACGAAGGATGTTTCTCTTGAATATTGCCAAAAACGCTGCATCTGATGTTGCCAGGCTCCACACTTTTGCGCCATATAGCGAGACTGAAATTACAGACTTCTTATAGATTATTACTTTCGTACTTCGAGAGGCGGCTCCACTTCTAATTTGCTTGTTGAGCCCATACTATACCTAGTTTATTAACTTATTAAATTTTGACCTGCACACAAAATGAACAGCAAATTTGTTATGGAAAACCTGTAATGAGACTGATTTACAATAGTTCATTTATTTTAAGTGCTTTATTGTTTGAATATAATTAAAAATTTATCTGTGAAGTTGAATTTAAATAATTGATGTAAATTGAATTGAGCATAGCTAAAATGTGTTTATAACCAATAAAATTCCATCAATTGTAAAAGGAAATAAAAGTTGTATTCGAAATAGTCTTATAAATGTACAGGGTGCGTCTTCTCGTGGTCACTTATTTACTTTTTTTAAAAACTTGGAAAAAACGCCCTTTATTTGGTTCTTTACAATTTGTTTCGTCCTTTACGGAAGATGAGATCGGAATAATATCCACTCTAAGCGGCCACGCAAGAATTTAATATTTTTTCGGCGTTTTCCATCACTTTTTCCAACATTTCTCTGAGAATATCAGCAAATTCTCGGCAAACGTTGTCCTTAAGCTGATCTAGGGTCTATGGCCTTTCTCCTTGAGGTATCCCCACATGAAAAAGTCAGGAGTTGTTAAATATGGAGACAGTGGCGGCCAATCGCAACTTTTCGATATCAAAAGACCATCGAACATTTATCGCAGCAAAGCCATTGTTTCACGTGAAGTGTAACATGTTGCGCCGTCCTGTTGAAACCAGTAATCGTGCATATCATTTTCTTCGAGAATTGGTACCAAATAATCTCGAATCATGACCCGATAGCGCTCTCCATTGACCGTAACGGTGGTCCTGGAGTCGTCTTCAAAGAAATACGGTCCGATGACTTTGTCAGCGCATACACCACACCAAAAGGTGACTTTTGGCGAGTAAAGAAGCACATCATGAATCAATTGTGGATTTTAAGTCTCCCCAGTAACGAATATTCTGCGTATTAACGCTACCACACAGCATGAAGTGGTGCACATTGAGTACCTACAATTAAGAAGTTACTCGTAAAGTAAAATTTAACAATTTCTGCGCAGTATTTTGGTGTATAGTGTTCCATAGATAAAATTTTACTGAAATGACGCTTCCAATGAGCGCTCATATGTGTTCAAATTCCAACAAATGTCAATTTTATGGTCAGTTTTCATAGGTGACTATGAAATGTCGCACCCTGTAGTAACTCAGCTTTTGATAATTTTGTTTTCCTCCAAATCAGTACAAGGTATTTGTATGTGCGTAAATTACCGCAACCAAATCAAAAATTGTAATCTTTAAAATTTTATGCAAAAAACTACTTTCACTTTTGAAAACCAGGATAAAAACTCTCTTGCATTTGCAACAGATAAAGACACATTCAAATTTATCTACCGTTTCCCAGATTTAATGAAATATTTTTCTTTCTTAACCAAAATCGGTAAGAAAACTATATTTTCATCATAAAATTTTAGATTATCTCACTATTTCGCGTAGAGTTGCTTCAATGGATAATTTTGCTTCTTGAAATAGGGTTTTAAGTATATTCATTATAAACAGATAAGAAGGAGCATGTGGAGGTTGGGGAAGGAGTGGCAGCGGGAATGAGTCGCAGAGGAAAGAGGAGGGCCGCGTACAACGTCGCGGGGATCTACTAGTAATCATTGTATATATAAATCATATTTATATTTGTATTGGGACTATCAGAATAATGAAGAATTATTTTAAAAACAATGCAAATTGAGTGAAGTAACCACTTCATCCTAAGAAAAACGCATCACTCCACCATACATCAAGATTTAAGTGAACCATTTTATCATATAAAAAATGAACCACTTCACACCACTCATGCCAGTTTGTAGATAGTCACGTTACATTGAAAATTAAATGAACCACTTCATCCTACAAAAAATGAACCACTCCACCCCACTCATGCCATTTTATAGATACATAGTCGCATTACATCGACTATTGTAAGATAGAGCACAAATCGTTAGTATGTCGTTTTTATTGCGCTTTACTATTTCGAAATACTTTTAGAATTGTTTTTCTTTATATTCCGGGAATCTGTTTGGCATAGCTAATTAATGTACTCCGATCACTGCGATGACTATTGAAAAATGATGACTTAATAATACTAAGAAGAAATTTACTGTCAACTTCAACTAACTAAAGGTTAATGAGCCACTCCACCACGTGAGCCACTTCAGCCCACACCAGCGCCTGCTACCTATTATTTTTATTAAAAAACTTTGGTTTGTGCATGAAACAAACTTTAAACACTAAAAAATTGTAAGTCTCTTTAAATTTTAGATGATAATAACACTGGAACCAGTGGATCTTTCCAAATGTGGAACGTTCGCTTTTTTCCTTTGTTTTGTATATTGCGTGAGAATACATACTGCAAGCCCTGTAGCCCTTGGCAAAGCAATTCTACCACATTTAAACTAAGAGAACACACATTTATTGTTATAGAATGTTGTATTTACAAAGTATCTTGAAGGTTGTTACAAACATACTTGTATATTACATTCTTAAGCCAAAATCAATTAAATTGTACGTGATATTATATTTTACTTCTATTTCGAAGTCTTTTCCATTTAGGCTTTTTTAATTTTGCATTTTTCATCTCACAGCTACTTAAAACTCTACAAACTCGAAACTCCAAAAGAAAAACTTCGCGTTCTTATTGCATAAATTTTTGAAACTGGTTTCAAATTTTGTACGCATTTAATGAGTTGTTAAAAAAACAAAAACAAGCGTAAAAAAACAAGCTACATTAAATTAGTTTTTACAAATTTAGCTTTTAACTAAAAAAAAAAAAAAACAAGTTCAAAATTAATTTTATTATAGGAATTTTTTTATTGAAAATATTTTTAATAAATATTTATTTCCGAACATTAAACACGACAAATCAAATGTCATTTAAAAGAAATAAATACCAAGAGAAGAAATAAATAAATACAGATACCAGCTGATCAAAAAATACCCGGAATTTCTCATTTAAACGAACCTCGCTTGAGTTATTATACAATCTTTGCTCATGGTTGATAGAACTGTCGTGTATAAATATTGGTACAACTGTTAGACACTGTGTCAGATGGACGTGGGAAATAGCTCGGTAAAGAAGTTAGAAGCGATAATATTTTGTGCCAGAAGCAATGCTACAAGATGTCAAAATGAAAGCGACCAACAAAATAATGCAAATACACAAAACGATAACCACAAAACAAATCTCAATGGGAAACGAGAAATCAGTTTCGAAACTGATGTACCGTTTCGTTCTCGCTTTATCGCTTGCATCTGCTTTCATTTGTTTCGTTTGCACTTTGACACCTTTTGGGCGATCATATAAGAAGGTACAAGTAGTGTACTATAGTTCTAGCGCGCACCCTGCTTTCGTTTTATTAACAATTTCTTGCTACTTTTTGATCGGAAGTTACTTTCAATAGATTCAGATTAAGTTGTTAAACTATTATTGCAAGAATGTTGCGATATATAGTTTTTGTATGGCATAATTTTGGAGGCTCATATACAAAAACTATCACTAATTAAATATTGCAACATTTGATTTGAAGAAAATATGTGGTTGGCTGTGGTGAGGTAATAAATGTTGTGGAGCAGCACCCAAATGAATGTATAAATGAAAAACTGGAGTCCAGTTTTTTTGTTTCCAAATT
This sequence comes from Leucophenga montana, assembly GCA_035044765.1. NCBI lineage: Eukaryota > Metazoa > Arthropoda > Insecta > Diptera > Drosophilidae > Leucophenga > Leucophenga montana. The sequence continues at coordinate 340,564 of JAWNNQ010000509.1, forward strand.
TTATTGCAATTTGTTGTAAACACAAGTCCTGGCTTAGCTTAGCTTGGCTTGGCTTGGCTTGGTGTGTTGTCTTGTCGCAGTCGATTTGTTTGATTTTTCTAACTCATTGGCTGACCAAAATATCGAACTGGTTAACGCCAGCTACTGGGCTTGAATAAAACCATCAATCTCTGCAAAAGCGCTCGTTGTGCACATTGAAACTGTCATATGTCGCTATAATTCATAAACAAACAAGTATGTTAGACAGACGCTCTGGATCTGCATCTGAATCTGGTTCGACATGTAGTATATACATGTCTAATTGTCAAACGAAAACGCAAACGCAGATATTACCATTTGACAACTGTCACAACTTTGTATCAATCTATGACCAAAACCAAACCAAACAAAAAAAAAAACAAACAAAAAAAAACCCCCAAATCGAAAATGAAATGAAAATTTTCTGGCATGAAAAATAGATCAATGATCCCAAAAGTAGTCAACTCAATTCGTTGCTTGTTCGATGCTTCAAATTAATTGCCTACAACTTGCACTACATACTCGTACTTAGTTAGTTAGTAGCTCTCGTAATAATTTTGTACATTTAACGTCTACCATTTCGATCGCAATTTGTAATGCTCCGTATTTAATTTATTAACTTGTCCATTCGTTCGTATATCGCTTATCGTTTTACTTATTACCGCATAGCATATTTATGCTCTACACAAGGCTACAGTATGTGTGGTATTATAATTTTATCACTGTGTTTGCAACGTCTTAAAAGAAAGCTGCTATGAAGTAATTAGATATACCTATGTATATATTCAGGCATGTCCGTCTGTCTGCTTGTCAGTAACTTCGCAAACTAGTTCCCCAATTTTGGAAATCTTGTTTAGAAACTATGTATAAAGAGTTTTTATATATACACCATGCTTTAGACGAGTAGATCTAGCCACGTGATAGAATTTAGCTGTTTTTAACAAACTAGTTCGCAGATTTTTGAGATATCGCTTAGAAACTTGGTATAGAGGCTTTTGGTTCTAGTAATGCTGCACTTTGGTCGACTAAATCTAGCTATGTTATGTGATTTAGCTACCAGTAGCAAAATAGTTCATCAACTTTTGAGATATCGTTTAGAAACTTGGTATAGCGATTTTTTTTTTTTTTTGTAACTAGAATGGCCATATTTTGGTCGAGTGACATGGCTTAGCACCCAATAGTACACTACAGCAACAATTTTTCAAATATCGTGCAGAAACTTAGTATGGAGACTAAAATCTAGCCATCTAACATGATTTAGCTGCCATTAGCAAGCTAGTTCAACAAACATAGGTTAGATACTTGGTATAGAGATTTTTTTTGTAACTTAAAACGGAAGTCGGAATTTTCCAAAATCGAAAAAAACATGTGTTTAATTTTTTTCGCATAGAGTATACAAATCGAGTTTAGAAACGATCGGATGAATCAAATTTCACCGTATAACCTTTGAGCACATCTTTTCCGCAATTGAATGGAATTTTGAAAAATCAGCGAACACACAGGTGTAATTATTTATTGAGTTAAATATATAAATCGAGCTTGAATAAGATCGGATGAAAAAGCATGTTCACTAATATATTCATTGATCCCTATTTTCCCCTCTTAGTGGTGATTTTCCAAAATCGGCACAAAACGTGTTTAATTAGTTGTTATGTAGAGTATACAAAAGTAGTTTGAAAACGGTTGGATAAAAAAAAATGTTCCCTACAACCTTTGACCTTTTCCTTCTACTCTTTCTTCCTTTGAAGTAAAATTTTCCAAATTCGGTGAAATACGTGTTTATTTATTTGTTTTGTTTAGTCTACAAAACGAGTTTGAAAACGATCCGATGAAAAAATATGTTTTCCCATATATCCTTTGACATTTTTCCTACTTGGAATGTTTAAATTTCCCAAAACCTCGTCTTAGGAAGCGTTTTCATCAAAAAACTAAACTACTGTCCAGAAATCCACTTTCGAGAAGGTCAAGCATTCTTATTTATATATTGTAGATATTCTGATTAGCTCGATCAAACAAATTGAATAAGCCATGTCTGTCTAATTGCTTGATTCTTTCTGTGGTACTCAATCAATTTTTGAGATATTGAGTTGAAATTTAAATTGTACGCTCTATAAAGCTTATTATGAAACTTAGCCTCTAAGCCAACCATTTTTTGAGTTTATGTATGGACAACTTTTTCATTCTTAAGCAACAGAATACACAAAATGTAGAATACTTGAAATTCTACAAGCTAGAGACTAAAATTTGGATACAGATGTTATTAAGATCTAGCCCCAACAAAATATTCACCATAGTCCCAGATTAGACCCTTATTCAGTAGCGTATTACTCTTACACAAATTATGGATGAGATTAAGTTTTAAACCGAATCTTTGCCTCACCGATATAATGAACCGATTCATTAAACCGTAGCACTGCTAGACAGATACAATGAACCGATACATTGAACTGATGCCTTGAAGATAACCATAAATAAAAAAATTCGTTTATAAAAAACAAACTTTTTGAACCGGATGTGTTTTCAATCGGTCACGTTACTTTTGCATCCAACTATTCTAGAGCCGAACCTGAATGGAACGGAATCTGTGCTGAACCGAATCAGTAATGAAAGACACCTAACTGAACTAACCCAGTATTCAACCAAGCGAAAGTTTAAACGAAATAATGCTGAACCGAACCATAAACGAAACAAATTCGTTACTAAATTGTAGGTTTGCTCCAGATACGGTACCTAAAATCAGATTCAAGGGTTGGTTCAACTCCGAATCGATGTAGCACTGATTAGATTCCTTTCAAAATTATTTAATAAAAACTTATGATCCGCTCAGTCGTTAGTTGCTCAGTGCGTGGCTTTAGCATTAGTTTGATATAGTTGATAATTATATCATACACATAAAATAATTACCATTGGACCAGATCGATCACATGTAGCATATAGTCCATTTACATTCTACATATGTTCCAGATAGGTGTTCTGCTCTATGCTATTTACTTTTTATCAAGGATATGTAAACAAAACTTGATAAAGCTGTTTCTAACATAATATGAATCTTTATAAAATAGACAATTTTGATTCAGTTCGTACCACCAGAACAATAAGCTTTTATAGAAATCCGGATTTGGAGGCAATCTCCACTAGATACTTCACATTTGATATGCATGTTACTAAAATCTATCTCCATGATATATTCAACATTGATCCATAACGAACCTCTATCATGCGCGCAGCTAGGGCGGAAGGGGAGCGGCGTGCACCATACAGAACTCATTATTCTCATAGAAAAATCGACAGTATTCAATATTCAGTGCTTTGACTATCTCCACTAGGAAACAACAAATTTAACTAAACCCACGACATCTAGAGTTCCCAAACCAATACCAACCAATTGTCTTGGTTTGGAAACTTCCTTATTCTACAAACAAGAGTCTGCGAATTAAATACGAATGATTTGAATACCCATTATTCAGATCGTACCGATATATATATATACATATACATACATATACAATATATTTTTGTTTAAAGCGTATACAAGCTTTTGGTTTTTCCAAAGTCTTGTTTCTTGTTTCGATCTATTTTCCCCGCTATTTTTCACTGATAATAATTTCATATTTTTCACATTTTTCTCAACAAACTGCTGTGCCTCTTAAATATTTCCAACTATTTTATAGATAACAACGCACCTACGGCTGCTGTACAGTTGGCTTAGTTGGTGTTTATTGGCCATTAGTTTATGGACACCCATTACAATGACGACAACGACGCTGCTTACGACCGCTACACTCTTCAGCACTAAAATCCCATCAACGACTGCTGTGGCCACCAAACGCTCCTCTGCCGCCGTAGCCGTCGCCGCCGCCGCCGCCACCACCGCTAAATCGGATGACGATGGCGAAATGATGGAGTACGCTCCGCAATTTGTAAGTTACTAATATCAAATACTAATGCGATAATACCACAAAACCCACAAAGAAAAGAAAAACAAATTTTATAGCGAAATATTGTAACACGCATGCAACTTAGGCACGCAATGCATTTACTACTTTTATTTCATTAGCAGAAGTGAATGGGTTAATTTTGTTTTTTTTTCAGATACAAATTAACATTTGCATATTATTTAATGGTTCATTTAGTGTTGCTGAGAAATATTGCACTTATTTATGATTTCATCGAAAAATTAATGGTGGAGCTTAAGCTTTGATACACTTCTGTACACTTCAAGTTGGACCAATAAAGTTTATTATACGAATATGGATTAATGTAGAATATTTTGTATACATGAAACTATTCGCCTATAGATTTGTTACTTATAAAAAACTTTTTCAATATCTGGTAAAAGTGATTAAAAGAATTAATAGTTTATTTATGGAAGCGATAAATTTTTCATTTTCTCATAATAACATATACCCAGTAACACATACCCATAACATATACCCAGTAGGTTCTTATGTGAATGGCAAAATGTATTTTTAATAAGTGCAACCCTGCACTGTGAACGAAGTGTAAACAATCTCTACCTAAATTTTGGCAAAACGATTTTAAATAAGACTCAGACTTAATTAGTGCGCCTTTTAATGATAGAAGCATTAAAAAAAAAACTTTAAACTACTCTCCCTCATCCCATTTTACAGAGTTTGCACATTTACATATAACTCTAGTTACACTCATGAAAATGTATTTACTCCTCTGTTCCGGTTTATTCGGAAACTAGTCAATCAGATATCGATCGGTACAGGTAAATCTTTCTTATATTTTTACCTGATCACTTTAAAAACGGAATAAACGCTTTAAATAAAAAACTATAACATTAAAATACTTAAAAAGTATTTTTTAGTTGAGTGCAAAGACTATGCATGAAATTAAATAGTATAATTAATTAATCTTTCTCATATAATTTTCAAAAAAAATTTTTTTTTATTATTTACATACGTAAATATTTCATAATAGCCTACTATCAACATTTCGAAAATTTACCACTTCGAGTTGTGTTGGTGTACATTCACATAACTATGTGCATGTCCATGTCCTTGGCTGTAGTGTCCATGATTGTAAGAGGACTTATGTGCCTGCACTTCGGGATGATGAGCATGTCCAATGTGTTTAACGACGGCATTGAAACCATTCTTATCGTCAGCGGTGTACTCAACAACACGAGTAGTGCCATCGGCTTCCTTCATCATGTAGCCACCTATTGAAGCGAAATATGAAATCAATTGGTTAGCTATAAAAATTATAGGTATAATAACTCACCCTTAACCTTATCACCATCACGTGTCTCCCATTGGTTCTTGATATCACCAGTCTTGGTATCCTTTACGCCATAGTCGAATTCGTATTTGGGATAATGATGTGGCTCATGTTCGACATGGTGAGCTGGCTGATATTCATGATGATTGTCCTGCTGCTGATGTTGTATCTGATTGTGCTGATGTCCATGTGCTGCCCAAGCACCATCCCAGTGTTGTTCTCCATGCCATTTATGTGGCTGAGCGTCGTGCTTGGTTTCAACCGTATAAGCAGACTCAGTGGCTTCATGCTGATGATAGCTAGCAGCTGAGAGACCACAAACGGCAAACAGTAGACCAACTTTGACAATGGTTTGCATTTTTAATTAATTTACTATCGAAGAACCGTTTGCGTTGAGCTAATGCGTTGAATTGATACCAAACTTCAGTACTCCACACACTATTTATAGTTGCTCCCATTTGAAATACCACCGCGAAATTCTTTTCGTATGGTGGACAACGGAAACGCCGTCAATAAGCGAAACCAAATCAAGCTAATAAGGAAAGAAAACCCATAACAAATCCAATAAACGAACATTCACCCAAAGCACCAAGCAAAATGTGTTTAATTGTTTATTAATTAATGTTGTTTTTTTAAGTTTTGTTTATGCTTTAAACTAAGTATTCTTGCCCACTGCTAAGGTGGAGGTTAAATGTGCCAGAAAAAGTAATTGCCTGAAATATTTTTCAATATTTCGTTTATTTGTTATACTTTTTTTTAGTACAGTCTAGCCCAAAAAAAATTCAAAATAGTCGATTGAAGTTTTTCATACAATAATGCAAAAGTAGGCGGAGGCTACCGCAAAAAGCAGGGGAATTACACACATTGATTAAGAGTTTGTTAATAAGAAAATACCATAGCATATTATAAAAAAAATTGTTCATACAAAAAGTCAAAACTGGGTAGTATAATCAAGTGGGTGGTTTCTATGAGATTTCCTTAAAACTTGTCGTGGCATGGAAATATAAAGTTAGGACCAAAATTATTGTAATTTAAGTACTCATTTCATCTATAAAATGTAGTCAAACACAAAGAAAAAAAAACGCAACCACATTTAGACGGACATAACTAGTTCGAATCGTATCGACGAGCCGATGAAGTACTCGTCTATCGCCCTTAAAAATATCTCAATAATGTTTTATTAAAAATTGTAACGTGAAGCTATATCGATAAAAGTATTTGTCGATATATCGTGCCACTAACTTATTGAAGAACAGAAAAAAAAATCTTTCTACGGCGATCAAGCACCATTCTTAAGCAACATAAAGCAGTGGTACAACGAGTTCATTCGTGGTCGAGGCTCTCCAAACGACGAATTCTGTGAACGTCATTCAAAATCGGTTGTTGTGCCAGAGAACATCGATAATGATAATGCAAGACCGTCACATCGTGAGTTAGAGGCATCCTTGTGCATAAGTATGACAATCATCAATAAGACTTTGCATGATCATTTGGCCGTGAAGATCATCTATTCGCGTTGGCTCCTGATAAACGCTCAAAAAAGTGCTCGTGTCGATTGGTAACAAATGGAAAAATACGACCACGGTGCATCCAAAGCTGTGTAGTACAACATCGACAAAGGCGGCGAATCATGGATCTATACGTATGAGCGCGAAACAAAAGAACAGTCGACTATTTGAGTGTTCCAAGAGGAGCCAAATCCAACCAAAAAGGACGCGCGCGAAGAACTTCGAAGCAAATTCTTCGACATAAATGTGCATGTGGCGTCAGGGAAACGTAAGACGGTCAATTTGTAAGGTATGCAACCATTTGTTTGCCACAAGTCTTCGAAGAAATAAGGAAAGCATCTATATAATCATATCGAAAATCTAAGAAATTAATAGCAATACTTCGATATACAGGCGTTTTTTTTTTTTTACTTTTCAACGACAAGGATATAAGCTTGTACTATGAACAAGTACTTCACGAGGCTGAAAAACAATGAATTGGAAATGAGGGAAAATGAAAATACAAATTTCAATTTATCAGACCAAAAATATCGATATCCTTTATCAAAACATGATATCTGACTATTTGCGGCAAGAATCGGAAGATATCGAAACTTTTGCGCACAAAGTTTAACTATGGGAGCTGCGATTTAACACCACTCGATTTCTTTGGCATTTCGCAACTTGGATACGTACTTAAATTCAAATTATACTAAAGAATGGGAAATAGTATTCTAATGCAATATTAATATTTATATAAAATAAGTAAGCCAATAGTAACTATTATTATTATAAATGAGTTAAATTTTCTTGTAATGGTTTGATTAAAAGATATCACACAAATTATCTTTCTCATAAGATTTGCAAATTCTTTTATTTATTTACACTATAATACATTTGTAATTCATAATAATCCTGATTTCATGACCTGCTTGCCTATGTTTATCACTGTCTTTGCTTTGGCACAATTAATTTACCACTTGTGTTGGTGTACATTAATATAACTATCTGCATGTCCATGTCCTTGGCTGTAGTGTCCATGATCATAAGAAGACTTATGTGCCTTTACTTCGGGATGGTGAGCATGTCCAATGTGTTTAACGACGGCATTGAAACCATTCTTATCGTCAGCGGTGTACTCAACAACACGAGTAGTGCCATCGGCTTCCTTCATCGTGTAGCCACCTGTCAAAAGGAAATATGAAATCAATTGCTTCGATATATAGAAAATATAGAGCTACTTACCCTTAACCTTATCACCATCGCGTGTCTCCCATTGGTTCTTGATATCGCCAGTCTTAGTATCCTTTACGCCATAGTCGAACTCGTATTTGGGATAATGATGTGGCTCATGTTCAACATGGTGAGCTGGCTGGTATTCGTGATGATTGTCCTGCTGCTGATGTTGTATCTGATTGTGCTGATGTCCATGTGCTGCCCAAGCACCATCCCAGTGTTGTTCTCCATGCCATTTATGTGGCTGAGCCTCGTGCTTGGTTTCAACCGTATAAGCAGTCTGAGTTGCTTCATGCTGATGATAGCTAGCAGCTGAGAGACCACAAACGGCAAACAATAGACCAACTTTGACAATGGTTTGCATTTTATTTTATTTTTTGAACTGAACTACTGAAGAACCGATTGCTTTAAGCTAATGCGTTGAATTGATACCAAACTTCAGTACTTTATACACTATTTATAGTTGAACTTATTTCAAATTTCATCTCAACATTCTTTCCGTGGTACGAGTATGGTGGGCCGCGTAAACGGAAAGTCAAAGCAAGACAATATAGAAAGAAACCCCATAACAAGCCCAGTAAACGAACAATCACCCAAAGTGCCACGCAAAATGAGTTAAATTATTTATTAATTTATTTTTTTAGTTTTGTTGTAAATACCTGAAACATTTTTTTGCACTTTTACCAAAAAAAAAAAAAAAAACAAGAAAATAAATAAACAAAGTAGTCGATTATATTAGTTTTTGTTTATTTTGCAATAATTAGCAACTCAGTAAACAAAATAACTTTTATATATACGCACTGAGTACAAAATGAGACAAGAGCATATCATATATTTCTTTATTAAATTATTAATCAAAACACTTCACTGATTGTGTATACAGGTGCCACGAGTGCTGTAAGAAAATGTTCTAAAACACCATACTGCACCCATTACCAATCAATCATCATTTCAAGTTCATGGCAACAGTCAACTCAACGCAGACTGTGAGAGTCAAGCAGTTGGTAGGCAAGTCATAGGTCAAACTCCTCACTTCTTGGCTTTCTGATATGCCCAAACTTAAATTAGAGTTAATGAGATCACAATTTAAAAACTTCACAAATCTAAATAAATAGAGCCTTAAAATGTAGTATACAGAAGGCCTCAAAATGAAATATGATATCGGAGATGGTGTGTTTTCAGTAGAAGCCAACGAAAGAAAAACTAGTTTCGAGAATTAGCAAGATATATGATATTCAGCCAACCATCATGGTACCACCATCACTCCACAAAAGTAGCATTACAGAGTAATTCTTTGACAACTCTATGCGTTTACTTCAAATTTATGCTTAGTCTCCGTAGATAATAGCTGGATGTGTCGTGAAATCGGTTTCTACTGATAGTTTCTGGAGAAGTATGGAAACAATCCGAGAGATTCGGATATAGTTGCGCTCCCATCAGAGCAGACTGGTAAAATAACTAGTATATGTGGAAATGGGATGCGTTAACCAATATTTTTTTTAGTTCTTGTGAAACATACTGTGTAGACACATCATAAAATTGAAAAACAGTTGGGTGATGATTTTGCACGAAAAATCAAGTTAGATTAAATTATGTGGTATAACCAGAATGTATGCAGCAAATTCTCAATCAGACTTGCTCAATATAACTGATTATAAAATTTTCTTATCTGTTGACTGAACGAAGCGGAAGTTAATGCAATTTTATGACATTTCATTATGATGTCAATGGTAGTGGAAAAATAAATTGTACAGTACAAATCGGCACCGTTGGTCACACATCTCTAAGCGTTAGTCCACCTCTAACAAAGTGAAGGACTTGTGGTTTTGGCTCTCCTGTAGCAACCAATCGGGTTGATTCTAAACTCATAGTTGGTCGTGTATTGTAAGCTGCTGTCATTCTCTTGTCATCAGACGTAAAGAAGCCCTGCGTTAAAAGGTGAACCAATTTGCTTCCAAATATGTTCTTAACTGTGTTGTTAGTGATTTTCTGATGTACTATAATTGTGAAGTTATAATATTTAACTCATTACGAGTTAAAGAGTTCCAAAAATTCTGCATTTTTTAAACTAAACCGCTTAAAGTTCGGTGTGAGTGATTCCGAAGCTTTAATTTCATGATTGTCCCAATATTTTCAATTGAGTTGATATGTGAGGTAGATAATGACAATTTCAAGACATAAATTTCGTTCTCTCGAAGCTAATTATTGGTTATTTTTGCGTTATGTGGAGATACACCATCGTGTTGAAATGCAAATTCCCGACAGTCAGCCAGCTTTGTGTACTAAATGAATAAAATTTTGTAATATGCGGAAATTTTCTGCATTTACGTTTCCATTTTTATTTTATTGACATGCATTCTCATACCATAATACTCGATGGAAACTTAGCAGTGCAATGTACAGTCTTTATTATGCCTTCATTTTCTTCCACTCGTAATCTTCTAATTTGGATTCCTTGCTAAACAACATAGTGTCCTACTGGCTCTGTATCCAGGACCGTATTTGTTTTGCCCATAACAAGCGTTTTTTCATTTTCAATGCGGTAAGCAGAGGCTTGTCTTCGTGATAAGTGATTTTAGAGACTCGGACTAGGAGTTTAAAGTAAACAAGTAAGAATAGACCAGTCGTGTGTTCACGACTACGAAATACCCTGCACCCTGGCTAATGCAGACTTTATTTGACATTTTTATCTCAAAACAAAAGTACAAATAAATAAATTAATTAATTAGCAAGAAAAATAAAACAAGAAAACTGATTTTTTTCCGGCTGTAAAGCCTTGAAAATTTTATACGACTCAAATGGCCGTATGATGGGCGTGGTGAGCGTTGTAGGCATCCAGACAGACAGGCAGACAGACGGACATAGCTAAACCGATTCAGTTTCCGATGCTGTTCCAGAATATAATTTTTGTGGGGTCTAGCAAATCTCATTCTGCCTGCACATACTTATTTTAGCCTTGTCCCTTTTGGTAAATGGTATAAATATTCAGGATATTGGGGATTCTATAACTCGAGAAGAGTAGCAAAATTTTATAAATACAGTGCAGAGTATATATGAAGAGTATATAAATAAGTAGTGTTCACTCAAAAACCAACTTGCATACAGGTTATAGCTTACAAAAAAAATATTTTACTTCAAGAAAAGAAGTATTGAGTATTTCCACACAAACATATACATTTCAAAAGCTTTAGCAAAATTAAAAATCCTTCTCTTTTTCTTTATGGACAGAGCCCATATAAAAAATATTTTACACTATAGCACTTCCGCATTTAAGAAGAATCTAACGACATATCTTATGTCAAGATACAGAGAGTGCCAAAGAATATACAGACAGAACTCAAAAAACATAACCCTACTTAGAGCAGTCATGTCACATAAGTAAGTTAAAAGCCACTATTATACGTCAAATTAATATTAAAACATATAAAATTGTCTTTTTCATAAGAATTGCAATTTTCTTTTATTTATTTAAACTATAATACATTTGTAATTCATAATAATCCTGATTTCATGGCCTCCCAGTCTCTAATTTTTTTACTGTCTTTGCTTTGGCATAATTAATTTACCACTTTGAATTGTGTTGGTGCACATTCACATAACTATTCGCATGTTCATGTCCCTCGCTGTAGTGTCCATGATCGTAAGAGGACTTATGTGGCGGCACTTCGGGATGGTGAGCATGTCCAATGTGTTTAACGACGGCATTGAAACCATTCTTATCGTCAGCGGTGTACTCAACAACACGAGTAGTGCCATCGGCTTCCTTCATCATGTAGCCACCTGTCAAAAGGAAATATGAAATCAATTGCTTAGCTATAGAAATTATAGGTATAAAAACTCACCCTTAACCTTATCACCATCACGTGTCTCCCATTGGTTCTTGATATCGCCAGTCTTAGTATCCTTTACGCCATAGTCGAACTCGTATTTGGGATAATGATGTGGCTCATGTTCAACATGGTGAGCTGGCTGATATTCGTGGTGATTCTCCTGCTGCTGATGTTGTACCTGATGGTGTTGATGTCCATGTGCTGCCCAAGCACCATCCCAGTGTTGTTCTCCATGCCATTTATGTGGCTGAGCGTCGTGCTTGGTTTTAACCGTATAACCAGTTTGTGCCCCTTCATGTTGATGATAGCTAGCAGCTGAGAGACCACAAACGGCAAACAATAGACCAACTTTGACAATGGTTTGCATTTTATTTTATTTTTTGAACTGAACTACTGAAGAACCGATTGCTTTAAGCTAATGCGTTGAATTGATACCAAACTTCAGTACTTCATACACTATTTATAGTTGATCTTATTTCACATTCCATCTCAACATTATTTTCGTATGGTGGGCAACGGAAATGCAAAGTCAAATCAAGACAATATAGAAAGATACCCCATAACGAGCCCAATAAACGAAATAGAAAAAAAAAGAAACAAAAAATCAAATTAGTCAACATTACTTTTTGCTTTACTATTTTCCAATAATTAGCAACTCAGTAAATCACCCAAAGTACAAATACGAAAGTGTGATAAGAGGGAGGTTTTATTTATTTCTCTAAAGTTTTATCTATAAAGAGCGAATATTTGAACATTATTAATCAAAACACTTCACTGATTATATGTGCCACCAATGCTATAAGAAAATATCCTAAGCCACCATACTGCACCCATTACCAATCAATCTTCAATTCAGGTTCATGCCAACAGTCAACTCAACTCAGACTGTGAGAGGCCAGCAGTTCGTAGGCAAGGTCCTTTTTTTTTGATCAAATGGTTGAATTTTTTGCGTGCTTGGAACCTAACTTAAGGCACTCCGCTTATACCCAGCGGGCAAGTTCTTCACAGACGATATCAGTTGCGAAACTTTAATGAGAGTAAAACTATAGCAAACAGACCCGAAAACGAGAAGAATTTTAATCATGTGGGAGTAAAAGTTTCATTTTTGCGACAGTTCTTTTGTGAGCCTTTTGCGATATTTTTATACTATTCACACAGAATTTGAATAGTATTATCAATTTGTCTGAAATGCATTAAAGAAGGCATTGTAGACCCCATAAAGTGCATATATTATTGATCAGCTCGACGGAACGAGTCGATGGAGCTATGTCTGTATGTCTGTCTGTCTGTCTGTCTGTCTGTCTGTCTGTATGTTGTTGCGCATTTTTTGGGAACTAATTTTTATGCTATCTAATTGAAATTTTGCACATACACTTCTTTTTATTGCAGTTTATTAGAGTATCAAGATTGGTCTCCACGCCGACTTTTTGGGGTAGCCCCATACAAACCCACCGTCCACTTTTAACTTTTTGTATGAAAAACTTTTTTATTGTAGTCAATATCAACTTAAGTTTCTAGTGAACATATAAATTCATTAATGGATGGGACCCGCCCAATTTCTGGGGTAGCCCGCATACAAAACCACTGCCCACTTTTGTGTTTTTTTTGTATGAAAAAGTCAATATCAACTTGAAATTCGATATGTTGGTATTTTCCCACTTTTTGGGATGGGCCTTATTAACCACCCCCCACCCCCTATCCACTCTCCGTGTGAATTGTATTAGAGCTTCAGTTCAACCGAAGTTAAAGTTTTTTCTTGTTTAATTTTAAATTAATATTGACTGCAATAATAAAATTTTTCATAAAAAACCCAAAAGATGATGGTTGGTTTGCTACCGCTGAATATTTTAAAAATTGATCACCAAAAAATGCCCAACAACTACCAGATAGACAGACAGATACCTAGGTCGCTTATTCCGACTAATGGTCAGCTCAGTAAATATGATAGTTTTAATTAAAAAATCCGCAAAGTGGGTGGTGGTTTGAAATGGGGGCTGCGCCTTAAAGTGGAAGCGTCTTCGTAAGAAACCAACATGAGTTCATATTGATTGTAATAAAATTGCTTTCCATATTAAAACTTTAAAATTGGAAGTGATGCCGCCCAGTATTGTTGAGCATAGGTAGGTACTAGTCCACGCCGTGCATTTCAAGTAACTGTAACAAAGGATATTTTGACTGTAACAAAAGATATATTTAGTACAAAAATACAAACCAGGGATGTGGGTGTGTATGAGGCTATATCTACAAATGAATTCCGATCGTATAGAGTCTTCATATCGGATTTCAGGAAGATTCAGTTTAAATGGAGAGACAAGTTGCCGTATTCACATACACACAGCCAAGCCATATAGGCATGTAATAATGGACTGGTCAAATCGAGCTGGTCAATAATATAGATACATTATGGGGTCTCTGGCCTTCTTCTAGATGTTACAAATTTTATGTCAAAATTTATATACTATTCACACTATGTGTCTGTCAACCATCTTCACCTACAATTTCCTACAACATACAAAAATTTAAGTTGTTTAAGAACACATTGGTGTCTAAGTGACTCTCTAACTATTTAAAGGGCAAGTTCGAATGCAGTCAAAACTTTGTTTTGTGTCATTAAAGATACAAAGTATTAAAACACAAATTATCATTAAAGACACAAATTTTGTTTGGGTTTGTATCCCATGACGATGTTGCTGTTGCTGCTGCTGCTGCTGCAACTCATATAATTGAATTATGCGCCTATGCCTGGCAATACATGGCGCATGAGTAATACCTGTCAAAGAATATTTTTCCATAACGCAAATATGCAAATTGTTTTAAATATACAAATTATGTATGTCGACGACTGACTTAATGTCATAATAGAGTGACAACAACTGGCTGCCTGTCTGTCTGTCTGTCTGTCTTATATGGCTACATGTCCGCCCCGACTGTCTATATATGTATCTGTGTATCTGCATACCTACCTACCTATATGTAATTTCGCCTGCCTGCTTGTCTTTTGCATTTTATTTGTTTAAAACGACATAATAGGATCAAATTTGCGACAGACAGATCGTGGGATAGCCGCGCGCTCACTCGAATCGAATGTCTGGAAAAACTTTGTCCAAATATATGGAACTCTCAGATACATTTTGTGCCTGCTCGTGTGCCTGCGTTTTTGAGTTTTCAAGGCGTTTACGGCTGGTGACAGTAATTCTATGTTGTATACGTTGGATACGACAGCATGGAAAACATTTTAAAATGTTAATCGCTGTCAGGGTTCAGGCATTTTGACAGCCATTTACCGCAGCAGCGCGCGCCCGAAAAATTAATACATATTGTACATATACTGAAACACATAGTAGATATTGTATCTACATATGAGTGCTCGTGAAAAATCACAGAAAAATAAAAAAACAGATACACGATATATGTAAGTGCATTTGTTATAGAAATATGCGTACCTTTCGCTTCGATTGTCCATATTTGGCGCCACGCACAAAACAATGCACAAAACACCGCAGACAATGCGCAGAAAATAAATCGTGGACCTGTAACTGAATTTGGTCAAAACTTATCACCAGCTAGCGTAGAAATGTGGGCGGTGTTTTGGCGTTATGTGATTGAAGTTGAATACTAAAATTATATAATATAAAATTAGAAAGGCATTTGTGAGATTTGCTATAGTAAACTGCAGCAGTTATTAATAAAGTTGTAATAAATACTGTTTATCTTTTGTATAGATAGATTTTGTATCTTATAACTTACTTACTTAGTTGACGGCGGCGTTCAATGTTGCTCAGATTGCGAAAATCGCATCAGTTACTCCTTTTAAGTTGGAAAAATGTGTCACTGAACCATTTAACATCAGCTCCAATGTTGACATGTCGTCCTTTTCGACATCAATATTGTGATGTGGACCACCTAAAAAATAAATGTTTAATTTTGTGGAACAATTATTAGTTTTCTGTTCGTTAAAGTTTAAATTAAAGCCTTGCAAAAATGCATTCGAAAATTCGTTTTCGGAAGCAAGCACTGTGTACATACTTTAAAAAACGTAATGCTTACGCAGAGATCAAATTATAGTGAGAACAAATGAGAGTAAACGAGCAATATACATGAGTATATTCTTTCGCTTAACTATTCTCCTTCTTCTACTCTCCTCTTAGTCCAAAAATACGTAAATAGAATTTGACGGTTTGTGATATATGAATGACTGGATCGCTACCAAAGTACGCACTAATCTCAGCCTAAGTCACGCTGCATATGCCACCAATACTCAACATTAGCTAGACGTTGGAAAGCTACAATCACAACAGTAACGCCAAATCTTTTTTCAACCAGATACTCCCAAATGTTCCGGGAATCCTCAGCATCTTCTGAAGATATCTGTGAGCAGTAGAGACATATCTCACACTCCATATATACGGCTACACGTGACCTTTGACGAACTCTTGGTATGACGAGAAGTGTCATCACGCTACTGCACAGAAAGGCGCCAACTACAGAAGCACTCGGCCAACGCGAGCTGTTAGAGAGCGATATCAAAGAAATGGAGGAGAAACACTGTTTCACACGCAAGCAATGCATAATCAAGAAGATGTTGAGATGTTGTGAAATTCGAAAATTTTATATAAAAGTTCAAGTGTCTGACCAAGGTTTTAAGCCTGGAATTTCTTTCTGCAAGGACAAAAATGGAAGTCTGGTTACAGATGCACAGTGAGACTATGAATAAGTTACTTCTCTAAAGCGAACAATGTCGCCAATAGAGGAGAATTTCTAGTACCTCCAATTGATGATGGCTTTCTTGTAAAGCTACCGAACTAAAATTAAAAAGGTGCAAAATAACAAAGCAAAACTTTTATGCAAGATATGGTCCAATCAATGCATGCCCAACGATTGATATCTCAGTGTTATTTGTTCTATCTTCAAGAAAGATGACCCACTGCTGTCTTTGAACTACCGTAGAATAAGTCTCCTTTCAATTACAATACATATAGGACAGTATCAGAGTGGCTTCAGCACTGTGCAAATTTTCACTCTACGACATATACTGAAGAAGACCCATGAGTACAACAATGACACACACTACCTATTTCAATGAAGTTTTTCAACGTGCTTCCTACGTGTGACCATAACCGATATACGATTGTAGTGCCACAATATTAAGTAAGGTAATACGTCTCCATGCCGACCGATCTTCTTGAAGTAAATTCATTATATTTTGCGAAGATAAAATGTGATGTCTCTCCAATGCTCCGTTTCGATTTAAGTTTATTCCAAAATAGAGCCATCAATTACGCCACGACTAGAAAAACAGCTTTTTCAATTGTCAATAGGCTCATTCAAGTTTTCATCTTGCGGAATAATTGGATTCAATTGCTTCCAATACGAAAAATCCATTATTTTATCAGTGAGAGCGCAAATATGATCTAAAGTACAAGAAACGGGATATGAAATGCACGGAAAACAGTATAGAATTTGATAGAGTTTGGTGAAACCAATTTGAATAGACTTTTCTTCCATTTTTTTTTTTCGGTTGAGAGAAATCTTCATCTAATTTTCTAAATGTAGCTAAATAAATCAGTTTCAAAATATTCATGAAACTCTGAGCGTTTTCTGACTTCGTACTTCTTGTTCTGCTAATCGTGTGCGAAACTGAAATCACGACTTCTTCGACTTTTTTCCATTTCGATGCTGCCACCAAATAAAAAAATCATCCATGAAACATATTTTTATCGTTTTTGCACCCCTACTGCCACTGTTGACAATCTAGCCGTCTTAGAACTTCGTGTCAAAAAATGCGCATACAAGAATTTGAAAATTGTAGTTATTGACAAACTCTGTTTTTTTTTTGCACTCTTGAGCGCTTTAAACAAACCAGAATGCATTGCACAATAGCCTCATTTCACGCATAACGCACAAACTTATTTTAAGTTGTTAAAATCTATTTTTCACTCTATTTTTCTGTAACTATCTGAAAAAATATACGTCTCAAGTTACGCGCTTGTACTCATTAGTATACGTTTCTTGTAGCATATTGTAACAAAAAAAAAACAAAAAAATAAACGTTAGATACGTTAAATATGGTGGAATCGAAACTTCAATACTCTTCACACGCCTTCATTTTCATTTTTAAGGTAGCTAGCACAAAACAATGTGTAGTTTGTAACGCATTTAGTAAAGCATCGAGGAGTAAATAAAGTGTATATAAGGTTTCTTTCGATCCGTTTTCAAAAGATGGCTCTGACTGTTGTGAAAAAATATTTAGAAACATACAAGTAAGTTATTTTGTAGCACCCGCCGTATTCTTCGTACTTGGCCCCTTCTGATTACTGATTGTTTCGACGGATGCAGCACGATTTGGCAAGTCATCGGTTCTTTTCATTAACAAAAGTCCAAATTGGGCATCTAACTTGGATCGGCTCTAAAGGCGAGAGATTTTCACGAGATGGAATTCGAAAATTACCCAAAATTGGGAAAAGTAGTAGCCAGCGATGGAAAATACTTTGATTATTCTTTTTATTCATTTGTTCTGAAATGAAGGTTTTCTGAACATGACTAAAACAACTTGACGAGACGAATCTAAGTAGCCATGTCTGTCTGTATGTCCGTCTGTCGCCAGTCTCTGTTGGGACGGAAGTCGAAATGTGGATGAGGATAATTTCCGATCTGCGGAGCCGGATGGGAATGCGGATGTCTTATTTCTAAGAACAAATCGTACCATGTTTATAGTTTTAAAATATTTAGGGAAGTGAATTTCAATACTTATAAAATTCAATGCAGGAATTAGAGGCCACAACATCAATTTTCAATTAAATATTGACTGTTGTTCACACAAAATCCGAAAAGTTGGAGGTAGGTTTGCATAGGGGCTACCTCAAAGTGGGGTGGCATAGTACTTGTCATAAATGTTCACCGAATTATTGTAGAGAGATAGAAGTACTCAAACTACATCATTAAGTTTGGGTTTGACAGCCGTTGAAAGCAGACTTGAAAGGCAGACAGACGAACCGAAGTTCGCTGCCGAAATTGACTTCACACGGAATCGTATGAGTTTTTTCTCTTTTTTTATATACTTATACATATATATAAAAATAATTTTTTGTTTTCTGTTTTTATAGAACAATTTTTTTTTCAGTGTATAAAAACAATATTTTTTTCACTGTATAAAAAAAAATTTTTTTTTCAGTGTATAATTTTTTTTTTAATTTATAAATAAAAACAAATCTAAAAAAACAAAATTAAATAAAAAAAGAAGACATTTTTTTCTGCTGGTTTACCTTGAAACAACGTGTTTTTGAGTATATATAGCCGTATTGTGGGCGTGGCAATCGAAATTTTTTATACGCTTGATCTGCGTACATATCAGGAGAATCTAAATATTTAAGTTTGAATGCTCTACATTCTATAGTCTCGGAGAATCTTTGTTTAAACATACAGACGGACAGACGGACATGGCTAAATCGACTAAACTTTCGATGCTGATCAAGAATATACATACTTTATGGGATTTGCCATGCCTCCTTCTGCCTGTTACATACATTTGCACAAATTAAGTATGCCCTTGGCCTCTAGGGCAGGGTATAAAAACTGAGCGACTAGCTTTGACACATGCAGATGGATAAGGAAGTCAAGATCTGCACTCGTGAATTTGTGATGAACAGTTTCAATTTTTAGCATTTTTTCAAATTCAATACAATTTTTTTTCCAGCCAGTACATCTATATTTAATGAAGTTCACATCCCTAAATATTTTAAAATACTAAACATGGTACGATTTCTTGGAAATATCAGAATCCATAGATTCGTAGATTTTGAAGTAAGAAATTATCAGCATGTTTATATTGACATCCGTCCCAATACAAATACAGATAGTGGAGAGACAGACATACGGACATACATGGTTACTTCGATTCGCCTCGTCAAGCTGTTCCCCAATATGTAAATTTTATGGAGCCTCCGATGTTTCCTTCAATGCGTTACAAACTCCGTAACAGAACTTTAATACTATTCACACTACGCGTGTGAAGAGTATATTAATAATAATAATAATAATAAAATTATTACACATACGCAACGTTGTAGCGCGCCGAAATTTTGACATGCCTAGACTAGAGGCTGTTGTTGTATCTGTCGGATTGCTGTTGTTATTGTATCTGTTAGATTGGTGCTGTTGTATTTCTATTTCGATGTGGGTTGTAGATTTGTTATCTTCGTTTTGGCTGTTCTCCACTTTGACTTCGTTTAACATGGCACACCATAAATGGCCGCTGTGCTTAATTGAACAAACTTGTGCGAAAAAATAAAAAAATATTATTAAAAAAAAGAAAGAAAAATAATTGTAACAACGAGCGACAAACGCATTTGCAATTAATCTCAAAAGCGTTAATTGCTCTTTAAATCATAAATAAAAATTCTTTCCAACGAAGGTGCTAGAAATATTGTCAACTTGAAATCTGCGTGAGTGTTTAAGAATAGAACTACATGCCGCGCCCCAAAAAAAAAAAAAAAACGAACTAACATTGCAGAAAAACCAAATCCAAATCCAAATTTATGAACTAAAGTTAAGCCAAGTTGACACGCTGTAGGTTGGTAATTAATAATACGCTTCAGTTAGTCAGTCATGGGAAAAATATTTCCGACGCCCAGTCAGTTAGTCAGTCAGTCAAAGGCCAATCCTTGCCGTCTAATCTGGTAATTAATTTATAATTTTTAATTGCTCAAAAACAGTCTGCTTTGATACTGCTTGACCTGTCTGTCCCTCCGTCTGTATGTCTGTCTGTCTGTCTGTATGTCTTTCCGACCGTCTGTCTGTCGCATTTATTGTATTTCAAATGCAGAATTTATGCATGCACACAGAGTAGCGTAATCCATGTAGATACATTTATAGAGGTGTATCTAATGCACAACGCACTGCAAGGCAACTAAATCGCAACTAAAATGTCCGCTTGTGCTGCCTTGTCTTGCCTTGCCTTGCCTTGGCCCAATTTTTCATGCGAAAATGTATTTCTTTATTTTATTTTCATGACGACCACTTTTTTATTCTCCACTGCGGCTAGCTAGCTAATAAAAATCTTAGCCTCAATGCAGTTTTAAAATGTGTATCGATCAAAGTAAGCATCAGAAGCAAAAAACAAAAAAATATTTGTGTGTACCAGGGCTACAAAAACGCATAGAAACATTCAAATCATTCCTGAAACACTATTGCCACATAGAATTTGATAGCTCCAAAACGCGCTGTTTAAAAGTATAAACAGGTGCGGACACAAAAAGAAGTCACTGGGTCCCAAGTCAGTGCTGTAAGTGGCATGAGCCATAAAATCGATATTTTGAATGCTCAAAATCTCTCTGAAGCGCTGTGTGAGAGCTCGCATTGTCGTAATGGAGAAATATCCGTCTTTGGTGGTTGTAGTTGCTCAATTCTCTGAAAAGATAGAACAACCGTTTTAAGTGAAATATGTCCTCGAATAGACTCGTTATACCAGCGTTTTGGCATTGCCACACCATCTCTTAGAATGAACTCAAGCACACTCAACAGTGATCTCAATCTGGAGAGCGTTGAAGCTGGAGTTAAGTTGAACATGTCGGTAAAAGAGCTCAAGGACTTACTCCACAGGCTGCATGAACAGTCACTCAACGAGTTTTTAGAAGACCCGTACCACAGCCTATGGAAAGCTACCAAATTCCTCAAAAAGACTAACTAGGAGACTAGCATCTGTTCAAAATGACATCGGCTCTTGCTGTCGTTGTGACAATGATAAAGCTAAAGCCTTGGCGAATCATCATTACAGCGTCTTTTCACAATTCAACAGCTGCAGCCCTAACGAGCACAAGAATATAATTAAATTTGTAGACAGTCCCTAACAAATTGCTCTACCCATACCAGAAGTCAGCACCCACAAAATGTTTCCAGGCTATGATAGCATTGACTTTCCAGCAATTGAAGCCCTACCGATAAACTCCATTAAGCTAATTGCTTTAATCATAAATAGTTCTTTCCAACTAGGCCATTTTCCCTCTCAATGGAAATGTGCCGAAATCATCCCAATTACAACAACATTGAATATTAAATAGAGTGTATTTTTGCGTGGGTTACTTCAAATCCATTAAAATTAATGCTTGTCCCTCACGCTGATGGCAAAAGTGAAACAACTGCATGTCTTTTCAGTTATTTGTGCTTCGCATTTTCTTTCAGCGTGCCATATGTGCAACGAAGACCCAATCGGAGACCCTATAAATATTGGTTTGAAAGATGGTATGGCGGCTTCTTCAACAAATAAGCAAAACCCCATTCCATACACTTTAAATTAAGGAGCATTTATAATTCACAAATAGTTTTTACATATTTTTTTGCTATTTTCCGCGGCAGAATAAAAATTTTGTGAATAATTTTTGCAAAATTTAAAAGCTGAAGTAAACCACCAGCCTTCCCGTGCAAAAAGGGCAAGAGTGAGTGTATTAGAGCTTCGTCTCCAACGAAGTTAACGTATATTCTTCTTTTACTTTTAAATTTTTTAATGATACAAACATTTAACACCCATGGCATCCATTCATCAATCTGTCACCTTGCTAATCTGTGTATATTTTAATCAGTCAACAAGTGAACTACTCAATCAATCTATTCAACAACTTTAAAATATCACGATTAGACAAACAGTTTGTCAAGTTGTGAACAAGTCCAGCCCTCAATCTGTCAATCTGCCAAGCTGTCAGTTAAAACAGAAACTGTCTGATCTTCAAGTATTTGTATAGGATCGTTTTAGGCGTAGTTTCTATCGTTTATATAGTAGTTCTAAGTTTAAGCTGCCATCTCTGCGAGTATAATCCATCCCTCGTATTTAGTTTGAACGCACAACTAACTGTGACTATTTGCAGCTATTGAGGTGTGGTGCACAGCGTGCGTCGTCAACTCAACTTCGAATGCAACTTGAAGAATGAGTCGCTCCTCAAACTCAAACTCAAAGGCTGCTGAGACGTTTGTGTCAGGTTTTGCGCTACACTGCAATGAATTGAATTCAATTGATTCGGGTTCTTGTGCGCAACGAAACGCTTCAAAGCATTTGGATTTCGACTATACGAGTAGTCTCGATTTTGATTTTGAATTTGATTTGTTTTGCGTGCCTCAGTTTAGATTTATGCATTGCGTAATTGTAAACGCATTATCAAGCATGAACATAAATTTTAAATGACTCTATTCTCTCTATTTTTCATTTTCATTTTTTTTTCTATCTTACCACACACACGCACACAGGAACACCCTGAGTATGCATTCAGCTATGGCGTCAAAGATCTACACACCGGCGATGTTAAATCACAGTGGGAGTCACGCGATGGCGATTCTATAAAAGGGCACTATAGTGTACTCGAACCGGATGGCTCTATACGTACAGTGCACTATACTGCCGATGCAAAGAAGGGTTTTAATGCAATTGTGAAGACAGTGGGTGCCAATTCACATCCCATTACGGAAACACCAAATGGCGAAAATACGGTTAACGATGACACCTCGCAATCGAAGATCAATCATTATAGCAAAGATCAGGAACACATTGTACTAAGTTCGGATATCAAACCGATAAAGCGACCTATTGAAGATCTGACGCATTCACATCCGAAAATACCAAGTCTAATTGAATTTAAACCACATGCACGCATCAAGCAGGTACCCATGGATCTGGAGCCCGGTGTACGTGAGCGTTTACAGATTGCACGTGAAGAGTATTACAAATCACTTGCAGCGGCGCACAAGCAAGTGAACAGCAACAACAACAACAACAACAACAACAACAATAACAACAATAACAACAATAACGACTATTCCTCCGATTCACTACAATCGCGTCCGATTTCTGTGCCGGATTATAGTAGTGGCTCGGCGCTAGAGAGCGATTGGAAGGCTTTAGTGGTCAAGGAACCGAGTACCAATGAATATCGTCCAATTTATTTAAACGACTATCACACCATTGATGAATATTTTGGACCCAAGGAGACTAAAGTGCCTAATAATTATATACAAAAACCCAGCATACAGTCAGCATCAACAGCAACACATCAGTTACAGCCGCTACGCACCAGTTTCATTGCCTCAAAGCCACAAACGCGTCCACAAACACATGCCAACGAGCCCATATCGAATCATATTTACAACACCAAGAAGGTGCAGACTACACCGGGTCTGAAATATTACAAATATGCCGCAGTTCCCGGCAGCAAGAGTTTCGCACGTCCTCATGACTATGCCAACTATTTTCATCGCAAACCGAAGAAACAACGCTCGCCTCATCATCATGCGCCGTCTGGCAGCTATAAGGTTACCTCTTCGCCGGAGAGTTCGGGCCCGATACTATTTCCGAATATTCTAAACGAACTGGATGATGATGAGCAGAGCGCCGCCTCTGCCAGTCTGGTACAGTCCATGGTTAGACGTGATAAGAAGCACATGATGCCCATGTATGCCGGTGCACATTATAGACATTACGCACATCACTGACTAGTGCGCTCAAGTGGCAGTTAATATGTTAATTTTAATTTATTTGTTTTGTATTTAATTAATTTATTTGTTTGCTTAATTTTTTTTTTTTACTAAAAAAAACCAAAATAAATAAATTTTTTAAATTTTGTTGTGAGTTTGTCTTAAAAATATTTCAGAATTACAAAGTTAGAATAAGCCGTTTAGATACAGATAACTAGAAGGGAGCTAACAGTTCCTTAGACCATTTACATACATTGAACTAGTAAAGAGAACTAACAGTTCCTAATAGGACGTTTATACACAGAGAACTAGAAGGGAACTAGTAGTTCCTTAGAGACCTTTACATACAGAAAACTAAAAGGAACTAGAAGGGAACTAACAAAGAGAACTAGCAGTTTCTAATAAGCCATTTATATACAGAGAACTAGAAGGGAACTAACAAAGAGAACTATCAGTTTCTAATAGGCCGTTTACAGACAGAGTACAAGAAGGGAACAAGCAAGAGAACTATCAGTTTCTAATAGGCCGTTTATATACAGAAACTAGAGGGGAACTAGCAAAGAGAACTAGCAGTTTCTAATAGGACATTTATATACAGAGAACTAGAAGTGCAGTAGCAAAGATAAATACCAGTTTCTAATAATTTCTTTACATACAGCGAACTAGAAGGGAACTACCAAAGAGAAGTAGTAATTCACAAAAGGTATTTACAGAAGTAAAACGGTACTTCTGAACAGCTGCTTTTGTTCACCTGACAAATTTTTTATTTGAACAAATCTGTGGAAATATTTAAATGTATGCTAAATATTAAATAACACTGGATAAATTGGTGCACTATGGTATTTTGCTTATCAAGTAGCACAAAGAAATGAAGGAAGTGTGTGGCAAACAATAGTAGTGTCTGGTCACAAGAACTAAGAATTCAAACTCAACTAACACGGTTTTCTATGGACTTTAGATGACTTGTGGCCGGCCACTACGAGTTTTGGCTAGTTCCTTTCCAGTTCTCTGTATGCAAACGGCCTATAAGACACAAAACCTACCGACAGAAACATTGCAAGTTTATCAATATTCCACTTTCAGTTGCTTAAAAGCCATCAGAAAACCAAAAGTGAACTGATCCCAAGGTTAGCTGAAAGATGGAGAACTAACCAAAAGTTGGTACTCGCCAGGCGAATTATTACTGGTAACGAAAAGTGTATATTTTGACAACCCTAAATGTGAAAAAATCATTTGTGACCCCAGCCATTTTCTAAAGACCACATCTGAAGGCTGCAGCTTGCATCATGAGCTTTTGAGTACTAATACAGAATGAAGTCTGCAGACAACAAATGGGACAAACAGACAAAAATTGGTCCAGAAAACGATACCAGACCTCAGGAAGGTTTTGCAGTACTGAAGACATAATCATTTGAGACGCATTCATAGCATGTACAGATTTTACTACATACATATTTTAATAAGACACTTACAGAACTCTTCTAGATATATGAGTATATCTAACATATGAAAGCTTAGACAAAGTACTTTTAAATTGCCAATAACTTGATAAATGTTGGCATATAATTTTCACCCTATTGGATAAGACTATAACACCAAAGCTCAGATCCACTAATGACAGCGCTTGTTAAAAACACCAAATGTTTGTCGTGTCTAAATAAAAGAAACGGCTTGGTCTGCTAACTTTAGCATGAAGTTAGCAAACCAACATATAAATGTATGGAAAATCATACATGCTAAAATAAAATGAAATTATGCAAACCACAAAAAATATTTGTAAGCAGGGTATATTAAGTTTGTTGAACAGTCAAAATGTATGTAACATAGTGAAGCAAACATCGGAGGTCTTCATAAGGTATATACAAATACGTATGTATATTCGTGATCAACATGACAAGACAAGTGGATCTAGGCATGACGGTTAGTATGTATGTCTGTCTGCGAGAAACTTGGGTTTTCTCAACTTGGTCCTCCAATTCTATTGGGGTCAGTCAGAGAGAATTTTAACCATGGAGCGGTACATGCAAATCGAGCGTTACCAAATCGACGAAATATTATTTTATATTGATAAAAAAGAACAAGCAGTGATTTATGACATTTCTTAGGCCTGTTCCGACGTTCATTTTCGGTAAGATTTTGTGAAAGTGAATAGGATAAAATGGTAAATTTTTCATAAATAATTTTTCATAATTTTGATATGATTTACCTACCGATTCTAGAGAACATACTTCAGTTAGTTACGAACGATTTGTTTAGCTTTCATTGGCATTCAATTACTCAATAATAAACATAACATTTAATGTTTTAGATCAAGTAGTATAATATCGTTTGGAGAAAAATCCAAAACTTTCAAATTAAATAAAAATTCGATGATGCGTGTTACGCTAAATTTAATATACAATTTACTGGAGGGAAATGGGCGACGGCTTCATTTCGATCAAATCGTAGATATACTTAATTTACGTAGTCGCTTAGGTCCAGAAATGTTCAGACTCGTTCTGCGTCGCATTCGACGCGTGTTGCGCGGAGGACTGCGTCTGGGGACTCGCAGCTGTTCATTAATAAAGCTAAACGACAAATTATTTTGAAAATTCGGAACAGTGACATTCAGATACGCCTACTTTAAGAAGTATGTATACGGTTGTTGAGAAATAATGAAGCATAACTTTCAGTAAATGTAGTAGATCTGAATTGCACTAATGCAGCAGTAATTACTTTGAGGCATGTTTAAACTTGTTGTGAATTATAACCACATTTTAATTTTAAATAAAAGCTGTCTCTGAATTCAACTGTTTTCTTTGGTGTACTTGCTATTTATTGCTAACAGCACATTGACTCGTTTATGATTTGGATTTATCAAAGACATCTAGTAGGAATAAATACTCGCAGTTTCGTACAGTGTATAAAAACCATTTACAAATATTTAAATGTGCCATAATAGAAATTATATCGAATCGATTTAAAAAAGAATGAGAATTTTATATAAATAAATTCGTTTAAAACTAATTAGCATCTAATCGAATTGGATACACATGAAAAACTAATTTTAAAGGAATGTTTTCTAATTCATTTTTCTATTGTTTGTTAAAATAATTAATACGTTTTACGATACTTAATAATGAAGTCTACTGTTTTCGCTATTTTTAGTTAGTTTGAAGTTTATTGTTTTTATATTAATTAATCAAAACAAATAATATCCTCTTTTTCAAAGTTGCTTTAATTGCCAAACTTGGTGGAACTCTGGCGCGTGCCAGAGCTGGATTATTTGCGTGGCATCCAGTCAATCAAGGTGAATTTATTCAATGAAAAAAAAAAATTTCTAGAGACACAACACACTATTCCGTATAGTTAATATAGAGCATCAAATCAAATCATCAAATCATTTGTATTTAAAAACATATTAACTAAGAACTGCAACAGATTTGACGTGCAATCGACCTGTTTTATAAATAGTTTTGTAGTAAAAATAGTAACGTAACTAATAAACATACTGTAGTGCCTGTTGTCGTACACGTTCACTGAGTGAACACTTGTCCAATATCATGTCGAGCGCAACATGCTCGATAGGCATGCTCAACAGTCTGACCGCAGCTGAAAAGATTATAATTGTATTTTGCCCCATTAACATTAGCATTGTGCCTACTCATTTTTCATTTCTCATGCTTCACGTTCATTGGACACTTGGATAAACTGGTACTCTGGACAGATCAGTAATAAGTTTGTGAAAGAATATTTATAAACTATTTGTGAATTATAAGTGCTATTAAGATCTAAGTGCATGTTTATAATTTATAGCATTAGAAATAAATAAATATACGAAGTGAAACTTAATAAATGTTTTATAAAATAATGATGAGGAGAAAGGAGAGTACTCATTAGAAAGAGCAGCAAACAACAACAGCAAACACATGCGAGTGACGGTTACTTACACTAGATCTCTCGTTTGCAGTGCTGGATTTATGGGGTCCTGGGAAATTTAGCTTTCGAACTTCATAAAAAAATGGATCAACTGAAAACTACAGTTTAAACAGAAATCTTGCACGCCATACTTGAAATATATTTGCAAACTTCCATGATGGTAGTCAGTACCTCTGTTAAATCCTTAAAGTCTTTAAAATATCTAGTTGAATTGAAAGGCAGTTCTTTCAAATTCTATGAAAACAATGAAAAAAAGTCGAAAACCAAACGTACGTGAAATCTTGGAAGCGACTCAAAGTGCATTTTCAAACCGTCACGAGGCCATGGGTATGTTGCAAAAACAAGGAAACTGGGTTCTGTATGAACTCAAGCTAAGTGACGTCGAACACCAAAGACAAAATCGGAATTGTTTTTGCATAAAATCGTGACAGCGCACGAAAAGTGGATACACTATATCGTGTGGTACGAGCATGGCCTGGTTTAGCAGCACTTCACTTCTTACGAAAAAGTTTAAAATTGGGTCGATTCTTGTATTGCCTCAATAGGCAAGCTATTTTTTCAATGCCGGATTCGTGAGCAGCTTGAAAGATGGAGAAAAATCGTAGCTAATGATGGGCAATAGCACCCATCCACCATCATCCTTGGCTCCGGGCCCCATATGCCAAAATCCCGCTTTGGTCAGTAGGTAAGCCACTTAAACCGATTGTACTTCAAATTAAACCGAATCTTTCAAAGCTCAAGCTTGTTTTTTTTTTTAGTTTATAGTTTTAACAGAAGTTTTTTGGAGTAATTTTATTTTGAACATGCAAAAATATCGCCAGAATATTCGTAAAAAACCTTCTTAATGCGTTTTCTCAGCCTCGTCTAAGGTATCTCGTCTAATGTATCTCAATGCATTCACAGCTTTTAGGTGTGTGTCTACACGCAACTCAGCCTCTGCTGCAGTTACAGCAGTAGCTCAATGTCAGCCCAAAGAATTTTATCTGCACTCAACTTCAAGAACTGCCATTCGATTGGCTGTGACAGTTTGTGAGTGCGTGAAAAATGTGACATTTGTCATAATTACATCGAAATTACTTAAACGTTCTTGACTTGAACGCAATACTTTTCAGTACAAACTGCGCCTCCACTAATTTTGTGCAATTTTTATTTTATTTGTTTGTTTTTTGTTTTCTCGATAATTCAATTTGTCGCAATACAGTTTTAAGCCAATTTGGCTTATCGCACGCACAAAAAATTTATTTGAATATTAACCGAAAACAAGTTCAACTTTTTGTTTTGTTTTGTTTTTTTTTTTTTTTTTTGTTATTGATCGAGTTTATTTTTCCAGTGCTTCTAATTAAAAGTAGGTACTTTGATTGTACGACATTGACTCCGTTCGATGTGGCATAAATAACAAACGAAACAAAAAATGTAATTGCTAAATAAAAAAAAGCTGTTATAGATACATTTGACTAATGTTGATTTGCATAGAACAAACGCACTCGATACATAGATACATTTTGAAAAACTTTGGTATACATTAATGACATCTATCTAAAGTGTGAGATCGTTTTTTTTCTTTCGGTTTTTGTATCATTCAGATATAGTGTGAAATGGTATTAACAGTTTGTCTGAAAGTTTGTACCGCATTAAAGGAGTCATAGCAGACCCCATAAAGTATATATATATATATATATATATATATATATATATATATATATATATATATATATATATATATATATATATATATATATATATATATATATATATATATATATATATATATATATATATATATATATATATATATATATATATATATATATATATATATATATATATATATATATATATATATATATATTCTTGATCAGCTCAATGAGACGAGGTAATAATGCCATGTCCGTCTGTCTGTCTGAATGTTGCTGTGAATTTTGCTGTGCATTTTTTGTTTGGCCTTCAATATTCAGCTAAATCCCAGCACCGAGACCTATTATTCCAGTTAAATGCTCCACATATATTTCAATTAATCTAATGCCCCCACTTTTTGGGGTAGCGCCCATACGAATCACCCACTCACTTTAGACTTTTTGTATGGCAAACTCGTATTGCAGTCAATATTGACTTAAAATTTTACATAGTAGCTGCTTATTGATGGACACTTCACACATATATCAATGGAAGAGATCCCCGACTTTTTGGGGTAGCTCCCCACACCACGTACTTTTGAGATTTTATATTAAAATCTATTTCATTACAAAAAAAATCAAATTGAAATTTGATATGGAGACATTTTTTCGGCGTGCCCGCCCACTTTCAGGGGTACCCTCCACCAAACTTACCCACCCATATTTAGGTTAGGTTTTAAACAAAAAAAAATTGTTTTTGGCTGCTTTGTAAACTGAACTTAAAACTTGGTGTGAATTGTATTAAAATATCAGTTCAACCGAAGTTAATGTTTTTCTCTATTAACCCATTCACACCCATAAAAACTTATCGCCCACTTTTGGAATTTTGTATGAAAACTTTCATTTTACAGTCAATATCAACTTAAAATTTAATATAGTAGCTTTCTTATAGAGAAATTTAGGGGCAACTCCCGTACAAACCCAGCACCCACTTTTGTGACTTTTGTGACTTTTCATGAAAAACTTTATCATTTCAGGCAAAATCAACCATCATGGTCGCTTCGTATGAACAGATGTTTCGCATAATTAACAAGTGGTGTGTCATGCCCACTTTTAAGAGTAGCCACCACCAAACCCACCACCCACGTTTAGCTTTTACAATATTTTTTTTTGTTTTTTTTTTTGAGCTGCTATGTTAAAACTTCGTGTGAATGGCATTAAAACTTCGTTTCAACCGAAGTTAATGTTTTTCCTTATTTTTTTGTTTTGCTTTTTTTTTGTTGGGTTTTTTTGTCACTCATATTTAACTTCAACTGCAACGAGGCGCAAATTGTAGCAAATTTGATGCTTTATTTGTAGTGGTTAGCAATGCAATTTGCTCCCACGTCGCTTATACTTACAATTCGTCGTCGTCATCGGAGTGAACAACAGTTCGTATACAGCATAAAGCTAAATGCATTCTAGGTCGTTTGCATAAAATTTACACGAACCAGTTCTGACGGATTTCGATCATATTAGCTAATTTAACGCCTGGCATCGTGCGCACTGATGCACTCATACGCATATCTCTGCGATTTATAATTGGCTTATTCAGTATGAAATTGATACTAACCGATGTAGTGAACAAATGTTGCATGATATATAGATACCACTAACTATTTAGCTTTCGTTTTTAGCGAGGTTGGATAAGAAAATTTTGAGTCAGATGATAGTAAATACGGAGGAATGAACAAAACTCCTATTAGTTGTTGTTATTGTATTTGTTTCTAAACAATCCAACAATTTCAAAAATTTCAATCGGCATGATGTAAGATCGAAAGAAATCACACCACCAATGCAGCAAGAAATTCGTTTTTTAGTCAACTCAAACCATAGAATCGTTCAATGTATGACAAACTACATATAAAATGCACCAACTCTATGAACTGTTACCAAGTGGTTTCGAAGATTATAGTAGACTGAATATTTCTCGGTAGAGGACGTCCCGCGAAAAGTTCGGCCAAAATCTTCGACCAACGATGGAAATGTGATCCTGATAAAGGCTAAAATTTACGAAGATCCACGATTGGTACAAACACTAATTGCTGTGGAACTGGAGAAATAACATGGCAGTGTCGCGAATATTAAAAAATAATCTGTTGTACTATATTCTAAGATGAAACGCCTAGCAACTTAGTTAAAATCGAAACAGATGCTGAAGTAGAATGTGGAAACGAAATTTCAAGAGCAAATTATATAGAAAAGAAAGGGAACATATCCAGCAATTAAAACAAGACAATAAAAGTCAGCAACTAAAGTTATGTGTCTATATTTACTTCACCACAGGACAGACAGTAACTGCAAAATGGTATACTGAAGATTGCTCACCAAAAGTTTTCGAACATTTTTTGAGAAACTGCGAAAAAAAAAGAGAAACTGCGTTGCAACTATTTACATCACGGTAAAGCACCAGCTCACACTCTTAAAAGAATTAGTAATTTTATTGCGACCCTTGTGCCTTGTGAATTATGGTTATAGCCCAAAACTGAGTTCAATCAAAATTTTTGCTACCGAAAGTGTACTTTTTAGTTCACATTTTTTTACTTTTTAGTTCACATTACTATTAAAGCGTTTTTTATTCAGTTTTTTTTTTTAACTATAATTTTATTTCTAAGCAACTAACCGGACTTGACAGGCAGACATGACATGTCTATATCAACTCGTCCTCCGCTGCTAATCAAGAATAAATTTGTGTACTTTATATTGTCTGCCACGCCTCCTTCTGCCTGTTACATACATTTGCACGAACTTAATATAACCTTTTACACAATAGGTAAAGGGTATAAAAAGGCAAAAAATATAATGTTTGAATGGCTGGCCTTGAAAAATGTGCATCCAATGGACAAATAGGCGTGGGAGTAGGCGTGGTAGGTGCAGCACCCACGAAATTTCATAAGGGGTGTCAAAATATCCAAACTCAAAGGCCCTATAGCCTTCTTATAATCTGCGTGATCTTGTTGTGCACACATACGAAATACAGACAGGTCATAGGGTATGTACAATATATCAATTTGACTATAGGTATACACTTTATGGAGACTTTTACTATGTGATACATATATTTACATATTATACACTTGACTCTACAGGGCAGGGTATAATAAAGTTTATGTACTAGGTGGACAGTAATGCTATAAGTAAAGAATATTAGTTCTCTTTTTTATGATAATCTGATCAACTTCATTTTCTCACTTAAAAATTAATCAAAATTAATTCACACTGCTGCACATGTTTTTCAACCACTCTCGTATCTATTAGATACATTCTAAGCTCTAAGTCAGCCTAAATCTATTGGCGCCGCATGCGCTAGCATTGAACATTAGACGACAGACAGCAGGCGATGACTAAAGCTTTCTGTGTACGAGTGAGTATTTCAGTTTCAGATCCGGTTCAATTCGGCATTTCGATTTGTTGTGCTTGCATTTGTCTTGTTACTAGCTGCCTTTTAAGGATTTTTATTTCGTTGTTACTCAATAGAATTATGAGCGCATTAATTGAATTGGACAGAGGCGGCGCCAATTAGCTTTGCATCTACACATATATGCAACTTTGCACCCATTTGATTTCACTCATTCAGAACGTGAATTCCAATGCGTTTGTAATTTGTGGTTGTTGCTGCATAATGCGAAAAGATACAATTTAACAAAAGATATTTACAATTTCGACGAATTTTCTGCAGTATTTGTTGCAGTACGTATCTGTGTATCTGCGTATCTGTCGCAGCGCTGAATAGAATAATTAATGCATAGCACAGTGTTAATTTATGGTTAGCCTGGAGCAACATAATCAGATGTCAGACGACAATTCAAAATGCCGCCATAGTCTATAAACTGAACATTGTCGTCGTTAGTTCAAAATGAAACAAAAACAAAATCAAATGAAATCTTATAGCCTGAGCACAGCTCACGTTTCACTGAAATTTTGTATTTAGTTTTGATTTTCTTTTTGGAAATGTTGCATAGCAGTTTTCTGCTTCCAGCGATCATTTTCAGATAATAATAATATACGCACTTTAATCATAACTTTATAATATCTTTTCTGTTTTTTTTTTTTTAGTGGTGCTCTTAAAGTGAGCTAGTATAGCATATGATTAGATTATATAACTATTATGCGTAGTTGCAATTTTAGTAATATTTTAATAGATGCATGTACAGATTGTTGATTGCTGTGTTCAAACTATGATCTAATTCAAAACAAGTTTTGATAGAAAGTAATAGTTAAGTGCTTGCATTATTGCCTTGTTATACATATACTCGTATGAATGTTTTTAGATTCGATAGCCGTCTTTTATTTTATTTAAACATGTACGAAATGTGTAGGTAGCAAAGAATGCAAAAGTATAGATTCGCTTGAAACTTCTGTCGAATTGTGGAAGTTAAATAATGAAGGAGGAAATACATAATCAATCTGTGAGTGCAAAATAACCTCCGAACAAAATCAAATATACTCTCTCAGCTGCTCTCAACAAATTTGACTTTGCCATGGTGGAAATATTTTTGTCTTTGCGGCGACAGTCAATGAGAAAAGCAATTGCTTGTGATTCGGCAAGTCCATGTGTTGGGTGCCTGTTAGTTGAAGTAGCCAGTTTCCTACACCAAAGATAATTGTGCATACAGGGTGTGTCCAGAAAACTTTTTTCCAAACTAAACCAAGAGAAAGCCAAGTTCAAGATGTACAATGCTCGTAAATACTAACACCATTTACCTTAGTGGTACCGTTTCCGAGATTTTGTGACTTTGTATTATTTTTAATTTTTATAACGTAGTAAGCGCTTATTTCTAGTTGACGGTTCTTTATAGTTCTATTTTAGTTATTCCATCATGAAATTATCGTACACATATTACGCGGATGTACGGAGAAGCATTTCCTTTAGAGGATATGTTTTAATATACATTTGCTCATCTGCCAGAGACGGAAAGAGTTTCACGATCTATTGAAGATCGAAACAGAGGGTTCGAATCGACTTTTGAAAACGCAGTTTTGGATTCCTTAACTAGTTTTCTTAAAATACCAAAAACTGAAGAAATATTTAAGTCACGAGTACACGGTGTTCTGAAATATCATAGACTCCATACACTATATGATGGTGACTGTGAGAAGCGGATGCATTTTTTCACATAGATGCCCGAAAAGAATAGAACTGACGAAAACTTTTTGAAGTAAATTTTACAGACTTTCAGCCGTGAGGGAATAAAAAATTATCATTTGTTGCACTACTATGGTCTGGTGAAGCCACACATGAAACTGCAGGCAAAGCATCAAAGCAAGCTCCGATTAGATAGTTCGCAAGATATTTAACTCCCTAAAACTTTTACGTTTGGGGGTTTGGGGACGAGTAAAAAAACTTGTGTACAACGAAGAAATAAAAGCGTGCGGTTACCTGTTTCTTGGACTCTGTTGTGTTGTAATGGATTCAAGTTTCGTGTACAGTTGCAGAACAGCGCAAAAACTTCTCCGGACTACGGTTCTTAATCATTCAGTAGTCAATTGTGTAGTTTTAAACGGTGGTGCACATGTGCCAAGCATTTCATCAAACTCGGCTTAGATTTCTTTCGGAGTTCGCGAAACTCGTTATTTTCCATTGTCCGAATACAACAAAAGTTGTTTAATCGATTGTACAAATTAAACCATACGACTAATATGGCTATAGGCATTACAGCAGTCTAACGATTGAAGTTATTTGTCAGTAATAAACTTTTTTAAGAACTACAAGCTACAACATGTCTTACATTTCGAAAGGACTTTTCAGTCTTAAATCAATCAGAACATCAATATTTTGTCAAATAGTAATAATTTTTATTAGATACACACAAAAATATCAAAAGTATTGTAAATTTCGTACTAAAAATGAACAATAAATTCTTACAAAAATTGTTGCCTGGCAACACTTTCAACTGACAAACAAATTGGCGTGCTGAGTGCTCAGCTCAAATAGATTGTAGATTTTCTTTGTGGAACTTTCAGTGTTGGTTTCGTATTTAAATGCATAACATAAGTGTCCAACCTGCACGTAAATATCTGCAAATAGCAATTAATTACGATGAAGTTCAACTACAATTCAAAGCGTATACCCAAATTGTCAACAAATTGAAAGATGTTTACCAAATATTGTATGTTGCAAGTGCCTATAATCAGAGAACTTCAATCAGAATAAAATACTAATTGTACAATGTATGCCAGTCCCTGACTTGTCTGTCTAACTTTCAGTCGTTGTATCTGTCTAACGCTCAAAGCAGAATTGCACAATGCGTATGTGTGTTTATTTTTATCTGAGAATTTGAGATTTGTGCGCACAAATCAATTTTAAAAAAAAAACTAAAACCCAGAGTCCAAACAAAATCACAAAAATTTACGATCAAATGAATTGGTGTGAAATATCAAAATCTTATGTCCAGTTGTAGTTTATTTCTTTTTTTTCGAATTTGTTTTAAGTTTTCTATCTTTTTTCAGGTTTTTTCGTTTGGTATGTGGTAATTGATTGAGTAGCGCATGCGGTGACATTTCAATTAGAAGCCTTTAGCCACTGAGACACGCAAAGTATTTTTTTTTCTTTTTTTTTGGTGTACTGTTTTTGAGCCTAGATTGGCAGACTGTAAGATAGATATACT
Organism: Leucophenga montana; assembly: GCA_035044765.1. NCBI lineage: Eukaryota > Metazoa > Arthropoda > Insecta > Diptera > Drosophilidae > Leucophenga > Leucophenga montana. The sequence goes on from JAWNNQ010000509.1 coordinate 377,013, forward strand.
AGATGTATTAGAGGCGGCCTACTGCTTTCGGTTTCGAATTCAGTTCATATCTGATGCAAGTCAAAGAATTCTAAATTACTTGACCAATTCGCAACGCATTCAGACTTAGTGCTGTGTGTGCTGCATCGATAAGTATCTCTCGACGTCGTTATGGATTTTGGATGCATGAAATCTGCATGAAATTGAGCATGCAATTAGATTTCTCATGTCGTTCGCACTATTTCTATGCTTGCACATATAACAAATTTGTGTAGATTATGTCTTTTATGGTTATTAGGGTGTGGTAGCTTGAAATGGCATCGGCTAGATTTAAAATAATAATACTTTGAATAAACAGCTCACTGACGCCACTTTTTTTTTTGTTTGTGTGATATTTAGAACTATAAATATTGTCTGGCATTTTATAATCATCTAACACCATCTATATGTACACACAATACAATATAGTATCTGAGGCATAAATCAAATACTGTACAGTGTCAAAAAGGATATTATAGATTTTAGAAATAAAATTTACTATCATTTGTAAGAATATGTTGCTGCAAGTGGTAGTCTCAATGCTTATTTGTCGCTACAATCGTTATCGGTCATGGTCGCAGTTCGAAAGACACATCTGGTGTTATTTGTTGTCAACACCAAGTCCATGGAGGCCATGCTAGACTTGGCATTTCTAACGCATGCTCGGACACTCACTCTAATAAATAGATACACCAATAAGAATGCTAAAATGCGCTTTAAAAGCGCTAGACTTAAAAACAAACATTTTTAAAACAACGGCGGTAACAGAACTAAAATTTCGGGGAATTCACTAACTGAGCTAAATGTGTAGCAGAAATGAATGTATCCCAAGGATCATTATACCTTGTAGATATAAGTAACTGAAACCTCTTTTAAGACTTTTGTTACATCGATATACTGTTTAAAAACTTACTACCCAATGAAAATAGGTTATAAACTCTTAGCTAACATTTCTACATGCTTCACAGATCGTGTGGATACTCGTATTATCGGTTCCTCAGAAACTTTTTAACGCATTAAAGAAGATATCGGAGTTCCCACAAAGTATACATATTTTTGATCGGCGACTCGAATCGGTCTAGATATGTCCGTCTGTCTATCTACCTGCCGGTCTAAATTTGATGAACATGTGTATCAACATGTGTGGTAGATGGGTATCCCAATCTATAGATATCTAGAGGTTGAGACACTCATAGAGTATCCATATAAACACACTACTCGTACTACGCTTAATTTCATGGATAGCCCCATGCAAATCTCAATAAATCTCAATGCATTTTAGTTAGGCAGCAGAATCAATTTATAGCACTGTAGTCTAAATGGATAGGGAAGAAGAGGTAAGGGGAAAGGGCGCAACGCGCCGGGTACCAGTTAATTAAAAAAAAAAAATAAATATAAAAATTCGAATAAAAAATATAATATTACCTTGAGTCGACCATCAAGTGTAGGGAAAGAAGTAAAAAACAGCTGATTTTTATTTTCACTTTTCAAAACACTGATTACTACTTTTGGCATCAATTCATAACACTGTTAACAAAATGACTCGGAAATCGAATGCGAAATAGAAACGGAGCTAGCAGAGGAAGCGACTATCCAAGCAATCTGACACGTAAATATAAGACCTTCTGATCAGACCTTTAATCAAGAAAATTACTATAAAGCCACACATGGTTTTATGCAGTAGACAGGGAAAGCATACGAAAAAAACCCTTAAAAAATATCAAACAAACATTTCTTTCATGAAACGCATAAAAAATCGCACATAAAATGTTCATAGAGAAACCGGTTTGAGTGTACGACGGCCCATAACTCTGAATTCAGTGGACAAAAAATCATATAGTTTTTGGCTGGAAGTTAGTAAAGCATGTTCCTTTTCAACGTACGAAAGGACCAGCAAATGCACTATTCTAAAAGTTCCGTTTTCTTTGGAATACATCTTGTGGAACACGCTATATCTTCATTTTTACTCTTGTGGTGGGTTATAATTCGCAGCTAGTTTTAATTGTTTTACGTTAAGTTAGCAGCACGTGATAGAATTTCTAAAATAAATGTGTGTGTGTTTATACAGTAATTAAGGCATTTGATAAACTTACGAAAATTAAGTATGTTCATCTACGAATTTAATAACACAGGTCAACATGGCTTATTTGTTGGAAAGCAAAGGGTCATTTCCGAATGTAACTGGAGTGACAGACCAAACAATTTTTTCCACCCTGCACATAACCACAAAAGTAAGAAAAAACGTCGTTTTTCGGGTACATAACCTCAAATATCTCAAAATGCTGACGTGATGGATTAATTCTGACCCCGGATTCGTATTCTACGCAGCAAATTAATTCTGAAATGATACTCAGCTTTCCAACAACTGATATGACCCCGGTGTTTGTAGACCTGTGTAATTGTTTTAATTTCTTACTGTATAGTAAGCGCGCTTTTTTTAGAAAGTCGTCAGTTGAAAGACGTAATTATTTTTTTTTTTGTCACATAAACTCACTAAGCTATAACACCATTCAGACGATATTTCATATCTTATATGTACTATATAGTTGACGGTGGGCTGGTAAAGGGGGCCCTCAAAAAAATGGAGCGAAATGCAATTATAGGGTGTATTAACAAGAGCGCACGATTCAAATTATTTGACATTAATTTTCTGTACAAGCGGCAACTCTGAAATTTGACAGCTGGCATCTACGATAGTTCCGATTATAAAAATGGACAAAGTTACGCTACCGATTTTTTGAAAATCATATTCACCGATGAGGCACATTTTCATCTGAAATATGAATGTGATCCATGAGAAACAAAAGCATCCACAACAAGCTGGAGCGGATTTTGGTCAGGCAGCGTGATTGTGACTTACTTCTTTGAAAATGAGACCGGAAATGAAGTGACTGTGTATAGCAATCGCTACAGGAAAATGATAACGGAGTTCTAGTGGCCTCAACTGGATGGTATAGATCTGGGCGACATATGGTTTCAGCAAGACGGCGCAACCTGCCACACCGTGCATAAAACAATCAATTTATTTTAGTAAGGTTATATTTTTAAATTAAAAATCGTGGACTCTTCTTGGGCCATCCTATAATATTTATGTAAAGCGGATTTCCATAAGAAGATTTCCAAAAGAAGTTTTTCATACAAAAATGCATGAATAGGTCATGAGTTTGTATGGGAACTATCCCAAAAAATGGGCGTGGCATATCAATATGAATAAACTTGGAACCAGACGAAGTTTAAATACAAATTGAGCTCCAAAAATGCGCAACAGCTTACATATGGACAGGGGGCCGCACATATCTAGATCGATTCGTTTCGACAAGCTGAACAAAAATATATATACATATTTAATTTATGGGATCTATGATGTCGTCCAAGCACAATGCAAAGCAACCATCACGAAAAGAAACTAATGCTCTCAATATGGTGACACTATAAGAGTGTGGTGTTATACATCGCTTGCGGAGTAACGGCAAGAACTCATCAAATCACAAATGCGTAGTGTTCCACCATGACAATGCGAAACCACACGCAAGTTTGGTGACACGCCAGAAGTTGATGCAGCATACTACATATGTACTTCAAAGTATCTACAGATATTTTATATGGTAAAAACCCGCATATACTTAATTTGATTAGTTTATGACGATTTTGGACTTTTCAAATTCTACATTAATATTGAATTTGGTGCAGAAAATAAAACGAAAAACAACAACAACAACAACAACAACAACAAAAGTTACAAGTATATTACACTAAACTGCCTACTTTTTCGAGTTTTAAGCATATTCAAATGCATTTCGAAAGCAAATGCCGAAACTAATATGCAACATAAACTCGTACATTTTATGAATATGTATTGCAAATTTTGAAATGTTTACGCTTGGCCATGTTCAACACGCTTTACGGCGAGTGGCGGGCAAGCCAAGCAATCTAGATCGAAGGCAGTTTGGGCTGCTGCTGTACTCGTAACTAGATGAATGCAAATGAGAAGTATCTTTGTATCTAAATTTTAAAGCCACGCCGTTGCACTGTACTGTACTATGCTGTGCGTGCGGCATGTGACTGTGTGAAGAAATTTAATCGAAGTCTAGATTTTTTCAATTAATATATGAGTAGATACATATTTAGCTACATATAGATACACATAAATATGTATCTGTATGCATATGAAGTATATTTTTGTATATGTATACGAAAGCCAATATTTCGTCATTTAAATCGAGTGAATGACTCCCAGTTGTTTGAAAAAAAAAAATTAAGGTATAGTTGCAATCGATTTGGTGTGCGTAAGTAGCGCGCAGCACAAAGCTAACCATGGTTCGGTGTGTTGAGGCGCAAGGCGTCACTTACACAGAGCCTGCTGCCACTTACGTAACAACACGCTGCCAAAAAATCGGTTGACCAGAAAGTTAAAGCGCTGCGCTGTGTTGTGTTGTATCTAGTAGTAACTGGGCTAGTAAGCTGTTTTATTGCCTTTGCACGCATGCCACACGGACTGACTTACTGACTGCTCGCCTGCCTGCCTGCCTTCCTGCCAGCCACTTTGGGGCACGAAGCAGGCGCGTGGCGTGGCGTGGCATGGCATGGCGATGCATGTGTGTGACAAATGTCGCTGAGAGCTACAAACGCATATATACGAGTACGTAATCTCTCGTTGAGAAGTAGGTTAAAATTTTTGGTTTATTTTATTTCGGCTTTCAAATGTACAAAAATTAAAATTCAATCAAATTGCAAAACCACGCAGGACACTGAACTGCAAAACTGCTTAGTACGTATATGTACGTAGCAGCAAAAAAACAGTGAATTGGCCAGAGGTTTCATGTTCAATTAACGCGCTTTAAACAGATGCAGATGGCGATTTTTAAGCGCAACATTTTGAGCTACTTGCCACACTCCGTTAACTGTCAAATGTATCTGAATTGGTAGCAACATGCGAATTGGATTGAGCACCGGACGGACGGACGGACATGCGTCATGTTGTGTACAAGACGATGTTGCGTCTGTCCTTCTCCTGCTGCTGCTATTGCTCTGTGTCCATCTGTCTATCTGTCTGTCTGTCTATGCCTGCCTTCTGTATGTCAGGCTGTATGTCTATCATTCTGTTAAATGTCTTCGTTTCTATTTCCAACACCTTCAAACTGGCGTTGTATAGCCTTTCACTTTCATTTCTCACGCTGCTCACGTGTGTAAACAGGGCGTATGTATAACGTCAAATAGTCCCCCCAGGCTTATCGTCAGTCGAATTGTAAATATTTACACTCCTTTTAGATTTGCCGCACTGCACAGTTTTTGTTTTGCTTTCTGCTGTCATTGTATAATAAAACAATAATCAGTCGCTTCAATCAGCAATCAGCAATCCAAATATAGCCTCTATAGCAGATACAAAAATTAGATATTCACAATAGTATATTATATCTGGGCTGTGCTTCCAAATAAGTATATGCCTCAACTCGACTAGTGGGAATTAATATCAATTAAAATTTTTGTATTTATGGAAATACAGCAAAATATATTATCCTTAAAGTTCTTTATGAAATACACTTGAGAATCGATTCGTTTCTATTTGCCAAACTTATAAATTCAGGGTGGGCCATCTATATGTTGAATTTTGAACTATATGTAATTAATGATGCTGTCGACTTGAGTGCCATGAATTCGGTTTCGAAATGGTTTAGCTTTGAGCTTCCACTTCAATTTGGTTTAACGTTTTGAATTTCTCAAAACCAGTGGCGGAACTAGAAATAGAGTTTGGTGGGGGGAGGGGTTACAATTTTCTTGAGTGTTAATGTTCTGTCCCAATGTACAATAACAATTTTTTTGGGAATAAAATCACATTAATTTAACAAATAAAGAAAAACATTGCATGAAAAATTTATAAAAATATAAAACAATAAACACAAAATCAAAATACTTCAAAACACAGTGAAAATCACTTTTCAGGACTTCTGAATCAAAGTTCTAGGAAGTGGAGACGCTACAGTCTTCTCAGTTGCAGACTGTTGTCTAGCAGATTCACAGCATAATGATGAGATTCTAGGCGTTTGCAGTATTTATTGCTGAACATTACAATTGCCTTCTTGACAGTTGGGATCAGTATTAAATCACAATGGATAACTGAGCTTCTGACATAGTATGATGCACCAACAAGTTTATGGAGTAGCTTTGACTGAAATCTTTTCAAGATACTCACATTAGATATGGCAGCCGTGCACCAGAGGTGTATGTCATATGTTCATACCGGCTTTATTATTATTATCGTATACAACAGAATCTAGTTCCTCAAACTCAACTGGGAACTTAATTTCAGCAGTCAGTTCATCTTGATGAGTTTGAGATCCAACTGCTTGCTTTTTAACTTTATGTGGGGTTGCCAAGTAAGCCGCCTGTCTAATGTTAGGCCAAGATACTTTGCTGTGTTGCTCATTGGAATGGTATCGATGTTGAGAAAAACTAGAGGACAACTGGTGCGTCTCATTGTGAATGCTACATGAGAGGATTTTTCTGCATTCACTTCATCTAATGAACCAAGTCTGGAGAAGGCGAATCTGCTCCTGCAGAAGTCTTGACGCAGCAACCGCGCTGTGTCGTCGGCATACGTGACTATCATTAACTTATCATCCCCCACTAAAGAGTGGTCAGCAGTAAAAAAAACGTGTATAAAACAGTGCCTAACACGCTGCCTTGTGGAACTCCAGCTCGTACGGTTTTTAAGTCAGATTCTTTAACCACGCAGCTGACGTAAAAAGTCCTGTTGTCAAGGTAGCACCTTAATACCAAGTAGTATGGTGCCGGCTGGAGAGATTTGAGCTTTTGCAAAAGTCCAGAATGCGACACTCGGTCAAATGCTTGACGAACATGCAGAAATGCCGCCGAACAAAACTAAAGTATTTAGTAGCTGCTCTACAATGCGATGACATTAGTTTGGGGTCCCGTGGCTTCTGCTAAACTCGAATTGTTGGTCTGAAAACGTGTGACCTACGTCCAGCAGTGGAAAATTAATTTCAAAAATATGATGTCGACACGGAAGTTGAATTACCTTTTGATTTAGGTATTTTTTTAAGATAAACTGCTACACCAAGCTTTAATCCAATATCATCAACCTGATCAATTATTATCCAACTAAGACCAATTGCGATATTTTGTCCCTTAGCAGGATCTACAACAGCAGCACTAAGAAACTTTGAAGTCTCTTTATACCATAACTCACCATTGACATTGACAACATAAGAAAAAAATGAATTTTGAGGCAGTTAATGATACTGCTGAGCATGGATTCACGTTCGTAAAGGATTAAAATAGAATCCTAACTAAAAACGAAGGAATAAATATCCATCAAACATATTCGATAAAACAAAATAAATACAAACTGTCTTTGTAAGCAAGATATACCCTCTATTTAATAAATCGCGGTCATTTTAGTACTTGTGTTGCTTCTGGTTATAAAAAGTCATACCAAGTTTCAAACTAATATTTCAAAAATTGAGGGAATAGAGCGAGCACGAACGCACACTCAGATAGACAGACAGACAGATGGACATGGCTATATCGACTAGTCTTATCAGGCTGATCATGAATATAAATGGAGTCTTTATGGAGTCTCCTATGCGTCTTTTGTTCCGTTGCACACATTATGACTAAATTACAATACTAATACTGTGAAGAGTTCGTAATTAGTACGAATTAATCAAGGCTGCTTAAAATCAAACAAATTTATCTTCAAAAACGATTTTGAGCTATGTTGCGATCCCTTTTTAAAGGCCAGTCCAGTGCCTATTTGTATCAGTGGCCTCATACATATGTTTCAAACGTCTCTCTTCTTGGACACAGAGCGCACCAATGCGAAATGACAAGGATGATCTTATTTATTCGGACAAAAAGACCTGGACGTCGAAAAAAGAGTACGTACTAAAATTACATATCATTAAGTGATATACTGATGGATTTTTGACAGCTGATAAAACTGGTCTGCGAGTCATAGATCCTAGGCTAAATCACTGAGAGTGCTTGAACAGATACACCAGTATTTTGATTCGATGAGTACAGTTTAATATAGATAGTGACTATCGTACGTATTATTTTACAATTCTATCAGGACAGTAAAGTGGCGTTGAAACCACTAAACTGAAACTCCATCAACTTCAAACTAATACAAGAGTCACTTATTATGTGGGAGGAACTCGGCAACACACAACAGAGTTTAGCTCAGGACTTACCAGGAAATAAGCAAGCCGATATGTTTGCCAATGATAGGATCAAAGCCATTCTGTAGCATTGGGAGACACACAACATCGGAAGTAGTTCACATAAGGAAGAGACTCCTCTTCACATCCATGGAATATATGAAGCAGTAGCAAGAAGTAAATTTCGGGTATTAGGCAACCAGTTTTTCATCATAGAAAGTTAGATCCCCTACGAGTGTTCTACAGTTTATTCAGCTGATTGAACTGCCTTGGCACACACACATTAGATCTTTTAGGTCGCTGGTTGACACAGCACACAAGTAATAATAATAATAATTATGATACTATTCATACGCTGTGTAAAGAGTGTAGTAAAAAAAATGGGCCAACATTATTTAGATCCATTCGCGTTACGAGTTTTCAGCTTATTTCCTTTTTATTTACCGCCAATTTCCAATGAACACCAATCTTGTCTTCTGAAATAGAAGTCAATTTCTAGAGTTCTTTGGATAAGATTGCATATATCTATAGTTGGTACATACGATACCAATAATTCAGTATAGAAATTACAAACTGTAATTATTGTAAAGTGCACATATACAAGTATATATTTCCAGCCATCAATTTTAAATTGAATTCAATTTTTATCAGCTTTAAAGCAACTTCATCCATTATATTCTTCTATCTACTCCACTCTATTCATTCATAATGGACAATCAAGGTTTTTTATTTTCGAAAAACAAGAACAAGAACATTGCGTGATTGTTGCAGCCATAAAAACTTTAAAAACAAAAAATCTATTGATACGCACGACATTAATACGAACAGCAAAGAATTGGAGTAAATGCCTTTTTTTCAAATTTTGTATATACTCATACATACGCTCGTATACCAGAATTAATTGCGCGCCTGTGTATAGCTAACGACAAATGTATCTATAAGATAGATACGCAACAAGAATGCAATTTTGCAAACGCTTTAAAATTGTCGGAACCAAAAAAAAAAATATAATAAAAAACTTGAATTGAATTGTGTTGCAGCTCAAGCAAGCTGAAAGTCTTTTGTAAAATTCGCGTTGAAATAAAACAATAAACCCAAAAATGGTGCGTTTGCAGCTCGAGAAACAAAACAAAAAAACAAAAAACCAAAATGCATTTTGCCAATAGTTACAACCACGCATTTGTGCTGTTGCATTTTTCAATAGAGAGGGAGGAGTTGAGTTCCTCTTGTCGATAGATCAAGCAACAGGTTGCATAGTTAGAAATTGTGTAAATATTTTTTTGCAGTGTAGCGATGCACGATTTTAAGCTCTGGGGAAAATATAACAAGCGTTGCAAAGTGGTTTGTAAAGTGAGATGGTATAACACAAAATTGAAAACTGTAAAAAACAAAACACCCTGAGAAAACTTAATTTTCAGTGGATTCGAAGTATAAATAGATTGATAGATTGATTAGAAGCAGTAGTAGAGACAGTGCTGGGATGCAAATAAATATAAAATAAATTTATTACTTTACTATTATTTATTACTAATTTAATAGGCATGGTAGAAATAGTATACCGAAAAAATTAGATCGATACTCACTCGAAGATTGGTAGAGTGTCCTAATCAAGTTAGTAAAAAAGCATACCTCTTAAAGTAAGCGTGTTGCCCACCTTGATATGTAAAAACTCCATATCATGTTTTAAGTTGATAAGTAATTTGTAAAATACAGTATCAATAAAAAATAGAAACTCAAACGAGAGCGGAGTATTTTTTAATAGCGCAGTATTTAAAAAAATTGGAGGACTTTCAAGTACTACGTGATTCGAAAAAGGATAGCAAGCGGTGGTCGATTTGCGACAAAGTATAGTACAATAGGGAAGGAGACGTTATTCAGTTTGCCACGTACTATTTCTTAAGTAATTTTTATTAGAAACCCTGGATTATTGTCATAGAAAATATAATGATTTGGTTCCAAACTCCATGAATCAATAAAGAATGAATTAGTTTTGTATGAAAACACATTCATTCATATTAAATAAATAACGATGCTAAAGAAGTTTCACTTTAAAACACTTCAAAAAAATATAAAAATATAAATATCACACTATCAAAATCGAATTTTCATATCACAACGTGTAGAGCATCTAATTCGTAATATCTAAAAATTGTGAACATCACCTGTTAAACTAATTTCTATTTCGTGTCTGCAAGATCATGACCACTAGTTATAAGTTATGACCATTTGCTTGTGGTCATCTCGCTCTTCCGATACTATGTCCCACTCCAAGCTACCACACTTTTTTATGGTCATAAGTTCAAACATTTTCACAAACCTTTTCGAACTTAGACACCATGCAAAATAATCTATCAGGCTAAGTCCTATTTGTCTCGATTTAGTTTTACTTTTTCGTTTCATCGAGTTTTCAAATGACAACGATTCTAAAGAAGTTTCACTTAAGAAAAAAAACATTAGCTTAATTTTGTTCTTTGCTCTTCAATTTTGCTCTTTGCTCTGTAGCCCTTTAATATACTTAAGTTTTTAAATGTTGGAAAGGTTGCTTGTACAATTTTCAATAAAATAGAATATATTTATCACGAGTTGAGCTATTGGAGATAATTTTGTTGGGTAAGAAAAAATTCGGAATAATATTAGGTAATTAATAAAATACCAAATATTATTACGTAATTAATTAGTTGTAATTAGTTAAAGATGGGATATAAGACAGCACGCATGACAGACGAGCCATCGATGCCTCAAATCTTCATTAATGTATATATCGTAATATATATTTATACAATATCATTTAATTATACTTTACATCAAACATAATTGGATTTGCGTTACACTTGTAGTAGTCCAATATAAAAGAAAAATTTTTGTGGGCTACACAGAAATCTTTTTCAGCTCAAAATCTCCAAGTTTCATTCATAAAATTTAGTTTCATATAGGTAATTTAATTATTAAATTAAATTATTAATTTGGTTATTAGAAATCGATTTCTGTATTACCCCCGAATGTTTTAAAAATAATTGCTTATTTTAAAAACATTCAGGGGTAATACAGAATTTTAAATACAATAAATTGAATTGAATTGTTTTTATATGGAAGCTGACACATCATGGCCATTTTCACTAGTGTATTTATTCTATTTCTAAAAGCCTCCACTTCAACTTTCAAACCAGACACTACAGAGCTAATCAGGAATAAATATATGTACATATATACTTTATGGGATATTTGAGGCAAGCTTTAAGTAGGAACTTAAATCATAATACTATTCACGCTCTGTGTCAAGTGTATAAAAACATGATTTAATTTTAGTAGAACCAAAGATTTAATACTTATTAAACACTCTTAAATATTTTATTGTGTATTTGAGGTGGTCAGCTCAAAAATAAGAACAAATTTACCTATAAAACCAAAAAATGGGCGAGGGATCTGAATGGAGGTTTTATCTGATAGTGGGCGGGGCACACGCATTATTATATTTGTAATTTGACAGTCTATAAAGATCTGTCATATCGTATTTCATATTCATATTGACTTCAATAAAATAGTTTTTTGTATTAAAACCTAAAAGAATACGATGAATTTGTATTGTATCTACTTCGCCTTAGCCTTACCATCGCGTTTTAAATGACACAAAACCATACACAACTGTATGCAAAGAAGGAAGGTGGAAACCATCCTAATTGATTGCTGTTCTAAGTATGATCAATCGACGTATAATATGACACACCTCTTCAACTGTCCGTTCCGTCCGACAGAATTGAGCCATGTGGATCTATGCACAAGTCCAACCGAGGGGTAGTATCGTTTTTGTAACTGGGACACCTACAACACCTATGATTACTATTTCGGTTTACCTTTCTTTTACATTACTTATCACACAACGTACCATTTTTTTACTTATTTATATTGATACTGATATAGTCCACAAGTTGGTATAACCCTAAAAACAGCAGCCTAACCTTATGCAAGTAAGTATATGTATATGTATGTACTTATATAATAATTAATACATATTTATAAGGTTGAATTAAATTTTATGCCAGCAATAAACCACTGTGCATACTATGTATGTATATATAAAAAGCTCCATGCAACGAAAGGTGGGGCAGGCTTCATGCAGCCGACTAACCCAAAGCCCGAATGATGCTGCGCAGAAGCAAACGCAAACGCAGCAAGCTGCCGTAACGCAGGCGTCGAAGCTAATATGCTAAAGCCGATTTCGACTGTCGACTTTGCACTCGTTTCGGCAAACAAACAAAAAAAGAGAACAAAGAGCACCTAATACTGGAGCAAGCATTAGAGAGGTAGACGTCGACGCTAAAGTCACAGCCACAGCCACAGCCACAGCCTCAGCCGCTGTAGCTTCGCTGTAGCTGCCGATGTCGATCGAACAGTCATCAATTCAATTTGTCTCTTGACTACTCTTTACATCTCAGCGTTGTTCTGCTCTGCTCAGGAGGTGCGTGCATTGCGCCGTGCGTGCCTGCGTGCTTGCATCGATTCGTTTATTCACTTGCAGCATTCGGCTTAGATTCGACTCGCCCCGATACAATTTGACCGTATATAAGCATTCAGAGGGCCGGGCTGGCCATCAGTATCTCGCGGTGCTCTACTTTGCGAGAGCCGAAAACGATAGAACACGGATATTCCATTAATTCGAACGCGTCGGTGTGTGTGCGTGTGTGTGTGTGTGCAAAGGAAGAACGAACACAAGGAGCATAAGTTAGCGTGCGTGCATGCGTTACGCAACGCAACTAAAAAGGATACGCGTGTGCAAGGATTACGCAATAAAGGATATTTTATTATAATTAAGTGAATTTTATTATTAAAAGTGATCAAAAATAAATAAAATAAAATTATTTTGTGAAGAAGAAAATATAACATATAGAAAAGTTCTTGTGCGCATAAAAATAAAACAAAAATTAAATATGAAGGTGAGTCCTTCGAGAGATGCTATAACACCGCAATAATAAAAAACTACTATTTAAAAACTGCTATTTAAAAACTGTGAAATAACTGAAATATGTGAAAATGAATACAGTTTATAATTACAAAAAAGAAAAATGGATTTTGAAAACATTTACTCTAGAAGTGTTTGCAATTAAAGATTTGGTGTTGTCAAGTCTTCGGCAACCAATTAGTGTGTTTTTAGTTACTTTTTGCTTAAATAATGTCAAAGATTTAAGAGAACTTGAGAAACACAATGAAGTTTTGTGGAGTAATAGTTTTCTCCACAAAAGTTAAATGTTACAAATGATGCTTTATCACTTCAGGCGGAACTCTTTGCTTTAGTTCTTTTAGAAAAATTAATAAAACAAATAATTGGAATCAAGTTAACTTCCGTATACCGTATATGGTCTATGTATTTTACAGAGTTCTGACAAAATTGAGATAAAAAAAAAATATATATATATATCGAAAATCATGATAATATCAAGTATCTAATAAATAAGTTTTTATAGGACTATACAGCGGTCTGATTGATTTCGATCGAAAAGTTCGGACAATCGAAGTTCAATTTCAAACGATATGTTTTATACAAATTCAGCTAGCATGAAGACTCACAACAACAAGAAAATAGATATATTTACTATAAAAATTGTATCGAAATTCAACACATGCCCGATAATTTTAGTTTTATGATCTTCCAAAATCAAGTATTCTATAGTGTAAAATATATAACGTCGTTTGAATCGAGAGAAGTGGTTTCGTACAATTGCTCAAATCGTTTGACAAAAAACTGGGTTATTAGTAACGGTAATAACTATAACTAGAGTATTTCAAGTAGATTTCTTATAAAATTAAAAATATGAACACACAGGCGAACAAATGTAGCTAGATTTGTTTAATGTCGAGGTATTCAAGAATACATTCAGGTCTGTTCCGTTACTCACTTTCAAGAAGATTTTGCAAAATTCGATAAAATTGTAGTTTTTTCACGCTTAAAAGCTTTTCGAGATTTGAAGTCACTTGAGATTGTTCATGTGTATTTCACATTACTCAATACAAGTGAATTCAAATCGCAAAATCCATTTCGCAAAATTCGAAAATAATTTCCACAAATCTTCACGAAAATGCGAGCCGGAACAGGCTTGAATCTAAAGATGAACTACTCTAAAACGAACTTTTTTATATTGACTTATTCTTTAGTATTTTATTTCAGATACACATAACTTTCGTTATATTTTTTCATTATGCTGTATAAGAAATTTTCTCCATAACAAAATTGTTTCCTGGTCCCCTTCGAATTAAATATATATATAGTGAAATAGGTTAAGTTGGCGATGTCTGTTTTAGTTAGCTACTAAGTGATTAATTTAGTAGACATAAAACTTAGGAAATAGCAAAGGAGTATTTTATCAGATTATATTGCTGAATACTAGAAAAACTATTGAAAGAAATGATTTTCTTCAAATGCTCATTCGTAAAATTTACTGCCCATCTCTAATTGATGTTTAAAGAGATTTGTCACCTCCAAATTAACCAGCATTTGTTTGCATTTGCGATTATTCTATTAACCTCTACTTGAATATGTAAGAATTAGCAACCAATTTATTTATTTATTTATTTAGAATTCTTAGCAACTAACACATAATAAAAAAAAAAAAAACTGTTGCTTAAAATTGGTAATACAAAAAAAAAAAGTTTCCCAAAAGCAGTTTCAATTTCGTTGGCGCACTGCGCAAACACAACAACTCTAAGTGTCGCGAGGCACTCTTTTGAAATATAGAGTTTAACAGCACGGAACAGCGATAATAACTTGATCTCCAGGAGAGGTAACATAGTTTGACGTCCCCGCAGTTCTGATTTGACTCCAATGAAGTTTTTCTTGAAAGGATATCGAAAGTCGAAAGTTTGCATAAATAAATCGTATTCTCTGGTGCAGTTAATGACAATACCTGACATTAAATGACAGACACTAACGAAAGTGAAAACAATAGCATTTTATCGAATTCACTTTTACCAAATCTTCACGAAAATGAAAATCCTAACAGGTCTTCACTTGAACAAAAGTTGATAAAAAGTAATAGTAAATTCTTTAAAGTTTGTACAAAAAAGTTTAGTTAATTTGGCTATGTATTCTATCAAGTTGTAGAACAAATCAATATATCTATATATACATATATAGTTCAATGTTTATACGTATGAATGTATGTACCTATTAGAGCCGTGCACAATTGATTTGAAAGTATGAAACGAATGCCATCGCATGCGTTCGTACAAGTTGCACTAATAAATTACGTATAAGACCTTCTCATATACACCTTATGCCGGAGTAGATTATTAGTGCGAGCGAAAGAGATTTTTGAGTGTATGTCTCTGCTAGATTAGTCGCAGAAGTTTCCATAGGAAGTCACTATGGCGCTTGTAGTTTGTAAACAAGTTAATTATTTTCTGTGAAGTACCAGTTAACATCATTAGACTACGTTCAAATTTTAAGCAATCTGCATCATTGAGCTTGTGTTTGGCAACCATTGAGAGCAGCTATGAAAGGCAGACAGATTGACAGAAATCAGAAGGTTGCCGAGCTGATGTGGCCAGAGGAACCCACAGTTTTAACTACTGCTTGGACTCTGATGTGTTGCGATGGATTCATGTTTCATCCACAATTATGAAACGGTGCAAATTTAGCCATATTGCGATTAACGAACCACAAACCGTATTGCGTTTGAGTTCAATATCGGCAAGCACTTGCTTTCTGTCCGTCTGTCTGCCGTTTATGCCCGCACTCAATAGCTGTCAAAAGCAAATATAATGATGCAGCTTGCTCAAAATTTGACAGCACTCTAAGCATACTTGTTTAAAAACTACAAGCGCCATCTGAGGTCAGGTCAAGTACTTTTGGATCGATCCTTATGAGTCCATAATTAACAACTTAGAATGGAGCAGTTGTGTGTTCTCGACCATGAAATACCTTAAATCCTTGCTAATGTAGATATGTGCACACGTTGGAATTTTATATTAAAAAGAAAAAGAATACAAAAAAGAAAATGAACTTCTTTCCAGCTATGCGGCCTTGAAATGTGGCCGTGGCATTCACACTTTTCAAATATACTTTATCTGCATATGATCAAGGGGAATCTAAATGGAAAAGTTTGAAATCTCTAGCTCTTATTGAGATCTGTGTTCTCATAAATACAGATGGATGGACAGGGCTAAATCGACCCAGTTTCCAATGCTGATCAAGAATACACATATTTTATGGCGTCTACCACGTCTCTCTTTGTACCTCTTACATACATTCTCTTTTCTTGTCCTTTCGAGTTCAAGGCATAAAAAAGAACACAGGACATCAGGGGTTAAAAATATGCCTTGTGTTGTAACACTCGTCGACACAATCGGGGCAGGTGCTCAGAATATTTATATTTATCATAGCCATGCACGATCTAGATGACTGCACAACCAGAGCGGAGTTGGGATAGAGCTACCATTGTGCTGGCTATTGGCTAATCGCCTATTTGTGATGTTCGGCCTATTTGTGATGATATACTGTCCTCAACATCTTGCTGGTGAAGGAACTGGATTGCCTCCTTAAAAGCAGTATTATTGCTGTAGGGGAGATCAATAGCGAACGGGTACGCTAGGCAATCATAAATTCAATGCCAAATTTCTGAAGTTTTTCGACAAAGAGAGTTCCTCAAAATATTTAAAATATAAGAAAGAAACCTCTTATTTTTAATCATAGATTTGTATGGGATCAATATTATATAGTGGTTCGATTTGAACCCATGTGGCATATTTTATTTGGATTGACGCACGATATTTCATCAAATTTACCGTTTTTCGCTTTATTAACAAACACAACAAAATTGTCATACCAAAACTATAAATGGGAGGTAGGTTTGTATGGGGCCTATCTGAACCTATGTATATGGGATATTTTATTAGGCTTGAACTAAGGTACAGCAAAATTGGCATTTCTAGTCAAATTTTTATACAACAATTTTTTGTACACAAATGGGGACAGCAGGTTTGTATGGGGCTACTCGTTATTATGGGGCTGTCACGTTCATTGAAATCACATTTGCTGAAAAGGGAATAAATAGGAGAGTGTAAATAACCATCTCTTTTAGTCCCCAAAATGATCAAAAAGACGGTCGAATGAACTGAAAAATAGCCATGTCTATACCGACTCGACTTTCGATTTTGTTCAAGAATTTTGATTCTTCATGGAGTCTCGGTACAAAAACTAGAGAATTGGGTTTGTAAGAGAACTTCAGATTATCATATTTATATATGACACATTTATCACATTGCATTAAAAATAGTTTGAAATATATACAAAATTCGTCTCCAATAGACAGCAAGCTCAAAGAAAAATGTTAATAAATCAAATCGTCTGTACTTTCTTAAAGTTAATAAAGTTATTTCAACAAAAAGTAGTTAAATTTTAAGTCTTTGCACGAGTTTGAGTATATAATTCGATAAAAATTTTATAATAGATCTTCTTCCCAGAACCTTGAACATCAAGCAGGACCTTTAACAAAAATACGACCCCAAAGAATTAGCAAAATGTTTACCAACATTGCATATTGAAGTTCTTTAAGTAGCACAGTTCCAAGAATTACAAGCAAAGAAAATATACTCACCATAAAATTAATACCTATAAAAATTCCGGATCCAAGCCTCGCTACAGAGAATTGTTTGCAACTAAATACGTCGACAGCAATCTGACGGACATGGAGCCATGTCTCGTGCAGTTGATTAAGAGTGTACTCGTCTGTATACAATTTCTTTATGAGTTGTCCAACAGCTTATTTGGCGTATTACAAACTTTCCATACAATCCAGCTTGGAGTCTCCAATTGGGATCACTATTTTGTCGGAAGCTGTAAAATAAAAACTTATTAGTGTAATTCCATAGTAGATTTTTAAATTGTAATAATTAAAATTTTGAAAGATTCCTGCGGAAAAGCATGATTGAACTCTTTAACATCTCTGAAGAGTTTAGTCAAAGAGTTAGCCTGATAGTAAACCAAAAATTAAGAGTGCATCATGATTTTTAACTATTCTTTCATTAATTTAGGATTTATGCTTTGCATTCTTTTCGCTTTGCGTCGCAGAACTATAGTTTGGTGTAACTTAGGTTTTGGTGTATATGATTATTTAAAATTTAACAGATTATCGGGAAGATTTTTTCATGGACGAAATTATATCGTTTTCATTATAAAACATAAAACATATTAAATTGTCATTCCCAATTTAAACCAATTAGTGTTAATCTAAAACTGTTCCGGTTTCCGAAATCGAAAGATGTTTAATTTTTCACTCTCAGAAGTATATCGCGAATTAAATCACTTATAATTGGTATTATCAATGTCAAGTGAATTCAAATCGTAGTATACTTCTGAAAATGAAAAATAGAACATTTTAATTAAATCATTTCTGAACAATTTTGTTTCGAATTCGGAAACTGGGAGTGTATGTAGTAGTCCTTTCATTTTTTAGCAACTAAAGTCTCAATATCTTTTAAAGTTTCATTCGCACGGTTCGGTCCAGTATTAAATTGTTTTTATGTTGTAAAATTTTAAGTTTTATTCACGTAGAAAAATAAAAAAATAAAAATAAGAATTATCCAAATTTTATGTTGTTTTTTTTTTATCAGTCTTTGATCGCGATTTTAAGCTTACTGCTTAGCTCGATATTAGCGGACCCACTGCCAACGCCAACTGCAGCAACAGCGCTACCGCCTTGCATACACGTCTCGCCAACACCGGGCTATACATATCCATCACCGGAGGTCAAATTCTCTATAACACCGGGCGTTACAAAGTACAGCGTCTCACCCGATGTTTCGACATATTCGGAAAACGGTAAGCTACAATATGCGTCAGTCGGTAGCTCATCGTCGGCGTATGAGTCGAGTGCGGGCATTGCGGGCTTCACGCACTCAAGCGGCCAAACCGAAATCAAGAAATACATTGCACCTTCGCAGAAATCATATTTTACACCTGCGGTGGAATACGCGCCGGGTGGTATTACTTATGCAGATAAATCGCCCGCGTCGAAATATGCTGCGGTTGTGCCATCGGGCATCGAATTCAAGAATCTCGTATCGCCGGCGCTCTCGAAGAGCTACTTGTCGGTAGCGGAAGAGGCGAAATTAACAAATGGCTATTTACCACCAGCAACACTGCCAGCGGGTGGCATAAGCAAAGTGGCTACCTATTCAACGCCCGGCTATAGTTACAGTCATGAAACACCTGCTGTCTCAAAGGTAGCCACATACACTGTACCGGCTCCTCAACCTAGTTATGCAGCAGGAGTCGATATCTCGAAGATACCCTTTCACGCGCCACCAGTTACAACGAAAATTGAATCATACACTTCACCCGGCTATACGTATTCGAAGACAACGCCCGGTTTCTCAAAAGTGGAAACATTTGAAACGCCTGGTTATAGCTATACACATGCTACACCCGGCTACTCGAAGATAGCCACAACGTATAGCAGCGGTGGTGGTGGAGGAGGTGGTGCTGCATATAGCTTAGGACATGGTGGTGGCGCGTATAGCTTAGGGCATGGAGCCGCTGCTGCTTATGCGCCAACAATCTCCTACACTGGACATGCTGCTTTACCCAAATACGCCGCTGTATCAAGTGCACACAATCTGGCCGATCTTTCCGGCCAATCGCTCTACACAAAGTATGCCGCACATGAGTCATCATCGTACTCGTATGCACCGGCGTTATCCAAATCATATCTACCCGCAGCGCCCTCCTATGCCACACAATATGTATCCGCACCAGCGAAGTTGGGCACATATGCTACGGCGCCCTCGTACATTTCAACGCCAGTCAAGGTCGGCTCCTACGCTGGCTCAGCACATGGCGGTGCGCTTTCACATCAGTATGTCACGAAACCAGCAACAGTAACCACATATGCTGCCGCACCTGCAATTGCAAAGGTTGCCACCTACACTGCACCAGCACCAGCCATTACGACGTCTTATGCCGCACCAGCATCGTATGACGGCCATGCGCACGGCGGCGCAGTGTCTCACCAATATGTTACGAAACCAGCTGTATATGCCGCTGCACCAGCAATCGCGAAAGTGGCCAGCTATGCTGCGCCAGCAGTGACATCATCCTATGCTGCACCAGCTATTACTAAATATGCTACCTATGGTGCGCCTGCAGTGAGTACAGCTTACGCCGCACCAGCTACTTCATATGCCGCGCCTGCAATATCCGCATCTGGACATGGTGGCGCTGTATCACACCAATTTGTATCCAAGCCAGCTGTTGCTACGTATGCTGCTGCTCCGGCGGTCGCCAAAGTAGCTACCTATGCTGCTCCTGCAGTGACAACTTCCTATGCAGCGCCAGCTATAACAAAAGTAGCAACATCCTATGCTGCACCAGCAATATCAACTTCATATGCTGCACCAGCAATCACCAAGGTCGCCTCATACGGGAGCACAGCACACGGAGGCGCTATTTCGCATCAATACGTCTCCAAGCCAGCTGTCGCCACATATGCCTCCGGTCCGGCGTTGACCAAGGTGGCTACATACGCAGAACCGTCAATCAGCGCATATGCAAATGCCCCAGCGCTTACAAAAGTTGCAACATATTCCAGCAGCGGCTCCGGCGCTGTTTCCCACCAATATGTTTCGAAACCGGCAGTGACCACTACTTACGCCGCTGCGCCTGCCAAAGTGGCAACTTATGCTGCGCCAACAGTGTCATACGCTGCACCTGCTGTTACACAGTACGCCTCCTATGCTGCTCCAGCGGTGAGCCACTCATATGCTGCGCCAGCTGTAACCAAAATTGCGACGTCATATGCTACAGCGCCTGATTACTCCAGCACAGGCCATGGTGGTGCTGTATCTCATCAACACGTTTCAAAACCTGCAGTGACCACTTCATACTCGGCTGCACCAGCAATTGCTAAAGTTGCCACTTATTCTGCGCCGGCAGTGTCTTATGCTGCACCAGCTGTTGCAAAGACCTATGCTGCTCCAACGGTGTCCACGTATTCAGCAGGTCACGGTGGTGCCGTATCTCATCAGTACGTCTCTAAACCTGCAGTGACCACCACTTACTCCAGTGGTCTCGCCAAAGTGGCTACTTATGCAGCTCCAGCAGTGTCCTATGCCACCGCACCCGCTGTAACAAAGATAGCCTCCTACGCTGCTCCCGCAGTAAGTCACGCATATGCCGCGCCAGCTGTCACAAAAATTGCTACATCATATGCCACAGCGCCTGCTTACTCCAGCACGGGACACGGTGGTGCTGTATCGCACCAATTTGTCTCAAAACCTGCAGTGACCACCAGTTACACCGCAGGGCCTGCCATAGCCAAAGTGGCCACTTATGCTGCTCCGGCAGTGTCTTATGCTGCGCCTGCTGTTACAAAAATTGCCACTTACGGTGCACCGGCAGTGTCCACTTATACAGCTACTCCCGCTATTACAAAAGTCAGTTCCAGTTATGGTGCCACCGGCGGTGCTATCTCACATCAATATGTGTCGAAACCAGCACTGATTGGCGCTGCGCCTGCAAAGGTAAGTTTTAAACAGTTTCATATAGTTCAAAAAGTAACCAGTTCTACTTACGTCAGGTTGCTACTTACGCCGCACCCGCATTCTCCACTGGCTATGCCGCGCCGGCATTAGCTAAAGTGGCCACGTACAGCGCAGCAGCAGATGTCTCGCATCAGTATTTCGCCAAACCGATTATTGCCGCTTATCCAGCAGCTGCAGCTCCAGCCATAACAACCACCTATGGTGCGCCGTCTGTCACAAAAGTTGCCAGTTATGCAGCGCCCTCGCTGACCACATACTCTGCTGGACCATCTTTAACGAAAATAAGCACATCCGGTGCTGTTTCACATCAGTATGTGTCCAAACCGGCAGTAGCCACTTATGCAACAGCACCAGTAGTCTCGAAGGTAGCAACATATGCAGCTCCGGCCATTTCCACATCCTACGCTGCGCCCGCAGTTGCACATATTTCCACGGATCCAGCAATTACCAAAATTGCAACATCTTCCTCGTATGGACACACAGGACATGGTGGTGCTGTTTCACATCAATATGTGTCCAAACCAGCAACCGCCACATACGCGTCCGCCCCAGCTTTAACGAAAGTAGCTAGCTATGCAGCACCGACAATAACAGCTTCATATGCTGCGCCAGCTATAACTAAGGTGTCCACCTCCTATGCTGCACCAGCAATAACTACTTCATATGCGGCACCAGCAATAGGCAAGATTGCTTCTTATGCAAGCACAGGACATGGTGGCGCGATCTCGCATCAACATGTCTCGCATCAACATGGCACAATAACGCCTGTCGTATCCAAAGTGGCTACTTATGATGCACATACGTTAACAACTGGTCCAGCGCTCACAAAGATTGGCGCTTATGCAGCACACAGCGGTGGTGCTGGTGGTGCCATTTCGCATCAATATGTCTCCAAGGCAGCTTCAACTGGCTATGCTGCTGCACCGGCATTAGCCAAGGTGGTTTCAAGCGGCTATGTCACACCTGCAGTGACCACCACTTATGGACATGCAGGCATACTAAGCGCTGGACATGCTACTGTTGGTTTTGGTGGTGCCACAGCACATGGCGGCGCTGTTTCGCATCAGCATGTCTCGCAACCTTTAGCAACGGGCGCTTTGTTGCACGGAGCACATGGTGCAGCATATGGCACACTTGGTAAAATCAGTTTAGACGGCGGCGCACATGGAGATTTCAGCGCGCTTGGCTTGCACGGCGGTTTGTAGTCTTTCTTTCTTTCCTTCTTAAAATAATTACTAAAACTCTACTTTAACAGGCTCTGGACACGCTGCATATTATGGTGCCATTGCACTTGGTCACAGCGGTGTTTCACCTGCACTTAGCTATAACGGCGCACTTGCACATGCCGGCGGTCTGGGTCACGGTGCAGGTCACTTGAGTGGCGCACATGTTTCCGGCACGCATTTAGCAGGCGTACAAGTCTCTGGCACGCATTTAACAGGCGCACATGTCACTGGCACGCATCTAACAGGCGCACATTTAGCCGGTGCACATGGTGATGGCTATCTTAGCGCTCCACTTACCGGCTATGCGCATGGCGTTGGTGGTATTGGTCCGCTTGGTGCTGGTTTCTATCGTTATGCGCCAGCTGCTCCTGCACTAACCACACACGCTGCAGTGCCCAGCGCCACGTACATCAAGACAGCGCCTGCGCCAAATCATGCGTTGCTTAAAGTGGTGCCCGAAAAGCATCTGGAACATTTTGTATGCAACATAGTAATTTCTTGAATTTCACTAAAATATACTAAATTATACTCAATCTTCAGAACCATCATCCACGCTATGCCTTCGAATATGATGTTAACGATCCGCACACCGGTGATATTAAGCATCAGCGCGAGGAACGTGATGGTGATGTTGTAAAAGGTGAATATTCGCTCGTCGAACCGGATGGAAATGTACGCACCGTTAAATACTATGCTGACTGGGAGACTGGTTTCCATGCCGAGGTCATCAATAGTCGAGATCATGCGAAGACAATCGCCAAGCGTAGTTCCGTCAAGTCGTGAAGTGTAAGTAAGGACATTACTAATATAAATCGAAAACTGAATTAAACTATTCTTATATTTTATATTCAGCAGTTTCTCAGTCAACACCAGAGATTCCGACATATCGGTTCAACTCAAGTGTAAATAGCATCAAGTAAAATTCTTCTCATTAAACGTATTTATCAAACTCTCCAACCGAAATCATCCGCATGCGATGTGAGTTCACCAGTGTCAAATCCATATATGTACATAATGTGTATACATACATACATACATAGAACCGTTTCAGAATCCATTTGGCCATATAATTTTATATATATACTATATTATATACGATATAAATATATGTACATGTGTATATTTTATGTAAATCATTAACTTTATAAAGTTAAAATTCTCATTCGTTCTCTCATGTGATAAGCGTGTGTTGCCTCTTGAGGTACACACAGCTTGCTCCTTCATTAAACGTTTAAAATAATTATCAAAATATTTAAATAGAAATGTGTTACGAACAAATTTTAAACGAATTTATAGGATTTTATATATAAAAAAGAAAAGATCTATTATTTAAAAACTGGAAAGCAAAGAGAAAATGCAAAACGGGTCCGATTATGGCTTGGTCTCCATGTTGTTTTGCTGCTATTTACTTGGGATTATCTCAATTTCAGGCTGGAAAGCGTTAATCTCTAAAAAAATAAGCTTAAATATAGATAGTGATACCGATTTCAAGAGTGCAGAGAGTAATTTATATGATATAAAGAGCGTTTTATATTGAGAAGCACGATATAAGTAGCAAAAATTTGCAATGTGCAGCCAGCATACTGATGAGAGTTTGTGCCCAAGTTCGAAGCATGCGGCAAAACAATTTTCTATAAAATGCAATAACGTTAAAAAACCATTAGCTCACAATAATAGGGACATGGAACAACCATAGAGATCGTTTCCTGGTTTGTATGTGATCTAAAGTGTCGCAATCTAAACTAATATCACTATTTTATAGAAAATGATGCCTACCACATTTGAAGAATATAGAAATTATAATAAACAACCCCAAAAAAAGAAGCAAATTTATTTTAAACAGTTTGTATGGAAGTATGTATGCTATAGAGCATCGATCTGGATTATTTTTGAATATTTTATGAGAGATAAAAGCAAAAGGATACATGCGCTATATTAATGTTTAAATTTAACTTGTTAAATCAAAAAGATTCCTATAAAATAACTTTATCTGAATGATATAATGGTGCAATCTAAAGCAATGTTAAATATTTTCTCGGAACTATACTTACTTTATAGAAGGCGCAATATTGCTTTTGGGGGGTCTGTAGGACAAACGAAAATATTGGCCAACGAATTCTTGGGATCGATCAGTCACTAGAACAAAAACAAATGTACTGAGCGTGATTGCTTACGAAACACGACAAAGTGCAAACAGATTATTTGAAGTCACTACTAAAAAGCTGGTTTTTCGCGAATTGAATATATTCGAATTTTTGGATTGAAAACTTATTGTACAGCAAGAGATGCTGAACTTCAGTCAATTATTAACTCAGTACTTTATTGTCTGAAATTCATAAGATTAAAATTACCAAATAAAATTATCAGAATTGATCCATACGAAAACGTCAGACCAGACACCTTATGTTTTTTTTTAGGTCCGCACCAAGCTTGTCTAAAAATAACTCATCTCTACGCTATATGTATCAATTGCACTGTTAGACTATCTATTATTTTGGTCTCAACTAAATCATCTTGGTAGATTTGTTGAACACATCCCTCATCAGATAATAACAGTAGTCATTTTCAGGATGCAAATTACCTGAATCAGAGAGCTGTAAATAACGAAAGTCCTAGTTTGAAGTATTAATAAGGGATGTCCCGGAAATGGATAACATTAACAAAGTCACCCCACGAGCATATGCTCGACTTACTAATGAACTTTGCAATCAATGAACTCATCAAATCGTTTGAAGTTAAAGGAAAAGAGTATAGTCATAAGTATTCTTCTAAATTGTTCAGTATCAGAATACGTTTGTTTGGGCTGCCATGACAGATCTAGATGTCAACCCAGAAAAAACGAACTCATAGCAGCATCTCGAGAATCCAACATTTTGGTACTTCATCATTATAAACGCTAGTGAATGTGACTAAGAAGATAATTAAAGAGTAGCGTTCGTTTCGGATCACTAAACTAATCAGTTAAGTACTCCGCATAAACAAAGAGAAATTGGTTTGTTTTTAAACCACCTACAGAAAAACCTAACCTGGTATCGAACTTAATTAAAGCTCTTGATGAGCTACAAGCCATGCTGCAGCCACACTAAAGTACGATTTCATCTCGTGCATTGACTACCGTCCACAGTAAAACACATCAGAGTTTTTTAGTAAAAATATACCATGAGAAAGCACTACTAACAAAGATTTTATAATTATTGTAATTGAAAGTATGGAAGAAGGACCCAAACCTCCAAAAACATTTAGGTAGTACTATGTGGAAGTTTCGGTACTGAAAGCCAGATTTAGGTTGGTGGGGCAGCCTGGAACCAATGATGCTGAAATGTCGTTTTCAATACTCAAAACCTTCAGATTTATAAGACGAGCCGCCGGTCCAGAACTTTTTTTGATGAGTTTCATTCTAGAGAACAATCATTTCATGAGAACGATGAAGCAGTTTAATTACGACTTAGTTTCATTTAGTTTAAAGCATTATCAAACGGATGGTACTGGATATTTTGCTGCCGCATCGCTATATTTCACAATAAACATTCTTACAAAGAAGTATCTTAATAAAATGCATAACAAAGAACTCATTTTTTTGAATCTTTGTATTACAATGTACTACAGCGCGTCTTTTTAACAAACTGCAATACACCAGACGGCCGGCCGGCCGGCTGCCAACTTCATTAAACATTAATACTTCCAAAAGTAGCTACATAATATTATTAATTAGTTTATGCTTACGCTTGCCTCAGGCAAAAGTTTATTATCAGGTAGTGCCTTCTGTATTATTTAACTTCTTACGCAATTCAAACAAAATCAATGTCAAAGCAGAGTTAACATTTAAGCTATCCACGCCGTCGGCCAATGGTATATAGACACATTTACCGCGTTTGCCTACCATCTGCAGGAATCTGAAAAATAAAATAAAAGAATTCAATATACACATTTAGCAAATAAAAACGCCAATAAACTTACTTATACGCCTCATCACTAACGCCATGACTCTCACCGCCAATGATTAGCACATTATGTGCACCGGTGTGTTCCAATGCAGCATAATCCAGCGTTTCCACGCCATTTTGACGCTTCTTACGATTACTTTCAGCGATGAAAACATGACAATTATCTGCCGCAGCTGGTGGTATACACATAGCCAAATCCGGCCAATCAACATCATCTTGTATGGGCAGTCGAAAATGTGCGCCACAACCACCGCGCAACGCTTTCGATTCCCATGCATCACAACAGCCGCGTGTGAGTACCAACTGTTGACAGGGCAGCGCAGCACAGGTGCGTATAATGCTGCCCAAATTATTCGGTTCACGTATATTATCGCAGACTACGGTTATGGGCAGCGGTGCAGCATCCTGCTGCAGTTCAATATCTTTTGGTGTTGGACGTTGAAAGACAGCAAGTAAACCGGGTGGTGTGGTCAGCGTAGACCATGTCTTCAGATCATGCTGTGGCACTTTGTAGACTTTAGCATTGTGCTGCCGCTGCGCTTTGGCTACCGCTTTGCTAATCAGCTCCAGTTGATCACGCTGGCTGAAGATCAGCGATTGCATGCGTAGGCCACAATCCAGCGCTTCGCTGATCAGGCGACGTCCTTCGATTATGATGAGACTTTGCTTACCGCGCTGCTTGCGCGAACGCACCGTGGTCAGCAGTGTGCTCAGCAGTGGATCGTGCAGCTGCAGCCGCACAAATTCCAAACCAAGTTCACTGTCATTGATGAGCTTTGAGGCTTCTTTTGGCTGTGGTCTCTTCTTGGCAATGTATGCGCTGCTGCCACTGCTGATGGTGCTGCGAAAGTCGCTGATTGGTTTCGCTGTTTTGTTAGTGTTATTTGGTTTTTTACTGTGTCGCCGGAGCACATCCTTTACGGCAACCGGCGCATGTTGCCGCGCCGAGTTTTCGAATAAATTTGCTTCAATATCCAAAGCCGATTGTATGTCATCGCTCTGCTGTTTTACGTTGCTGCTCATTAAGCGCAGCAGCGGCGCTCTAGCAGCATTTGTTTGTAGCTTTTGTTGTACTAATATTCGTTTAAATAAATTAGAAAACATTTTAAATACTTTTTATGCAATAGACATATGAGCCGGCAGCGTGTAGTGTTGAAAATGCATGCACATTATACAGTGCAGTCTAGTGATGAGAAAAAAATCACAAATAGTGATTTGGACAAAGTGTTTTTGTAGTCAGAGTGGCAAACTAGAACGATATCGGCGATTGTTAATCGCTGTCTGATAGAAGATCGCACTTGAAACAAGACATAATGCTGCAGTCGTATATTCACGATTTGCATTTCATACGCTAATGAAAATAGTAACTTTTTTTAAAATATAAAAATAAAAATTTTTTGGTGTATAAGAAAAACCTATTTTTTAATTTAGAAAAAAAAAAAAATCTTTAATAAATAAAACAACAACAAATAAAAATATATATTTTTTCTGATGGTTATAGCCATATTATGCGCATGACATCCATAATTGTTTATAAACTTGATCTGCGTACATATCAGGAGAATCCAAAAGTCCAAGTTTGAAGATTCTACCTTTTATAGTATCGTTGTTCAAACATACCGACGGTTGGACGAACAGACGAACAGGGCTCGATAAATTCAGCTTACGCTGCTGAACAAAAAATTTGTTTATAAACAAAAAACTAAAGGAAATGAAAACAAATGAAAAAAGAAAACAAACTTTTTCCGCCTATGGAGCCATGAAAAGTGTGTATATATAGGGGATAATCAAACTGTCCACGTTTGAAGTCTCTATTTCTTCTAACTCCTCCGACTCAGTTTGCTATGGTGATCAAGAATCTATATATAATTTATGGGATACACCACGCATTTTTTGCTTGTTACATATTATCGCTCAGTATTATTATACCCTTCTCGCTTTTGGCTCAGCACATATGTTTTCCTTTCTTAGGCATTTCTTTATATGATGTATTTCTGGATCCAATATTTTGTTTGAAACAATGCATATTTAGTTTTATCATTCAATGTTTTAAATACTGACACGGCAGAAATAAATCATATTCTATATATTGCAACTAAAGAAAAATTAAGTTTTTCTTTTTTAAGAAAACCAAATCCTAGATGAATGTTAATAAGTTCTTTAACATATTTTCATTTATCTTATGTTTTTATTTACTTTTCCACAACTTTGTCAAACTGCAATCACAAATCACCATAAAGAATCACAGTTATTTTGAAGTCACACTAATTGATTGGAAAATTCGCATTTTGCACATCTCTAATACAAATTACACAATGCGCGCTCACGCGACAGTGTTGTAAAATGCCGCATCACGTGCAACATATGTTCACGCAAAACAGCTGTTGCACGCGGCTGTTGTATAAGCACTTCAAAAAAAAAAAAACTTATTGCAGATCAAACAAGTTAATTGCACCTGCTGCTACTGTTTTATATTACACCGGTTCGCCTTCGCAAGTGAAAGTGTTTTTCGCTAATTCGCATTAAGATGTTAAAACGTTTAGTATGCAACAACAACAACAACAACAGCGTCGTGGCCATAGGCAAAATGCTGCTGATGCAACGTTCCTTCGGCCAAACGCAAACGCTCCGGCAGACAATTAAAAATCATCAGCCCAATGGCCTGGAGAAGCGTTTTCTGGTCTGGAGTGGCAAATATAAATCGATGGCGGATATTCCGGATTTCGTAGGGTGCGTGAGTTCATAATAATTTATTTTACGTGGAAAATTACTGCATGCATGTATGGCAAAATTTTCCGTAGCTACATTGTACAAACAAATTTTTATCTATCACACACTCTGCCAATTCCGATGTATTTCATCAAAACACTTGTAATTTTACGCTCTAAAAACTCATATATTGATTAGTTTGTAACATTTAGAAAGATACCACTTAAGTGTATGGATCGTCATTCATACAATTATATATGTACATAGAATCCAATTGATCTAAACAAGTCCGTCTGTCTGTCCCTGTTTTATGTTTGAATACCATGAGAAAATGTTCATTAAAAAACTGTATACATACAGTGTGTCAAAAAACTATTGGCACATGCTAAATTTCTAAAAAAAATGTGAGCTAAAGTTTCTACTGCTAGTTCTAATCGTTTGTACGTAAATTTTTTGTTGTAGTTAATACGGTTAGTTCATTTCCAATAAAATGAATTTCCTAAAAAATGTTCCGTTAACTCGAAATAGCACTACGTAATGCAATTTTTTGATACTACTTCACCTGGTAGTATTTTGTCATAAATTTGTATAACATTTTTTTCACCCGTCAATGTTAACTTTATCACTCTAATTTTTATGCAATTCACGAACATGATGCAGCATTGATTTGTATGATGCCCGATAAAGCTCAAAAGTTTTACAAATCCGGTTGATAATAACACAGGCCTGCTAAAATAAAATAAAATTTTTACTTTACCATTTAAATAATAATGCAGTTTTCAGTAGGTTTTAACTCTCTCTCTCTCTCTCTCATGTCAATTTTCTGAGTTAATGGTATATTTATGTTTTTCGAGTTATGATTTTACTTAAACCAGAGTCCACACTGAACGGCAATCTGTCTGACTGATAGCTGATAACTGATAGATACAATTTTACAAATTGTCAATATGAGGTATGTATGTATTTGTTTTTCAGGTATTCCAGATAATATTTTTGAATGCAATTCATATGTTAAAATCAACATGGATATTATTAAAAGCATATGGTACTTCAATAAGTTGAATTTTATCCGATCGAAACGTAAAAGTTCAATTCAAAGCTCATTTCCTTCATACAGTTTAATAGATTTAACAGTAAATTAAATTACTAGTTTTTTCGTTCCCAAGGACGACTGGGTTTACGCCCCGGACCGATCTGCACAAGAAGTTTTGTGCAGCCAAAGGTTGTCCAACTCAGCCCAAGTGGCTGTATCAGCTCACAAGAAGAAGGAGCTGCTACAACTACTAGTTTATTTAGGGTGGAGTTCTCTCCCCTCTCCTGTTCAACCTTTATTTGGCAAAGATGCTTCTTCCCTCTCCCTTTATAAAAATGGTGACGTATGCAAATGACAAGGACCAAGGACAAAGAGATAATAATTACAATAAAGCTATTGTACGTTCTAATAGAAAATAATTGTTTCATTGTTCATTGTTTTCTATTAGAATCAGTGTAAGACCTTATGAATTAACGGAGAATGTTTTTGTTTAATGTTTTCAACTAAGTTTGTTACTTCGCTGGCATACTACGATATATGAATTGTTTCACTTTTGCTTGTATTTATTACAAACTTTGCAAACAAACTTTTTAATATACTCTATTCAATACACTATTT
The DNA here is from genome assembly GCA_035044765.1 of Leucophenga montana. Lineage (NCBI taxonomy): Eukaryota > Metazoa > Arthropoda > Insecta > Diptera > Drosophilidae > Leucophenga > Leucophenga montana. The sequence goes on from JAWNNQ010000509.1 coordinate 408,271, forward strand.
CACATTCTATTGTATGTCTGTTCTGTGCAAACTATAGCTTAAATACCTAAACTGTAATTCCAACAAATTAACAAATTTCTCATCAATTTTTTTTTACAGTCAAGACGAAATGGAACGCTGCCGCAATAAGGTGCGCATACGTTTGGCCAATGTTATGATGGGTCTGACTGTACTCGGCTGTGCTATAATGATCTACAGTGGCAAACAGGCTGCAAAACGTGGCGAATCTGTTACCAAACAAAATCTCGCATGGCACAAGGAATACAATCAGGCCATTGCCAATGAACCTGCCGCCAGCAAATAGAGAAATTGCACAGGATAATTAAAAAGAACAGCCAAGCGTTCCACCTGTGAAAATAGTTTGTTGTTGTATGGAATTCACACTCACACACCCGTTTACACTCACAGTTACTTAGAAAGCTCTACGAACGCCAAGCGCGAATTGGGGATACTCAATAGAAAACATTTTAGACTGCAGTTGAAAATAATGTGTATATAAATTCTCCCAGTAGCTTTATAGTTTATGTTGATAAATGATATTTTTTGTGTTATTTTTTGTTTTGTTGCTAAAAAAATTGTAATTGCTAGTTTGCTTATATAAGAGATTCTAAAGTTTCGAATTATATTTTAACTAAAATACTTTTAATTTTTATATAAGTTGAATAGCAATTGTAATTGTAAAGCTATTTAGTATATCACAAATTAATTTATATTGAGAATTTGCAAATAATAGTTGAAAAATATTTAAATACAACACAATGATATATTTTTGGAGAAACACTTGTATTATCTATGGGTTTTATTGTGTATATACTCGTATTATGTTTCGAGTGTATCGGTTGCCATTTAATTACCGAGATAAATCAAATTAAGCACATTTATATGCATCCTTGAGTTTGACTTGTTGCATAGAACAGGAGTTCTGCTGCATAAAATATGCAAATTTAAATCGATATACCACGATATTTACTACTAAGGACACGTAGTTACTTATGCATACATACGTGTATTTCAAAACCCCTTTATTATTTACTTATATAAAATTAATAACCTAGTTACATTGTGCATAACGCCACGCATAGATTTTGTTGCAATCAATAATTATACACACATTACTTTGTCTTATGGAAACTTCTCAGATTTTTGTAAATTCCAAAAATATTGAAAGTTAGGTCCTAAGTGAGAACCACAATAAATAATATGATATTTTGTATTTTTATAAGAAAATATAAACATAATTAACAAGTGCTATAGTCGAGGTGCTCCAATGTATTATACTCTGAGTATGGGGTTTTTTTTTTTTTTATAAAAATGTATATTAAGTTCGTATAAATGTATGTAACAGGCAATAGGAGGCATGGCAGATCCTATAAGATATATATATATATATATATATATATATATATATATATATATATATATATATATATATATATATATATATATATATATATACAAATTTACTTCCTTTTCCTAATACCTTCATTATACCCCTTATCTGCTAATTGTGCTGTGTAAAATGAAGTTTAGCAACACCAACTATAACCGACTTAATTATTTTAAATTAAATATTCTATACGGATATTGATTATTATATTATATTACTTTGGAGCACGAAACAAGGCGTAACTCAACACGACAGTTTTTAGAAAACATTTTCTTTAAATTTTACGATTTATTTTTATTTTGTGTTGTTTGGAAACGCACAGCTGCGTGTTTAAAATTTACTCAGCACTACCAATTTTTTTTTGTTTTTTTATAAAATTCTCAATATAAAATAAACAAAATGTTTTATAAGTTTCAGGAGAAGTTAAACAATTCTGAAACCGACACTTTAATCTTTACTATAACAAAAAAAAGAGTGTTTTTATGTGTTTGTATGTCAATGAAAATTCCAGAAACTATTATGTCGAATTCGAATATTGTTTCACTGAAGTCAGCTGTTGCAGATCACGTGATTAAACGCCATTGTACTTGATTTTTTGTTGTCTTTTGAAGCCTAAGCCACGTTACTAAAAAAAAAAGATGGCATCACGTTTATCCAAAACGATCATCTAAAATTTAGACAAAAGACTGCGTATATGCCAGCAAAGCCATGGAGCCCATTTACCCGTTATGCTGAACCATACATAACGCTGTACATACTGTATATTTTATTTCATTTCATTTATTCACAGTAAATTAAATATATACATTTGTGTGTGTCCTAATATTATTTACAAATAAGAGTTCAGGCTTCATGGCCTTTTCTGCTTTGTATTATACATTTTTTTTTTTGACATTTAATTACATAAGATATATACAAATATATAGGTAGGGAAAAATTATTAACAAAAACCCCATGAATATGTATATTTTATGAATCAATAATATATATTCATATTTCATTTTCTGCCATATGTCTTACATTTCTTTACTTCTCCAACAAGCATGGATATGTCGCTGATAGATACATTTCTTGAATTCTCACCAAAATTTATTCCAGAGCATCTCGCTGTTGAGAACTACGCGCATGGTGGGAGGTTTCAACAGGAAATGAAGTCCACATAGCGGACTATCCTTGATAATAAGTTTCTTATCGATTCACAGTTTCAATAAATTGCATTGAACAACAATATGAAGGTACTTTGTATAAGGTGAAAATGAAAAATTTTACTGGTTTTTTTTTTCAATCAAAATTTTGGAACCTATCCATAGATATAGTTGGCATGTATCGCATTTTCTTTGTATATTTTATTTTAACGAAGTTTTACTTCAACCGCGAAAAGGTTACACGCTTTCATTATACCATTCACACATAGTGTGAAATGGTATTATCAGTTTGTCTGAAAATTTGTAACGCATTAAAGGAGGCATCGTAGACCCCAAAAAGTATATATATATATATATATATATATATATATATATATATATATATATATATATATATATATATATATATATATATATATATATATATATATATATATATATATATATATATATATATATATATAATTATATTCTTGATAAGCTTGACGAGACAAGTCGATCTAGCCATGTCCGTCTGTCTGTCTTATGTTGTTGCGCATTTGCTGGGGATCAATTTTTATGCTATTCAGTTGAAATTTTGCACATACACTACTTTTTATTGCAGTTTAGTAGAGTATCAAGATTGACCCGCCACGCCCACTTTTTGGAATAGCCCCCATACAAACCCACCGCCCACTTTGACTTTTTGTATGAAAAACTTTTTATTGTAGTCAATATCAACTAAATAATTGATATGGTAACTTCTAGTGGTCTGATGGTTGACATATACATTAATGGTAATGTATATGGTAGGCCGCCCAATATTTGTGTTAGCCCCATACAAACCTACTGCCCACTTTTGACTTTTTTTATGAAATCTTCTTTATTAAAGTCAATATTGGGTTGAAATTCGATATGGTGCCATTTTATAGACAGCCGCTTAACATACATAGACTAATGGGCATTTCCCGCCCACTTTTTGAGTTAGTCCCATAACCCACAACTCACTTTTATGCATTTGTATGGAAAACGTCAATATCAACTTGAGTGGCGTCTTACACATCTACTACATCGCTTTATGCACATTTTTGGCATAGCCTCTATTTAAATCACCACTTTTATGTTTTACAGTACTATTTAAAATTTCATGTGAGTGCTATTAGAGCTTCGGTTCAACTGAAGTTAACGTTTTTTCTAGTTTTTATTATTAACTAGTAGGTCTCCGCGACGTTGTATGCGGCTTTCCTCTGCCGCTTCTTATTGCCACTTCTTATTGAAACAAACAAAAATGGAAGGAAAATCTAAAAAATTTTCTTATTATCCAATCGCCACGAAACTACACAGGCTCACCCACAGGACTTTTTTGAATATTACCACAAAATTTGATCAAAATCGGTTGAGCGGTTTCGGAGTCTATAGGGAACCTACATACATACTTCCATTTTTATATATATAGATATTGCGATTGTTTAAAAGGCATTGGTTCTGCTTTAAAACTCATGACCATATGACCACAATTTTTTTTTTACTGAACGTTATTTCCGCGTGAAAAGTTACTTCCGTTATAAAAAGATCTGGGTTACCCGTCATATCGCATCTTATGAAGTTTTACTTCAAAATTCAAAATATCATACCGTAAAAACGTATCCATTCAACATTTTTTTAATGCATTTTTTAAGTTCAGCAGAACATAATAAAAAATAATAATAATAAAACAAAATGAAATCAAAGCTTTAATCTGCCTTATTCAGACAAAGATTTGGAATTTTAATCAATTTTCTTTGAGTTTGCTGTCACTGCTAGTTGAAGTTTGTATAGTTTTCTCGCTATTTTCAGTGCAATGTTAGATATTTTTCACATATATATATATGATCGTCTTAAAAAGACATAAGTAATGGTAAATAGTTTGACAACAGCCAACTATGCTTTCAATATTTTCCAGAGTTCAGTTGTTTTCATGTTGTTCAACTTTTGGGAATGAAAGTTTCGGTTTAGAATTCGGAAGTGAATCGTTCGGGAACTGGAACCGTTAAAATGAAATCATTCGAATTCGAAAACAACTTTACCTTTTTACGTACAATATATACAATTATAATTTATATTAAAACTAAAACGAAAAAATGGTCACCCTAATTATACCGCCACTGATATATGGGACATTTTAACAAACATCAAATGAAATACTTTGTTGCAACATATTGCTGCAGCAGCTAAAATCAGTAGAAGAAGCAGCAGCAGCATCAGCAAGAAGCGACATTAGCCACTTTGACCACCACTTGCGCCAGTAACAAATGCGCCGACTCCGTGAGCATGCCCTGCCAAAGACCATTCGAGAGTGCAAATCGCAGCAATGTGCCCGGATTGCTGCAGCAGCAGCTGTGGACGGTCTCTACAGCGGAGTAGTTTCACAGAATACGACTTCGTCGTAGAACAACGCGCTATGCTTTTACTTTCAATTTTAGTCTGTCGAGTACATTTGAATAAAACGCAACGCACTGAAACCAAAAGAAAGCATAAAAAAATTACACTAGAAAACAAGAAAAATACAACAACAACAACAACAAAAAGAAGCGCAAAACTTGTGTAAAGAAAAAAAAATGTCCAATTTAGGCGCATGTAAAAGAAAAGTCGGACAAAAATGAAAAACGCACGAAAAACGCTAATGAAAAATTCGTCGCGTAATGAAAATTCACGGCGTGTTTAACAGAAAAACCAAAAAAATGTGAAGTAGTATTTCAAATTTTCATAAAGGAAAACGCAGTGAAAATCCTCAACAAAAAAGATATCTTCAAAAAGTAATAAAATAATAAATAGTACAGCATGAATTAAAACCAAACTAAAAAAGTCAAATAAACAAAAAAAAAAGTATAGATCTTTTTTTTTTTTGAAAATAAATCTCAACAACAAACAAATAAAACAAGCCAGCTGCTTTGTGTGTGTGTGTGTGTTTTTATATTAAGTTCTGATATGATTTGTGATCTTGAACTATTCCGTAATTCAACAAATTGCGTCTGTTTTACGGAAAAATCCATAAAAAAAAAAATTTCTGCAGTCATCAAACTATTGCCTGAATTTTGATTGAATGAATGCTAATATTATCTAAATAATTTTTCATCAGTTTTCCCAACTTGTCCGTCTGTCCATCCGTCGGTCCGTCCATCCGTCCGTCCGTCCGTCCGTCTGTCTGTCTTGTGCAAATTTTGCTACTCGTTTTGGTTAGTTCGTTTGCTTTTCATCATTTGTGATTTGTGAAAATGTGTGTATCCGCGAATGATGTTGCCTGTGTGGTTGTTTGCTACGGCATTAGGGGCTGGCTGAAGGACTTGCTCACTGATAGGGACAGAGTCAGGTGGCATGCCTGACTGGGTGGGTGGTTGATTGGTTGCTAGGTTGCTAGGCTGCTTGGTTGGGTTTTAAGCACCCAACGCTTTTGCCGTCGTCGTCATGAGACACAACAGCGCTTGTGTTGTTCCTAGCACGAGGGAAAATTTGCCACTATGTGTACGAGGGCAGTTTAAAAAATGCTGACAAATCATAAGAAAAGCATCAACAATCTTCATTGAATTTTGGCTCCATAACATCTTCAAAGCTTTTAAGTAGTTCAAAAATATGATATTGAGAGGTTCGTTCTTTGTAAACATTTATCAGGACAAGCTTTATTACAACGTAAACAAATTGTACTCTATCAAAATGCTCTTGCGTAATAAGAATAATAATATTCTTCCAAAAAGTTTAACAAAATTCGTAAAGGCACCGACCGATGTATTCGATATGTTACACTATGCAACAAAGTTACAAAATAAATGATCTGTGTTCGACATGCCACTATTTTGTTCTTATAGATTTCGTTCTGCTGAGCAGGGAAATCGGAACCAATGCTTTTCTATGGATAAGATTGTGAGATATTAAATTTCGACGGGGAAATAGCAAGAAAAATATAGATATATAATATATAAAAAAGTAATTTTTCTATCAAAATTCAAATTGAAAAATCATAAAATCGACGATAAGAAACCGTTAAGAGTTAAAACTGATTAGATTTAATTATTTACATAAAGAAGACCTTTTTACAAAGAAAACAAGCTACTTCTGAAGTAAATCTATGGAAGTTTAACGAAGTTATGGACAATTGAAAGAAAGTACCAAAATTCGACTTAATACTGTTTTTTAGTCAGGACCATATCGAAAGTATGAACTCGGATTTTTATTTTTGTTTAATTATATTAAATATGAACAAAAAGAATGGAAAGTTCGTTGTGGTTTAACTGTCGTTGCCATGCTGTGTGGTTACTTATGGTGGTTACACGAATATTAGCCGAAAAGAGAAAACAAAACAGTGGGCAAACATAATGTTCTATATGTAGCTCTCCTCAAAAAGAAAAAAACCATCATGTCAGCTTTGCACTCCAAACTCAGATGCGTAAAAAACTGTAGCAAAACATTGGTCAAAAAGAGACCAAGATGCTTCTCTGTGAAGAATATTTCCTAAAATTTAACAGCCCACAAATCAGAAAATTGAACCGTGTCAAAAAATTCGAGACATTATTGTCACCGAATGAGAATGCAGTCTGGAATTCGTTTCAGTTGTTTCTGATATTTTGGAAAACAATAGGAAATCGAAATACAAAGAAAATATTCGTGTTTTGTTCAAGAATTAGGAATACTAATAATTCATTTCATTTTAGTTCTGTTCCCCAAAATGAAATCTGCCCTCGTAAAGGACGTCAATGAAGCTTAGAAGAATATCTCTGAATCTGAATATCAGCATGTTTTTGTAGCTTGGCAGAATCATTAGCAGAAGTGTGTCGACGTTCAAGTTTGAAGACTTTTGATGTTTTGTAGCGATATTTTCTATTGTGTGCTCCGTAACTACCGAGCAGATTGAACAAATTACTGAACAAAATTAGTAAGTAATTTAGTTTTCTTTGTCTTATTTATTTTATTTTATTTATGTCTTCATATTTTATTTAACTAAGTGGATTGGTTAACCTTAAAACGAGACATGCTAAAATGCGATGCGACTAGAAAAAAAAAAAATTCAGATCTCAAAATTCAATACACAGAACTAATTTATTTATGTTCGCACAAAGAAAATATGTACAGTGGCATGTCTGTCACAAAATTTGTGTTGCACAGTGTTAATTGTTAATAAGAATTCTGTAATTAAATCGTTAGAACTTCAACAGTTTCGCTTTAAATTTCTTATGAAAATTGATGCCAACAATTCAGAGAATACTCAGAGAATGTTAGCGATGACCCTGAAATATGCGCATTGAAATACTTAGAAATTAAAATCACTCGTTGTGCTATAACTTCAAGAAGATTGTTTTTGAAGTGTTTTTTGTTCCATTTACTGTTTGCTTCCATTTCATCGTACACAACAAATTATAATAGGTTTTCTTACCAATTATAAAACTATTGCATCAGCAACTGTTTGTATTCACTCTTTTTATGACTACACAACAAAGCATCTACCAGAGTGGAAACTTTCCTTCTACTTATAGCTGTTACTTTCTTCGATTTTATGCACTTCGTAGAGTCGATGAATTTAAAAACCGAGGATTTTTCATTCACTCATCGCTTAATAACGAACTGCTTGTGTATTTAAACCTGATCTATAACATCAACAGTAAAGTGATCATTTGAAGTTGAAGCTATCCAACTTATTACAAAAGTGAATGCTTCTTTGATTTCAGGCATCAATTTCTTTATCGAAATTTCAAAAGATACATTAGTCTACAATAGATTTTCTTTAAATAAGACTTGAAATGTTTGCATTTGCGTTTTTTGGATGGCGATATGCTGCAGGATGCGTCTTTTCACGTGGTCCAAAACCTGTTTTTGATTCCCAAATCGTCGGTGCTCATGATGTGGACAAACATTTTATCAATTCTTATTTCTATTGCGATCATGTTGAAATATAACCTCCGATCAACTTCAAGATAATAGGAAAAAAATGGTTCCCGATGCTTTTTTGGTAAATTTCAGTATAAAACACCAGAACAAAGTGTAGTCATTCGTCTAAAAGATATTTCTTCCTTCATGACCACTTTAAAGATCCTTACATTTTGTTGTGAAATGACTCTATCTCGCATTTACAGCTTTCAAGAAGTGTTCTCCAATTGTAAACTTATAACATTATAATTTGACATCCGAAATAATATCCAACTTTACCAGTTATTACTTTCACTTCTTATAACAGTATATCGAATATTTCTGTCTCAAGCAATTCACTCGCGAAGTTTGCCGAACTTCTGTGTCATCTAATTGTGCTATTTGATAACTAGTATCAGTTCTTTTGGAAATACTGGTATTATGGTGTCGCAGTTTTGTTCCAAAAGCTGGTCGAACTTCACCATGTGAAGTTTTTCTTTATCTGAGTGCTATAACCTACAATTCGGCAGAAGATTAAAAAGAAAGTCGATTATCCACGAAAATGCTAAAAGATTGGAAGCGCATTTCTTCTGATATGTCTGGTAAGCAGGTGACGGGTTTTGCACCGTTTAAGAGAGCTAATATGTAAATGCAGGAAATGCATACACAGCTTTTTTGACGACTATATTTAAAAATGATCACAGCAAGGATCCAAGACAACTAAAGAATTCAACTCCAGTTTTAAAGCTTAGATGCATTGTAGACGGCAGTTTTCTGTATCTAGACCCAAGTCTTTCAAATATTTAACAAGAGCTGATAGCATCTCTTTACCGGGTATCAAAGACAAAAACCTTTCAATTGAACGGATTCCTTCCACGTAGCTGAAAACCAATTCCTCAGAAGTAGAGTCGACTGTCACTAAATAAAACTTTGTTTTTCTCATACGAGCACAGAATTCTGACCAAACTTTTTGGAACATGGTTTCGATGAGGTTTTCGTATATTGTAGAAGACAAGTAATTAGCATGTAACTTGTTTGCATGTTCTTTGAAATTGCTCTAACAAGAATGGGAACTTTCTATGAAATCAATTGCAATAGTATTCCAAGGTAATTTCCATTATATAGGCTGTTTTTTTAGAGGTGTAAAACTTTATATTGAATTAAAATACTGGGAATACATAACATCAAACTGAAAATTTGCTTTTTGTATGTGTGAAAGATGTGTAAAAGAAATGCTCTAAAGACTATCAGTCGATGGAGACAAAGCTATCTCGGAAATCTGCCAGAAACGTCTCCATACATGGACGAAGGGTGCATCGTTAATGTCCATGCCTAGAGACAAAATGACACAGAGATATATACTATTTGATAGGAGATTTATCATCAAATGGTCCGACTAAAAATTGTGGACGTCAGAGAATTCATACGTACTTACACCATCACATACGTACCACACACCATCAAGTGGTATACGGATGGAAACCTGACAGAAGATGGCAGAGGCCTAGGAGACTCACTATTGGGAGTCAATGGAAATACACACCAGTATCTTCCAAGCAGAAGTGTGTGCGATAATCAGATGTGCGCAATTTAACCTAGATCAGGGATTTTAGGTCCTAAGTAGAGGCTATCACAACTGTGATATTGCTATCCTATCAGACAGCCAGGCTGCGTTGAAGGCACTTAACTGCAACGTAGCCGGGACTTGCAGCATATGGACTATTGGAAAAACTAGGCGAACATAATAGAGTTTCTCTGCTGTGGGTGCCTGGTTATAACAATATTCCAGGTAATGAGCAAGCAGACAAACTTGCCAGACAAGGAGCGGCAACGCTATTGATAGGACCTGAGCCGTATTGTGGCATCGAAAGACATACTATATCGGAAGTAATCCGCAAGTAGAAAGATATAGGAAAATGAAAACACTGGGCTACATGCCAAGGACTAAGATAAGCAAAGTTGCTTCTAGAAAGCTACAACCCGAATATATCGAAAACTTTGCTTCAGTTAGGTAGGAACCAACTAAAAATATTAACAGGACTGCTAACAGGCACTGTAGACCAGCGGTGGGCATGCCCTTGCTCTGATTGCTCAAACCATTACTTTTGCATGCTTGCGATTTTCGACGAGATTTTTACTAAGTGATTGAATTTAAATGGTTTCGATAATTTTTTTCAGTTTTGGTTTCTTTACTTTAATAAACCAAACAACAATAATACAGCGAAGGCTCGATTTTCTTCGCGACGCATAGAATCATAAAAGTGTTCATTTTGCTTAGATTTATGACTTCAATAACTCTGTTTGTTGTAGATGTTGTTGTACTGCTCCCGATTCAAAGTTTCGTGCCCACCGCTGCTGTAGACTAAAGAAACATTTATATGTTTTGAGGATACATACTAACTCACCCGAATGCAGATTCTGTGACTATGAAGAGGAGACCCCTCTTCATATTCTTGCAAAATGTGAAGCTGTAGCTAGTAAATAGAAGCAGACTGCAATTGCTAGGTAATCACTTTATTAGAAACGAGCTAGTGAGTAGTTTGGAGGAAAGTACTAAGATTCATTCAACAAATAGGCTTAGGGCAGGTCATCTAACGCAGTAGGACAAACAATAAATATTTTAGGTCGCGGTTTCTATATGTCCCCATCATTAATAAATAAATGTGTGCTGGCTCGTATGTGGCGCATTCTGTAAGTCCAAATTTCCAACACTTTTCTTATAATCTCGGCAACATACTCGAACTGAAATAAATTTACACAATTTGCAAGTGTTGTTCTGGCGTAAGTCTTTGCATGATGAAATGTCAAAACCAAACTGAGCACAAATGAAAATAGCGTTGTCAGATCTGATCAATTTATGACAGTTAAATCTCTATATATGGTATGTGTATAGGTGTAAATAGAATGTATGTATATAGACTGAAAATGTCTCTCTCTCTCTCTCTCTCTCTCTCTAAAAAACACCCTATACAAATAGTTTTGTTTTTTTTTTTCAAAATCATGACGAGAATTTTAACTGGATTTAATTTAATCTATAACATCAAATTTTTCATCATTGCTGTTGGAGGCCCCATATAGGGCATATCACCAATATACGACCAAGCTTAACTAAGCTAACCAATTAATAAAACTTTTAAACGCTGTTTCATGCAAGTCCTTCAACTCGTACCTATTACTATTTTGTATTTTTCACTACGAGTATTTAAATAAAACTATCGTTCCAAATTAAAAAGAGTTGTTTGCTTTAATTGATAGCAAAAATTAAACCACTTCTTATATTAGATGATAGCACTCTATTATGAATGTTAAATCTCATCAGAAATAAATTTATTATATAAATGACTTCAGAGAAAGACTTTTTCAAACTACTCTCGTTTGTTAGTTTGCCAGTCTGTTTGTCCGTCCGTCCGTCTGTCAGCTCTTTCTGTACATGTGTATTTGTGAGAGCAATGGCAGCAGTCGACAACAATAACTGTTAAAGAGGCTTTATTAAATCACAAATGCTCCAACTACATTTAAAAATGCTGCTCAGTTGACGTGAAACACGAAGGACCTGCCGAGCAAGCAGTATACGCATAAATGTTGAATAGTTGAAAGTAGTACGTACAATGAAAAGCAAAAAGTGTCCTTGTTAAGTGAAAAATTATAATAACAATAATAATTTCAGTAATTACGTTGAATTTTTAATTATACTACAAAAAAAAAAAAACAAAATCAAAATGGAGAAAGTGTGAAAGCGCGCCTAAGTGCGATTGAGAAAGAATCATGCAGCCTAAATGAAAGAGCGAATGCGCATTAGAGGCATTTTCTCTCAATACAACTCACTCTCTTTCTCTGTTTGTGAGATTTTCCGCGTGCTGTTTTTTTTTTTTGTTTTTCTTTTAAATTTTTTCTTTTTGAATTATTTTTTTTGTTTTGTTAACCCCCGTTCCCCTTTTTTGATATTTTATGCATTAATAATGCAACGACAACTTGTTGTTGTGCTGGCGGTGCTCAACTGTCGTCTATATATAGTATGTGTATAGGGGCATCTTTCATAGATACAAATTGTATTGTCGTTTAGTATATGCCCCAAAGTGGCTGTATTTGTGCTCTGTGGATATTTAGTTGGGTCGAAGTCTTTGGTGTTTTTAAAAAAAAAAATGTGTACAGTGATATTTTTAGTGTTTATACTAATATTTATTAAGCAGTTCTCAAAAGAGTCAGTTTAAGTGGTTAAGTGTACTTACAAATGTGTACTTTAATTAAATATTTGTACATCTAAATTATTACGCTATAAAATTTTACTAGTATGTAACTTCGAAACCTGCAAACATGTATGTATGTATGAATTTTACACAACACAATTTATGAATTTAAAACAAAATATAAAAAAAGACCATTAGATTCTGTGGTATCGTAATTTTTAAACTATTGTGGTATACTTGTGCCCCGCACGAATGCATTCGTTTCATTTCCATTTTATTCCGTACAGCAATTATTTCTTATGAGTCCTAATTATGACTAAGTACATAGTACCATTTTTGATTATATTTCACTTTCTTACCATACCATGTATGCTCAAGCATACATTATAGTTCGAAAACATGCAACAACACCTAGAAGATCTCCTAGAAAATTTCAACTTCAACGGATTAGGATTAGTGCTAGTGCCAGGATGAAAGGAACAAAGCCAGAAACTACTGTCATGCCCTGAAGCCACAAAACAAATGAAATCTTTAATAGACTCAAAAAGAACACGTTGAGAATGATATCAGATTTTCTGATGGTAGAAAAATTTCATTTGGCTCATTTCGACATGCAAACCAGCCAAGAAACTTCGGAATGGCGCCTTGCAACTGAGCCGAAACCGAAAAAACCAAAAAGTTCAACAATCAAAGTAATGTTGACTGTCTTCTATAATTACCACTCAAAATTCCTGCCAGAAGGTCAGACGGTATATAAAGAAAATTATCTGAGTGTTCTGAGGCTAGAATTTCTAAAATAACTCTTGGATTTTGCACCACAACAATGCAGCATTGAACAAAGCTAACATTATGAACGAATTTTTGAACAAAAACACAACAAATACCTTCAAGAAACCACCGTAATCGTCTGATATGGCTCCGAGGGGACTTTTTTCTCTTTCTACAAAACTGCAATTATCACTTCGAGGCAGCCGTTTTCAGTCGATAGAAGATATAAAAGACGAAAACTGAAATCGATTCCGAAAAATGCGTTTAAAAAATATTTTGATGATTGTATTTTTCATTGGTATAAGTGTATTATTTCGGAAGGGACCTAAGTACTTTGAAGGCATTACAATAAATTTGCATAAATTATATTCATTTTGTGTTTTATTGACTAATTCTCGATATATTATATATTGATATACAATTTTATAGGATCTACGATGTCTTCTTTTAATGTGTCCAATTGATAATGTTCTCATTACTTGTATACCCTATATCTATTATAATGACAATGTTTTTACCAAAATGAACCGAGTTCCATATAACATAACTGGGAGGCAGTTGAAGAGCCTTAGAATTTATTGATGTGTCCGTTGCATATAAAATTTGATCTCATGAAGCAATTTATGAAAGTTTCTATTCCAGTGCCAAAGTTTGAAATTTCCAAATTGAATGGCCAGTGCCGAATTCATATACATAGTTAATAAGTATTCCCGAAAAACACGTATGGAACAGTCTTAAAGCAGTAGTTTATGGCTTTCTTGGAAACAACAGAGCTGAAAATTATTGAGAATTGATTAAATGCTTGATTTAATGCTTCAAAATCATGGGCTGCAGAATACCCCTTAAAGTGCATACGTTACATGCTCTCACTTGAACAGCTTCAAGGATTACTTAGAAGGACAAAGAAAACGTTTACACCAAGATGTAATGCATTTTGAATGACGTTATCAAGGCAGTATAATGAGATTACTATGGGAGTATACGTTTGTGGTTTGTTACAAAAAAGTTTATAAATAAAAACATAGAAGAAGTACAAAAAATATTCACTTTGTTAGAACAGGGTCATTCAAAACTTCATATAAAAAACAATTAGATTCTAAAAAAGAAGAAATCTACTCTCACTGATTTATAAATTTCATAATATCCGATTTTTAAGTGTAACAAAATTGCATTCGTTCCGTTCAGTATCGGCATATTCTTCGTGTTAGAATAGCTGTTTCCAAAATCACTAACAATTCTTAACAGCATTTGAATAGAAAATGCACTTGAGTTTGAATTTATTACAATGCATCAGGGAACATTCAAACATGAAATACAAAATATTTATGTCCAATTAGTGAAAGTATTTTTATTCCCCTTAATATGCAATCGATTTATCAATAAAAATAGTTTACAAATTTCCATTTTTAAACTATTTATATTTCGGGAATAGCAAATAATAACAAACATTCGGCCGAAGAAACAAGCGATCATTTGCTTCGCTGTGCTTCTTCCACGAACAACTTTTGTTGGATTTGGCTCGTCTTGGAATACCCACACGGTCGATTGCTGTTTTGTTTCCGGCTCATACGCATATATCCATGATTCGTCACCTGTCACGATTTTATACACGTCTTTTGAAGCACCACGGTCGAACTTTTTAATCATTTCCTTAGACCAATCGACGAGAGGCTTTTTTTGAGCGATTGATAAATTATGGGTTATCCAACGAGAGCAAATTTTTTTTACAGCTAAGTGTTCATGCAAAATCGAATGTATTGAAGTTGAACTAATGTGCAAGGATGTCTCTATTTCACGATATGTCATATGACGATGTTACATTATCAGTTCACGCACTGCATCGATGTTTTGGGCACAACAACCGATTATGGACGAACTTCACGGAATTCGTCGGCGACCGAACTACGACCACGATTGAATTCACTATACTAGCGATATACTGTGGTTTTTGATGGTGCTTTATAGCCATACAAAGAACTGAGTTCATTGACACACTTCTTGTTGAGATAATCCACGTCGAAAGTTGTGAAAAATAATCCAACGAAAACCTTCTCTTGAAATTTTCATTTTTTGGCCAAATTACTTTTTTTAACTCACTGTAAACAACACAAATGGCAATTGTACATCAAAACTTTGTGAGTACGTTTATGGCAAAAAATGTCAAACCTTATTATGGTGTTGCCAGATTTTAGCTTTTGACATTAGTGTTGCCAGTTCCCGAAATATAAATAGCAGTCCTCGTACTTGGAGTACGTTGAACACGAAAAATATAAAAATTTTTCAGTTGGGACATTTTCCAAGATAACGATATATTTATGATTTTACTTAATCCTATGTCCAGAATCAACTACAAGCCCGATCGAAATGAATGCTATGTCGCTAGAAACGTGATTAAATTACACGTCTAACGATAACCAATGAAACATCGATCGAATGAAAAAATAACTGAGTTAACGCTGATGAAAATTCTAATTAGGTACTTGCAGTTTTTAACGAATTTCATACATTTATCTCATTTGAATAACTTTTTTCAGCAATAAATAATTCCAATACTCCAATTTTTGCATTTTTATTCGATAGTTTAAACTAAAGAGCGTAATGGATCTGGTGGTGGGACCAATTGTCGCAATTTTACTTTTCCACCTGCACAACATAAACCAGTAGATTGACCTATGTATTTCAATGCATTACAATACGGACAAACGATTGACATTTCACCAATTGCTACTGATTTCTCAGCACCATAATCGATTTCCGGATGGTAGTGGAATGCTGCTCTTTCCAGGTTTACAGGAGCACTGCGTCAGCAGAATCGTCGTGCTCGTTGTTGTTGTTGTTTTTGATGTGTACGAACTCGTTGCAGTCAAAGCCTATCCACTTCGTCATGACAGTAAGTCTTGAACGCAATCCGGACATACCAATACGACTATTCTCATTATCTGCCGCGCGCTGGTCATCGGCATAGTTGGCACGTGAAGTAGCTCGTCGCACATTTGATTGACTTGGACAACCTATTTCAGCACGTCTTCTCCTCGGCATTGTAAACAATAAAAGTATAGAAAGATGACAGATAACACCCAGATAGGGATAGATGACAGATCAAAATAAACAATCGCGCAAAGTGTACCGTCATTTTCAATACAAAATGAAGAAATGAAAGTTTTGTATGTCGTCTAATAGTTCCACCACAAACGCCATCTATTAAAAGTAATCTGAAGTAGCGATGTAGGGGAAGCAAAATACATATTTATTCAAACCGTTTTTGAGGTTTAGCGCGACAACGAACGGCGATTCATTTTTATATATATATACTAGATGAATGCAAATTACTAATTAAAATTCTAGTATGAGATAAATGTATGAAATTCGTTTTGCGCGCTCGGTCTAGCCATTCACACTACACGCTGGTTTAGTGCAAATCATGCATCGATAAATACAAATATACCGTTATTTAGGTAAATGGCCCAAATGAAAAAAAAATCAGCATATTTTTCGTATTCTGCGCACCTCAATTACTCTAAAAAAGTGTAAAAGAAAGTTTAAATTTCTTGCTGTAAGCTAGTGTAATGCTGTATACTCCTCCCCAACGATCCTAAATATTCCAAATATAGAAATTATAATTAACATTTAACTTATAAAATATGCAACTGCAAACTGCCAAACACTTTAAACTCTTTAATTTTTACTAAACGCAACTGAAAGTTCTTGAAAGTATTTAAATATTTATACTAGTAGTATACAGCTTAGCCTCAATTGCGCTCGCCCTGCAAACTAACGACATTTAGATGCCACCAACTATGTGAAGTGCTGCTAAAACCGGTAATTGGGGCACATGGATACTACTACTCTAGAATAATATATATTCACTATATACATTACTTTCTATATATATATATATTTTTTTTTCTTTTTTTTTTGCAAACAACAAAACTATTACACCAAGCAGATACATATGTATCTAGTAGATACATATACATATGTATATGCGTAGATACATAGATAGAAATATGTATTGTACATACATATATACTATCTAGTACTCGCATTTAAAAGTTAGTTACCACTTTGACAATTGTTAAGCACTGAAATAAATATATATCCGAGATACTTTTTTGCTATAGTCATTGTCATCTCAGCTGGTTGTTGTTGTTGTTGCTGCCATATAGTCATAGTCATTGCTACTGCTGTATAAGTACAAAGTGAAGGTCGTCTGTAGGAGAGCGAGCGCAACGAATGAACGAACGAACGAACGAACGAACCCGTAGCGCAATCCAAAGCAAACTAAAAACCAAACCAAACCAAACCAAACCAAGGCAACGGATCCGAGTCGTCGAACACTGGCAAAGCATGTGGAAAAACGTCAGCACCAAATGTGCGAAATATCCTTGACTTGGTTGGAATGGATGACTGGTTAGTTTGTTGTTGGCAGCCAGGCTGCTGCTTTCCTGCCGCTTGCCTTCTCGTAGCCTGTCTTCAGTCTTCAGTCTTTGCTGAAGCTTTGGATATAAGCAACAATAAAATTTTGTTTGCGTTACGCATAATACATATGTATGTACTATATTTATATATATATAGATGAGTATATAAGTATATAAATATATATATGTATATACAAGATGTACGTGCGTAATAAATATAAATTAATACATACTAGTAAAGCATACATAATTTCATGGGTAGTTTGATAAGTATGAAGCATAATTCTGATATCTACTCGTTTATAATTTACAAAATCTTCCAAAACGTCGAAAAATAGAATGAGTTGTTCTTAAAAAATTATACTTCTATATTAATATTCCAATGCTCCAAAATGTTTCTATGACGCCGTATAGTACTAGAAACTTAATACAAAGTTAATCTACTCCATGTCTAATTTACACTGTAATTTATATTAAGCACTCCTTTGAAAAATGATTATAAATACACTGTAAAAGTTGATCCATCCACATATATAATTAGCATATCCGGCGTGCTTTGTTACGCTGCTATGGTTTTTAACTTATATGGTGGCTTGGTACCACCGGTAATCTTTACATAGTATGTAACTTATGCATCGTGTGCTTTTTTCTTTTTCTCCTTCGAGAGTTTGACACCGTCCATTTATCCAATGGACTCGTCTTTTTTTCCGATACCCTTTTATATATCGAATCTCATATATTTGCATCAAATAGTTCAACACGAGCACCCACCCCGCTAATTTTACTGTCAAGTCATGCTACGTAACTGCCGGAAATGTGATTTATTTCGTATTTAGTTTCTGATGCTCTTCAAAAGTGTAAGGGAGTTGTTCAAGACGTAGTTATCCTTCTACTGACATTACATATTCAAGTAAGTCCTCTCGACTTGAATTAGAAATGTGTTGAATGCGATGAAAGTGCCGAGATATTGATAACATTTTTTAGTCATTTAGTGCCTAAAAAATATGTTGTGATAAACTGTCAGTAGATTTCGCATTTTTTTTTTTTTAATCATTTTCAAGTATCTATTATTTAAATAAGGCGACAAACTGATTTTATTGCATTGCAAAACAGTCCAGTATAATTAATAACTTATTCAAATCAAAGATTCTGTATTTAGTTTCATACTCTGCTACCATAAAAAATATTACTGGGTAACAATTTTACTGAGAATTGAAAAGACTGAATTACCTTTACTAAAATTTGTCCACAATATTGAATCCGCCATCGTAATCAGTGTTCCTAAAATCTTCTAAATGTCAAGACTGCGAAAGATTGAAAAATTTTTTCGAGAATTTGTTCGCCATATTGGATCCGCCATGTTGAATATCTGTGCATTGTATAGTTATCAACAATCCTTAAACCTTTTAACTAGCAGGATGCAGAAATATTGCATGACTTTTTACCAAAATTTGTCCACCATATGATTCGCTATTTTGAATTTTGAAACTCTGAATTCGGTATCGTACTCAGCGGCCTCAAAAACTCCCTTATAATACCTCCAAAATGCCGAGTTTCAAAAAAAAATTGCATGAGTTTTTCCACAATTCTCAATTTCTACAGTTCTCAACACGCCATTTTGTTTTCGGATTTTTGTCATCAGATTTGTAATCAGTGCCATTTTAAAACTGCCGTTTTGTTTTCAACAGTTTTGACACGAAATTCGTAATCAGCGATCTCAAAAACCTATGAATACATAACCTATGAAAAAATAACAGTTTGAATGAAACTTTTTGGATCTTCCTTTTTTTTAATGTTGAATTTTGCTACTATTTATTATACTTTTTTTTTTTTTTGATTTATTTGACAGTATTATTTTTTATATTATTTGAGTTCGTGAGTTAGATCTATTTTACTTAATTTTGATGTGCTAAGCTCAGTGGTGATAACCGTTTTGCTATGCTAGCGGATGTCTCCAAACTAAATTTTAATTTGAAAGTCTTTTTTTGCCAAAAACCGGAAATATTTAACATTTTAGTCTGTATCTTCGATATATACATATTTTCCGTATTTCTGCTAGTTGCGAAGATAAAGACCAAAATGTTAAACATTTTAGTGTTTTAGTCAAAAAAAACTTTCAAATTAAAATTTTGTGTTTGGAGACATCCGCTAACATAACAAAAAGGTTATCACCACTGAATTCAGCGTACCCAAATTAAATAAAATATACCTACCTCACAAACTCCTAGCCAGTCGTCTATAACAGTGTAATGAAATATAATATAATTCATATCGCCACTCCGGCTGGCATTGATGTAATTTATCCTTTTTGTTCAATTTTCGTTTACATTACGGGTAAAAACAGGGCCAGCTAAAAATCAACACCAAACTGTGTTGTTTGACAGATGTAAAGGAGCCTCCAATATCTCCTAAGGATTCTTCTCGGTCCAGATACGACAAATGTCTTGTTTACGTACCCATTCATTCAAAAATAGGCATCCTTAGTAAATATGATTCTGTATTTGACGAATTGGTGAATCATACTGAACATTTCTGCCAAAAGAGATGTCTAAAATTGTTGTTTGGGGTTGTCAGAAGATAGCAATTGTCATGGTAACAACTGTCAAGATGCTGAAGTAAAACCGTATTCTCCTTCAAATTCTTTATTTGATGAACTTCACTTAGATCTGGGAGTTTATCCACAACTTCGGTACTCGATATAGATATATCAATCTATTGCATTGCGTTTTATTCGCTAATCGATACTGTTTTGTAATCATAGCTAGAGACATCAAATTTAAAAAGAAAAAACAAAAAAAAAACTTCATATATCAATCACAATCATTTACTCTATATGGATCCAAGGAGGGGGGGGCGGGCGAAATGAGGAACGTCAACTACAACCCCCCCCCCCCTCCAACAGAATTTTTTCAGTACTAGAGTTACCACCCTCCACCAAAGAGATCTAGTTTTTTTTGAGGACTACACTTCTATAATAAAGTAGATAATTTTTAAAAAAGTGACAAAGAAGAAGTCTTGTTCTGAATCCTAATAGTTTTTCATGACAGACCTGATTTATCCAGTCGTTTAATACTCCATGTTTACAAAGAACTTTACCAAGAATTTCGAGGGAATTCAAATAAAAATCTTCTTTAATCTTATCGGTACAACTGCTCTGCTTTAATCATTAACAAAGAATATTTAAAATGGATTTATTTTTCTGCTCATTGTCGTAGAGCCAAAGGTGTCCTTTTGTGAAGATTATAAGCCCACTGATTACCTAGCCTTTTTTGTGGTGCTTGAAGTTATTCAAACAGTTTATTGCTCTGGATTCTGACAGTTCTACACAACAGATCTGTATTTTAACCGTTTAGTAATCAGCTTATATGTGAAGATTTAGAGTTTTTTGTGAAGATCTACTTGTAAAGCCAACTCTGAAGATACTGACGATATTCTCTTTATGATGTGGTATGAGACGTAGGATTTGAGAAATCATATTTTTTCGGAGTTTAGAATATTTTTGCGGCGGTTCCACCCGTCTATAATGCAACTCAAATAATACCCCAAAAAAGTTTATCCAACTGAACAGAGCAAACTATGTTTCATGATTTACTGACCAATTGCGGTACCGAAAGAAGCTTCTGGGGAGGCAACGTACCCAAAAAAATTAGCAATGTAAATTTCAAAAAGTTTGGAGTTAGTGCGTGAAATCTTTCTCTTTAGCAGAGCTCTATGACATTGTTAAACAATATTCTTCACAATTGATGTTTCTCTGATTGATAATCCCCCCACTCTTCGCATCAATAATTTGATCGAAATTGATTTCAATAAAATGGTCCGTTTTGAAATCGAATCCGAACAAATTATTCGGATCGAAATCTAGAAAAGGTGGTTGATGACTGCTGTAAATACATCAAAAGATGCTGCAGTGTTGTAGCATACTAAAACAAATCTTGAGATTGTGTACTTCAGAAAGACTGTGCAGAAGTGTTAGAACTCTTTATGGTTTTATAGTAGTATTTTCTGTATTTTGTATTGTCAAAGCTAAAACCTTATTCCAGAATCATTTCACACTACTCTCGTATATGTTGTATCACAGCAGCCGCAGCAGCAACATTGCAGTTTCATGTGCTAGGCACAGTTGTGCTTTTATCTGGTCGACCGCGTCGTATCTGCCCGTCCGGCCGTACAATCGTCCATCTGTCTGCCAATCTGTTGGTTTTCAGCTCGTGGGTGTGCGTACGTTAAAATGGTATATCGCTGATATATTGTTAGTACCTACATATAACATATACGCAATTCATATACTATATATAATTTATTATATTTTACCACTCATATCTATACAAAAGGCGCTGGCACGTAGATATGACACCCGCATAATGCTTTTTATACCTACATACTACTATCTATGTATGAATGTATATTGTGTCTACAATATACGATTGTATACTTACGACTATACTTACATATGTTTGTTATATAGAAAGTTGTTGTGTATGTCTGCGTCTTTCCGATAATCACATTTCACGCCGGAAAGGCTTAAATCGCAACCTAGATCAATTAAACATTAACAAAACGTCAATTTCAACTTATGGCTTTCATAATTGATGTGACAACTGATTACATATAGTATGCATGTACAATCCACGTACACTTGTAGTTGGTCCTTAAAGGTTTAAGTACTTTGTTAATGAAATTTATTACAGATTTTGTGATATTTGATTACTATTTTGGCTGCTGGCTTGTTGTCGATAACTGAGAAATTGTTCGTTATGTTTTCTAAAACTATTTTTGTGTTCGACATGCCATTCTTATAGATTTTGAGCTGCTGAACCAGCTGATCCGGAACCATCTTGTTAAAAAAAAAAACAAGATTTTTATGCATTTTAATACAAATCTTTATTATCGCCTTCAAAATAGGCTCCTTTTCAATACAAGAATGCCAGCAGTTAATCCATACACTTTTTATACTCCTCGGCCGGGATAGCCTTTAGTACCTACAGCGAATTTTATTTTATCTCCACAATCGACTCATGACGCGTTCCCCGGAGTGTATATATAAGTTTCGGAAACATAAAAAAGTCACAGGGTGCCAAATCTGGTGAATACGGTGGTTGTGCGATGACTTTTGTTTCATGTTTGGCCAAAAACTCCAATCAAACACAATCAAGCTGGAATGTGCAAAAAATGCAAAAAAATTCAGTTCTTTTGGTACGAGTCTGGCAGCGACGACGCGTTTCATACGCAAAACATCAACCAAAATGTGTTGAGTCGATCCATAAGAGATGTTGAGTGTCTCTGCTATCTTTCTAATGCCAATACGACGATTTTTGAATACAATTTCTATATATTATAGTTATGTGTGTGTGTGTGTATGTGTTTGCGTATTAGTGTTATCTAGCGCGCGGTGGGGTGCGGTTATACGTCATATACGATCTTGTTATTGTTGTACCACTCTTTTCTTGTAGATTTTTGTTGTTGTTGTTACATTTTATATGCGTAAATATATTAAATTGCTTATTTAATAGACACTCAAATTTACTTGCTGCGCACACAAACACGTATACGAGCCGAACATTAAGAGCGTGAGAGCGAGAGAGTGTTCACTAATGTAAATGCAAGCGTTAGGGGGGCGAGATACAGCAATTAAATATGCACGAGTTATACTTATTTGTAGTTGTATTTAATTGAAATATTTAAAAATTAAATTGTTTTGTGTTTGATGCCGGCAACGCCAAACTATATAGAAACGCGTTTTATACCTTTCTCTCGCAGCATACATTTATAATAGTAGGGACGGGGGGAAGGAGTGGCAGGGAAAGGAGAGGCAAGGGGAAGGGCAGAACGACATCTGCCAGGGTACAGCTAGGCAGACATCAACAGGCACGAAGTCAAAATGAACAAGCAAAGTAATAGAATCAATACAAATCACGCAGGCAGCAGCTTATTTGAACTTAGTCTATTGTAATCAGTTTTCATCAATGTTTTCTTATAACGTTATCACGTAAAATTATCGTACGTAAATCGACTTTACAGACAACCATTTTTTTGTTAAACAATTAAAAATCAAGCTTTCTAATTTATAAATTTATCTTTCAATGTTAAATATGCTTGTATCTATATATTCGCTTAAACACTGTGCAGCAGTGTGAACCAAATTTGCACAAGATACACATCATTTGTTTGAGATACAATGCTACTGTCAATACTAACGCATATTAAACTAACAGCACATCACTCTCAGACTTTGAAGTCAATATTGTTGTAATACAAATAGTTTAATCACTGAAGTTGTTTGTATGATAATTTGTATCTATAAGTATTAATCTACAATTTAGTACATATAACTTTATATTAGCACAAATATGTATGCCATAAATATGTTTGTATCTATGTATTTACATATATGTATCTGTATACGTACATATGTGCTACTTAACTCACACAACAAAATATCTAAAAAGGAACATTAAAAGTTTTCAACAAGCATTTGACTTCTGAAATAACTTTTTTTGTTGTTGTCGTACTATTAAGTTCGAATTTTAATGCTTCCAAAACAAATTCAAAGCAAACTCATTATGCGCATATTGTGAAACTACAATATATATATATACATATACATATATATATATATATATATAATATATATATATATATATATATATATATATATATATATATATATATATATATATATATATATATATATATATATATATATATATATATATATATATATATATAGAGAGAGAGAGAGAGAGAGAGAGAGAGAGAGAGAGAGAGAGAGAGAGAGAGAGAGAGTATATATATATATATATATATATATATATATATATATATATATATATATATATATATATATATATATATATATATATATATATATATATATATATATATATATATATATATATATATATATATATATATATATATATATATATATATATATATATATATATATATATATATATATATATATATATATATATCTCTCTCTCTCTCTCTCTCTCTCTCTCTCTCGCTCGCTCGCTCGCTCGCGCGCGAGAGAGAGAGAGAGAGAGAGAGAGAGAGAGAGAGAGAGAGAGAGAGAGAGAGAGAGAGAGAGAGAGAGAGAGAGAGAGAGAGAGAGAGAGAGAGAGAGAGAGAGAGAGAGAGAGAGAGAGAGAGAGAGAGAGAGAGAGAGAGAGAGAGAGAGAGAGAAAAAAAAAATATATATATATATATATATATATATATATATATATATATATATATATATATATATATATATATATATATATATATATATATATATATATATATATATATATATATATATATATATATATATATATATATATATATATATATATATGGTTGAATATGTGTGTGTATGGAAAAGGAAAGAAGACTTTCCTTGTTTATAATCTAGTAGAAGCAAATCTTCGTATCTATTATTCTGTACAGTTGGCAGCTTGAGAATTCAAAGTTGTAAAAATTATGATACAAATTTTGCTACAAAGTCTTTAATTGAGTTGCAGAGCGCAGAAGAATACGAGAGAAAGCGTTAACTTCGGTAAAACCGAAGCTTCAATACTCTTCACAAGCTTTTAACAAATTACTGTCGAGACTTTTCATTCCAATGGAAATTGCTTAGCTCGAAAAATAAGATAATTTTAACTACAATAAAAAACCACAAGGTGGGCATTTGCTCTTTGTGTGGTGTAGCTCTAAAAGTAGGTAGAAGATGCGTGTTAAAAACTGTGTGAGGCTTTCATTCATAAGAAGTCAGCATATCGAATTTCAAGTTGATATAGATTGTCATAAAAAAATTCGTACAAAAAACCGAAAAGTGTGTGTGGGTTTGTATGGGGGCTACCCCTAAAAGTGGGTGATACACACCTATTGATATGTATATTTGAAGCTTCCGTCTAATAGAAGTCACCAGATCGCATTTCAAGTTAATATTGACTGTCATAGAAAGTTGGAAAAGTGTGCTGTGGCTTTGTATGGGAGCTACACAAAAAGTGGACAGACAGACAGACAGAAAGATAGACAGACAAACAGACAGAAAGATAGACACATAGACAGATATACAGACAGACAGACAGACAGGCAGACAGACGGACAGGCAGAAAGATATACTGACAGACAGAAAGATAGACAGACAGAAAGATATACATACAGACGGACAGACAGAAAGATATACTGACAGACAGAAATATAGACAGACAGACAGAAAGATATACGGACAGCGATGCAAACGGACAGACAGAAAGAAATACTGACAGACAGAAATATAGACAGAAGGACAGACAGAAAGATATACTGACAGACAGAAAGATAGACACACAGAAAAATATACAGACAGACAAACAGACAGACAGACAGAAGACCAGAACGGATTGAATGCAGTCCAATTACCAACCCCATAAATAAATATATAGATCCCAATTCGAAGCCACACTGTTTGGATGTGACTTCGCTCCTTGGCGCACTGGAGCGAGGACTATCTAAAACCTCTGCTGGTAAGTGGGCACCAGCACCCGGTTGGGA
Source organism: Leucophenga montana (assembly GCA_035044765.1). Classification (NCBI taxonomy): domain Eukaryota; kingdom Metazoa; phylum Arthropoda; class Insecta; order Diptera; family Drosophilidae; genus Leucophenga; species Leucophenga montana. The sequence goes on from JAWNNQ010000509.1 coordinate 434,549, forward strand.
AACGCAACTCCACGACGAATCTCCGAGGAAACACAAACAGACAGACGAACGGACAGATAGACAAACGAACTTGGCTAATTCGATTAGCCTCGTCGAACAGATACAGAATATGCTCGTATATACATGCATACTTTGTGGAGCTCTCTGATGTTTCCTTAATGCATTACAAACTCCGTGACAAAATTATAATACCAAATCAAACTACATGTGCAGAGTGTAATGAATATAAGCGTGTTATTCTAGAAGGATAAAGGAGCAAATTATAAATCCTAATGTTGCTAGTGACGCAGCTGACTATGACTATGACGACGAGAACTCCCAAAATGGCGTAGAAAAGCGGAAACGGAAGCGGAAAGAGATAGTTTTTTTTTATTATTATTATTTTTTTTTTTTTGACATTTGAGTGTGCTTGAGCGAAATTTCCCAAAGCGCGTGTGTGTGTACGAGAGAATTTTCCACAAAAAAAACAAAAAAGAGAGCCTGCTGCAAAAACTAGCGACAGTGTGAGATACAATTGGGAAACAACAAAATTTTTGGCAAAAATTGAATTAAAACATTCGCAATATTGTTGAACAATATAAACAATATATATGCGCAAAAAAAAGTTTTTAAAAATAAAGCTGCACACACAGTGTAAACATTGTTAACTTATATTGTCAATAAAAACACGAAATGAAAATTTGTTTTTTTGGCAGTACGTGAAAATTCGGAAATTGTGTGTTAACATTTCGTGACTGGATGGAATTTTTGAAATATTATTTTTATTATTTTCTCTTGTGGGTTTTTTTTCATTTCGTATAATTACAAGCAATAAAAAAGTACAGTATAGTATATTGCACATTGTGTTGCAGCGACAGTTTTAATACGCTACGCATGTATATTAAAAATGTATAAGCAGCTTTAATGGAGAATGTGTGTTATAGTATATAAATCAAAAAAGTACATTTAATCGTCTATATATATATTTTGTCACCTTTTTTAGCATTCCAAACACCTTTTATAGGCACTTATCGATATAGCCTACGGTATATATGATACTGACGCTTTATTTAATAGCGTAGCCATTTATGTGAATCTTGAGAAGTAAATAAATGTGAATTATATGTGCGCTATTAAGTCTTAAGTTAAAGTTTAAACTATTTCACAGCATTTAAAACAAATAAATATACAAAACGAACGTAAATAAACGCTTGTAAAATCAATGCTGAGGAGAAAAAGGACTGTTATGTCTGACTGTTATGTTATGTCATATGCGAGTAAATTTTACATACTACATCTCCTTATCTGTTTCTTTCCTTGCTTAGCATAAACATATTCAGTGTGCTGCATATAATGCGAGAGATGGCGCGCCGCTAGCAGTTTGTGCCGTTATTCGATTAGTGCATGGCATGATCGTTTGATCGTGTAGAGAAAGGGAATGAGAGCACAGCATCATAGTACATTACTACTTTATTAATGCGATTAGTGCATGGCATGATCATTTGATCATAGTATGTAAGTATATCAATTGTGTTCTATTGACATATTGACACAAGTGAAAATATACACTGCGTTTCACTTGAATAGCAAACACCAATTTTCTTGTTTCTAAATGCTTATCTACCAATATTCATTGACTAAACTGTACTTGTTGTTGTACCAATTTGTTCGTCTTTCTATCCACATGCTCAGCAACAAAATTGAAGTTTAAGCGTTAAATTTTTCTGCTCATTTCATTTTTGCTGGCTTCAAATTCCAATGCATTTTTTGTTTCACGTGAATAGCACATTTGCGTTTCAGTTTGACTTACGTCGTGCAGTTCATCGGGAAGTTAAAGTAAAGCAATATTTTAAATATTTAAAATCTATTTTAATAATATTCTATGATAATGGGTTGTGGTAAAGCCTTAACAAACGATGAACAAAATAAAATAAAAACTTATCGAGAGTGTGACCTCAGAACAGCTCAAATTATGGAATAAATACGAAAGGTCGTGTAAATAGTGTACTTTCCAATGCAGCTAAGCGATCTATATTGCGCGAGGCTTCAAATTCGCAAGACTCTAATGACAAAATTAGAGCAAAAGCTGGAGTTAATGCAAGTAAAACTACTGTGTGGCGGGTATTTCGAAAGCCAAACATATTAAGCACCTGAAATTAAAGAAAAAACCACCACTTACCTCCCTACGTGCTTCTGCACGGCTTAGTCATGGAACAGAGAGTGGCAGCGCCGAGTGTTCTCTGATGAGAAAAAATTTAATTTCGATGGCCCTGACGTGTATAATTATCACTTTCACGATTTAAGAAAGGAGAACCATCAATTGGAGCGTCTACACAGCATTCTATACACAGGCGGCGGTGTTATGGTCTGGGGAGCCATATCCTATTTTGGTACATGCGAGCTCCAATTTTTGACTCTCAAGATGAACGCACAATCATACAAATGAGTTTTGGAAAAGGCTTTTCCCGCACTGGATAGACTTTTTTGGACCTTTGACGTGGACTTTCCAACATAACAATGCCCCAGTTCATGCAGCCCGTGTTGTCAAATCTCTTAAACTGGCCTCCATACTCGCCCAGACCTTAACATTATCGAAAATTTTTGAGGGTGGTTGGCCAGAAAAGTTTATGGGTCAGGAAGACAGATTTCTACCAACTCTGAGCTAATTCAGGCAATTCAGGAAGCATGGGCTTTAATTTCCCTTGACTACATTAAAAACCTTTATGATTCCTTACCAAATAGGATCTACGAAGTTATTCTAAACAAGGGAGGTTCTGCCCATTATTAAAATTGATTTATTAATTAATATTTTATATAATGAACCCAATAAATGATTTGTTTATAATGAATAATTCGTTAACGATATTAGTTTCGAACTTTTGGTCGCTTGGCATCTTTTAAATTCCTACTAAATTCAACAGGTGACCCAAAATTTTAATAATTCTGTATACTCTATTTGCAGTCATATGCCTTACCTTCTTGATTCGATTAGGTAAGAGATTTAACTATGCTAATGCTTATATATACATATTTTGCGTCTTTATAAATATAAACTCCCTTTCCAGCCATATATGATGTAGGGTATTTTAATATTGCAATATTTTATAAGTATTTAAAAATGAAAATAAAGCAAACAAAAAAGTTTCTTTTTGCGCAGCTTTTTCTGCAAATTGAGAGAGAGAAAGAGTCCTGCGAGAGATAGAGAATGTGTGTGTGAGATTGTATGTACATGGAAGCAAAATTAGCGCCAAAGTAAGTAAGCCATTTGATGTAAGTCATCACCACCCACCCACAAGACTGACTACAACTACCGCCTAATGCGACGCCGTCGCCCTCATTTTTCTCTTCGTTCTTGTTGCTACTGAAGCCGCCAACGTCACCGTCACCGTCACTTTGATGTCTGCAAATTTCACAGGATTTCCGTAAATTTTACGTGTATTTTATATATTAGTGTATACGACTTCTGGCGATGTCGACAAAAAAAAAGTCACGAAGCTGAAAGTTAAGCTGAAAAGCGACAATAAACAACAAACGAAAAAAAAATTAAATAAAAGAACAGGACGAATACGAATATATATATATATATATATATATATATATATATATATATATATATATATATATATATATATATATATATATATATATATATATATATATATATATATATATATATATATATATATATATATATATATATATATATATATATATATATATATATATATATATATATATATATATAGAGCAGACTAAAATGTGTGTACAATGTTAGTTTATGGCGGCTTGTTAAGCATCTATGTATGAATGTATGAATGTTTGTATATCTCCAGGACACAACACGTTGCGAAGAAGGACATTGTGCTAGAAATGGAAATACCCAACGACATATTTATGTATATATTGTGTATGTAGAACGAAAAGCATAACACAAAATAACCTTGAGTCTGCATACAAAGTCCATGTGCAAAAGAACTATAAAAAGAAATATATGAAATTATATGGAGTAGATTGAAAAGTAATGAGTGTAAGTCGGTAATTTAATATTATGAAAATTCTATTATGCTCTGATATGATACCATGTATAAAGATAAAGTTAATTGTATATTTTGGAATTTTTGATTGGCATAGAGCATACGATAGTAGTGTAGTAAGTGAAACAGCGAACGGAATTAGAGTCAGTCACACAAATTCGTTTCGATTGTTGTTTGTAGAGTTGTCCAACACTCACTCAATTTGTGGCATTTTTTAGGCACACAAGCTGTTACTTGAAGCGTTAAAGTTCTGCTATTTTTCACTGTTATAGGAAAATAGCAGTTTGGAAGTTCGTAAGTAGCAGTTATTTTTGAAAATTGCTTTTTGGCATTATGCGAAAAGCACACATATTTTAATATCAAATTAAAGCTAATTCTATAATAATAATAATAATAATAATAATAATAGAAGCAATGATATTTAACATGAAATGTTAGCCAATTCTGTACACTGATGCTTAACCATAACCAGTGCGTGACGTAGTGTCTGTTCCGGAGCCGCATGACAAGCAAGTGGTCACTACGAAACAGGCTCGATCAGCCAGTAACGCTACATAAGGCTCAGTGTCAGAGCTAGAACGTTTGTGGGACATCCTAACGGAAACGGGCACTGCACCATACGGTGTTCTCTTTTCTACTCTAGCCAAGATATGGTTAAGTTAATTTATCTAGGATCTTCTGTGTCTCTTTAATGAAACGGAGAATGTCCTTAGACGAAGTGTTTCTGATCTCATCAGATGTAATTTTGATACTGTTCGTATTTCTATATAAAATAAAAGAACAACATGGAATGAGATAGGGATTTTTAAGATGAATTATCTGAAAAGATGCTGAATATTTCCTATTGGAAACCTCTATATATGCTATTCAACAAAAAAAAAAGTGAAACTTGAAATACTGTTTGCTATTTAAACAGCAATAGCAGTTTAAAATAACAGTTATTAAAAAATAGCAGTAACAGTTTTCACTGTTATCAAAATATAGCAGTTTTGCTCATCACTAATGTGCTGATGTGGGTTCTGTGGTTTGAAAAAAGCTCAAATAAATCTGCTTATGAGCTGCTCCCGAACATGTGAGGTCATGCTCACGAGCAAGAGCTATCGCATTCATTCATTCATTCATTCATTCATGACATTCAACTTCATAAGCATTCAAACATCAAAAATTGATAAGCTTCGAATGAATTAGAATGAATGTGAACTTTGGAAACTTATTCATTTAATTCACGTTCATTACAAGCATGTGCACTTTCATTCGAATTCATTCCAGTGTGAATGTGCCATTTGCCGTTTTGGCCGCATTCATGCCAGGCTCTATACTCAAAGTATTAAAGTAACTGATATCAAGTAAAAACTTCTTGACGAGATAAAGACCAAGTGACAAAATATTATTTCCAGATTTCAAAACTTCTGATATCAATTCTGTGATGTGAAAAATATTATATTTTTCATATCTATTGTTTGGATTGATTGTCATATATAATTGAGCCTTTGATCTTTGTTAGGTTTGCACATACTGCCAAAACCAAATCTTCTCAGTGCACGCTTTTAGCATAGACCAAGTAAATGCAAATAATTACCCGTTTAAAAATAACAAAACACTGAAAACTACTCTAAAAAAGCAGAAAACAATACGAAAATGAAAAACGAAATGAAAAGTACGAAAAAAAAAATTAATAAAGTCTGAAAAAAGGACATGGTGCGCCATTTAGAGAATATTTTTTCCATTTTTTTTCCTCCCTATTCGGTGTGTGACTGCTGATGTCAGTGATGGGCCAAAAGCCACTCAAACCTTGCAGCTTAAACTTACTTGTAGTCCTAAATGAACGCTGTTGTGGGTATTTGCTGATGGGGTTTTCTATATTTATTTATTTTGCTTTTGTTTTTTTGGTGTTGTTTACTGTTTTACTTAAAACGAAGGTCAACGTAATAATTTAACGTTCCATTTGATGTTTGACAATTTATTTTGATGACTTAAAACACGCACAAAACAAATGATTCTTCTTCTTATAAACGTCTGTCGAGCGCCCATTTCGATTGAAAGTATTTTTCTCCAATTTGATGTATTCGATAAGCCACTTCGATACGATTGTGTTGAGAATGCTGATGATGATGATGATGTTCTGGGTTGAAGGAACGTCACTAATTTTCATTAGAAAGCCAATAATTTATATGTAGGGCTTGTTGAAAAAATACTAAATAGATTGCCTTAATATGTTGTTACATTAAGTGATCTATTGATAGATTAGAAGCTCTTACAAAAGATGAAATATTCTTCGACTTAGCCTTAAATTTAAACATGTTGAAACTTGTTTAATCAAAATATTTGCACGTGAAATAAATAAATAATTCAAGACAATTTGTTGACCAAAAATTAAACTCATGGAATCATACGAAGCTTTTGTACATTTCAGAAGTGCAAAACGTGGAAGGCTATAAATGGATACAGTGTATAAGAGCAGTATCTGGTATGATAGTGGAACGAAATCATATCTGCAGTAAAACACACTAGTTTCTACAAAATGCTTTGTTTATAGTTTTAACCAGGCTAACTAAATAATAACACACTAACAAATCTCATATGTAATAAACCATTGAAGTAATTGGCTTATTAGCACAAGTGTGCTTATTCTTTAATTTTACCACGTGCAATTCTTAAACGCACGCTCGTGTGCACAAATGCTTTTTTCACTCGTGTGCTGTAATTCTAAGAACAAATCTGAACTGAAGTTAAGTAGAAAAGTTTCAGAAAAAAAATTAGGTGCTTTTTGACTTGGAGTAGTAAATTCTTAGAATCTTAATTTGACCACTCCCAATATAATGGTAAAAAAAACTTTCCACTTCTGCAAACGACCCCATTCCCCGTCCTCCCGTCACACGAAAAATCACGCTTAATAATCGCTGCTACTTTGGGCTCAGCAAGCAAATTAGAAGTAGAGCCCTCTCTCGAAGTAGAAAGATAAAAATCTATAAAACAGTGCTAATCCCGGTATTGCTGTACGGCGCAGAATCATGGACACTGACATCAATGGATACAGCGTCTTTAGGAGTGTTTGAGAGAAAGATTCTTCGTAGGATTTTTGGTTCCCTTAGAGTTGGCGTCGAGTTTAGGACCCATATGAACCATAAGCTGTATGAGCTGTATGAGCTGTATGATGAGGTTGACATAGTACAGCGCATTAAATTCCAGCGGCTGAACTGGGCTGGTCACCTCATCAGGATGAACCCCGAAGCTCCAGCACTAAAGGTTTACGACGGAAACCTCAACTTAATTGGTGGACGGCGTGAGAGAGGAGGTCCGAGCTTAAGATGGCAACATCAGGTCTATGATGACCTGAAGAAGCTCCGGATTGACAGCGACTGGAGCCGGCGCGCACTAAACTACACCGAATGGTGCGCTTTCCTAGCTGCGGTCTTGACCGATAGACAGTTGTAGAGCCACCTAAGTAAGTAAATTCTCATATTCTCTGAGAGCAAAACCAAATTTCTCTCTCAGCTGCTCTCAACTAATTTGACTTTGCCATGGTGATATAATATAAGGTGCCGCAAATAGTTTTGTCTTTGCGACGACAGTAAATGAGAAAAGCAATTGCTTGTAATTTGGCATGTAGAAGTGTTGGATGCCTGCTAGCCATTGCAGCTCAGATGTTGTAACATGGCTTCATGTTGGTCACAGTTTGAATACACTTTAGACGACGGCATATTAATGCCTTGAACTGTCTGGAAGTACTTGGTATAGGTAATATAGAACATTAGCTGTGAAGATTATCAACCTGCTTTCATTATCTGTATCATTATCTTTTGCCGCAGACTTAACACTCTCTGATGCAACAGAGTTTGCCCGTGGTATAACATGTTAGTGTGCAATTTTGTTCCTTTTCATTATATGTTGTTGTCCATAGATTTTGGCTGCTTTCCATGGCTAGTTATATGTTGAGTGTTATACTTATGAATTTATATTTCAAGTGGATCAAAAGCAATTAATTTTCATAAAAAGTGATGAAAAGTACATAAATCATCATATATTGTACCAAAATTATTGATATTCGATATAATCAGTATCGAAAATTAAAAATTTTGATATACCAATAAAGTATCAACTATTCTAGTATGAAGGCAATGAGCAGTCCCATTGAGAGAGAGAGGTAAATTACGCCGGTAACGAGGTTTTTAGAGGTCCGGGAACACAGGGATTGCAATTTACATGAGCATAAAGCAGTTGCTACGGCACGTAAAAATAGGGACCCATAATTTTTAATCTCGTAATTCTTAGTTCACTCGAAGGCCCTGACAATGGGCCCGGCTCCGGATATTGAGCGCTCCAGTCTGCTTATATGAACCGCTCCTACGAAATTCCAATTGAACGATGATCACACAAAAGTGGTGTAAACAAGAAGCTTATTGAATGGATCAATAAACTGCGAGACCTGATGGTTAAATAAGCCTATTATCATAAGCAAACATGAATCCGAGATATAATATTTCAGATAAAATTTACAGCGCTTCATTGGCAATAATGAAATTTGTTCGAATAAGCGACAAACCTTTGCTAAGACTTTTTATGTACTACTTCTATAAATGCTGGGATCTTTGAGTCTTCTTCATGTCACGTAGGGAACATTTTCTGTATTTTCAAAACTAACGTGTTTTAAATATTTATTAATATTTTATGGTGAAATTTAATAATCTCAAATTGAAATTTTAAAATAATTTGAAATTATTATATACTAAAATTATGCTCTCCTGATGAATTTCATCATTTCACTTTCATTAGAAACTTTGAGCAAATGTGCCAAATCATTTTCATATTTATGTTCCATTGACACCTGTTGCAAACAATAAATTAAAACAAAACAAAAATGGTTTTTATTTAAACAATTCATTCACATGTTTCCGATCTGTTATTTATAGAAACAAATTGCGGCTAAAGTAAATAATCAAATCAAAAATAAACAATCAAATAGACAATAAAATTCTTAATTAAGCAATTATACGTGTAATTAATAATACGAGAACGTAAAAGCACTTAATGCAATATAAAAATGACTCATTTAATTGATTCAGTATGGGTAAAACTAAGCACAGTGAACGCCAAGTCTGAGTGACTCGCAAGAATGAAGTTCTCCCTGTAGCACAACAACTTATTTCTATTTGGAATATGTTTGTTCACTAATTCAATTTTGCAATCTAGAAACAATAAAAATATTTAAAAGCAATTTATAATACAATTATAACAACTTTAATTGTAAGTCGAACTCGAACTCAGTGCATGAGTGGATGAGTGGATGATAATGTGTTGTGAATTAAATGAATATAACATCGAACTGAATGGAATTCCATTAGTATTCATTTAAAAGTTTATGCAGAAATTTCATTTTCTAAACGCATCGATAGCATATAATTGCAAATGTTGAATTTTTAATAACCCAAAATATGCATTTAGTCTTTTATTGAAACATAACTAGATTTCCTGTTCACATTAAACTCCAATTTTTGGTATTAATCTTCAATATTATGATTCGCATCCACCACTTCCCCTCCCATTACAAGTGCGCTGTGATTATATTGATACCGAAACATGACAAACCAGAAAACCTTGTTGCGTCTTACAGATCAATTAGTTTACTACCGACTTTCTCAAAAATAGTTGAAAAAAATGTTCTTGGTAGAATGTTTTCTTGGTAGAATATATATATATATATATATTTGAACGCCCAGAGTGCTATTCCCGATCATCAGTTTGGCTTTAGACATCACCATGGTACCCCAGAACAAGTGCACAGAGTTTTCCAACATATTCTTAACGCCTATGAGAATAAGCAATATACATAGCTCTGCTGTTTTTCTTGATGTACAGCAAGCCTTTGATAGAGTCTGGATTGAAGGTCTTCCCATCAACATTAAATCGATTTTGCCTACATCGCAGTTCCTTCGTTTGAAGTCGTACTTGCTGAACCGTGCTTTCACAGTCGAGGTGAAAGATGTGCGCTCAGGGATCCGCCGCTTTACGGCTGGTGTACCACAAAGCAGTGTGCTTGGTCCTGTACTTTATACTTTGTATACTGCTGATATGTCACTTCCAGTAAATGATAACATGCTTCTGGCTACATATGCTGACAATACGGCCATACTTGCAAACTGTAACTATCCACATGAAGCTTCCACTGACATACAAAACCACCTTGTAGTTGAGCCAACCGCTGGAATATAAGAATCAATAGTGAAAAGTCTAGTCACTGCACTTTTACATTGAGGCAAGGGAACTGCACGCCCGTTTTGCTCAACAATTTGGTCACACCTCACGTTGATCTTGTATGCTACTTAGGTTTTAACTTTGAAAGGCATGAAACCTGGCGTAAGCATATTTGAAAAACTGCAGCAGTTTCTTACGCTAAAACACAAAAAGTTAAACTGGTTACCTCGCCCAAGTAGTAAACTCAGTCTCGCGAAATTAAACTCCTTGTTTATAAAACAATTATTATGCGTACCTGGATGTATGGAATACAGTTACGGGGGACGGCACTGCAGCTGCCACAAATATCAACCGAATACAAGTACTTCTTGCGTAAAATAACTGATGCTCCTTGGTATATGCGCAATAAAGTTTTGCATCGAGATTTGAGAATACCAACAGTCAAGGAGCAGTTAAACTATCAAAGTAGCAGACATATCTATCAGCGGCTCTGGTCGTTAATACATGTCGTTGACGGCTCCAAAGATTTCACCCAAACGCGATTGTCAAAATAGGCTTTAAGGCTTTAATACTTTTAAAAAAGTATTATATCGAATATTTTTAATTAATATAATACGAGTACATAATAATGTTTTCCATTGTGTTTGTATTATATGTTCAATTTAATTAATGCAAAATGTTTTGCAATCAACATTCTGTTCAATTGTGCAGAAATAGCAATTTGTAAAATTATTTTCGCGGTTTTATGCTCATATAAGGCAATAATTTATGATAATTAAAACAAATAATTCAATGGCATTCGTTTATGACAATTTAATAGACATATAGTATTGTATTGTAAATATGAAAGTTATAAAAAACAAACATGAAAACAATTATACTCTGTGGAACCGAAGCTCTAATACACTTTACACTTCTCCTTTTTGTACGGCAATGCTTGTATTTTAGTTCATTTTTAAACTTTTTACACTAAACAAAGTATATGTAAAAACTATTTGTGAATTATAAGTGCTATTAAGTTAAAAGTGTATGGGAACTGTAACTACTATTTGCTAAATTGCGTTCATTTTGTTACTTATGGTTACATGTCACTGCACTGGACTGTCGAAGAGTAGATTCAGGCATCCGGGGGGGCTACTTCTTAAATGACATATCTGAAACTTTTAAACTAAAAGTAAAAAATTTAGTAAAGTTTGTAAAATCTTGCCAATGGTTGTAAATATATATGGTTCAAAATCGACAAATGCGCTCTTCGCATGTATTAAAGCAATAGGCAGAAAAGCTTGCAATCAGAAACTGAATTAGTAAGATGCAAAGAAGTGCAGGCTTATTAGGCGTCAGTGGTGCATTACGTACCACACCGACGGAAGCACTAAACACATTTATATTTCTTCACCTACTAAATCTATTTGAGAAGAGAATCGACTCTATTGCCGCTGTAAGGCTTAGAAAAAGCTATTCATGGACAAACGCTGGAGTAATCCATTCAACGATCCCAAACGAATATAGAAATCTACCACAAGACACAGATTACAGTCTTCCAAAACTAGTTTTTGACAAAAGACATTACTTCAAAATCAGTTCAAGGTTAGAATTGCATAGCCAACAACAATGAGCGACTGGCTCCATAAGCATATATACACGGAAGGCTTGAAGCTGAACAATCAAGTAGAAGTAGACGTATACGTATACGTATACGCACCAGAAATGGGGATAGAAGACTTTTTCAGACTTCCAAACTACTGCAGCGTTCATCAAGCTTAGCAAACCACTAGACTCTTGCACAATAAAATCAAAAATTATTACTGAATATAGCAAATCTTTTAATGATATTTCCCAACTTAATAGTATACACCAAGTTTGTATGCCAGGACGCAGAGAAATTGGAAAGCAGGCGAGCTAGCCCAGATTCTTGCTAGAAAGCACTCGGTCGGAAAAAAAAAAGATAAAACTGCCACATGAAAGAATACGACAAAAGAAGCACCTGCTCAATATTGAGTTTATATATCCAGTCTAATAGGCAGCTATGCCACCAGGCTTGTTGAAGTCAATCAACTCAACCTATGCAGAAGCTGCCAAAACTGCGAAAAGGAGTAGAGTGTTCAGCACCTGCTGTAGAAAAGTAGAGATGAGTAGAAAGCTGTGGAAGGAGCGAACTCTCCCTCTCTCTCTCTCTCTCTCTCTCTCTCTCTCTCTCTCTCTCAATCTCAAATTAAGAGATTTCTGCGTCTTTGGTTAAGTGATGGTGGTTTTCTTGCCAATGGCAATTTAACCTAGCATAACTTTGACCAAAATCGTTTGTATAGTGTGAGCGTAAAAAGCATCAGAGAAAATACACTTACCTATTAATATACTTAAACCTTTCAAGCAAACATAAACTGATTTTCCAATATTTAGATTTATTTTAAAAAGGAAATGAATGTTGATAAGCAAAATTTAGTGGATTTCAAACAATTTCGTTTTGCATAAAACAGATTTCTGTTTTTACAGTATACACATACTATATATATATCAATGATTCAATGATTCAATGATCAATGTTTTGTTGATTTAATATTGCATGGGATTTACATTCCTTCTGAACTTGAACACCAACACATTTTGCAGAAACTAATTAATTTTTTGATCAAAGCCAAATAACAAACTTTGGGTATTAAAAGTTTTATTACTTCCAAAGAACTCATAAAATGTGTGCAAAACAATAAGCATAACCATAAAAAAATCAATTTCAATTAAAATGTATCTTTAGTTTTATTGGAAATTTTTTAGCAAAACGGCCTCCCACTTGAAAATCAAAAACAAAAACAAAACCAAAACCAAAACCAAGCAAAAAAAAAAAAGAAAAATAATCATTGTATAAAAACTAAAACGTTTAATCTTTCAATATAGTACGCTGTTGGTCGCTAAGTGTTGTATCTGAAATACAATTAAAAAGTTTACAAACCGCAAAGTGCTGACGCGTTTACAAAACAAACAAACAAACAAACGTTTACATGGCACACTTCTTGAACAAAGAAAAACAACAACAACAAATTAGAAAAGTATAAATAATAGTTCTCAAGTACAATGTCCTTAACCCAAACGCAACGCACCAAAGTCCTTGAACCGTAAAGCTGCTTTGCTTCCATTACAATATATTGTGCTATTAAAACTACGACCACACAAAATCGCTCATAAATTGCATATCGTGCTGCTGCCACAAACGATGCCGCCGTCAAACCCATAAACATTAGCGAAATCAGATTTATATAGAACATAGTCGTATAGTATAGAGATCGCAGTATAATACTTATAATATAGTTTAACTGACTGAAAGTCATGCAATGATGACATTTATAGCTCGACACAAACGACAAACGACTTTTGTTAGTCCGCGGAAAATAGAAATTATATGGCAAAGTAAAAGTAAGAGTGGTTTGGTTTAGTTTGGTTTAGGTGGTCGACTTTCATATACACTGCATAGTTTTATGGTGCAAGGTACTTGTATACTTTTATTTAAGGCACAGAATAAGGGGTGCCAAAATTGATAATGCGCTGTATTTATTACTGTAATACAACATAATAATTATTCTACAAGACAATTTTTGTGTTCGACATGTCACTATTTATTTGTTATAGAATTTAGTCTGCTGAATACAATAATTAGTAATAAAATTTGTTTTTATAGGAAGTATTTTGAGCGAGAGAGATATAAACATTAAATTTTATTTCCGTTCTCAGAGCTAGTCTTCAATATTTTAGCATATCTCATGTTAGGGTTAAACGATTTAGTTAAATAAAATGTATAATCAAAGATAGTTAAATTACATACAAATTTTGTTCAAGAACTTGATCAATCGGCTCAGTTGTTTCCGCAATATTGGAAGAAATATGTCATTACTTTTGTGAATATTTAAAACAAAAATGCATTAGTTCGTCGAAAAGTGTACAAAATGTTTGGTTAAAAGTTCTCTGCACTTAAAAATGGATCTTTTGCAAAGAAATTAGGCTAATTTTGAATAGAATATCCATGGAAAGATATCCAAGTTATGTGCATTTGAGTTAAAGAACCAAAATTCGAATTTATAGTAGTTTTGTGTGCCATTTTTCTATTTTAAGCCTAATACTGAGCTGGTTGAAAATTTTTTCTACCGAAGTTGTAAACAAACAAACAAAGAAGTGTTTCCAAATCAACATGAAATACTAAAATCAGTTATTTATTAAATGAAAAGTCCACACATATTGATTTTTCTGTGGTTTTTTCTGTTGGAAATGTAAAAACTCATATTCTTTGGCACCAGTTTTTTTTTTTTTTTGAATATATATAGTATTTTCGGTAGCAAAATTTTTGTTATCTGAGTACTCGATGAAAAACAGTTCGTTGCCGAAAATTTTTGACTGTTGTTTGACAGGGTTTTTTTTATATGTAGTTTTTTCGGCATCAAAAGTTTTCATCGATCTCAGTATTGAGCTTTACTAAAGTACCCAATAATATTACAATAATAATAATAATAAATACAGTAGTGTCATAGAACGCTTTCACTTCTAACTCAGGACCGCCTAGAAAGACAGCGGCAAAAAGTGAGCATGTATCGGAGTCCGGTATTTTTACGTGCTATACCAAGTTGGATTTACCTATAAGATGACGTATTCCGCTGTGATGTCTTTCTTTAATGCTTTGGGCGTGAAACAAAAAACGAAATGCCTAAAACGCAACAAATGAAAAAAAAATACGTCAAAAGAAAAATAATAAATTAAAAAGAGCACAGCTGAGTGGAATTCGTCACCTTAAGTAGAAATTCACCATGACATTGGTGTGTCTGGATGATCGGCCCTGTACTAAATGTCCAAATTTCATTCAGAAAAATAGAATTTTGATATTTTGAGGTGAATGCGTTTTGAGCGACACCCCGATTGATTGAAAAGCAGCGTATCGTGTTTCTTAACTCTATAACGGCATAAACTATTCGCAAATTATAACATGCGCTTTATGTGCAAAAACAGTTAAAGCGTCTTACACTCAAAATATTCAACAGATTTTGAAAATTGTGCACTGCTTTGCGTCGCAACCTTTACAACAAAAAATAATCAAGCGAATAACTAAATCAAACTGAACTCTTTTGCCCCCGCCTATTTATATATAAGAGGCGTGGGCCTCTTTTGAACAGGTGTAACATACGAGTGTATTAAAACCAATAATGGCTTCTTTTTTGTTTCTTGCAGTAAGGAATATTCGTATGTTTTATGAGAATTGCCCATCATAATTTCATTTCAGGATCCCTGATAGCGTTGCTTCATGGATTTAATTTGTTAGCCATTCACTCTATTTGTCACTGACGTCGCCGTAGTTAGACTCGAGTGGAAATGCAAGAAATGCATATTCTCAAAGGCATTTTCGCTCAAATATGTGAGGCATGCATTACAAAAGATACTAAAAAGAAATTAATTTTGATTATTGCCAACAAATTTTTCCATTGTTCTTGAACAAATCACGAATAATTTCTTTGTATTCCGGTTTTCTATTGTTATACAAAAAAAAAAAATCACCTAAAAAATCATCAGCGGCATTATCGCATGGAATTACTAGCGCTTTCTTGTCTATTTGACAATGTTTTGGGTCAAGAAAAGTACATGCGCTTAGCCAATCTAGAAAAGCACTTAAAAGTCCCTGACATCGGGAACGTCATTAAAAAGCAGACCTCAGACTATTTAGAAAGATTTAGAAAGATAGCCAGACGCCTCCTGGAACGTAGAAGAAAGTCAGAAGTCGGAATTAAAATACACCTACGAAGAGTTCTTCCCAGAGACATAAACTTTAGGAGCATAAGAGCATTGTAGGAAATATTGCATCCTCCGTCATTTCCTTCACATTTCTTCCACTGTTTGACAGCTGGATACACTTGATTCATTGGTCCGATAAAGTATATAACAAACTGTTAATACCTTGCTTCAACACTTATAAGAAGTGTATTAAATTGCGAAAAAGATTTAATTGTAGTAATTACAAAGTATTTCATACACACATACATATGTATACATGAATATTCCATTCTTTTGCCACTAAACGTATACATACTATACAATACTTTCACATATAAATTTTTACATAACTAAGAATGTATCTAGATACAAACACACTTCATTGCGAATGCATTTGAGTGCATGCAACTTAGAAAATCGTGAGCCAAGTGAAATGCACATAAATTTCACTCGAAATGCGCTATAAATTCGCACAAGAAAAAAAAAATCAGCAGAGTCAGCATCGCCAACGCTGGCTGCCACTCACCTCCAATACCGCCTCCAGTTAGTCAGCCATTCACTCGGCCGCTGCAATGCACCCACGCGGCGCATTCTGCATGCAACTGCAGTTTTTTTTTTTTTTTTGTTGCTTGATTTGTCATTACGAAACATTGTAGTAGAGCAGCACAATGCGTTGGTTTGGACATCAATGCACGAGAGTCATAATTAAAATAGAAGCAGCAGCCTGAAATACTACTGTGTATATCCAGCCCGTGGTAAGAGCGGAACTAGATTTGAAGCCAGCGGCCAAAAAAAAAAAAAAAAAAAAAAACCAACGCAGTTTTGGCGCTTCAGACGATCGATTCAAGAGAATGCGAAGCATAAACAAAGTTGTTGGCACTCTTTAAGGGTGACCATTTTCACTTTTTTTTTTTCGAAAGTTTGCCTTACAAAACCATCAGATGACATGTTCTCTTCAGCCAGAATTAAAAATATCTAAAGTTTCACATGAATATGTTTAGCGACCTTATTTAGGAATATATGAGTTTTTCTAGCTTCTTGTTTCTTCTCGCATATTCTCGAGAAAATTTCTTCTCAATGTATTAATCTCGTGCCATCCAGAAAAAATCATATACATAAACATATGCATTTAAACTTCACACCGTACTAATTAATTAATATAAAATTAATTAAACAAAAAATAAAAAAGTTTTTCATCCTGAGCGGGGCTTGAACCATTAGAACAAAAAAAAAACAGCGACTACCCAAAAATTAACCTCATGACTCTTGAACAATCGACTTTATCAGCGACTATGTAAGCTGCCTATGAGTATGCTTCTCCAGAAAGTCACAACAGCTACGCAAGAATTTTTGAAGTCGTATGAACAATTAGCTTTAATCATAACACTTTAGATTTCATTTGCAATGTTGTGATATAAGTACATAGCAAAAAATTGTGTCTAACCTGCAAATAATATTTATTTGCGAAGAAATCGTTTTTCTTTTAGTTGCTTTTCTCATTGAGTAAAAATTCTCTCAATGTATTGAGCTCGAGCCTGCCAGAAAAAATTATAATCTTAAAGTTTCATAATAAAAAGGTCGCAAATGTCGTTTAAGTACCTTACCGAATTCGAACTATTTATATTTAAACAAATCTCACACGAGTGTGCATCTTAAAATCCTTGGTCCATATATTGGTAGTAGAACTTTATTCATGTTTTTCACACTAATGATTACCAATACTGTATGGAAATTGAATCAAGTTAGAATAAAGTTCTAGAACACTCTAGAAAATATGAAAAAATTAAAAATAAATAAATTGCGATATGGTGATTTTTTATAGACATATGCTTAACATACATTGACTTAACGGTACATAACCATAATAAATTTTTTTACAAATTTTGTCTGTCTGTCTGTCTGTTTGTTCCGGCTAATCTCTGAAACGGCTTTACCGATTTTGAAGGGACTTTCACTGGCAGATAGCTGATGTAATAATGAGTAACTTAGGCTGCTTTTATTATAGAAATTTTATTTATTTTTATTAATATTAATATAAATCTAAAATCTATATATATAAAAATGGAAGTATGTATGTATGTGGAAGGTGGGAAGGACCACACAATTTCACATAAGCGCTAGCAAACGAACTAGATGTTGTTCAACTCAACGCTAGATGTCGCACCAGCTGATCAAGAGCTAAAGCGGTCAATAATCTTGAGTTAGTGTTTTTAAAATTGTATTACTACTTTAATATATTTAAAATTTATCTTCTTCTTATATATAAAAATGGAAGTATGTATGTTCGTTCCCTTTAGACTCCGAAACCGCTAAACTTTTGAATCAAATTTTGTGTCAATATTCAAAATAGTGGGTGAACTTTCGTGGCGATTGAATAAACAGAAAACTTTTTTTTAGATTTTTCTAATTTTAATAGAATTGAATGTAGAGTAAAGAAACACGTGGAAGGTGGGGAAGGTGGAAAGTTTGGCAGAGGGTAGGAGTGGCAGGGGGAAAGAGTGGCAGAGGGTAGGAGTGGCATGGGGAAAGAGTGGCAGGGGAAAGGGTAGGGCCCCGTACAACGTCGCGGGGACCATCTAGTTAAATTATAAAATCTATAAATCTCAAACACTTCATACTAGCTCAAACTATATGGTCACCTTATCTATACGTCACACATCGTACATATACTCCGAGTGGAAGTAATGGCTGGATATATGTATGTGCCAAATGGATCAGCGGGGCGTGAAATCACATTTCCTGCAATTGTTTACAAACACATTGCGCTACTCAAAGCAAACTAAGACACATACATGGCAGCATCCAGCAGCACAAATCTCCGGCATCAAATACTCGTAAAACTCGAAGAATGCAACGCATTGCCTAAACAATGAGGTTATGTTTACAATGAAACTTTCGACAAATAAATTTTTTAACGCAAAGCAAAATTGCTACATTGTTTAAAGATGCAAACAATATGGTTTTATATGCCAAACACATGTCTATAAATGAGTGGGCGTGTTGAACAATTGTAGTAGTAGTACATGCTGTAAAATGACCTATCGGAATCTGCTCTCAAATAATTCAAAGTGATTTCAATTGAATTACTGAATGACTGAATGAATGAATGAATGAAAGTATATTTAAAGCACATTTTCAATCAGATTATTTGAGTAATGGGAATTTTTCAAAATCATTCTTTTTTTTTTCTTTTTCTTTTTCTTTTTCTAAAAAGTCAATAAGCATTACTACGATTCTTTTTTTTATTTGCTACGTTCTGCCTTCAACGTCAGAGATTGTTTGATAAACATGTCAAAGAAAATTGATGAGCATTCACACCATCATGAAAATGTACTCATTTGATGCGAAAAGCTAAGCGCGGTTCTATGGGCACACTTGATAATTTGAAGTGGATATAAACAAGTGTGCGAAATCTATATAAGTATATATGTATGTATAGTGTATGGTCATAGAAATAGAAACAGAGAGCGTAAATTTTTCTAAATAGATTCCCTAAAACGTTAAACTACTTCAATATAACTTTATTATCATATTCAAACGAGAACAACACAGATATCTGGCATCTTGATTGCTCAGGTACATCCCTCATAATCATTTTAGTTTCATGTTGAAGTTTTATACACGAGTGACATGTGTTGATGAAGATTTTGCAGTGGTCACTACTTTAGACATGGTTGAACAGTATCGCCTCCAATTGGGTCGACCCTGGACACAATTTCGAGTTAGCTTTAGATGGTAGGACCGCATGATTCGGTTCTGATTGCGATAGTTTTATGTAACTCTCGCAAACGATATATGTGGCGACGGTTTTGTCCGCTGGTTTAATGTTGTAAGCATGTCTATGTGTGTATGTATGTACAATATGTATATTTATTAGCTACTGGCACCTAAACAGTCCTGCCGATTGAGCTCAAAGCTTTAGACAAACGTCATATAAGCCAGGAAATGGATGCTGTGAAGTATGGTCGCAATTATTTCATATACTCAGATTATAGTTTGGCTTAACTTAACCGCAAGCATTATTTTTTCATATTTTCTTAGCCTACTTTGTAATATAGTAGTTTGTGGAAAGCAATTTCCAAATTGACAGTAAAATTGGCGTGGTGTGTGCTCGAGTTAAACTAAATATTTGACGCGCAAATGAATGAGATGCGGTATAACCGCTTCTAGTGACGTGACCATGCACTGTATTGCCATTAGACTATTAGGCTCGTATTCATATTTTTTAATAGAATTTTCTGCTTTTCTTCTTTTTCTTTACAGCAGCCGCAATTGCAAATCAAAAAAGCAAAGAAATGACAGCAATATGTGAAAGCAATAGAGAATGGCTACGCAAAAATAAACGAATAAATCAATTGAAAATGGATTTGCAAGAGATGTGTAAATAGGACAACAAAAAAAAATCATAATAAAATAGTATCTAATAGCATTAAAGAAGACACACACAGAATTTAAGTGTTAACTACAAGTGCAATAAACAAATTTAAGAAACTAAAACGACATATTCTAAATAAGATACAATAGCTAAAATAAAATAATAAAATTAAATATAAAATAAATAAATAACGAAGCGCAAGCTAAGTCAATCAATCAGTTTAAAATAAAAGCTTTAAGATAAACAGCGACGACGACGACAAAACGACGAAGACATTTATCAAGATACCTCAAACAAAGCTGATAGCGCAACGAGGAATAACGAACTGAAAGATATACTTTTGTCTAAAACTGAGACAAGACGTAATACGTAGCAGTGCCCGGCCGTATTAGAAGCGTAGAAGTTACAGTGGCGCCCACAGCGTGCGCGATAGCTTAAGACTAAAACATTCCCCCACACAGCATGGCCTCGGTCGCCGCTTGGCTGCCTTTCGCACGGGCGGCGGCCATCGGTTGGGTACCGATCGCCACCCATCCACTGCCACCACCACCCATACCGAAAGATCGACGTAAAACTGATGATGAGAAACTGCTTATCAATGTCTCAGGGCGACGTTTCGAAACCTGGCGTAATACACTTGAAAAATATCCAGACACATTACTTGGCTCCAATGAGCGTGAGTTTTTCTATGATGAGGACTGTAAAGAATATTTTTTCGATCGGGATCCGGATATATTTCGACATATATTAAATTATTATCGAACTGGCAAACTGCATTATCCCAAACACGAATGCCTCACCAGCTATGACGAGGAATTGGCCTTTTTCGGCATACTGCCGGATGTTATTGGTGATTGTTGTTATGAGGATTATCGCGATCGGAAACGTGAAAATGCTGAGCGTTTAATGGATGATAAACTCTCAGAGAATGGTGATCATAATCTGCCACAGTTGACCAATATACGCCAAAAAATGTGGCGCGCCTTTGAGAATCCACACACATCGACTGCAGCATTAGTATTTTATTATGTCACCGGCTTCTTTATTGCCGTCTCAGTGATGGCCAATGTTGTGGAGACGGTACCGTGTGGCCATCGGCCGGGACGTGCTGGCACACTGCCCTGCGGCGAACGCTACAAGATCGTCTTCTTTTGTTTGGATACCGCCTGCGTTATGATCTTTACCGCAGAGTACCTGTTGCGTTTATTTGCAGCGCCGGATCGCTGCAAGTTTGTACGCTCAGTGATGAGTATCATTGATGTTGTTGCCATATTGCCATACTATATTGGCCTGGGCATTACGGATAATGATGATGTCAGTGGTGCTTTTGTAACGTTGCGCGTCTTTCGCGTTTTTCGCATCTTCAAATTCTCACGTCACTCGCAAGGTTTGCGAATTCTCGGCTATACGTTGAAATCCTGCGCTTCCGAATTGGGCTTTCTCGTGTTCTCGCTGGCGATGGCCATCATCATATTTGCCACAGTTATGTTCTATGCTGAGAAGAATGTGAATGGCACAAATTTCACATCAATTCCAGCGGCGTTCTGGTACACCATTGTCACAATGACAACGTTAGGGTGAGTAAAACATTTTTCATTCATTCAGATATTTTAGCGATATTGCTAATACGATATATTTAAAAAAAAATGTTACTGAGTCATTACTTTCTTACATGTAAGGTATTAATCAATAATAGATAAACGGCTGCCTAAATGATTGGTTAACCTAACTTGGGTGGGCATACAATTGTCCATATCGCATTTCAACCTAATATTGACTTTAATAAAGATGTACCCCAAATAGTGGGCGGGGTCCCACCCATTAATGTATATATCAAGCATCCGTCCGCTAAAAGTTACCATATCAATTATTAAGTTGATATTGACTACAATAAAAATGTTTTTCATACAAAAAGTCAAAAGTGGGAGGTGAGTTTGTATGGGGGCTACTCCAAAAAGTGGGCGTGGAGGGTCAATCTTGACATTCTATTAAACTGCATGTTGCGCACATTTCATGAACTTAATTTCGTACTACGTCGAATTCGTTTTACTACTTAATTGAAATCATATTTACGGAACTTCACCACTGTTTTGGAAATGCTTGAACTCTGAAACCAGGAACTTTAAAGACATATAGCATGTATCAATGTTTGTTTACTCTCACTAGCTATTATGACTCGAAATATGGACTGCAAAATATGGATCAAACTTATGACAATTCACCAAAAAAATGCCATTCAAATTCTATTGTCTCAAAAGAAAGTTCACATTTGATTTGCTGATTGCGTGAGCGCAACTATTTCGAGGGAAGAGGGGTGTATGTCAATCGGTAGCCTAGCTTTTGGGAATTTAGTCGCCATGGAGCGTTTCTCGGAAGCAGACCGTGCATTGTGCGTACGTGAGTTTTACAAAAACGGTAATTCAGCGACTGTAGCGCGTAGAAAATTCTGCAGTATTCGACATGTTCGTCATTTAAATGATGCGACAAGCCCACTCATTGGAAAATGGATCGAGAAGTTTGAAGAGACCGGTTCAACGCTGGCAAAATCAAAATCCTGGCGTCCAAGGCCTTCGAGAACGTTCGAAAACGTAGACAGTGTTACTTAGTCTGTTCGTGACAACCCGGACCTTTCGATTCGGAAGCGTGCTGTTGCTTTAAACGTGCATAGATCATCTTTGTTCTACATTTTTTAGCAACTTCACACACGTCCAACAGGTCTCTACCACGAGTTCCTGAAATTTTTCCTGACAAATTGATCTCCAGGAGAGGTGAGATAAATTGGCCTCCACGAAGTCCCGATTAAACGCCTATAGACTTTTATCTGTGGGGTTACGTCAAATCTAAAGTTTACGGCAACAAACCGACTACCCTGGCACAATTAAAAGGAAATATCCGTCACAAAATGGCAGCCATCACGGAGAATACCTGCCGATCCGTCGTAGGAAATTCTAGTGCTCGATTAAATTAATGCCGTGAACGCAACGGTTTACATTTGAACAATATCATATTACACATATCACAACATCATAAGCAATAAATTCCCCCCAAAGTGTGTATTTTAATATGTAATAAACATTTTTTCAATAAACTACTTACTTTTTTTTAAATGTGAACTTTCTTTTGAGACACCGTGTATATGTGTCATTAACAGCTGAATTTAAAACGTTAAGCAGAAGTTAAAATGTCCGTTCACAATACTGTTTTCAAATTTGCATATGATAAATAAACACGAACAAAGCCTTTGAATGACACCCATGCATCGGCCTGGGTGAGCATTTCCATCAGTATATCGCAGAATTGAAAGGCGTTCTGAAGGCTTTTGAAATGCAGGGCTTTTGAAATCAAAGCATTGGTGGCTGACTATTGCTCGATGAATATTCGCGAAGAATCCACGGTACACAACCGAAGAAGATTGAGCATAAATATGTATTTTAGACTAGAATCATGAATTAACTTTTTTTTTTAAATAGTTTCTACATTTTTCGTCCGATTTGGGAAAATTTATACCTACAATTTTCTTAAAGGGGGAGTCTTTCATCCCAAAACTTGTATTTAAACGAAGTAAATGAAATTGTGAGAGCCATTTTCACAACTTGCCTATATCTTTATAGTTAATTTTTTTCATTCTATATCATAGTTTGCAATTTCTCAACTGTTATTCAGCGTATAAAACGTATTGTCTAGTTCGACCACCCAATAAATATATTTCAAAGTTATTAGTTTTAGAGCTGCCAACTTGACTTTACAATTTCGATAGTAAAACCAAAGCAAAAAAAAAACAAAACAAACAAAATGGAACAGAAAACTGCATATTATATTCGTTTTTATCTTTTTTTTTTGTTGTTCTAATTTATACTTTTTATGCTTTAACATTTGTACAAATGCATTGAAATGCAATGTCCACCTGTTCAGAATTTAGCAGCTGTTGAACTCAAGCGATAAATAAGACAAAAGTAATCGATTTTTCAACGATAACAGAGCAAAAAATCGATTTATGCTGCAGAGTTAATAGAATTCGATTTATTCCTATTGTAAAGTCGTGCAATTCACTACTTAATATATTCCCAGCAATAGCATAACTTGAAAATACGTATTTTTCTAATCAATTTCTAAGTCGTGAAGATACTTTTAAAAGAAAATGCAGAAAATATAACTGTTTTCGGACTTTGATCGTCAGCCAAAGTATTTCCATCAAATCTTGTTCGATTCCCATAGCAAACCATATCATTTTAGGCATTTACGCCACAAAATACATAAAAACGAGTCTTAAAATATAGACCAGCACTCGAGTTGAGACCCACAATTAAATTAAGTAGTGTTATAATACTATAAAACAATCAAACTTTTATTAAACCAATTACAAATGTTTCCATTTCAGCTATGGTGACATGGTGCCCGAAACAATAGCTGGTAAAATTGTCGGCGGTGTTTGTTCACTCAGCGGTGTGCTTGTGATCGCCTTACCTGTACCTGTTATTGTATCAAACTTCAGTAGAATTTATCATCAAAATCAACGAGCGGATAAGCGAAAAGCGCAAAGAGTAAGTATACGGCTCTACAATAACTACTATATATATATATATATAATATATATATAATATATATCTAATTAATACTAAAACAACATTTACAGAAAGCACGCTTGGCGCGTATACGCATTGCCAAGGCCTCATCGGGTGCGGCGTTTGTTAATAAGAAAAAAGCAGCGGAGGCACGCTGGGCAGCACAGGAATCGGGCATTGAACTCGATGATAACTATCGTGATGAGGATATATTCGAATTGCAGCATCATCATCTGTTGCGGTGTTTGGAGAAGACAACGGTGCGTATGCTTAATATGAATAATTTGCTTTCTTCTTCTTGAATTACAGTGGTTCATAACACGAAATTTCACTTTTAATTTTTGAAAACAATTTCTATGCATTTCAAAATAAAAATAACATGATTTCATTTAATTTTATTTAAATTTTTGGCATTTTTAAATTTTACTTTATATTTATTTAAAACGTTTTTTTTTTTTTTTTGTTTCATTTTAAACAGATGTAGCAACATTTGACATTTCTTATAGACAAAAGCAATGACAACAACAACAACAACAACCACTTAAGATCCACAATACAACAACAACAACAACAATCTGATCATCCTAAACACAACAACAATAAAAACAACACAAGTACTACAAAAACAACTACAACAAGAAAAACAACACAATCGTTTAGCGATTTAAATATACTAGTAGCAAATAATACAAAGGATTCCGTTTCCGAAACAGCTGTACTAATCAGAACCCTGCAAGGATATCACAGTTGTTGTTATTTTCCATAATGACAATATTGTATATTTTTTTTATCTATATATATATATATATATATATATATATATATATATAAATATTTTTAAATTATTTTTTGTAAGTTTTTTTCGGCGTCGTCTTCGTCTTTTTGTGTATCTATAAAAACAAATGTATCTTTTGTTTATTGTATCTTTTTGTATAAATCAATCAAATATATTTCTGAAACTTGCCCTTTTAAGTTTTCTTTTATTTTTTATTTTTTTGATGTGTACAATGAACCAGTTTGAAAAATGTATTTTTCCAACATTTTTCATCCATTTGATTTTGTAAACATTCAAATGTGTGTTTTTTCTTTGTTTTATATCTTTTTTTATATCTTTCTTTTTTTTTTAATTTTTTGTAAATTCAACAAAAGCAAAGTAAAATGAGAAGAAACAAAAACTCTTAGAGTAATTTTAAATGTACACTTTTCTATAAATACTATATATATATATATATATATATATAAATGATAGCTAGAAAACAAAGTAAGTGCTCTATTTAGTACTTTGTTTTATAAATATTGTATATAGTATCTATATTGTTTGAATTTTTACTTTTCGGCATTCTGAAATTTTTTTCTGTTTCTTTTTTCTTTTTTTTTTTCTTTTTATGACGCTAATTTTGTGTTTTTGAGTTACTTTTTCCGTTAAGCACAATTTACGCGAACTTGACCGGCAAAATGCTTAAGAAGCGGCAATGCGCGCCTAAAGTGATTTTATTTCATATACTTATGTACGAATTTGTTGTTTTTTTCGTTTGTTTCAGTGGGTAACTCTTAAAGTTGTTAGCTGGCATACTATTTAGGTTCACTATTTCGTTAGTTTAGTATTTCGGTTGTCAACTATTTTGTGTGTGTATTGTGCTTTAAGAAAATGTACATTTTTTATTGAT
Source organism: Leucophenga montana (assembly GCA_035044765.1). NCBI lineage: Eukaryota > Metazoa > Arthropoda > Insecta > Diptera > Drosophilidae > Leucophenga > Leucophenga montana. Next base: position 461,097 of record JAWNNQ010000509.1, read on the forward strand.
TTAAATGCGCTTGAAATCGAGCAATAGAGAGTTTAAACAAAACAATTGTATCTTATTGAGCTAATTCATGTCTATGCAAGCTTCCAAGCTCGTAAACTTATACTAGTATCTTCGAAATTCTATCATAATTCGATGTACAAAGTCTGTCGCAAAAGAAACAGAACTTTTTACAAATAGCTGTTTCTGTTATGTAAAAAATTTTATGACAATCGGACCACTGCAAGCGAAGTTATTGCGCTAAAAGTGACAGTATCTTTTGGGCATCGGTCGAAAAATAAATCTTCCTCATAATCCTTCCTCAATGTCCTCATAGCGTTGTTCTTTCATCGGCAAATAAAGTTTACAAAATAAATAAAAGTCACACGGAGCCAAATCAGGCGAATACGTTGATTGGTTGTTGGTTAAAATGTCATTTTTGGTAAAAAAAAATCGGTGATAAGTGTCGACCGCTGAGACGGCCTGTTTCTTTTGCGACACACCCTCTATTCTTCAATTCGTTATCAAGTAACGGTATGCAAATTTCTAGCTCATTCTACGCATGCAAGAAGCAATGAAATGCGCGCCATTTTGAAAAATTACACGACAAGGAGGGAAAAGTATCAAAGGTTATAAAGGCAAATAGTATATATAAAAGCAAATGTTGTTTTCATGCGATCGTTTACAAACTAGAGGTACATTGATTCTGTATTATAAATTGATGATGTGGTCCTCTACGCAATCGAGTTTCGAAACTCCTTCAACCCATTATGCCAGAAATGTTATAGCGAAACTTAAATATACCAAAATTATGTAACGGTACCAGACTGCAGGTTAATTCTCTTAACCGGAATATTATTGAAGCGTCTGTATTCACTAGGTGTGCTAAAGAGCAGACAGAATTTAATCCAAGAACCACGCTAAAATTGAAATGTCTTTTAAATTGATACGGACAGTCTGATCCGTTTTAATTTAAAAGACTTCAATATACGAGTACACAGGATTGGAACTTAGAGAATTGTTTGTCTCATGGAGAATTTAATGTGGCCTATTCTAGATTTAGTAACCCAAGCAGTTTATTCATGTTCGCAAATGGTGCCAAGTCTACAAATAAAGTTTATGCAGAGATTCTCAAACAAGAATGCAGAGATACTCCAACAAGAATTATAATTCAAGCAAAAATTTTCTGTTCACATATAAAATTTTGAAATGAGAAACGTTTCTTATCTAATATTCCTCGTTGTTTTTGTTATACGGGTATATCCATTACATAGGGTGTTCTAACAAGAATGCACGACTCAAATTTGGCGCCATTTTTGTTTTTTTCTGTGCAAGTGTCAAATAGGAATTTTGACAGCTGGCATCTACGATTGTTCCGATTATTAAATATGGAGCGTTGCACGATTGTACAAAGATTTTTCGAAACAAATCATCTTCACCGATAAGGCGCATTTTCATCTGGGTTCGTCAGCAAACAAAATTGTCGAGCAATTATCGTGCTTGGGTCTTAATGCTCTGAAAATGAGACCGGAAATGCAGTGAATGTAAATGGTATTCATTGCAGGAACATGCGGACACAACTGAACGGTATCTGGATCTGGACGACATGTGATTTCAGCAGTGTGGCGACACCTGCCACACCACGCATGAAACAATTGATTTATTGAAACAACGATTTCCAGACCGAATCACCTCCCGAAATTCCGATGTCTATTTAACTACCAAGATCATGTGTGATTTAACGTCTGTAGTGTTTTGTGAAATATCAAGTGTATGTGAACAATTTCTGTGCTCAAAGCCTAGTATCCAATGTATCTTCGGTGAGATAGGGCCTCATCTTTGTCAAAATGTTATCGAAACATTTATGAGAAGAACAAGAGTCTGTGTTCAGAGCTGCGGAATAAAATTTCCGGATATTTTAAGGTATCTACTTTACAATGCAATAAAAATATAACCACTCGCTTAAAAATATGCGTTAAATTTTTAAATTAAATCGTGCACTCTTATTGAGACATCCTATATGCCGTGTCACACACAAAATCAAGTAGTTCGCCATTGATCTCCACAAGTATTTAATTTTAAGCGGGTGGATTCTGCTTCATATTTTCATATAATTTAGCTTTAAATTTCTTTTTTACGCATTGCTGAATTCATTCCAATTGCTTTTTGTAGAGTGACCAAATTTTAAGAACATGGCAAAAACATGTATGCTGAGTTGCATTTAGAATGCAAAAAGTACATTCTATTTTTAGCACTTTTTCTAGCCAAATGGGATAATTTTTCCTTCGATTTCTTATCGAATCGATCCAGTAATTTACGATAGTAATGTCTCGTGTAATTGGTCTTCCTATTTGCAAAAATTTCATGAGATTTATTCGCTTTAAATTCCAAAAAAATTATGTTCATTATCTTTCGACGATTTTGTGTCACGCATATTTTTAACGATTTCCTTAGTAACTATGTGTGCCGGGCGGCCTGATAGCTTTGCATCAAAAGCAGGTGTACGGCCACGTTTAAATTCTATTTACGTTTGACATAAATACTGAAGTGTCCCCATAGACAGCATCCTGCATCGCTTTTATTTCTTTGCATGTTTTTCGATCCAAAAATAAATTGCGAAATGCGGATCGAAGTTGTTCTTTTTTTCATTTTATTCGAAAACATGAAACACCTGTGTTGCATGAATAAGTCTGAAATTTAATTTGGTATCGTTTGACAGATGGCAATACACGACGGTAATGTCAACTTCCCTCATCAACGACAACTGTCGTCAAACAGGAGTACCTACTTATTGATCGACCCTCGTAAGTGTACATATTCTAAATCTACATTGACGGTATATGTAAAACATAACTCGATCGGACTCATCAGTAAATAATATATTGATATGTTAAAGAAGTAATTGGAGTAGAGTCTAGCCATGTTTAGCTGTCCGTTTATATTTCCGAAGCGTTCGGATTTTTGGAAACTATACAAGCTGCAAATAAACAAGTTTATTGTGAATACTTTCTCCAGTGTTCCATATGCATTATATTTTCAAACTTATTCACCATGAAATTTGTATGAATTATTATTTTATGATAGGCCATTTAAGCGAAAAATTCATCTCTGCACCATAGATCTGTATGGGAACTACATAAATGCTTTAAAGACCCGAAATATATTAGCATTTTTTAAATGAAATATCAGAAACATCTTTAACAAATTTAGACCAACTAGTTAAATTATTCGAAGTGCAAAACACTAATACGAGAGTTGACTTGTATATTGTGCGCCTTGGCAACCTGGCAACTAAATGTTGTTAGGTACAAGCTGACATTTCTCTTCGAAAGCTTTTAGTAGAGTAACGTACGAAGATGTACAAGCAATTTCCGAAGCATTTTTGCAACACAGAAGTTTTTATCTCCAAAAAAAAAGCTTCAAAAGCTTCTTCAGACGGCGAAAGGCGTTTACCACAGAATTTATTCTTTTTGTTATGCGAAGTTTTTCAGAGTTTTAAGAGTCTCCTACTTCAAACTTCATATCGATATCTTATTTTACACAGAAATTATGATTTTTGCAACCTGTTTTCGGAAAAAACGAGCCATTGAGCGATGTTCAAAATTAATAGAATTTCATTTTGTAAGAACAATATTTTGGAGTCAACAGACTTATAAAATTGCATAGTGTAGTAAGCGCTGGAACCACTCCATAAGTTATATGAAAAACAAATTTTGATTGTTTAGGCAGCTACGATTGTGGGCTATGTTTCGAATGTGGTTGCGAACGTCTTAAATTCGCACTAAAATTTATTATCAAAAAATGAAAAATAGAAGTTTGATATTTACTTTTTAAGTTTTTTAGCTAACTTTCTTTCTTACTATGTACTACATACTATTTTGTCACTAATAAACTTTCCTAGCATAGTTTTAATCAAATATATTTCTCCGAACTTTTCGAGTTACCCATACATAATTTTATCTTAATGATTTTGCATATTGTTTGCTATTATTTAAATATTTGTATAACAACGGAAACATAAAAATTCTTTAAAAAAAATATTAAAACCAAACTAAATTTGAACAAAGTAAAATGCTTCTTAAAGCTGAAAGCGCCTTGAAATCAAACAAAAAACTAAATGCTGTCAACACCCTGCCTTTAAATAAAAAAGCCAACCGCCCACCCGCATCAATAGATTTTTCATAATCGAGTGCAGTAAAATTTAAAAAGCGATCAAAATATTTAGAATCAAATTTTTTAAAACATATTAAAAATAGCTAAAGTTTTTTTTGTTTTTTTTTTTTTTTTTTGGTTTTTAACGAAATATTTAACAATTGCACGCTTATGAAATGAGATGGCTCCCCCCAAAAGCAGAAATTTTTTTGAAAAACTAAAATGCAAAGCGCTTTTTTCGTTATTGCGCGCTGTTATTCTCTGTCTCTTTCATACGCTCGCTAACTATCTCCTTTACACTTAATCTGAATGTGTCTCCTGCTAATTTGTTATTGTACAATTGTCATTGCTAAATAATAATATGGTCAACAAAAAAAAACTACACTTGTATCCCCTACATACACACATGAATTTACATATTTTTTCCTACAACACTATGCAACAACATTTTTGTATACGATATGCCACTATTTTTTTCTTGCTGAACACGAAAATTGCATTAAAATATTTCGCTATGCATAGGATTTTGAGAAATGATGTTTTGAATTTTTTTTTTTTTTTAGCTAGATTTACATATTTTAACATAATTTGTTTCAGGCTTAATCGATTTAGTTAAATGAAATAGCAAATCGAAGATAATTAAATTATCTACAAATTTTGTTCAAGTACTTGGTAAATCGGCTCGGTAGTTACGGAGATATATAGCAACAAAAAACCAAAAATGTAATGTAATATAAAATAATTTTTTTTTTTTTTTTTTCGAAAAACTTTTTCAACCGTTTTTGACAAATGAACAAGTTTTATTTAGTATATTATTTACCATTTAGTTTTGAATACAATGTCGATTAAATGGCCGCCTCCAAACCACCACGATATGAAAAAAATCAGCTGTTTTTCCGTCATTCTGCATATTGTTGTCCAGAATTTCGGGCGTTATACTAGCAGCTGTTTCGGCGCGTATGTTAGCTTTGAATTCGTCAGTGGTCTACGGTTTGCTGGCATAAAATTAACTTTTTAAATAATCCCACAGAAAAACGTGTGATGTACTTAAATCCGCAGAACAAGGAGGCCAATCCAAATCACTTTTTCGACACAACGTATCTAAAGAACTTGCGCTGTACGAAGCTACGGTATGACAAGGTCTTGTTAAAAAAATAGAAATTTGTCATTCGGCAACGCTACCAGGAATTTGGAATGGAAATATGTTGGACGATTATATTTAAGTTTTCAAACAAACGAAGCTTTTAAACTACATGAGAAACTTATCCAAATACTTAAGAAAAATTAATTTCAGATTTATTAAAATTGAACTAACCGGTATAAAATGGATAAGGCAATACAATATAATAAAGTCGAATTTCAATATGACTTCGTTATTCTTCCATGGATTTCCTTTAATAGTAGCTTGTTTTCTTTGTAAAGTCTTCTTGTCGTAAAAAACTATAAACTAAGCCTACTACTAATGCACTCTAGATTATGTTTTCTCCATTCCTATTACTCCGTAACTAATAAACCGATTAACTGACTTCTTGAACAAATTTTGTTGGATAATTAATTATGTTTGATTTGGTGTTTTACTCAACTAAATCGGTTAAGTCTAAGACGCGAGATATGTCAAAATATTGAAGACTAACTCCGAAACAAATTGGAACAAATTTGAAATCTCAAAAGTTTTATTGCTATTTTCGTATTCAGCAGTTCAAAATCTATAAGAAAAGAAATAGTGACACATCAATCACACACAAATTTTTATTTAATTTTGTTGCATAGTGTAATTAATAATGCTTTTAGTTGTCGTTCTGCTCCCCAGGAGCATTTCGTTGTTGTTGTTGGACTTAACCCCTGAATTTTTCCTAAATAATTCTTTTTTTTTTTTCAATTAACTTTTTTTTCGAATGTATAATGACTTGTATATTCTTGTAAATTGTGTAAAAAAAAACAACTTGTTTTCTTCTATGTTTGTTTCTCTTTCTGTAAAAAAAAAAAACAAAAAAAAAAAACAAAACAAAACCAAAAAAAAACCATAAAATTCCAAAGGATCGTGAATTTGTTGAATTAGAAATTCCCTACAACGGACAGCCGAAACGTCCGGGCTCTCCATCGCCCATGGCTAGTCCGGCACACTCGACGAATAGCGCAGCGGGCCTGATACAATCCTGTTGCGGACGTTGTTGTTCACAACGTTATCAGGTAAGTCTATAAAAAAATGGGTATCTACAAGTACAATTATATACCTATTATATGTGTATGTATCTATGAGTTATTCTATACATATATATCAATGTTTATAAATGTATTACTGTCTTTATTTTTTGATTTTTTATTATTATTGGATAAGTGTTTAGTGTTATTAATTACACTTTATATATGTATGTTTATTGGTCAAATGCACTGACTGCACTTGTTGAAACTATACTTCTGGATAAAGTGTATAGACTGAATTCTATAGATTTCGATACAAGTTTTAAACACACATTTTCATTGAAAAATTCGAAATTCACTTTATTCTCGCAATTATTTGATATGCACTTTTTCTAAAACATTATTATATCTAAATATTTATTTATATATGAATTATATTTTAAGGCACAAAGTTAATCTCATTGCTTGTAATTTGGGACTCTTCCCAGAAAATCTTGCTCAACTTAGCAATGAACGGTGTAAAAGATTACACAAAGAAACATCGAAAATAAAAAAGCGCTTTCAAGAAATGAGTAAAGTCAGAATGCTAGCTAATTACAGCTGTGCATTGAAGAGAGACACTGACAATTCATGGTTTAGAAACATAAGAGATCATCGATCATTTTTAACCGTTACAAACGAATTCTTGTTTAGCCAATCACAGTTTTCGTTTGACAGAACAAAAAAAAAAACAAACGAAAATTGTATGCCACTGGAGAACTTCAATTTGATTGAAATAATACAGTTTTTTTTATTAAAAATCCCCAAATTGGGTGATTAGTTCGCATGGGGGCTGCCCCTAAGATGAAGAAATACAGCTATTTTTCTATATGTGAGGCGTTCGTACATTTTAATTTGATATTTACTGTACAGTGCGGCTTCAGACCAAAGAAGTCGACCAGTGACCAAATTTTCACTTTACGCCAAATCCTGCAAAAGACCCACGAGTAAAATAAAAACACACACCACCTATTTGTCGATTATAAGGCCGAAGTTCTTCAACGCCCTATCTTCAACGCCCAATCTAAACTTGGTATCCCAGCAAAGATCCTACGTCTTTGCATGATGACGCTATTACACAACCAAAGTGTAGTCAGAGTAGGAAAGAACCTCTCCGCACCCTTTGATACCAAGAGAGGTTTCAGGCAGGGTGATGCTTTATCGTGCGACTTTTTTAATCTCCTGATGGAGTACATTCTACGCCAATGTCCATACGTAGAACGATCGGGCACGATCTTCCAGAAGGAAGTGATGCCACTCGCACATGCTGATGACATAGACTTCATAGGCATCAACGAACGGCGAGTAACCGGGGCGTTCTCGAAGTTTGAGAAACAAAAGTGGGCGGGCGGGACTACCTCAAAAAATGGGGGATCACACCCATTGACATATAGGTAAAGAGTCCTTTCATAAGAAGCCCCAATGTAAATTTTTAAGGTGATATTAACCGCATTTAAAATATGTTTCATACAAAAAGGTAAAAAGTGGGATGGGTGGTATGTATGTGAGTTACTATTAAACTACAGTAAAATAAGCCTATATGCCGACTTACAACTAGATATCTTAATTGGTACGCAAAAAAATCGCAAGAATACCCTGACAGACAAACAGACGGACATAGCTTAATCGACTCGTCTCGTCGAGCAGATCAAGAATGCATATACTTTATGGGGCCCACTCCTCCTCCTTTAATGCGTTACAGATTTGCAGACAAATTGATAATACCATTTCACACTACTCGTATGTGTGAATGGTATAAAAACAGAAAATTATGCTGAGGTCAAGCTTCTATGCTTCTATGCAAAATCCAAGAGTTTTCTTTCCACAAATCTTGACTTTTTTGTCAGAATGTGTATGGTATTATCTCACAAAAATATCACTTACGCCAATCTACCTCTCAGTTCATTGAAAGTTTAATGTTCTAACTAAATATTATATTAAAAATTTGGTTACTTGCTTGGCACTACAACCGTATATTGGTCATCGGCGCACGTAGAAAGCAAGTTCGGTCGTCGTGTCTGACGTTGTCCACCAATTAAGTTTCAGTGCCTGTCGTTAACCTTCAATGCTGGAGCTTCGGGGTTCAAATTGATAAGTTGACAAGTCTGTGCAGCCGCTGGAATTTTATGCGGTGGAATATGTCAACCTCATCATACAGCTGATACCGCGCGTAGCTCATACGGATCCAAAACTCATCATCCACTTTAACAAAAATGTCCATTAAATGCATAAAGTTTTATAATACAAAACTTTAGATTATTCTTTCAAACCGCTACTAGCTCTCATTTTAACATGATCTGAAAGATATAGTTTTCTTCTTTCTAAAAACGTTGAGAAGCCTAAAATCAATACAAAATTTACTGAGTTATTGGATGAAGGTTGGATAAAGTGCCAAGTCACCAGTAAACTTTCAAATTTGCGGGTGCTGGAAATATATGAAAATTGCAGGAATGTTGTAACCGACGAAACCTACAGCCTACACTAGGTCACTTGGGAATGCATCGGTTTTCATTTTTATTTTGTAGCACTGTGCTATTGATAAATCTGTAGGTATTACATGCTGACACCTAATCCAGTACACAGGTGGACCATCATATAACACTCTTTTTTCCTTGGAGCGACACTCTAAGCCATATGTAATTTGATAGTCATAGATTAAATATCAAGGAATTAAAACAAAAAAAAAAATACTGGAAAACAAAGCCGCCGACAAAACCTTCTAAAAATGAAATGTCTGATGAACTGCATCCTTGCGGTCCAATATTCAAATATTTTTGCAATCATTTGAGACCGTATCTCTCCAGGGCTAAAATCGATGTTTGCTTATCTGCATAGATCAATAATTTCAAGTATACCTACAGAAAATAGATCAGCGGTGTCAGATCACACGATCTTGCAGGGAGATTATGTTGTCGTAAAACTCTTTCCTTAATAAAAATCGATGGTTGCTCCAGAGGTATGGCATGTGTTAAAGACATCCAAAGGCCTTCCAAACCATGTTCATGTACTTTTAGAATTAAGAATCGTGGCTCCATATCGGGCACCGGTGCCTTTTGCATTTTCCTCGTTTTTGAAGACATATGGCACGATGATGCCATCAGTCCATTATCCGCACAAAACCATGCATATTTCGGCGTATATCGATCAGAAAGATCAGCATTAGATTTTTCGTGTTTACAAATTGAGTCCCACTGAACAAAATTTTGCAGCGAACCAGCCAACCACAAAAATGTTTGAGTGTTGCCACAAGCTTAGCTTAACTAAGAAACATAGTACTTTACTTATGTATAACTATCAATCTTGGTGTTTTTTATTGAACGTGCGACGTCAGTATGCAGCACAAGCGGGTTTTCTTACTATTATATTAGATGTTGTTCAAATAATAGAAGATACCTGTTTTTTAAACGTATTTATATTTAGTGTAACGATAATTAACCCCGACGAGATTTGATCACCGTGTTTTTTCACACTCGTTATTTTTCGAACCCTGCCACTAGCACATGACCACGTATATCCTAAAAGTATGCAATACAAGGCAAATATTACAGTTTACTGTTATTTTGCAGAAAACTAAAATTTATAGCATACTTTTAAGTACAAAACTTTCGATATACACAAGATCGATAACTCGATAACAAATACTTTGTACAGTCACAAAACTTTTCTTTACATATCAGCATTTAAAAATTAAACAATAATTTATGTATGTAAACTATGAAACCTTTACTAAAATAACTCAATGATATCTTACAGGCCTGCGGGAAATATATGCCAGCGACCAGTAACGCTCAAAATAGCCAAAATAATCAGCCTATGGATGGTACCTACCTAGTTGAAGCCTCATTCTAAGCGAATGCGCTTAAACCAATATAAATTTTGAAATTAAGCGGATTAAAAACAAAACAAACACAAATACAAAAACAAAAACAAAAACAAAAAAAAACGAGAGAAAATTTCGTTGCAGAAATGATATTTGATAAGCAAGCAAACAAAATTTTTAAATAAATAAACGTGGAGGAACAAGAAACAAGTTTATGAAGCAGCAAAGAATGACTTTAAAAGTTTTTAAAAACAAAACCCAAAAACAAAAAAAAATGTTGTAGAAATAGTAGCTAAAATATGTAAAACAAATATGAAATGTGTAACAAAAATCTCTGAAATCTGATTTTCGAGTGTTTAAAAATATGTAAAAACCAAAAAAATAAAACTTAATTAAGAAATTATGAAATTGCATGAAAAATAAAACAAACAAAAAACCACGAATAAAAACGAAAAGAAAACTTACTTTGTGCGTAAAATTTAAATGTTAAATGTGTATGTATTTAGTTTAGTTTATCTAAAAAAAAAAAAAAAAAAAATCAAACAAATCAAGTAACAAAAACCAAAAACTTCTGTGTTTAGTCATGTATTGTAGTACTTAGTATGGAATTCTAAACTTTATTTCACATTCGGCAGTGTCGGATTGTTGAGTTCGAAGTGAGAGTTCAGTTGTGGCGCCCCACAGCGAAATCCCGACTTAAATAAAAAAAAATTAAATTAAACAAATTAAAAAAAAAAAAAAATAAGAAAAAAGTCTAACTTCGGTTGAACCGAAGCTCTAATACCATTCACACGAAATTGCAACACGTCTAGCAGAGCTATTCCTAAAAATCAAGTTGATATTGACTGTAATAAGTAGAAAAAACTTAGCTGGGTTTGTATGTGGGCTACCCTAAAAAGTGAGCATCTATAAACTTCCGACAAAAAGTAACTAAAATGGTGGTGACACCTAAATTTATTTCAAACTAGTTCCGATTCTCACGTGCTACATGAAGCTCTAACGGTTGGTTTGAATTCAAAAGTTTTTATCAAGAGATTTGGGTAAAATAAACTCTAAACAACTTTATTTTTTTTTAATTGAAACATTCTTAAAATAATATACGCTGTCATAATCCAACCGAACAATGGAGATGTAAACTTGCCGCAAATTAAGTTCGTATTTATATGGAGTCATAGGATGAATAGTTCAAAACTTTCGGCAGATGACACAGAAATCCCTTTCTTCACAAAATCTCCTCAAATTTCATGCATAAAACTAAATTTTATGAAGTAAATTTGGAGTTTATGAAGTAAGTGAGATCTCTGTCTCAACCCAACAATGGAGATGAAAACTTGTTCGAATTTATACGGAGTCATTGTTTTATTGAATAGTTCAGGCGCGGAACAAGAACTCTATTTTTGAGGGGAGAACTCAAATACTCTTTTGTTCTAATACTCTTTTTACTGAACAAAAACGCTGTTGGCGGAACGTTCTTCAGTTCTTCCCCCCCCCCTGGATCCACCAATGAATAGTTTAAAACTTTCGGGCGGTGACACAGAAATCTCTTTCTCTCCTCAAAATCTAGAAATTTCATGCATTAAACTAAATTTTAAGAAGTAAATTTGAAGATTTTGAGGTGAAAAAGTTCTCTGTCTCATTCCGGTTTATGTTTTATTCATTTTATTCATATTGTATCGCATTTAACTACGTTTTAAAATGAAGTTCTGAACATAATAAAGTATCGGATTCGGTTCTAAGACGCTTCCATTTAACGCTTTCCAATGCCAAATTGTCTTTTCCGAAGAAAATCAATGTAAAATAAGCCGACATTTGGCATTTTAATTACTTTTGTGTACTCTACCAGGTGTATAAGCTTAAATCTGCTGTTTTTTTTTAGATAGAAAAACACATGCTTTTTTTCATAGAAACCAAACAAATAGTTTATTCAGGTCTGTTGAATAAGCGGCATGGTGTACCACCAACCAGTTGTCATGTCTTTGTTGATAATCCGGCGATTTTTTTCAGGCACAGCACGGTGCAAGTTCATCAATGGTTGGTGGTAGCGGTGGACATTGACACTCAACAGGTTTCCATTGCTCATAGTAGACGAGCTGTTGAAAACCCACCAAATGCACAGCTTCGTTATCCGTTCGTAGCGATTTGATCTTGCGGACGATTTTGAAGATAGGCCGGGATCAAGCCACGACTTTTTACGTTTAAAATCAAAATATACACACTTTTCAACACCAGTCAAAATGCGATGCAGCAACGACTTACTTTTTATTCTGGCATGCAAGATGTCACTTGTGTTTCCACATCGCTCCCGCTTAGCGTTCAATTCATGAGACACCCACTTTCTGAAACTTTTCCACGGCACGTAATCGTGTGGAAATGTATGCTTGAGTTACACCAAATTGCTCGGCAAGCATTTTTTGCGATTGGCTATACACAAACTCGTTCAAAAAAGCCTGCAATTGATGGTCTGCAATCTTGCTTCAAAATTGCCGTCATAGCACCGATGATACCAGTCGTTGCACGTTGTTTTCCTATAAAGCGCTGTCGCCATAGGCCTCCACAAACATTCGATGCGTTTCGGCAGCCGATTTCTTTAAATTGAAGCAAAAATGCAAAGCCTCCCACACATGTGTCAACAGTTCGTAATAGAACTCCGAAAAATTAAATGTCTCGAAGTTCTGCGGTACCGACGGTTTTTTCGACTGAAATCTCTAGAAATCTGTGTCTCCAACGAAATACCGGCTGACTAGCTAAAATACCATGTTCCCGCCTCAATTCGCCAAGATTTTTGTAAGGAGTCCATAGTCTGTTCCAGAAGCCCAATGATTCCGACTATCTCTCAAACTTTAGAATGGTTTTTTGCATCATTTTGGGCGAATGCTCCACAGAAAATATCATTTATATACAAATTTTTTTTAAATCATATAATCTCATTGTTAAACAGAAAGTTATATTAAAGTAAAATTTGATGAGAAATTAGTTTCGCGTTAATATAATAAATAGATTTCTGTTGCAGCGATCGCAGTAGCAGTTGAAAATCACGGTGATTTGAAATCACTGCTACTCAAAAATCACTGACTAACTCATCTCTAGTGTGATTGGTATAAAGAAAAACGAAACCAAGCAACTTTGTTATATGTATAGATTTAGTAAATGTTTTAGAGATATTTAATAATAAAAAAAACGAAATCTTTTTTGAAAATCAGCTGTTAGTAGATAATTTTTTAAAACAACAACAACAACAACAACAATACTCAAGCAGTTGCATTGGGTCCAAAAAACAAACGTAAACAAAACCAACTGAGCATACATATGTATATTTTATTTATAAACAAAAAAAAAATTAAATAAAATATTTATAAATAGTTTTTTTTTTTTATAGTATATACAACGGTTTCAGTTCTTTATAATTTCCATATAAGTACAATACCTAAAAACAAAAATATAAAAATCAAACTGTAAATGCGTAAAATTTTGACTTCTATTGTAATTCCAAAAACTTATTCTACTCTTACTCTTCCAAAACGGGTGTGGGGCATGCTAAAAAGTAAAATTTAAAAAGAAAAAGAAAAAGAAAAAAAAAACAAAAACAAAAACAAAATTATGTTTATATTATAATGTATAACTAAATACTCATAGCGAAATTCTAACTAACTAATTAAAACCGAAACCAAAAACTAATTAAATTAAATTAAACAAATTGAAAATCAAAGAACTAATTAAATTTACAATACGAAATTAATTAGTTTTAAAGTCAAACACAAAACAAACAAACAAACAAACAAACAAAACAAATTAAGTTTGACTTAAATTAGCTAAAGAAAACATTGAGCTTGTATGTAATATTTTAATTTTTAAGTGTTCCTCTTTTTAATTTAATTAGACATAATTTTTTAATTAATTAAATTAAATTAATGAATTAATTAGTAAAAACTTCTTTGAGACTTGAAATGATTCCTTGTTTTTTATTCTAATTGTCGAGTAATTCAATTTAATTAAAAAAAAAATAAAATAAAACTTAATTTAAAAAAAAAATTAATAAACAAATTAAAAATAAAATTAAATTGTATGAAAAACTGAAACTTTAATGCAAACAAAATGTGTACTTTCTTTGTTATAAACAAAAATAATTATTAAAAACATATAATAATAATAATACTAATAATAATAATAATAATAATAATACTAAATTATTATAATTTACAGTAATAAATTAAATTAGGGGTATTCATGCCTTTGCGAAAAACAAATTCTCTTCTACCAATAAAAAACATTTGTTAAAGTTTATTATTTGCGAAACAACCGTAAAAATAAAGTTCATTATGTAAATAACACGCTGTGTCAGTCAAAAAACTTCTGGGATGCGACTTAGTGTAGGTTGTAGATATAGTTAAATGAAACATTGTTTCATACCACGGTAAAGAACCGTTTTTCGATGTTGATAGAGTTACAAAAACCATATGTCTTAAACTATACATCCTACGTCGTTGGAAAGAGAAAAGTAACATCTTTCCAACGGTGTATTACATTGCAATCTCGTATAAAAATTGAGGGAGCTATATGTAAATATATATTGATTTTTTTTTCAGTTTTTTGCAACTTTACTGTACTTTGAACGAAAATTAATAAGTCAAATTGGTATAAAACTATTTACTTTTGGTATGCAGTTTCAAAACACATTTAATTTTGCGTCTTCTGCAACTTATTTTATTATTTGATTTGATTGATATTATTATAGTAATATTTGATTGAGTTATGCAACTTTTTCTGGAAAAAGCCATTTGCCGATATCTAGTTCATGGATTATTTTTAACCTCTGCGTAAGTTTAATATGTCATTATTGTTTGAATTTGTTACTAATTCGTGGAATACTAACAGTGGAATGAGAGAATTGAGCTTCTTTTATGATACAGTTATTGAAAGCAAAGGGAGAACAACTTAAAAAAAAAAATAAACATTGGGGATTAGCATTGAAGTGCTCACAATTTTGGTGATTAGATCGTGTGAAATTTAAATTTAAAATGTGTGATAAGCGAAATAAATTTTGCTATGTTTGTGGCTTATTTACGAATATTAGTCGTAGGCGGAATTTTCGAAATAATACTTCTGTAGTGGAAAAATACAATGTTATCTTCAATCAATGCGGCATTGACTTTTTCCGTTTTCTGTGCCCATGACTTGGCCGCATCAGACTTATCATAAGCAATATGATTGCTATTTTTGCCAAAACCAACTTATCAGGCCACAGCATTAAGACACGCACAGCTATAAAGTACGCTGATGTTTCAAACGTAATAAAACAGATCGCCGCAAGTGGTAGCCACCATGTGATGAGCTCGTATGAGAGTTACAACAGTTCCTTGCATCAGGATGCAAATCTGCAGAACGACACATCATCTCAAAAAAAGATTTCGATGATCTTGTTCGGGACTTGAACTTGTCCTGCCGACTATGAGAAATGCTTGGTTCACGATTTAAACAGTGCAATCTGGTAGAAAGTGAATTCTCATCAACATATTGTGAAAATTTCGTTATCGGAAAATATGTCATAACTTTACTAATTATTAACCGATTTTAGAAAATAGAATAAAACATGTTTGAGGGGTTTCTAATAAAATAGTGTTCAAAAACATCAACAAATTCAAAAAATTAAAAAACAAAAAAAAATTGTTTACCTAGCAAATACTCCAATAAAGGAATGGAAACGTGTTAAGTCAAGTAGGGCACGTTTAAAAAGCTAAGTTTTTTCTTTCCAAAACCGAAAAAGAAAATGAAAATCAGTGTATATTTGACGAAGCTATGGGCGTATAAGTGAGTGCATGTGATAAAAAACGATTTTTTACCGTTATTTCAAAATTTCGCTGTGCACGACAAAATTTTAGTATGCCATAAAAATCTATTTAACTATATCTACAACCTACGCTATGTCTCATACCAGAAGGTTTGTTTTGATTGTTTTTTTTTTTTTTTTTTTTGTCACAGTGTGTAATCAAAATTAAAATAGAACTTCATAGATTTTTAGCTCGAAAAAATTATTTGATATAAGAATTTTTACGAAAACTGTTACTAAAACAAGAAAAAAAAAACGTTAACTTCGGTTGAACCAAAGCTCTAATACCATTCACACGAAATTTTAAATCGTATTGTACAAGATAAACGTGGGGGTTTAAATAGGACCTACGAAAATTGTCGCTCTACATTATATTTAATCTAAAGAAAGTAAGATTCTAGGTCAATATTTTTAAGTACATTCGAAAGGGGGCATTGTTTGATCAAATTATTTTAACACTGAATATTTGTTGTATTGTCTTATAAAAGCCTGCATATTTATTTGAATCGACGATTCATTAGTTTTTTTTACTGATATGATTTTGGAGAACTTGCATGTAAGCGAAGTCATTCGAGATAGTGGTAGTTTGATTTTATAAAAAAGCATAGCTATTCCAAAACAATTAGGTTAAACAAATAATGGAGTCGATTTGTGCATACCCAACTCCCGGTTCCATAATGCTAGCAAGCTGTAAAAACTAACAACAGCAAAATTCAAGAATTTTTGCCTCAGATTTATTTTTAGTTGACAGTGAAGTTAGTGAAGATTATTGGGGAGGTTACATTTACCTAAGGAGAAAATAATTACAAACCGTTTCTAAACTATTTCACGTTCCTTTCGATCGGTGCTTGTAGTTAATCTGAAACAAAAAGTTTAATTCAACTCGTATTGGAGACTTACCAATCGTGAATTTTGGTTACAGCGTTTAATTAACCCAGATCACCATCAATCTCAAATATTACAATCACCTTCATCTCTGCATTACCTGATAAAACATTGATTGTATAAAAGTTGGTTCGCGTTGAAGTCACAAATTACTTCTTTATCTAGAAGCGTCTTTATGGACACCTGCACTTTTCCAACAAATTTGTTTATTTTTCTGATGGAAACTATACCCCCACTTAGACTCTGTATATGTAGAAATGGCTAGGTTTCAGAACTACTTACCTTCACCACCGACAAACAACAGATTATGTCCGATCTATTATATTAACCTGTAGAACACACTTGCCGAAAGCAAATTCACCATTCAGCAAGATAGGTACCACTCCAATCCTATTATCTGCTCTAGCTGGAGAGATGGTACAGTTCAGAACTGGAAAGTATTCAACTTCAAGTTGAAGAACAATCAATACAGTTGAAGTGGCTATCTTAACACTGTAAGTCTTATACCCGTTGGTTCTCTATATAAATACGGCGATAAGAATACTAGGGCTTCGCTGTAGAACCTAAAGGAAGGAATCAGCGACTTAACATAGCTTTAGAGATAAAAATCTATAAGTCCAACGCATCTTCTGGAAATAATGAGAACTTTTCTTGCAACAACTGTAATGTAACGCCCGATGGAACCATATGTTGGAACCATATGTTGAAACCATATGTTGGAACCATATGTTGGAATCATCGTTCAGGATTATGTCATCCAAAAGTCACTTACCACGGTTCAATACCGTTCACCATTAACATTCGCCGTTTGGTCATTACAGTTTCAGAAGATATATGGCTCAATGATACCACCTGATCAAAACTCCAAACCACAAACAGTAACTTACTCCGAATCCAACTGAGACTCTTGATACTGTTGTGGATTACTTTCTCTCTCTCTCTCTCTCTCTCTCTCTCTCTCTCTCTCTCTCTCTCTCTCTCTCTCTCCAAATGCGGCTACTTTGTTTGTTCACGAAACTAAAAATGTGCTGCATCGCTGAATATAATTTTGTTCTCCAACAATTTGAGCGCAATCAGTGAACGTAATTGTTTTAATGGTAAGATGTTGACTCTGACCGTACACAAACGTCGCAGAATGACAGCGTTGCCAGCTGAAACGACAGAGCCATAAGCTTTCAAAATTTGGACATATATATTGAAGACCCCTTTAGTTTCTAATAGTAAAAAAATGTAGATACTGCTTTACAGTAAGCAAAACTCAATGAAAACGTGTATTGTTTAAAACATTTTCTTTCTAAAGATCCACTTTTGTGTGTGTTCTAAACACTAATAATTTGAACAAATACCGACGGCGAAACGTTGAGATCGAAGCTAAGTAATTGATAACATTGTAAGGCTGACGTCGGTGTGATCGCTCAAAACATAGCTGAGTGCAAGCGAAACCGCGAGCGAGTGCAAGCGATCAAAGCGAGAGCAAAGCGAGAGCAAAGCGAGAACGAAGCGATATAGCAGTTTTGAAACAGCTTTCTCGCTTCGCATTGGTTTTTGCTTAAATATTATAGCTTCGTATTTGCAGAATGTTGTTTGTCGCTTTTACTCTGACATACTCTTGCATTGCTTATAGCACGAAATATTATCGTATCGCTTCTAGAACTTATTTCACTCTGACCTCAGCCTAAGAGTACTCACGCGATTATTTTAAGGGTTTCATTTTTAATCGAACAGCTGTAAATAAATTTTGTATAATTTTTATACAAAATATGAACACAACTTTAAAATATGAAATCTTGCACGCAGTATTTCTTCGGACGCAGTTTTGAAAGAAATTCTTACTTCATGCTATGCTTTGTTATTTTTCTAAACTGAACTTCAAAAATACATCAAATCTTTAACTTAAGTTGTTATACAACTAAATCAAAGAAAAGTCATGAATACCACTCAATTTTCTAAAGAAAACAAATTTTGGTTAACAAAATAAGCAACAAAAAATTGTAAATTCAAAAATCTGAAAGAACAAAATTCAAAAAAATTTATTGAAAACAAAAAAAAAACAAAAAATTAGTACCGAACAAAAAAAAAGGTAACCTAAAACACTTGTAGCGATATTCTAAAAGTAAAACTAAAAACTAACGAAAGTCAGAATACATTTTTTGTTTCATTTAGTGATAAAACTAAAACTAAAAAATAAAACTTAAAAAATAATTTAAAAATAACAAACAATTCTCTGCCACTGGATTGAAAAAAAAAAACAAGCAAAAAAATAATGAAGAACTAAAAACTATAAAAAAAAAAAACTTATGAAAAAAAAATAATAATTAAATAAAGAAATCTGTTTACTTCCACAAGTCAAGCGCGTCTTTGTGTTTTAGCCATTTTAAGATTTTTTTATTGACTTTACCGCGTTGAGAGAACGAGTGAGCTAGAGATACTTACATACGTACTATAAGATACATCTATACAAGCGGTATTGGAACTACTATTGAGTAACGGAAATTCCCACAATACATCATCATCATCAACATTTGTCTATGTCTGCGTGTCTCACTGTTTGGCTGTGTGTGCGTTTAGTTTTGTAGCTGAATGTCGTGAGAGCGCTACTCATACATATGTATCTACAGCTAACTAGTAACTGTCTGTCTGTCAGTCTATCTATCTATCTATCTATCTATCTATCTATATATCTATCTGTCTGTCTATCTATATAGCGCATATAATTTTTACTTCATACCTTACAGATTCACGATTTCATATACTACTCTCATATGCTGCATATACAATACTAAGAATAGCTAATGAACTAATTTCTAGGCAGCTTCTGTCAACTGACTGCCGTCGACAAAGTCGTGTTAATGAAATACTTTATGTATTATGTACATATGGCAGGTATGCTTAGTATATGTACTATAGACTGCTTAAAGTTAGCGGCTTTAACTGTCATATAGGAAGCGTGTTCAGTACGGTTTTTGAGGCTTAAGCTAGTTTGGATGGTCTTGAACCGAACTCTTTGTCTTTGTGTTTCCTTATAAGCCGCTGTGAGTAGCTTTAGCCGACAACTCTCTTGCACATAGTAGTAATTTTTATAAATTTATATTATATAATAAAAATTTATAGCTAAAGCTTGCCACTCTAGGTACATGTAATATTTAATATAGCTAAACTTATCGTAATTACAAAGTTTAATTCTTTAAATAGAAACTTGATTTATAATGTAAATAGTAATTACTTATAGGGCAACTTAATTTACAGTTAGAATAGAAAATTTTCATGCAAATCTTTTTAAATGAAACTTGTATAAATTACTTGAAATAGTCAACTTCTCATAAAGTGCCTGTTTAGACGTGCAACTATATGGCGCAAGTTCCTTTGAGTAGCATAAATACGAGTCTGAAATTAACTTAGAGGAAGCTTTAGCAAAACTACTTTGCAACACTCTGATTGGCAAACAATTTGTGTATGCAGTATTTATTTATAAAGAAATTTGAGATTTTAGGTACAATGTGAATACGTGAGATTGAGGCATCCTTGTGCAAAAGTTTGACCACCATACATTCGATATTATAGCAACATTTTACCGTCACGAATATTTTTTTGCATTGGATACCGTCTAATTTGACAATCACACAAAAGAAAAATGTTAAAAAAAATACAGCCGCGGTTGTTCAAAACACGTCTGTGACATCGAGACAAGTGAGAAATCATGATTATATCTATATGAGACCGATACAAAACACCAGTCCACTGTATGTTAGTTCCAAGATGCTCCCAATTCAACAGAAGTTGTTCGCGTACGTAATACTTCGGAGCAAATGGCCGCTTGTTTTTTTTTTTTGAGAAACTGTTCAAGTCGCAACTGTTTCATTAGAGCAACGTAGGGTGGTCAATTCTGAATGGTACACAACCATTTGTTTGTCAGAAAGTTTCGTAGAATTGAGTAAAACCAGCCGCCGTAGACAGATTATCATACACCACAACAAAGCGAGCTCTCAGTCGAAACATCGAATTAATGGATCATCCTCCAAACACACACAATAACTTCTTTCTGTTCCCGCGCATGTGTAAATAATTTGTAAAACTTTTTTGACGTTTGAAGAAGCAGTTGAAGCCTTTAAACAGCTTGTTTTGAAGATAACCATTTCTGACTGGCAAAAATGAGTGGCAAAAGTGCTTCATACGTTGGTTCATGCGCAACAACAGTCAGACGGGCATACATACAGACGGGACATAGGTGATAGATTGAGTCGTATCTCTTCGAGCTGATCAAGAAATACACTTTATGGGGTCGACGATGCTTCAAACTTTCAGAAAAACTGATAATACCATTTCACACTGTGTATGAATGGTATAAAAATAAAGTCATTTATCAATAATTTTTTTTTTTTTGGAATTTTTGCCATGCTGAGAGCGGTTCTGTTATACTAAGTTTTAAAAGTTATTTCTAGGAAATATTTATTTTAATTATTGATTAATTGCAATTTGAAGTAAAAATACCAAAAAAAAAAATTATAATAAAATAAAAGCGAACAATTAAACTAGTTACGGATTATATCGATTTAAAACTCAAAATCGCTCATAAATCTTAATTAGTTTTACCAAGCTGCATACATGAGACGGTAAAGCCATAAATCCACATACATATGACATATTGAGTTACATTTAATTACGTTAATTAAATGTCTTTACCCCATTGTCTAATATTTCACTAGAAACTGAAAATATTTTTTAACAAAAGGTTCTCTTAGCACAAAACTATTTCGATTTCAAACATATTTTCAATAGCCCCCCCCCCATCTTTTATGTATTTCGTAGCTGCATATTTGAACGATGCAATTAATTTTTTTCCAGATTCAGTCCCACGTCACTGTTTTGGACTTAAAGGGCCCTCTCTGTATTCTTGTTGCAGATTTAGTAATTGCAATATTAGTACAGAAATTCCGGAAGTCATCTCGTTTTGCTGTATATTCATGCCACTCACGTCTGTCAACTAAGGGATGTTCGATTTTTCAAAGATACGCCGTGGAGGATCAGGGAAAAGCAAAAATTAAGTAGGAAGGTGCGGAAGCTCTTTAATAGATCCAAATGCAGACGTGAGTGGCATGAATGTACAGTAAAACGGGATGACTTCCAGAATTTCTGTAATAACAGAAATCTGCAACAAGAATACAGAGAGGGACCATTAAGTCCAAAACAGTGTCGGGACGGAGTCTGGAAAAAAATGTATGGAAAGTTTTCAAAAGATGAGAAGGAGAATCTTCATATACATACTCGATACTCACTTTTCGGACTATCGGACTCCTAAAACGTAAGTAAATACTCTTGAACGCTTCAAGCCCTCAATCTTAAGATGGCAAACTGGAGAGTTTGTCGCGACATTTGTTTTGAAGATAAGATAAGACGGGTTAGAAGCATATTTAAACAGTATAAGTGTAACAAATCTTTTTAATTAGTTTATTTATTTTTTTTTTTATGTTACTAATCTTTCTGGCACTCGTATATATTCCGAATTTATGGCGGTAAAAAATTGTAGTCTTTATCCCGAAGGCGGGTTAGAAAAATCTGTTGCATGCTAAGTGCTTCAGAGCTATAATTCTTACATATGTATATTGTGCTCAGAACCTTGCTGCATATTGAATCAATGCAATTTATTGTAGTCATACTATGTGTATGCAGATCTGTTGAATAACAATGAAAATGCGTAAAAATTTAAAGAGAAACTTATTTTGTAACACTTTTGATGGAATTTATTTAACTTACAAAGTGGTTTTGTTAGTCTGTTTGTTAGTATATTTGCGTTTTTTTTTTATTTCCATACCTTGAAACTCAATTTTAAACCACTTCAACACATTCAATTGCGTAAAAGTTCGACAATCACTTGTAGACGCGTTGGCAGTGTAACATTATTTATATTGTTTAGTATTGTTGATTGTATGCTATGTTCAAATCTTCGATACACTTCGACAATTCTGATTGAGTTGAAAATGTACAGGCACTTTTGTTAGTTAAATCAAATAAATTTTCAAATTAGAAGCAAACATATACGCTGATCAAGCACTAATATTAACTTCGGTAAGCTAGCTTTATGACGTTATTTATCACTCATACAGCTAGATAACCAAAGACAACATAGCACCCTGTATTGAACTTCTTTCTCTTTCACGAATTTAACTTTAAATTAATTGTAGACGATGATTTTTAAAAATAAAGTACAACAAAAGTTTATATGCAGACAATGTTACACGCTGATTTCGTTGTGTAGATTTGTGTGTGTGTGTGTGAGTGTGTGTGTGTTTTTATAGCAAATTTAATGTTTTATGATTTTTTTAAGCTTGTCTTTTTTTTGGGTTTTTTTTTTTGGTCATTTACTGACTTAGACGTTGACGGCCTTCCAAATGGCAATCACTTGTAGTCATTATTTCTCTTGGCCAATTGCGTTTATTTCTTTGTATTGTATTGTATAGCGATGTATGCGTGTGTATCTATGTCTTTTGATCTATGCCACTCAAAAAAAAAAGACAATTTAATATGCACAAAACGAAATAATCCAGTTTGCTAAGCTCGCCCACATGGTCGTCGCCACATAGTCGGCCAGCCAGCCAGTCAGCCATTACCGTCGATTGCCGTCATCGATCTATAGTTGTAGACTTTTGTGTCTGGAACGCCTGCGCAAAATTCAAAATATAATTTATAACAAAAAAAAAAAAAAAATAACAAAAAATACCCGGCATTGTATGGAAATTTTAAAGTATATGTAGTTATATGTTATGTTTGATATATAGTACGCGTTATTATAACTACTTCTGTAGTGAATTTTCGTATAAAAAAGAAAATAGTTTAAAAAATGACCATTCTCCTTTTAAGGTGTGGAACATGTGTTTAGCAACTATGGAACAATGAAACGTGAAAGAGTGTTCTGTGGTATCGTTTCGTATAAAAAACAGAATAGTTTAAGAAATGAGCATTCTCGTTTTAAGGTGTGGAACATGTGTTTAGCAACAATGGAACAATGAAACGTGAAACCGTCTACTGCATGCAGTAAAAAATTTAATCTTTGTATAAAAAGTTACTATATAAATTCTAATATTCAAGTCAAACCAGAAATAACCAAAAAGAGGCTCTAGAAAATGTAAAACCTCTGACTTGATTTGAAAGTTTGGTATACACTTTATAAATAGTATTGTTATATTGTAAAAATTTTGAGGAAAGAGAGTAATTCACAACAGTTTTAAGAGTCTTCTTTGTAACCGGATTAACTTACTGTTTGTTGTGGTAATTATATGATCAGACGGCGTCGGTAGGTAACCTATCTATAATAGCACGAATAAATCTATTTCTGTAGTCATCCTTCGAAATGAGAATGTAAATCACATCCTGTGAAGTATGATCGCAATAGATGATTAAGTTATAGTATGTTCTGAGTGGTAGAAATGGTAGCCCAGTTTGTATAAAGAAAATTTGGACGCAAATCAAGCACTACTCTGAAAAATTTGGCATGAACATTGCTAATTGACAGCAAAATTGACAGTATGGTTACTCTGGTTAAACTATTTGACGCAAATGAATGAGATACGCTATAAACCTATGTAAAAGGCAGTATAAAAAATAGGATGCACTAAAAAAATGGGCGTTGCCACGCCACTATATAAGAGAAAAACCATAGCAAACTATTGCACACATTCCACGTTTCATGTTCCACTCCACGCTTCTACTTAACACTAAACTTTGTATGGATTTACAACTGCTCAAAGGTACACAAGTATGGTTTTTAGATCGTATATATTAGTATAGTCCGTATAAACGTACAAACATGCATAATTTTTAATTTTATATTTACACAGATACAAAAGCAAATAAATAAACCTCAACATCAAAGTCTGATTGCATTGCAATTTTTTTTTTTTTTTCCATCAACTTTACTTGGAATGCATTTTAAATCGACAAATTCTTGCCTTGAAACAACATATTTACACGTCAATTTGTTTAGTAAGTGTTATTGAAGAAAAAAAATTTTTTAAATAAATTCTACACAAAGATTACGTTAGTCACTCACTTGTAAAAGGTCAAAGATCGTATGAGCCACGTAATCGAGTCCGAGTGAATGAGCGTCGTCCAAGCAACAACTTTTTTATATAGAATAGGTAAATGAATATAGCAGACCACTAGACCGCGCGATTAGACGTCGTCGACGGACATAGTCAACGCTTTAAAACAAAACAAAACAAAACAAACCAAACCAAAAAGAAATTCCCTGCTAAGGGAAGTTGAGACTGTGCTGTATGTAGGGTGTCGTCGTCGTCGTCGCGTCATCGTCATTTTGGTTTGGTTTGGTTTGGTTTGGTTTCGAATACCTCGGCTGGGCGCACTTCTTAAATATTCCCATAAATATGCACGCTACGTCGAACTTCAATTATTCTTAGCAGTCAGAGTAGTCGTCGTCGCAATTCGACTTATTCTTATTGTTTCGGTTGGTCAAGTGACTGTAACTGGAACGAGAATTGTACGAGTGAATGGTGAAATGCAGGCGGCATGAAGTATTTGCTGGTGTTGGTAGGTTGGTTTGTATTCTTGCTGTGCTGTTTCGTGTTCGCCAAGCGAATAAACGCAGTTCGAAATTCTTACAAATGAGTGAGTAAGCCAGTCAGCTAACCAGCTAACCAGTCACTCAGTAAGTCAACGAAACTAGCTAGCTATCTAGTCACTACTTCGTCTATTTGAAGACTGGCATTATAATAATAGCCAAAGCGTCTGGCGCAATGAAGTTGTAGACACAGTCTGAGATGTCGACGTTTCCCATTCCGTCTTAAAGTCTAAAGTTCCCACAATTATAATTCTTTTTTTTTTTTTTATTTTTTCTTTTTTAAGAAATGTGAAAAAACTAAACAGCGTGCAGTGAACCGTCTTGGTGAGTTGTAAGAAAATTTTTTGCTTAGCTGGGATTCTGCTTTTTTCGTTTTCATAGAGTGGTAATTAGTAGAAATTTTTAGGCAAAGCTGCTTTTTAAAGCTGTAAAATTAACTATTAAATTGCAATATAGCAACAAATTATTTAATAATTGGAGACCATATCTTAGTATTCAATTTAAAGGATCTGTTCAGCAGTATCTTTGCTCCTCCTAAATATACCTATTAAACGAATCACAATTGAGACAGACTTCGGACGGTTTGCCGTTATTGCTCTCAAAAAAATTGATCTCTCTCTCTCTCAATTGGAACTGCTTATAATTCACACAAAACGTTCAAATTTTGCAAAAAATGTTTTTGGTACTGAGTCAACCAAAAATTCATACATAATTTCTATAAATAAAAACAAAATCTTCTTTGGGATGGCTTTGCTGTTCTGCTAGACATCAATAGTATTTGGCATGCTGGTTTATAGAGGAAAAAGTTTTTTTTTTTTTTAGCAAGATACAAGTAAATTCGTAAAATTTTTAAGACTGTAGTAGGTACTACTTTGGAAGTATTTTAAAAATTTAAAAGTTTGAAGAACACTTCTTCACATATAGAGCGGGCCATTTCAGCCTACGGCTACGAATAACACTATAACTTGGACTACAGTTGCCAGTTTTCAGTCCAAGAAGATTTTTGCCACCCGAACGTGCTGTTATCTACACAATCAAAATAGATATGAGGCTCCTTTTTCGCTGAACGGATTCATAAACAAATAAAATTCTCGAATAATTTGCCACTAAAAACCTTCAAGAAAATCGTCTTCATGTCCAGTAAATCACACTTTCTCGGCCGGAGTACATATGGAAAGACTCATCGCATGAGTCAAAAAAGTTTAAGAGATCACTAATTGCGGTTTATGATGCATTTTTAAACATTTTATTTGTCGTTCAGCGGTTTGAAAGAAAATAGAAACCTCAAAGACTTATTCAATATTATTTAACAAGCTTTAATTGAAGATAATTCAGAAGACATAATAAGAAATGTATAATAATTTAAAAAATCACCGCTAAATTTGGCCAAATGAATAGGATAAATTGTAGAACCATACGAAATACTTTGGAGTACATATATATTTTTATTTAGTTATTCGCTTAAATTCACTTCTAGAATGTGGATTCGATAAATTGAAATTGAAACCATTTTAAGATAGAAACTTAGAGTTCCATTTAAGCAGATTTGAAGAACAAAATTTTCTTCTAAATCAAAATTTAATTAGATGCAATTCAGGGAGATAGGGTCTGCGGCACTTTATGGGGATATTTCCTAAATATAGAGTTTATTATTTGCTTCACGAAATAAATGAAGAAATAACTAAATTTACTTTTCAACGATGCTCTGATAGAAGAAACTATTCAATTTTCTATTCAATGAATTTCTGAAAGAAGTAGTGGTTGACTTTAATTTTGAACTGTTTCAACAAGATCTTAAAAATTTTTGGAAAATATGGTATAGATCAAGTGTTCTTTCATAAATATTTTCAGTAATTTTCTTTTGATATCAAAGTTCTTGTAAATATTTCAAGACGCATTCGTAGTGTAACTTTCGTGAAGATTTCAGCTGAATTTAAATATACAAGTATGTATATTAAGCAAGTTAAATTTTAGAAATCTTGTAAAAGATATATAAGGGAGATAAAAAATGTGAAACTATCTTGTAGATACTTTAATAAAATACAGATTTAATCTATTATTTAACGTATAAGATCTTCTATTTCAAGTTGTTACACTCGTAAGCTCAAAAGTTTTGAATAATGTTGAAACCTACTTTAAAACTTATTCTGCGACTTATCATGCTGTCATTTTATAATGGTTTTACTTTGATTACAAGTTGATTTCATTTAATCTACAAGCAATTAAATTTCTTTTAGTATTTAAATTAATGCAAAAACGCAAAAGATCGTATGTAAAGCTGGAAACCACTTTTTATGAAATCATTTTATGAAAGAAACATACATATCACATTTTATGATAATATATTTTATAATATAGTATGTACATATGTATGTCTGATTAGTAATACTAAAAAAAAAAAACGTGGTCGTTAACGATTTCTCAGAATATTAATATAAGTTCAATATGCATAAAAACACTTGCCTACACAAAATACAGCAAAATGTTATTAACATATTGAAACCTCAAGCTTGAGATAGATTTATTTGCACAGATGAATCAGTTGATTTCTGCAGTAAATAAATGACTTTTTTTCCCCCTTGTACCTAGTAGTAGTTATAGTAGTCATCTTATATAAAAAATAGTATCTAACTATATACTTTTTAATAGTATTTTTTGCTTCACTTTGTAGTTTACGTTTAAATTTAGTAACTAGCTTTTAACCTTTATGAACTTCATAAAAAAATCCCTTATTTTTTGGCATATATTGTATCTATGTGTGCATATATTGTAATTGTTTGAACATTTAATTAACTATCAATATGCGCAAACACGCCATACATTCGTCATCGAACATTTTCCGGATGTACGACTACTATGTATAGGAAGTATAGATCTATAATGTATCTAGCTACCTGATTGCACGTGGTATGACGAGTCATTACTAATCACGATGCCTAATGATAGCTAAGATTTAGTGAGCACGTTGATACGCACTGTGGAACGAAATGTACTTTTTGAAGTGAATTTAAATAATTAAATATGTTTCTTAAAGTACAGAAAACTTGTAGTAGAAAGTTAAAAGTTATTAATTTAAATTTGAAGAAGCGTTAATTTTTTGGCAAATTGTTTAATTAAGAACTTTTAAACCAGAGATCTCACTAAAAAAGTGCACAAAATTTATTTATTGGTTATATTTTAAAGTATTTAATATAATTCCATTTGTAAACAAATCAAAATTTTTATAATGAGAAGTTTCTATTTTCACAAAGCCGTCTAACGAGCACTTAAAGACATCATATCAACAAATTGTATATACAAATTAAGCTTATACAATAAAATAAGCACGATAGTCGTTTGGTAATGGTATCTTTAACAGCATGTTAAAAGACTTTGAAAAAAGTTGTGTGTTAGTTTAGCCTATATCTCAGATTACTTCAACTTCTCTTAACTATTGTTAAAGACATACTTCAAAAGTTTAAAATGGAACGTTACTACTTACAGTTATACGAAATTTCAAATAAACATTAGGCAACTATTTAATTTTTTGTTAAATTTGTTTCTTAAATTTTGCTATCTGTTAGTATCTTTTTAAACAGTACGTTATTTTGACATTCACTATTTTGACATTCACTGTTTTGCAGTCAAAAAATATCCGTATCAAATCTCAAACGGTACGTACTGAATCGATTAACTCAGGGAAATTTTGAAAAATATTGTAAATTTGAAGAGAAATTTCAGAAAAATATTAAAAGAAATTGCAATTTGACGCCGTTGGAGATTTCTCGCGAGGTGGCTTCATCAATGCTAATCGCATAATCCCAGGACTATTCAGGCACGTAAGCACAGTTCTGAGCATAATATTAGTGATAGAATCCGAAAGAAATAGTTACATTGAATTCCGTGTTTTGAAAAACAAATGTGAGTGAGTAAGTGAACAAATTTTTTTTTGTAACCTCCAAAACCAAGAATTCAAAAAATATGGTGTGTACAGCAAGGGCAGCCGAGCGAAAATCCGGGTCTAGTAGTAAAAAATTACTGACCTCTATTTTTACATTTCTTTGCTCTCTTGTAAAATGTGATCTCATTCATCCCGGACACCTAAAAAATTCCGAGCTCGAAGTAATTTACCCACATTATTCCACCCCGCCCCCCTCCATCAATCGACGGACCTATGTACAGCGTTTAATTTAGTCGAGTAAAGTTCTAATTTTTTATTTTTTTAATTTGTTTGGTAGTCTTGGAAATCCACTCAAAATCGACAAGTTAAATGCGCTTTAAACGTTCAACCCTAACACTCTGATCACATTCGTAATGTTTATATGGCATATGACTGTCTGGAATGTGTTCCAAATTTCTAAAATAAGCTAATGTTTTCTCCTCAATTCGAGTCTTCTGTGTAACAATTCAAATCTATTTAGTCTTTAGAATAATTTTTACCAATTTCAAACCCACTGTGCAACAATTCAAAAATCATTATGAGCTGAACTTTTCTGCACCTTTTCGATTATGCTTTCAAGACTTTTAATAATTTACATACCTGAATACTTGGGCAACACTTGAAGCAAGATTTTTTTTCTAGCTTTAAGTAACTCGCGACGTTTAAATAATTTTTCGCACAAATAACACCAGCAACAACAACAACAACAGCAACCACACTTAATATTTGATTTTATCGAACAAGTTCGAATGAGATAGATAGACTGAAACTAAGAGAGATAACGACTATGACACAATCGATGCTCGGTCGCGCTCGTCGCTGTAAAACCGTTAACAAGAATTTGCAATTGGAGAAAAAAAATGTTTATTAACCAAAAGCAAATGCAAATAATAGTTGCTATATAAAATTTATATTTTTCTTACGCGTACATTTTTTTTTTTTTTTTTTTTGTAAAGGTTTTATTCCATAATTTTTTTTTTTTTTTTGTTAATTTTTATACAATTGCAACACACCTGAGCAACTCTAGAAAAAAAACTAGAGAACTATCAGAGCGTTTGTATTGAGAAACGACGACGAATAATGTTGTTGATGAGGGCGACACAGGCGACGGCGGTGTTTGATTAAAGACTGAAACTGAATTTAGTTAAACTGAGCCGAGTTAGGATGAGGCAAACCGCGCTGAGCAGAGCAGCGCCTAAGCTGAACTGAACTTACGCACACCGTATGTGTTTTTTTTTTGTTGTCTTTTTCCCTTATGCCATACCACTGTACGTTACGGCTTTGGTCCCTTCTACTCTGCCGCCGCTGCTCCGACATAGTTAGGTTAGTTAGTGAATGAGTGAGTGAGAGTGCGAGCGAGAGACACGGCACGTTTTGCTCCTTCAATGCCGCCAAACGCTACCAAACTAAATTCAGTTTTGGTCAAAATGCGATGAACGAGCAAGGTTCGCGATCATTTCTTGAGACGATGCCGTCGCAGTCGACGTCGACAGCATTGTTTAAAGGCATCAGTGTGTGTGTGTATGTTTTCTGTCTGGTATATAAGCATAGGTGTGCGTGCATGCGTTGGTGTTTGTGTGAGCCATGCATGCGTTTGCGTTGGTGTTAAACAGTCATAGTATTAGTGTTGCTGCGGCGTTGGCGAACGTTCGGTTTGTTTTACCTGTTCGTTTCGTTCGCTCGTTTCGTTTCGTTTCGTTTCTTGGTAGAGTAGTCGACTTCAATCATCAGCTTCGGTTCGGTTTCATTGTTAACCACCCCTTTTGACGTCTTAGCCTTAAGACGTCGTGATTCTTTGTAGTTGTTGTTGCTGTTGCTATTGGTTGTACCTGATTTTCGGGTTTTACAATACACTCCACGGCATAAGTATGTGTACAGGTTTAAATATTCAAATCTATGTAATACGAGTAAATAGTAGGTTCAAATTTTAAGTACATTCTTATACCATTCACACATAGTATGAAATGATATTTTCCCTGTACTACTACAAATATTTACACTGGCCTACATGAGTTTTGCGCATAAGATGGCACCTAGTGTTTCCGAATGGATTTTTCGTGCTGAACACGAAGCTGGGTTCAAAAACTTTCCATTACGTCACGTTTTCGAGAGAATAGGGCTTGAATCTCCTAAAAACAGCGTTTTTGGCCGTTTTAGAATAATCGTGGGTCAAAATCCTGACTTGATATAAACTTCACTATTATCAGAAATTAAAGGCTGAAACAAGCCCTTTCAAAAGAATCGGATTTGTTTGTTAATATTTTTGAAATGCTTCTCAAATTTGACCGTTCTTGAAATTTATTATTTTTTTTTTTTAATTTTATCTGAATAAATTTTATCTTCTGCAGTCACACATATAAATCGATCCATATTTCGGAGTTTTGCATAAAATTTGAAGAGTTTCTTGTGAAATTCCAACGATTTCATTACATATGTTGTCGTTAATTCGTTAGAGGAATTCAGATTTGTTAACATAATCATTGCTTCTCAAATATTCTCACAAGTAAGAGTCTGACGTCTGAAGACGAAACACAATTACAATACCATGCCATTTATAATAGTAAGTTATCATATAGTAAGCCATCATATAGTAAGTCTATATCGGAGTCCGTTGACCATTCGCATCTGTCTTTCCGAGATGATATTAAAAAATAAATAAATAAATAAGACCTATTTCGGTTTTTGCTAGAATATATGAACGACTTGTCCACATACTTATTACTTGAAGTGTAACTACGTCAGTGATTTGAATTCGAAGTCTCTCGGATTTACTTGAAGTCGGTTTCCCGCCAAATGTGAGAGAGAGTGCGCGTTATTTCTCAACAGGTAAGTGAATTGTAAATCCCTGTATGTGTATCTGTGTGATCCTCTTTACAGGTGTGTTAGTATATACAATATATATTGCTATACATAAGCAATTCTTTACCTGGCTTAGTTACATTTCAAGTGATTTCTTATATAGTTTTCATTATTGTTGTTGGTATTGGTTACTTACTGGATTATTCCACCGTTCATTTTTTAACGTCGATCGTTTTTTTTTTTATATGTATATACTTTTTTTTCCTTTTCTTTTAATTTTTTTGTATAGTTGAACCTATTGATTTTTTAATTTCAGCAATGCGGGTGAAAAATGGTGAAATAATAATTGTATTGTATGCGGGGAGTATAAAAATCGTAATGTGTGTATTGTACAGGGTGTGAGTATAATGTGTAATTATTGTACCTTCACAGAAATTCAAAAATTTTTTGAATTGTACATAAAACTAAAATATTTTAGAGTAAATACTATAAACCATGGTAGAAGTCTTTTAAAATTAACCAAAAGTATTTCCTTCCAATATACTTGGTCGTATTAAGATAACCTTTGATTAGTACTAGTTTTTGGTTAGAACATCTGAAGAGATGTAGCTAAACTTCTGCTTTTAGAGTAATTTGACAGTAACTATGATAAATGCACATTTTAAACTAAGAAATTTCGTCATTTTCATATATGAAACGGAAAAAATATTTTGTCAATGATGTGTTGAATTTGCTATCAGCATTGCACCGAATATCTTACTCAATTTTCAAATGTGTAGAGAACATTTGTACCTCTACGAACTTCATCAGATACGATCACTTGATTCTGACATAATCCAATTAACCTCAAAACCCATAAGCTCCATAAGTTTGAACTCTCATAACGCTATAACCCCAACAACCTATAACACCAGTGGTCGAAAATGTCATAGCCTCATAAACTCATAAACTCAAGACCCCATAACCCTACAACTCTTAAATGCGACAAACAAATACTTTGAGATGGATAGTTAAAACTCCATGACACACCACATCTCTATAACTCCATCATCTTTAAACTTGTAATTCTATAACCTATAACCCTAAAATGCAACAGTAAATGTACTTGCACGTAAGACTTAAGTTCTGAGTATGGCAGTTTTGACGTGTGTTAGCATTAAGTTCACCTCCACGCGGTGATGTTCGGCAACAGAGTTATTCCGCGATATGGCAAAGTTCCTGGATCATGGTGAGCATGGTGGGCAGTGGGTCGGACCCCCAGTATCGGCTGCTGGTCAGAGTGAAAAATCGGGACAGCAGGCATCGTCATCCAGTGACTGCAACTCCACACCGGGGGATAACTTGTCCTTCGAAGATTATAATGTTACCAGAAAGACATCATGCAATAATTACGTAGACTCTTTCTGCGTTGTTTGAGAAAATAGTTTGTGAGTAAATATAGAAAGATATTCACAGATGTACTTAAAAGTAGATATTTTGTACAGAAACAAGAGAGACAAGGAGACAAATGAAATGATCACTGAACTCCATTGGACACCAAAGATGTGTGTTTTTCCTGCATTTTATTTGTAGTTTATTGGGATTTGAGATTTAAGAGTTTTGAGGTAATAGATTTTGAGGTTATTGAGCTATGAATGTATAGGGTTATATGGCTTAGGGGTTAATATTGTTGGGTTTAAAAATGTCATATTGTTTTTTGAGGTAAGAAAAAAAAACGCTAACATAATGGGTCAAAAGAATTTGGGATTCGGTTTCAGCAACCCAGAAAACATATAATCCACTTGGTCTGGTGAATCTTGATAGATTAGTGATGTTATACAAGCAAGGATTAAGCATCTCTAATATTATTTGCCGGCTATAAAAGCAGGATTGGGGCAACCACTCTGAGAATTTTTACTCAGAATTTCAGAAAAATAATAGATTATTTATACTCTCATGTTAATAGTTCAAAAATGTTTACGTGATTTTATTTCCATTGCTTACTTTCTATTCTTCATTAAAAACACTCAACTTTAAGGAACTACATTA
The DNA here is from genome assembly GCA_035044765.1 of Leucophenga montana. NCBI lineage: Eukaryota > Metazoa > Arthropoda > Insecta > Diptera > Drosophilidae > Leucophenga > Leucophenga montana. Next base: position 495,253 of record JAWNNQ010000509.1, read on the forward strand.
AGAAGCTATAAAAGATTTGGGTTTATGGAAATTAAACTTTTTTATATTTATTCATACATACGAAACTTAGGCAGACAGACAGACGGACATAGCTATATCCATTCGACTTTTGAGTGCTGATCAATAATCTATATAAAGGATATTCAATTTAGAGGTGAGATTCTTTGTTATCAACTGTGAAAACTCTTATTGATACTGGGTGTTTAGGGCTACAGAATGTATAAAGCCTACGAGGATGATATAAAAACGATTCCAGCCTTGAAACAGAATATTACAACAGTTATTCGCGCCATTCCGGACGAAAAACTCTAAAATGTCAGCGGAAATATGGCCAACTGAATCGAGTTCCTACGCAGTGAATATATGCTGGAAATAACTTGCCATAAATAATACAATTGTATAGCACTTCGAACACAATTAAATATTTGAAATTATGTAATTCAAATCCGTTAAAGTTTTATTTCAAAACAAAAGACATATTCTAATGGTACAACCTTTACTTTAGGTGTTCAACCAAACCTAATTCTGCCTGTTACATACATTTGTACATTTGGCACCTTCAGGGCAGTGTATAATATATTTTACAACACTTAGTTGTGTAGAATATGCGAGAGAGAGAGAGAGAGAGAGAGAGATGAACAAAACATGTGCGTGTGTATGTGCATTTCATGTAAAGCATGTGCGTGTTTTTTTTTCTTTTTTTACTAAGTGTGTGAAGAATTTTGCGAACCCGATTGCCTTTAGCACATAACTGCAAATGAAAACATTTCAAATGGTATATTTTTTACCCAGATCGCCTGTGCACTATGAGAGTTAATGCTCTTGCACTAATATTATAGAAGTTCACAATCTTAAGCTGCTATGCTTTTCATTGCACGTAATTTGATGCTATTTTCTTTCATCCAACACCCTGTTTAGTAACGACTTTTAAATGTACGTGTATAGCCAAAATAAAGAAAAAAATTAAAAATAAATAAAACCAGTTTAACTCATAAACATGTTCTGCACAAAATGACTCTTGGTAACTAAATCGTTTTAATTTTGTTTTTAACCAATAATAAAAATAAAATAAAAAGAGTTAAACAACCGCACCGAAGTCGGAGACGGAGACGGAGACGGAGACGGAGACGTCTAAAACATCACTTTTATAGCGCAACAAACGAAAGAAAGGATGATTTTTTTTTCTTCGTACGTGCTGTGTGAGAGTGTGTATGTTGGGGTTTTTTTTAATGAGTAAGCCAAATATTACTTATAATAGACAATACGTAGTACAGATGGGCCACAACAAAAATCAAAGCGAATTTTTGTCTTCGTCACTGGAGAAGGCCGCCGTAGGCACAACACACACGCACAGATACAAACACATTTAACTATATACACGGATCGGGCCGGCCCGGATCGCGCACTGCTCAAAGACGGGCGTGTATGGAATCTTTTAGAAGCTGTACTCAGGCACGGTTGTAGCTAAATGACGGGGCCAAGAGCCAAAATGCTTGGCATGCGCAGCGCAAATATTGAAAGTACGCGCCTTTCGAACGCCTCTGTGGTGTGCTGAGCGCTGCTCTGGCGTACAAATGAAATGTTTAACAATGTCTAAATAAAAAAAATTTCTGAAATAAAAATCGTGTGTAGAGACCAATGCTCACATATATGTAGGTATACAATATAAACTGGGTACTGCTGAACAACGCCAACATTGGCACGCATACACTCGATCGGCGCGCAGAGATTGTGTGTACGTGTACAAACTTTCTTGCCAACAAGAATGGGGGGGAGGGGGGCGCTGGATGGAACGAAAGACGACCGACTTTACACTGACAAAAAAAAATTGTTTTAGCCGAAATAAATCTATATATAAATAGGCAAGTGCAAAACGCTCACACCGCTTTAAACCCCCATAAACACAACATATTAGCTTGATTTTTTGTTTTGGAAAGTTTGTGAAGAGTGGAAGGGACGAATGTAATTTATGTAAAGTGTTACGTCTAAGGTAGGTAAAAATCAGATAACGTACTCGGCCAATCACAAAGACTTTCACTCACAAAGCTCTCACTCTCTCAGCTGTCTCAATTTGCTAAAAAATAAAAGTTCAAATTGAGCGATGGCTAGGAATATTAGCAAGAGTTGAAAATGTATTGTTTTGGTTTGGCACCGCTGTATACACATAATGAAAAAGAGTAAGTTTAATATCTAAAGTTTTGTTTTATACAGTTTTGGAAAGCATATCACATAAATAATGTCCCCATTGTCCATACATTGAAGAAGCCGATGCTTTACCAGCATATCAGCGGATATGTTGGCAATTTCTGCCCGAATGTTGACCTTCAGAGCTTGTAGGTTTTTTGGCGATTGACATAAACACGGTTAATGAAAAAACACCACAAAAAAATAGCACTAGACTAAAACGGAGGAGCGCAGTGGCCACACAATATCGCCCCTTTTTCAGATGAAGTGCTCCGGGCAGTGTTCCCTCAAAACAGCCATTGATGGTCTTGAAGTGTGAGCCGTTGCTCCGCACTGTTGGTGCCAAAGGTCTCCTAAGTTCAATTCATTAAGTCATAAAAAAAAATCATAAAACGGGTTGAATTCACTGTCCAATTGTGAGACCTCATTTTCTACAACAACAATAAAAAAACCACTGTCCAATAATCCCAGCTGAGAGGACCAAGGGTGAATTCACAACAAAGGCCTTTCATGCAACTCTCGGTAATTGGTGTCAGCCCAATAGCGCATGTTCTGTTTGTTAACGCTTTCATTCAACTGAAAATGCGCTTCATCGCTGAAAAAAAATCAACAACAACAAAGTTCTTCACGACGCCAAATATACACTCCTTACTATTCCAACTAATGATACCCTAATTGTAAAATTATTAACAACGCCCTATCCTTTCCGAATTTCTTGCCAAACACTATTTTTGTGTGAAGAGTATTAAAGCTACAGTTACACCAAAGTTAACGTTTCAGCTTGTTTTCTTTTTAAACTGACTACCTGCTGCATTACCAAGGGCTACTGAATTCGCTAGTACTGAGTAATGCAGAGCGGATACGTTTAATTTACTAGCGAACTAGTGGAACTGCCTCTTGTGTACTGCCGGGTATACAAATTCAACACTACTATGCAACGGAGGATGGAATATGTTCAGGGAAAACTTAATAAATTATATGATTGATTTATAGCCTTCAAAACGGAATATCGTTTTAATTAATGTATTATTTTCAGTGTACCAGAATTTAAAAAAAAAACAAGCTATTGCCAATGTCGCATCGTTGCCGAGTCAACTCGACTTGACTTAAGTTGAGTCGTCGGAGCCGATGGCATCATAAAAGAAGTCAATTGAATTTAAATTTAAAGTACATAATGGCCAACGTTGGGACGGACATACGGGCAGACAAACGAAGGCTGCCGGCTTGGCTAGCTAGCTGGCTGGCTGGCTGAATAGCTAAGTGAGCCAAATTGAACGTTACCTTTCGAATTTCACAAAGTCATCTTCAGACCAGTCCAGACCAGCAGAGTACAGCGCTGCGATGTATAGGCTTATGTAGGTTCCTTATATACATAAAATATACCTATTTATATAAATACTTACATACAATATAAACGTGTTTAAATTTAAAGATCAAATTGCTCTCAAGGCATTTTCGTTGCAAATTTTGCAACTTTTTTCTTCAGTTTTTGACATGTTATTTTTTTTCTTAAATTACGCGAAATGTTTGGAATTTCAAATGAAAAAAAATTATATAAATTATAAAATAAATAATAGCTCAATGCGTTGATTTGGTCTTGTAAACTTATGAGTCACATTGAATGTCGTTTGTTGGCGGATATTGTTAGCAAATTTTTTTATTATTATTTACAATAACTACAAATATACACGCATATATCTATATGTAAGTATGTACCTTCTGAACAAAAAATACCCGGAATTTCTAATTTAAATGAAACTCGCTTGAGATATTTTGAAATATCACTTTTCTCGTGGTATAAAGTCTGGTACAACTGTCCGATATACTCAGCAAAGATATACTAAAAGAAGAAAAGTAAGTGTAAAACATAGCACGCTAAACGTGAATATAAAGTTTGTTGGGGGCTACCCATAAAATAGGGCGAGTAGTGACCCTTGATAAATATATAAAGCGTTCGTCTATGAAAAGTCATCATATCAAATGTTAATTTGATTTTGCTTGTAAAGAAAAAGTTTTTCATGCAAAATCCCAAAAATGTGGGGTGGAGTTACCCTTTAACATGCCCATTTATACCTATATATGCGAAGCAACCATACCAAATTTAATATTGATATTGAGTGTAAGAAAAATGTTTCATACGAAAATACAAAAATGAGCGATGAGTTTATATGTGGAGCTACCCAAAAATTAGAACGGAACACTTCATTGTGAATTTCAAGTTGATATGGACTGCAATAAAAATGTTTTCCATAAAAAATTTAAAAGTGGACGATTGATATATACACTCCTCGCCAATTGAATAGGAGACCCTGCACACTCTTTTTGCATTTAACTCTAAATTGAAAGCGGAATGGTAAAATAACGGTATAAACGAGCAGTTATATGTTTTTACCACCTTATTTTCGCATTTGTTGAGATTTAGACAAAATTTAAACTATTTAATTTAAAAAAAAAAAACTAAAATGGGTCGAGTAAAAGCCTTAACCGTTGCGGAAAAAGGACAAATCGGAGCATACCATGACGCTGTAGTTAAGAAAATCGAGAGCTGCTGAAACATTATATCCATATTTTTAGGTAATGAGTCAAAATATAAAAAAAAACCGTGCAAGCACGTACACACAGAGTGCTTAATTATAGTATAGGTAGGTAAAAACCAAACTGAGCCCTCTCTCAGTTCTCTCAATTTTCTAAAAAATTACAACAAAAAAGTTAATATGAATGACGTCATAAAAATGAGCAACAGACGGACTTTCCAAAATGTTAACGAGAATCAGTTGAGAGCGTGGCTTCATAGTATTGATGGTAAAATTTTAAAAGAAGAGACATAAACATTTTTTCGAGTCTATTGTCGAACGCGTTTACAAAGTGCTTATACGGATCAACCTTATGTTGAGCCCAACATGTTGATCATACTTAACGCTCTCAGCACTATCAAATGGTACTGAACTGTTTTGTATTGTCGCTATAATGGTTGAATTTCAAACACAGGTCAAACACTAGTATTAAGCACAACATCAAATTCTCACGACACTTTGGCAAAAAACGGGGAAAGATGTGGTACTCACAACTATGTGTCGTATTATTTCGAATGCATTAAGCATATAAAAGATGAAAAAATTAAGAAGCCATCTTTAAGAAGCCATCATTAAGAAGCCATCCCTTAACCCAGTTCGAAAAGCGCAACGATACAATTTTGTCGCGAACATGTGACTTGGACTTCGGAGTTTCATCGGGTGGTCTTTTCAGACGAAAAATAATTTGTTTTGGAAGGCATCTACGGCTATAGCTACTATTACCATGGCCTCCGGAAAGAAACTCATGGAGGTGTGATGGTGTGGGTGGCCATTTCGTATTATGGCACCTACAAATTACAATTATTATCAACCACAATCAATTCGTTGTCTTACAATGGTATATTAAAAGATACCTTTACGTACTTTCATAAACTTGTTGTACCTCTGCTGTGGATTAATCAACATGATAATGCGACTATACATACAACCCGTGTTGTTAAAATGTATAAAGCGAGCCAATATGTGGAACTATTGAGCTTTCGCCTTACTCAACGGTTTTAAATATCATCGAAAATGTTTGGGAATGATTGACACGTCAATTATATGGATCAGGGCAACAATTTTGGAATATACCGGAACTAAGCCAAGCCATCAAATTAGCTTGGAGCTCGATTTTGCTAAATTATTTGTCCAATTTGTATGCATACCTTCAAAAACGGATGTGTGACATTTTGGAGCAGAAAGGTGGCTCAACACATTATTAAACAAATTTTGTTACATCTAAAATACTTCAATTTCCTTAAATTTAAGTAATGTTTATGTTAAAAAGTGTCAGAATTCTCCAAAATGTTTCTTTTCGTAAAACGTCCTAATCAAGTGGCACAAATTTAGAACAACGCATTTTGCAGGTTTTTGGTTAACAAAATTTTTCTGTTAATACTTAAAGCATCTACCTTCTGAACAATTTACAACAATTTCTAGCATGCTTGATTTGGGAGCAGTGGGCCATAGAAAACAGACTTAAGGGGCTGTCCAATTCAAGTGGCGAGGAGTGTACGTGAAGCGTTTATACATAGAAGAATGTACCATATCAATTCTTAAGTTGATATTGACTGCAATAGTGTAAAAGTGAGCGGGTGGTTTGTATGGGGCCAACCAAAAAGTAGGCGTGGCATGTTAATGTAGATGCTCTATTTGTTTATAATAAAAAGAAGTCTAGGTGCCGATTTACAACTGTATAAAGAAATGCGAAACAACATTCACACGGACAGACAAGAAACTTTTCACAATATGTGTGCATGGTATAAAAAATTGCTTGGGAATTATCAAGAAGTTAGCAGCCGATCTTGGGGTCTCGTTTGGTTCGATGCAGCGCAGCATTATGGACTATATTTTGAGCATAACACGAGTTTTAATGCGGCTTGTGTTAAGATGGCCTAATTTTTTTGACCAAAGACAATGTTAATATCATTCCGAAAGCTTCATGTTAATCTGGCATGGTAATGTGTGACATTTTCTGGTACCACGACTAAAATTAACACTTCGCGGAAAGTGTTTTGATCCGATTGTATAGAAAAATGAAAATTAGCAAAAAGTTTTGAAAATTATTCAAAAAATCGGGCCATGAATAGTGTTTCGTAGATTGGAGAAAGTGTTGGAATATGTTAATGGGTATTACTTAGAAGAGTAAACATCAAAGATTACTTAAAGCCTTTAATTTTATTAACAATTTCCTGCTACTTTTTGATCAGTCGTTATATTATATATCAATACATATATGTAGATTCATAGCAAAACATGCTGACACACCAATATGCCCCCAATGACTTTTTCATATGAAAATATTAAGTGATTTCAGCTTTAGTTTTTGTTTTTTTTCTCGTGCAACACTTTCGAATATCATGTATATTTTTTTTCCGCACATTTCTTTAAGGTTTGATTCAATTAATCATTAAAAAAAGAAAAAAACAACATATAAAAAAGCATGGGGATAGTAGTTGTACAAGTATCTACATATAGCTAAACTTGATATATGCAAGAAAAACTCGTTGAACTTTTTCTGTCTTTACACGTTTGACTGTTTTTTTTTCGTTTTTATTTTTCGTTTTTTTTTTTTCGTTTAACGTGGTTTCTCAATGCGCAAAACGTGCCTGCCAAACAAAAGACTTAGACAACGAACTTATGTTTAACCTATTGACATTATATTATAGATACATTATGCTACGTGCAGTTTTTGCTTCAACTTTCAGCACATTTTGCATAGCATATTTCTTGCTCATTTTGTATCTAAAGTAAATAAAAGAAAAGCAACGCAAATATTTGCTTGAATATATAATAAAAGTCCCGAATTATGTGAAAAGCCTGTTGTAGTAGTATTTGGTGTGAATTGCATTGTTTGATTTGATCAAATAGCTATACTGACTGCTTGGCATATACATAAATATTTGTTTAAAATTTTGACGTTGGGAAAAAGGTGAGAAAAATATAAACGTTGGTTCGATACCCTTCAGTTGTGCTCTAAGAATGTATATGTATTTAAGTGGGCTAACGTGCACGAATTTTAATAAGAAACATATAAAATTTATAATCACAAAATCAATATACACTACTCTGCAATAAACCATTTATAATGACCGAATCTGAACCGATTTTGCATGCAAATATTCACATAAAATTTGGCGTTGCTAAATTACATAATTTTTTGATATACACGTACGCAGAGGAGGGAAGGGCGCGGGCCATGCTTTTTGTCGTGACACATTGTGTCACTCGTATGCACGATGTGTTCGTGTTGAATTACATGCGTGTCCGTGCGTCTTCGCGCACGTCTGGACGTCATATCGTTCCGCAGATATCGCCCTGTTATTGGACTATTTCTTTGACGGATTTGATGAAAACGATGGTGAATACCTTTATTTTCAGCAAGACGGGCACTACTTACCTTGCACCTCGCCTTACAATGGATTTATTACACCAAAAGTTCGGTGTATATTTCCAGATGTAGCCCTACTTTTTCAAAAAACTTGGTTGTAAATTTATTGTTGGTGGAGATTATAATGCCAAACACCATTGGTGGGGGATCAAAGTTAGCAAATCCCAAAGGAAAGGAGCTATATAAATGCATAAATACCAATAATTTTTCAACACTGTCTACGGAGAAACCAACGTATTGGCCATCAGACCCCCGCAAAATACCGGATCTTTTGGATTTTGCAGTTTATTTTGGAATACTACGACATCATCTGCATATTTCGAACAACTATGATCTAAGTTCAGACCATTTGCCAATTATAATTACATATGGCACTGTTCTTCCAGCACTATCAAATAAATATAAAATTGTCACATCTAGGTAAGATATTTTAGCATTTCACGATTGGATAGATACTAATATATCTCTCAAAACTGGTTTAGAAGTGGATACTTCTGTGGAATCATTTACAAATATTATACATGAAGCAAATCTGTTGTGTACTGCACCAGCCAAAAGTTCTACAGCGAATACTGTTTTTATATCAGCGGAGGAACCTTATAAATAATAATAAGCGAAAGCTTCGGAAAAATTGGTAAACCAGTAGATGTCCAGCAGATAAAACTATATACAATACAGCATCATTCCAACTTAAAAAAGTATGTTTCCTAACACGAAATACTATGAATACAGCGTTTGGATATATAATATTTATATTTTATTTATAATATTTACCAAATATTTAAAACGACCTGCAAAACGAATTGTTGCTATACGTCATCATAACGGAGAATGGTGTAAAACTGCCAAAGCTAAGGTTGAGGCATTTGCACAACATTTACACTCAACATTTCAACCAAATTCAAATCTTACGCCTAAAGATACTGAAATAATAGACTTTCTGGATGTACCTTGTCAGATGAGCATGCCAATTCGTAGAATTACTGTGTCTGAGATCAAAGAAGAAAACTGAATCAAAAAAAGGTCACCAGGCTATGATAAAATAGACGGAAGAGTTACTATTTTCGACTCTCTCAAAAGTGTATTCAATTTTTAGCACTAATTTACAATGCAATTTTGAGGCTGGATCACTTTCCTACACTTCATACTTAAATTCCAATAGTTTTATTTCTATACGTGCAAGTAACATTCAAGCACACATCGAATCCAAGCCACATCGAATCCAAATGGCTTCTGTTGTAAAAGTACTAATGATGTTTTAATAGATGTGAAGAAAATTGATAACTACAGTATCTCTTTGCTTGAATTGATGAACTGGAACTGGTGCAGAATTAAAATCCAACTTATACTAATTGATAGAATAGTTAATGGAAATAAACGTTTAAATATAGCCAAGTTTTCAAACCATACCAAATGAGTGCATATCGTCATCATGATAAAAATGCCAATGGAACTTATGCTTTACAGATGATAATCAAGTTATTTCATTAAGTCATTAGATTGCGTGTGTTTTGTCTACAACTCAGTATGAAGTGTGAATACTGCTCATCTTGGAGTCTGTCTATCTCCGACAGTTCTTAGCATTGTTCTGGAAACTACTTTCAAATAAATTGTTAACAACTTAAACGAACTCAAACTCAAGTTTATTTTTGCTAATTAAAAACTCAATTTGAATTTCTCAATAGGATTAAAACGATACCGGATTAATAAATAATTATCAAAAAATATCAATCAAAGTAACAGAAACAAGTTTCTTTTAAAAACTACATTATACGAAACAGTTTAACTGGTTCTCAAATAGCCAGCCAAGCCTCTATGGACTGACTGGACTGGACTGGAATTTCACTAACTGATTTTTTTTTTTTCATTTTTTTTGCATATACTTTTTTAGATTGGCATGAAATCGGCATGTAGAAATCTCCACTTAAATATAAGCTCTTAACATAATTTGGGACAAGCGTATTAAGCTAGATCTAAAAATACAACAAAACCACTTCAAAACTTCAATTAAAATGTATGAAGTTTCGAAATGAAAGAGCAATAATGTGGAAATCGAATTTAATGAAATAATAAAAATGTATCTAGATACATGTAGCATTCATTGTATCTAATAATATACATACATATTCATAGAAATATAAAGAAATGAATTGAAATGAGATGAAAGCACGAAATGTACAAAAATTAACGAACGAGAATATAACTTTTCTCTGGTTGCGAAACTGTACCCCCTTGCGTTGAGTTGGCGAGGCGACGCGACGCGACGCGACTCGACTCGACGCGTCGAGATCGAAACCGACGCCGACAATTCTGGATGCTGTATACAACAGCTCAGATACATGAAATATATATAAAGGCGCCCAGCGGTGCTGAGCTATGATGCTGATGCCGTGCCTAAGAGTCAAGAACCAAGCCAACACCAACACCAATACCAAAATACATTGACAGCGCAAGAGTTCAGCTTAAATAAAAAAAAAAACATATAAGATTATTATGGTCATGCTATAAGACTTTAAGATACTCTGCAGAGTTTCAAAATTTGTTGGGTTTTTAAGTGAGTGAAGCGATTTAAATTTTGAATCAATAAATTTTCAAATAGTTAACAGATATCTCTGTAAGATTATCTAAGAAGAAACTCCCGATTAGAGATATAATTTTCCTACTATTAACTGGGCAAACCTTTTCTCCTCTTCGGCATTCCTGCAGTAATACTGAGTGTTAAACTCTAGCCGTGTCTTCCTAAGAGTCAGTGACCCATAAAGGCTCCTACCAGAATAAAGTTGTGTGGTCTTTTCTGGCTTAGATTGTACTGTACTGCTAGGAAATTCGTGAATCTGACAACGGATTCGAGTTCAGCGAACCCAAATTACTAAAGAAAAGTGTTACGAAAAAATTTTTATTTCAAAATCTTCTGTGAAACATAGCAAATCGAATGTGACCTATATGGTGGTGGTCCACGGTAAAAATAAATGAGATTTTTTTTGCAAGTTGGCAGTACGAGAACGCATTTATTACCATGACTTAACACCGTTGATGACCATTGGGTCATAGTCAGATCCTTTTTTTTTTTTTGGAGCGTGGAAAGTTGCCCGCAAATTCTCCAAAAAACGTTAGACCTCCTATCTCCAAACTATTGTAGCAAGAAGAAGGTGTATAAAAAGTTAGGGTGATCTGGTAGGTAAAAAGATGAATCTCACTTGAAAATAAGTTACTTTCTGTAAACCAATTTCATTACCAATTGAATGATACCTTTTTCAGAAAATTCGATTCAATAGTTTTTCAAGAAAAATTAGAAGTCGGTGAATCACTGGTCGTCGAAGTGTTAAGGCTATAGTTCGGCCAGATGAATTTAGAAGTTTTACATGTTTATGTTAACCCAACTGTTATTTGCTATACGATTCAAACTTAATGTGATCCTTAGACATAGGTAGGGAAGGTTAACGCCAGTGGTACCCTCTCTAGCCATCTGCTTTATAATATCCCTCTATATTACAGTGTCCAGGCGCACAGATGTGTTGGATTGCGTAGTACTCGACCATCTCGTTAAGATATATGGGATTGGTTAGTCTGAAGAATTTTCTAAACCCAAGATCCGGGCAGAAGATTCTTGCTCCGACTCGTCCGTCAAGCTTTGAGCCGCCAGTGAAGATATTGATGGCTTTCTCCTTATGATATTTTAAGGTGTATTTTTATATGGAAAAATAGGTAGGTATATTTTTTATGGAAAAACAAAGTCGAGATACAATAACCCAATGATGGAAAGAAGTTTTGTAATTGGAGTATTTTTGATTGCCCAAAGTTACCACAGCGCCAAGCCTTAATGCTGTCATTGTAGCACTCATCGATGTGGTGCATACACTGATGCAAGGTTCTGAACTTCTTTGTATTCAATGTAGTTGCTTAAGTGTAGAAGCCCTATCTAGTGTCGGACACCATATACACACACTCATTAGAGTAGGATTTGCCTAATAACCGCTGTGTAAAGACATCGAACAATTGATGGCGAGAATTCAGATCTTCTCCCGATCGCTATTTTTCTATTTTGAGCCACTCTTTAGTGGTGTTGTTCCAATTAAGTTTTCTATTCAAAATACTTTGTTCTATTAATGAATTAGAGACTAATATTGTTTAATTTCGGATTAATTAGGAGTGGGATCTTGTATTTCCTCCATTGGTATTTGACAGCGCTCAGTGCAGCCAATATCAAAGCGGATATCCACTCTGGACGAATCTGTTCCTCCATTTACAACGGTAAAATATTTAGTCTCAGCGTTCGACTGAGGTGATCACGCCAGAAATGGTGAAGAAAATTTTTAAAATGGTATTGGATGACCATCAATGAAAAGTGCACGAGCTAGCACACATGGTAGGCATATCAAAAAGTGCTGTCATTGTCAGAAAATTTGAATATGAGAATGCCGAGTGGCGCAAGATGGGTGACGTTATTACTATCAAATTTGTTTCAACAAGAGAATGCACCAGTACAGACATCCAACACCGCTATGTCAAAAATCTATGAGTAAAATATCCAAGTGACTAGTTTCTGTTTCCAATGGCTCAATGGTGAAAGATTTGCCAATAATGAAGCTTTGGAGTCTGAGGTAATAGCTATTTTGAGAAGTTCGACAATTCGCACTATAAACAATATATCGAAACGGTTAAACAATGCTGGATATTGAGCTATAAAGAGACTGTATACAGAATAAAAGTTAATTTTTGCCAAATTGTTTGTGTTTTCTTTGTTATGTTAGGTAATTTTAGGACTACAGTCGTACATATGTACTACATAGCTAGCGGTTCTGTTCTGTGAAGCTTCGAAAATATGAATTTTATCGTTGTGTACAAGAGAACTGTTTGTATTGGCGCGTATCGGTTTGCTCACACTCAACAAATAGATACATTTTATGTTGCAAAATTCAAAGTTTCATATAGAGAAAAGTAATCTATTATTTGCTTTTAAATAGCAATCGTTTGAGTCGATCAGTAAACTGGCTAGTTGATATAAATCTTTAAAAATTGCTTCAAGTAGAACACATGTACGTTCATTCATATTCTGATATTGGTAATGTAGAAGATTGCTGCTGGAATATAACAACCAAAGAAGCTGGCAGAAGCTAGAAACAATTCGGGAAGGGTTGGAAGTTTCACTAATCGTCACATTGAACTTGAATACACATTGATAGCTGAACAATTGTCAAAAACATCAAAGCACCAGATTTTTTTTCAGCAGAAGGCTTTCTGAAACAGACACAATTAACAATGAATAACTTTGTAACTTAAAAATTTCAACTAATAAGTAACTTAATTCGTTAGACTTCCATTTGACTAGCTCAAATTATGTCTCGCTTGTACACATTGTTCATCTCATTCACTCATTTCCATTTGTTTCGCTCTTACACTAAGTAACCAACCTTCCAGCTAACAAATAAATCCCATTTTTCACTCTCTGTGTAGGGTATAATAACGAACAACAAAAAACAAAAACAGAATTAAGAAAAGAAAGGCAGAGAAAAAAAATCGATAAAATTTTTGGCTCAACACAAATACAAAGATACTACTTGCATACACACACACACACGCACACACACACACACACACAAAGATACATCACAAGCCCAAAGCGATCTAACCAAACCAAACCGACAAAAATTCAAAAAAAAATGAAAAAAAAAAAACAAAACCTACAAATAATATAAAACAAAAAACTCGACTTTTAAAAGAAAATAGTAACAAAAGAACCCAAGATATTTAAGAATCGAGAAACGCAAAACGAACTTTACGCAGAACCAGATCATTGCATTTTTTCGAAACAAATAAAAAAAAAGAAAATGAAAAAAAAAAAACCTGAAAAGAAAAAATTATTTCCAACAAGAGATACGAAAAAGCCAGTTTGCCCAGCATGGTAACGAGTTTTGGTATTCTAAAAATAAAATATCACCGGCCGGTTCTGTCGCTCAACTTATAAAATATTTATATACGAGAATAGTATCAGTATCTAACTTACATATACAAGGAGCAAATGGCAACGAAAACTGAGTACATACAATATAAACCAAGGAAAGAGTAACATTTTTCGTAAAAGGCCAAGTCAGCCAACCGACAGCTTCAGAAAAGATGCCACAGCATACAAAGGATGCGATTATACTTCGACAAAAGCAACTGAAGAGATACATGTTAGGGTGATGCAATATAATTTTTTAAAAGAAGTAATTATTGTTAACCATTTGCAGAGTTCTGATTCAATTCAATCCAAGAAGACAAATTTTATTATTAATTTATTTCAAAGTTATAGAAATTTGCATATCATTTCCTACTTCTTACATAGTTTTAATTTATAAGTAGAATATATTACAACTTAATTTTCAGCAAGATATATTGTAGAAATAGTAAGATATAACGTAAACTTCTGTGACACCTACAATATATATAGTGCCTAGTATATATAGTACTTAGTATGGTGACAAAATTCAACTATATGTACTATGTCACTGTCGTTCGTTCTGGACCAATAAAGCATTTTCAATAGAAATGTCCGTCTGTCTCTCTGTCCGTCGACGATGTTGTTTCGCATTTTTTGGGGAACAATTTTTATGCTATCCAGTTAAAATTTTCCACATACAATTCTTTTTATTGCAGTTTAATAGAGTATCAAGATTGATCCGCCAAGTCCACTTTTTGGGGTAGCTCCCATGCAAACCCACCGCACATTTTTTAACTTTTTGTATGAAAAACTTTCTTATTGTAATCAATATCAACTTAATAATTGCTATGTTAGCTTTTAGTGGACGGACGCTTCACATATACATTAATGAATGGGGCCCGCCCCGTTTTTGGGATAGCCCCCTTACAAACTCACTGCCCACTTTTGAGTTTTTGTATGAAAAACTATTTTCTTAAAGTCAATATTGCGTACTGTGCATTTCCCGCCCACTTTTTGAGTTACTCCCATACAAACCCACAGCTCACTCAACGCTTTTTTCCATCCTCTAAGCACTACGCCACGGTAATCGAAGAAAACAGTGAGCAAAACTTTGACATTTGATCGAGCTTGGCGTGCTTTTTTCGGTCTTGGCTCACCTGGGCTCTTCCATTGGGACGATTGGGCTTTGATATCGAAGTCATAACCATATACCCATGTTTCGTCACCAGTTATGACCCTTTTGAGCAAATCTGGATCGTTGTTGATGTCATTCAATAGCTTCTGAGCTCGATAGCAGAAAATCGCCGAGCACGCAAAACACTTCTAACCGTTATGCCACTCACAAACAAACTAAACATGCTACATAGCTGAAACTGTAAACATATGTTCGTGACGAGTGTACCAACACAACACAACAACAACAAAAAAATCGATAATCGAATGTACCTTACCCGCGAAATTTGAAAAGTCAGCTTTCTTTTTGTACACACCTCGTATGCACCTACCAAGTTTCATCCAATGGTGTAATTAATTGCTGATGTATAACGAATTGATTGATGGCGAATAGTATCGGTGTGTGGCTAACTTTTCCAGTGGATGCTATTTATACTGGTTCTCGTCAATTAGTTACTGAGTTATGACGCATATGGTATTTCACTTATAGTATATGGGACGTGGCACCGCTCATTTCATAATAATATATAGCCAGAAAGCTTCTCTTAACCGTTAGAAACTGATACATTTTAGAACGATTGGTAAAATAGTTTTTAAATCTAGGCCTCTTTTGAAAATATAAATATATTTACAGCAAAAATGCTGCGAGAACTATTCACATGCTTTCAAACTTTTAAAAATTATTATTCGAAAATATTTGAGACACTTGATCTGCTTACATACTCGTATAAAGAGAGTCTGTTACCAAAATATGGTGTTTCTAGCTTTTATAGAGATCTAAGAACTATTCCATACTATATAGACAATAGAACCTTCCGAAGGACAGACAAACAGATATGAACACACCGAGCTGTAACAAAATTTAAATTTCTGTTCTTTTAGTGTTCTTTCATATTATCGAATATGAAAGAACACTAAAAGAACATTTCATATTATCTGTCCGTCCGACGGACCGACGAAGCCTATAAAGACCCATGTAACTAAAATCTACGTACTCTAGGAAAACCATCTCGATCACACTCCCTCTTCACGATCCTCTCGAAAAGCCTGCAAAATTGTTAGCATTATATTTTTTTACTTTACTTCCCGCTTTAAGATGCTAGAACAATTAACCTATTCTAATTAGGTCTGTCAGAATTTAATAAAATTTCGGAACTTCATCCGACCAATTTCCTCGAATTTAAACTTTCTATTAATATATTAACTCTTTATATCTACCTTACTCCAAATATTTAACTTACTTACGCGGAATTATTCCAGTAACTAATGAATAGGTAACTAATAGTTATCCGAAAAGAAAGTACGTACAGTGTGTGGTTTTTTGTAGTACCCGATTTTAAACTCGTATAAAATGGCAAACAGTCATTGCAATTTCAATCAAATTCTAATCAATTTTCAGCATGATGTGCAATGCACCAAAAGAATGAGCTAAAACTCTCCTAAAATGTGATGAAAAACTTCGAAAAAAAGAACATTTGCCAGATATTATTTCCAAAGAGTAGCTACACAAATTGCAAAGATTCAAATTTGCATAAAATAGAAATGGAACATAGAGAAGACATTGAATTTTATTAAAATATTTTTTAAAAACTTCGGGTGCAACAAAAATACGCCACAGATTTGTGTTTAAATGTATTCTCCTTCAATTTTTAAATAATTCATACAGCTGTAATAGTCTCCATAAAGCAGAGTATTGGTCGAACTCTTTAAAAACAACAAGAGTCGTCAAATATTTGGCAATAGAAACTATTGTAGCTTAAGTTGGTTAAATCCGGCATGTATGGAATATAAGAAGGTAAACAAAAAAACAAAAATAATAATCTCCATTTCGAATTTGAATATAAATACAATTGTATAATTATATTTATAATCAGTTTCAATCATTCATAAAAATTATAACAAAGAAGATTTATGAAACACAATGTGGCATACTACATCGGCATAATATCGGAATTATATGTAAAATCAAAATTCGTTTTAAGGAAACCATCTTGCATCACCTCAAAATTCAATGTACATGGATGGCCAAAGGCGTACAAGCCACAGAAAGCAAGTCATTCGCTACACTTTATATTTATTTTCAGCTTCTTGTATCTGTATCTTTTTTTTATTTTTACTTCAGCCAAAACAAATAAAAAAAAAAAACAAAAAAAAAGTCGACTACAAGAGTTTGGTGCTAACCTGGTTGATGATGCTTTGGTGCTGCCATACAAAAGTCAAAAGAAACGAAATGGACAGACTGTGGACCCATGGACGGACAAAGGGACAAGCGGCAGCTGCAGCAGCGGACGCAATCTCTCTTCAAACTGTGCACGGCTTGAAGCCAAAGGAGGATGATGATGACGACGACGACGACGACGACGACAACGACAACAACTACAATGAGGTTTGGGCGATCTCATCTCAACGTTAACGTTAACGTTGTGCATGACTATGCTAAAGATGCTTTTGGATGATGAAGCTGAATGTCATTGCATTGTTGTTGTTGTTGTTGTTGCTGTGGCGGTTGCTGTGTCGGTTGCTGTTGCTAGATGACTCCGAGTACCAGTTTGCCCTCTGTTCTGTACGTTTGCCGGGTCTTGTAACAAGTAATTTGCGTTCTCTGCGTGCCTGTGTATCTGTGTGCAGTGCAAGAGTTATGTATCATCCTGTCCGTCTGTCTGACCGTCTATCAGCCAGCATGCCTGCCTGTTGCCTGTTGCCTGTTGCCTGTGTTGCACTCTGTGTTACTACCTGTGACAGAAACAGGTAGGCGTAAGTATGTCTATATGTATGTATGCATGTATTATTTAATCACAAAGATACATATACAAACATACATGTACTCGTACTTGTTTGAATCCTTGCCTTGCAGCAGGCGTTACAATCTAGAGATGTGCAATGAACGTGCGCAGCAAAATTTCGAAATGTTTTTAATAGATATTTTACAAATCTTGGTAGTTTAGCTAAATGAAACTTTGTGGGTTTCTATGAAGCTCGCCTCTCTGTGGCTCAGGTGGTAGAGCGCCTGAGTTTTAAACGGAAGGTCATGGGTTGGATTCCCAAATGTCTGTTTTTCAATTGGGTCGGCTTCATGTCCTTACCCTCGTACCGTTTTCTTCAGCAACCAGAGCATAGTTCCTTTCTTCCTCGTGAGATGGACTTTTACACAGGTTTAAAGTGAGCGCGAAAATTTTACTGGATGAAAATAAACAGGCTCAAGAGACCGAAACGTTATCAATTCTGATGGTTGTGGAGGGCAAGCTTTAAAGAAAAACTATAACAAGTAAAATAAATGTAAAATCCAAATGCTAAAAATCATGGAATAATATTACGATTGTTTCGTAATTCATCGGGAACTCAAAATTTGGCACTCTATTCGTACAAATTATTTCTTTTTAAAACTATGAAGATAATAGTAAAACGAAGAGATATTGTCCATGGAAACATACTATAAAGTTCGATTATTCTGCTGAAGTTCTGAAAAAAGAAGACTAGTTTACTATTATGAACGAATGTATTAGTCTACTAAAGCCGTGTCTCGAAATAAGTTACACAATAATATTCTCGCATACAATCGTCTCAATACAATCCGTTTACCGTTTAGCCCTGACTTTCAAACTCTTCTTTAGATTAGGGTCGACAGCTTTATGGTTTCAGTTATTAAATATTAAACATTTTATGTACCTTCAATACTATCCAAACACTATAATATCGGTAATCCGAGCGGTCTCGTTCCCACTGTCACTAAGAAGAAAACTTCTAGTAGAGTAGTCTCCCTTCATTCCATTTACAGGTGTTGTGCATGAAACTTAAATTTTTTTTTAATTGAGGAATTACCAGCCAGATAATCTTTATTCAATGCTTAATTTTATAATGATTGGTAGTATATGAAATTGAAACATTTTGGGGATCATCTACAATAGCACACCATCACTACTTAAAAAATACCCAAAAGCGATCAGCAATAATTTCTCCATCAACTAAGAAATGACCATGTCATAGTACTTGCTTATCAGTTTGTGTGGAAGCTCAGGAAATTGGAACTACCGAACGTCTTCTTGTGGAAAGAATAACTGTGAATAAGAGACTCATACGTAAGCCACTTACAATAATATAATCATCCAGCCATATGTATACAATCGTGCATCCATCAGGTTGGAAGTTTCTTTGGAGGGCCGGTTTGAATGTTTGCCCTATTCATTAGCATCGTAACGCGATAGCCAATTTTGGTTAAGACTTCTATGAATGATTTTTTGGTTACTATGGAGAGAAAACAAGTGATTATAGAATCAATTAACTAGCTTTAATTAACTAATGCAAAACTTGTTTGATGGGTTTCTGTGAAGCTAGCCCAAAAAAGTGGAACACGCACCTTTATTACATGTATGTGAAGCGGCGTATATAACCATCGCCGATATATGAGCCATCGACAAAGTAAAGAAGTTTTCCATACTTTGTTGATGGCGCATGGACGAATTAAGGCCCTTTACAACCAATGGGAAGATTGATCCTCTTGGTTCTCTGTATCTACGTCACTGATTCAAGAGATTAAGAGATTGCATGTTAACGTAAATTTTTCTGTAATATATGCCCAGGTAAATCAATGAGTTTTGGTGGGACCCCAAGAGAATACAAAATATGGGTTGGTCATCTTATGTTATCATCTGGATTCCATGTACATAGGAATTGTATTAGCAATACTTGACGAGAGCAGAAACGTTGACCGGGTCGGTCTCTGAACGTAACTATGTAAACACAATATGGAGAGTCACTTATGATCTTATGAAGGAAAACTACAGAGAGCATCAATCATCGTGCAGACAAATGAAGATCAATTAGTTTTAATCGATTCACAAATGGCGGGAGAAGTATATCAGAAGACCAGTTTGTGTTACTGAGAGCAAACAACAGAAACTGTTTTTGAACAGACTCAATGCGATCTGGATGGATTACATAATGTGAGTTCCAAACAAAAGATGCAAATTCTAAAATCGGACGAACAAGTGAAGTATACAGAAGTTAAGTAGTATAAAAGGCATCAAATTCTTTGGACCAACGCATTATAAAGCCAAGAACACCTTTAGCTTTATTTAACATAGTAGGAAATAAGTATAAAATATGTAGATGGCTTGTGAACTTTCCTACTCTTACGTGTTTTGAAACTGCTCACTCACGCACATCTCTATCGACAACGCTTGGTCAACAAGAATAGCATCAACAGCAGCCAAAAGAATACAAACAACAACAACAACAACAACAACAATAAAGAACAACGACAGCAACGTCTACAACGTCTACAACAACAATACAAAACGCCTTCGTTATGGTCAATACAAAAGGTAAATATACAAGAGGTAAATATATACATCTCTATATATACATCTCTATATACATATTTAAACAGCTTATATACTGCCTTTGTACGTATGTATATAACCAATTCTTCGGCTGCGTATACTGCGTACAAGTTGTCAGATTTTTCTCTTCATCTCTATGTTCCATCACTTCGCCGGCTACCTACAATAAAAATGCAAAAAAAAAAAAACAATGCCTAACTGACTTAGCATCTTAAAAGATAGTTTTCAAGATTCTTAATGGTTTCAGGAAATCGAAAATTAAATAATTTATCTCGATTTTATGATGTTACATTTCAGTTTTCGAATTCGAAATACAACGTGTAACCAATTCTAATGCCCTCCACTTTGATTTGCTTAAGTATTTCGTTCGTAGACCTTTATCAAGCTCACATAAATCTTCTAAGTTGCTTCGTTTGATAGCAGCAACAGCTCAGGCAACAATTTTATATGTTCTTGAAGTATTTAATGACATCGGTATACTTTAATTATTGCTGGTTTTTTTATATATATATATATATTTAAATACAAGCACGGCAGAAAGAATGAAAGGGGTTTGATTTTTAGAGATATGAAGATGTGAAGCAGTTAAAATTGAAACCAGTTAAAAGACTTAACTATTAGCTATTAAAACTACAACATCCTTGGTAACATTTAGCTAACCATATAAGAAGAAATATGTTCTCCTTAGAGTAAAGGATGGTGCCATGCATATTTAAAGGTGAACCATTATGTTGCGATGGTCAAGGTGGTGTCTCACGGCGTCATTTAGGTCTCTAATGGTTCATTAAGTTAGCATAGGTATGCTCTGCTTTTGAATTCATATTGGAGCTAGACATAATTTAGCCTTGTTATCTGCGCTAGAAACTTTGAAACGAGCTTGACGTCAATTTTGGATTCAGTAAGTATGGGCTTCAGAGTACGGTGTATCTCCTTCTACTGTGTATTGAACAATGGCATGGTAGATGTTCAATACTATCCTCCTCTTCGACATTCCCACAGCTTCTACAAATATCTTGATAGCTCACTTTACGCAGAATGACCTATTCTTTTAACGTATCCACAGCAATAGAGATGTCTGACCTTTATCTGACGTAGAAGTGAAGTAGTACTCGTACGCTTGACATTTTGTTCTTGCCATGCGAGTCTTGAGATATTATGTAAGTTTAAATGCTTAACGAATCATATTTAGCTTAATTGGCAGCTTCAGTGTGGACTTGAGTTGTCAAACCATCATGGTTTTTTCCTGTTATGATCTTATAAACGTCTTTTGAAGTATCGCGATAGTAGTTTTTCTAAATTTGTTTATCCAATCGATAAAAACCAATTTTTAAGGGATTGCTAAATTATGTGAATCCAACGCTAACAAAATTTTTTGACGAGCAATTGCTCATGCAATATTGTTTAGACTCTACTGAATTGAACTAATGCCTGTGGATATGTCACGTGCTAATCTTCCCTTCCCTTGGCGTAATAGCAGACTTTGGCGGTACTTCACGGCATTCGTCCTAGAGCGATCAAGAGACACAATTGAATTCGGCAAGCCAGCGATACAAGGTGGCACGTTGTGGTGCTTTATCATCAACAGTCGCTTCAGTAAATTCTCAGTCGGAACAAGAATGATCCAAAAAGGCCTGCTTTCTACTTTTTGAAAGGACGGAGGACTTCGTTTTTCTCTTCAGATTTCCCATTCTTTTTACACAGACCATGGGCTCTTTTTAGTCTGTTTCATTCGTAAGGGGAATTCGGTATGTATTTTATACTAAATGAATGAATACCCGAAAAACCACGTTCCTGTTCGCATGCTAAAATTGCTTTATATTTGCATTGAGAAGAGTAGCACCTCTTAAATTACGAAGAAGTAATGTTAACCAGGAATGGCAAAACGAAGAATTAATTTAAGGTAATTCGAAATCAACGAGAAATAGAAGGTAGAAAACAGTACCACTTTTAGAAGCACTTTACACCATTTTCCACTTGGTTGATATTATTCTGGTTGAATTTGGTTTGGAAGAAGTCAAAGAACTGAAATGATTACAGCGAAAACTGTACATTGTATGGGACATTTTTATGGAAAAAGAGCTGCCTTTGAGGAATCTTTCCATAATTTGTTGGAGCATAACTCTGAGCTACTGTTAGTTTATAATTGTGCTAGGATCTCAGATTAATCGTATATAAATTTACCTAGAGGTAACAATTTAACTTTATAAACGAAAAGCTGCATTTGATTTTAAAAATTTATTTTATCTAAGTTATATTTTTTATTAAAAATCCTACCGCACACACACACTAAACGCACGCTTCACTCTCAGTAGAGCACCACTTCCTCAATGGAATACCACTTGGAAAAGCTTTTCGGCTGCTGTGTGGTACGTTGTTGCACAAGTTTATAGAGCAGCGCTCCGATTTCCACCAAATCAGACTGTTCCTGTTTGTAGGCTTCGAAAACAAGCTGCCAATCTTGCAGCAAATCGAACAATGTCTGATCCTTAGCCAATGCTAACTTTTGAAAGTGTGCACCTATAATGACACCAAACCAAGCGAATACCTGCATTTCCAAATGTATGCATTGCGATGTCACTGTGGCGCTAAAAGGCGATGCTGTTGGAAAAACCACTGCAGGATCATTCAGTACGGCATACAAATGCTGCAGCAACAGTATAATACCATCATATTCAAGCTCATGACGTATGTGCAAAATAATAATATCAGGATCAAAGCTGCAGGCAAGCACTGCATTCAGCAGTTCGTGTGTTGAACTAACGACGCTTGGCGTATAATGCTGCGTCAGCAGATCAACATTAGGATAATGCTCCGCAGGCACAGACACAGCATCACCATTTTCTATGTGATCTGTAACACTGCTCAACTCTTTGGTAGGTGCCCAACTTGCAGCAACGCTGCACTTACTCAGTGCATAACGCAAAACCTTTGCTAAATCCTTTTCCGCAATATTTGCATAGCGACGGAGACACATTAACACATGCTCCGGCTGATCTGCCTTGACGAGTACAGTGAGCAACTTTTCAGCTATTTCTTGTTCACTAGCACCACAGCGTTCCATCTGACGTATGATCATCTGTATAATTAGATTATTTGCGCCCGCATCGCCTTGATTAGACATTAGTGCGACTTGTGCTTCCTCCAGTGCCGTGTCAACTTCTAGCAATTCAGCATCTATATGTAAACGACTAAGCGCATTTAATTCTTTATCAAATTCTTCCACCGACTCAAATGGCACTGAATTGCCATCAGCTTTTGGTAGAGCTATTTTTGGCTTCTGCTTTTGTTCACTTCTAAACGTAGATACATCAGCAACAACCGCTGCACCGGGCACATATTCTACGCATTGCTCAAGCGTCTCCTCCTCGTTTATGTGATCCAAATCAATAACTTTGAAATTATCATTAGTACTTTGTGTGCCTAACAATTCGGCCAGTAGCGCTTTTGACATTTGATAGCTGACTACGGAGATAGTCTGACCCATGGCGAGCAGTATATGTTGATTGGTGGTCCACAGACGCGAGAAATCAAAGTAGACTTTAAAGAATTGCTTTGCCTTGACCACTTTGAATTGCGTATTGTAGAGTAGCAGCGAGGAACCTTCTTGACCATGATTAGCACCATAGATGGCCACCGAATGACGCGAAATGCCCAGCACGGATATGCTGTGCTCCAGATTCAGCTCGGCAAGCATGGAGACAAAATTACCAGGCGAGCGTTCACCGCTTATGTGTGCAGCTAGACTAAGCAGAAAGATGCGCTTATCTGACCCTGTAATAAAGATGTATTTAAGTAAGAAAGTACATTAACGCTGAGCTTAGTTTGACTTACAGATTGTCAACAGCAAAGGCTCATTATCGCCTTCGATAACCGCATAGCCCGAAATTTGCACATGCTCACGTCTTATAGGAAACACACGTCTTTCGCCGCTGTCCTGCGCTACGCACACTAAATTTAGTTCACTTGTTTGATTATGCTTCTCGAAATAGCTGAGCATCTTTTGTCCATTCGAGAGTAGAAAAACACGCGCATTGCTTAACGTTTTACTAGTTGCTAGCGCAAGTTGTGGCTCGGCAGTTTCACGCTGTTCTTTACGTGATTCGATTGCTGCAGCAAGCAATTCACAGGACCCATCACTATACAGCACCCAGGTGTCTTCCGCATCGGTTATTAGCTCGGCAATGCTTTTCTGGAACTGTAGTACATATTTTTTGTATTAGAATATGCATATAGTATACTGAATTTCAATTGACTCACCTTTAACTTTTTACATTTGTTAATATCCGTTGTGCTGGCATCCCAAAGACGCAGTGCATGATTCGCAAAGACACCCACATATTTGGCACTACGTTGATCGTAAACCACTTTTGAGGAGAGTTTTTCCACCACAGACCAGCTGTGTATTTGTTTTTGCGTACTGATCTGTAATATAGCAAAGTAAAATGTGACTTCATAAAATTTGAGAGGAAATATGGTGAAAGAAGTTTTAATACTCTTTCAAAATGTTGATAATTTTCGTATTGTGTATTCATAAATTAATCACTATCCGACTTGTCTCAGTGTGCCCAGAGTAACAAACCAAAAAACACTCTATAAGGAACAAATCCATCAGACTCTCTAAACATTTAGTTCAACATACAAACATTACTTGCATCTAGAATATCAGTTTATAAATGTAGACCTCAAAGATCAAAGTAGTTTTATTTTTGTGGGATGGGCAAATAATTTAACTAATATTTAAGACCAATGGCGAAAAGATGGCCCGATGTATGCATGAACAACGATTGGAATCTCAGTGATTTTTGACCTATCTACAAAAAGTAAACAACGCTGTCAGCGCAAACTACCGTGGAATTAGTATCCTATCAAATGGATACTATATAGATGGCTGAATCCATATACAGATGCATTGATAGGACAGTATCAGTGTGGCTTCAGAACAAAAAGATCGACCAATGAAAAAATGTTGATTATACGACAATTCTGTACTAGAGGAACCGTTAGTCTAAATACTATTCTGTTTTCAACACGCCGATTGCAAAGTTTTTCAATGCCCTGTCTCAACTAGCAATTCCAACAAAGATCATACGTCTTTGTATGATGATACTATCTCACATACAAACTGTCTTCAGCGTAGGAAAGAATTAGTGTTCACCATCTCGTTATGGAGAATTGAATGTTGTAGAAAACTGGGAACAGAAAAAACCAGCAACAACGTCAGCCTGGAAATCAGGCGAAGAATCACGCATGCTAATCGATGTTACTTTGGGCTCACTAATCAAATTAGAACAAATCTTCTCTGGAAACACGAAGATAATAATCTATAAGGCCTTGCAAACTCCGCACGGAAGAAAGAGGATGCTATTTCGTCTGTTGGCTGTGAAAAAATAAGATACTAACACCATGAAGAAGACTCTCGTGGAGAGACACAATATTTTGGTGAAATCATAAAACTGTTATTTAATCTTGAATCTCAAGCCTGCTTAAACTGCATATATATTGAATAAAAAGGACGCTACCAACAAAAAAAAAAATATGTAGGACGTTGTTAATATCGACCCTTGACATTATCTAATACAGCGTATTTGGTGGTGTTCGAGAGAAAGATGCTTCATAAGCTGTAGTGACTACCTACGTGTTTTCATGAGCGTTAAACGGTTGTAGTGTATGTACATATGTACTGAATTTCAGCGCTACATACTTATACATTCAATTTATGCACTGAAATTGGAAACAAAACAGAAAAGAACGCAACAGTCGAGTATGCACGACTTTTAGATACCCTGTTCCTTGTTTATGGTTCTTTCTATGTATATCACTTTACTAGAACTTAATTGGTGGACGGCGTCAGAGGCTTCCGATCTCAACTACACCGAATGGTGCGCTTTTTTACGTGCGGCTTTACCGAGACGATTGTAAAGCCTAAGCTGCTCTACTTACTTAGAGTTTAAGTTCTGGCTTTCATGACATGCAGAGGACACTACACATTTATAATTAATAAGTAGTACATTTGGTATTAAATGCCCACTACTGTGCATAAGGTACTTTATCATGGAAGTGATATTATCGGCAGATGTACTATACCAATTGGCTAATTCTCGGGGGAGGCACAAAAGCGAAACAATTATGTTCGGAATTATCGGAAGAAGTTTAAGCGAAGGCGTCAATGGCAGATTCCAAAATATATGTATTAAACCGGTTACCAGTATCATCTGATCCATATATAGCGACTATCCGAGAAAGCTCTTTTAGAAGAGAAAGCTTAATTCTTTATCCGAAGATGTATTGAAATTAATTGCATATGTATATATATATATATATATATATATATATATATATAGTCCTACAATTGCATGAAGATAAACTATATAATAGTTGAGATAATTCAGATCTCGTTTAGTTGTTTTATATCGAATTTATGTCAGCGTCTTCCAACAAAAGTGTAGATAGAGTGGGTTAGATAGATAGAGTTATTCGACTTGGACCCTATCTATCTATGTTTTCGAGTTTGACTTCAATAATTCGAACGGTTGAAAAAATTGTTGGAATTATTAAGATTACATTCTATTTAACTTATATTACCTAAAGGAGCAGTCCATCCTACAATTAAAGTTGTTTTGGTAACCTTTCTTAACCAAACCTTAATCCTCTTATACAGTTTTTGAAATGCTGAATTAAGAGACGCTCGATGTGCAAAATCTGACTCTTTAGGAAGTGAGCCACTTGCAGTTTTACATACGAATAGTTGTACTGATGAATAAGGCCTAGGTAGAATCACTCGTCTTTCAGCGTACCTATGTATTTAATGCAATCTTAACTCATTGCAAAAAGGAAAGCGTATTACTTTAAAATCCATTAAAACATTGCTTACCTTAAGCACCACAACAATATTCCGCGCCAGCGATGCTATCACATTATCTGCATCACTATCCGCTGCAAAGCCCAGAAACTCCTTAGGATCCGGTATGGGACACAAGTTGAAATAGGTGACAATTTTAGTCATTTTAACATTAAATGATATCAAAGCTAAGCAACTTTTAATTGCAACAAACAAAAAACGAAATCGCCGCTGCACGTGCGACACACAGAACAGCTGTTTATGATTTTTAACATTCACTGTAAAACAAAAACATCCGGTGTGCTGTTGCTACTTTAATCCGAGTTGTCGTCTTATAATTTACAAAAAAATGTTTGCTGACCGTAAAAAATGCTAGATTTAGTCGTGAAAATGGCCCTTAATATAATAATCTGCAACCTTAAAAAAATATTACAAAGTAATTATTAGTCCGTATGATTATAACCTATCCTAAAATTTATTCCCCACATTTTGGTAAAGCCATTTTAAACATCTGAATTCAATATGTAGTATGTAGTCAGTGAGCCCAAAATCTTCCAATTACCGTGTTTCAAAGAGATTGAATAACTTGTTCCAAAAATTATTACACCATTCTAGGTACTTAATTTTTCCCATTAATTTTGTATGTCGCTGCAACAATAATTTAGGACTAAGGTTACAAAAATGACTTGGTTGATTGCACCACTAAACAAGCTGTCCCTTGAAAATAAGGTAAGAATGTTCAAGTGTATATTAGCTCCTGACCTCTTCTATGGCATCCAGGTGTTTGGAATTACAGCCAAAACGCACTTGAACATACTGCGGGTTTTCCAGGCAAAAATGCTGCGGAAGATCACTGGGGCTCCTTGGTACATGAGAACCAGGGATATAGAACGTGATCTCAAGGTGCCTAAAATTGAAGATAGAATCCAATAGATTGCCAAAAAATACAATGAGATGCTGTAATCTCATCCAAACAGCCTAGCTAGGCGACTAGGTATCGCAGCCCATAAAACTGCTAGCCCCCGTACTAGAACGAGAAGAAGACACAAACGTCAACACGCTGGACCGGGTCTTGGCTTAAATATTTCCAAAGTAGAACCATATTTAATAATCACACCGTACAAAACTTAACTCTCTCCTAAACTCTGTATATAACCTATGTAACTTCTATAGTTGTAAATAATCGTTTGAACCAAATTCTGATTAGATTAAGTTGCCTAGAAGTTAACAGGACACTAATCGCCTACTTGTAAATATTTCGTTAAATAAAAAAAAAAATTTTTGCCTTCAGACTCGTATTCAGCAACATAAAAAATGCCTGTATACTTAATTTCGTTTCAATTCGCATATATTGATATCATATTCATATCAGATTTTTAATCAGCGATGAATTGTTGTATATCTATGTAGTGCTGTAGAGTGGTAGAGACGCCCTACAGTCTAAACGCATTCGGTGGAGTCTCTACACTTTACCGACAAACTTTATAGTCTAAAAATGGCTTTAAAATAAATATTGCTGAGGGGAAATGAATTTCTTCAGTCTGGTTCAGAGAAGGGCTGTAAAACGGTAAACACCCCGGGCGTCCCGGGATAAATGTAAACACGTTCACGAAGCAGTCGCAACGGTATGGAACAAAAGTGGCCCGTAATTTTTTAATCCTGGGCCCGAACTTACGCTCGACGGTCTTGCATGTGTTATTATAATCGCTTTATGTTTAATTTAAATTAATAAAATTTGAAAAAGTTTTAAACACACATTTTTTTTGTAAATGCTATAAAAGGCTGGAAATGGATTTCAAACAAAAAAAAAAGGCTAGATCTGTCACAAAAAATGTTAAGATGGCAACACTAATTTTAAATACAAACAATAACAATCACAGTGTCACGCGGACAATTCGATGCAGCCAACTTAACAACGTACTCTTTTGTCTTTCTTTCGTTGCACGAACTTCGGCAGAAGCAGTCATGGCGTAAGTTAAAAAGAAAAAGAAAAATTTTTTTTTTTAAATCTAAAAATTGTGCAACAATCATATTATTTTCTGAGTGTTAAATATTAAAATATTGTTGTACATGAAGTGCGCTTTAAAATGCAATATTTATTGTGGGCGCTTCAGCAATTACAAACCAGCTTATTGGTGCTATAAATAACCATATTCGCTTGGAAATGATTGCAAAAGTAATTTTCTTTGAGTTTTTGTCGACAAACTGTTAAACTGTTATTGCAGTTCAGCAAATATGCGCAGTGCTTGAACAATGTTTTATATGATGAATAATTATTTTAATTTGTTTTTGGTTGTATCTAATTTTTTTGTTTAATTTGTTATTTTACAGCTCTAAAGTCTCGCGTGATACGCTCTATGAGGGCGTTGCTGGTATATTGGAGAGTTCGCTAAAAAAGAAGCGCGGCTTCTTGGAATCGGTGGAATTGCAAATTGGTCTGAAGAACTACGATCCCCAAAAGGATAAGCGTTTCTCCGGCACTGTCAAGTATGTTTGTACAAGAAAAACAAAAAACACCTACACTGCAGCACGTTTTAGTTAATAGTAATGTTTGATAACGTTGAACTGCAGCCAAAGCTTGTGCTGTGTGCGTATGCAATACATTGTTTTAACTATGCGTGTCTGTAGCGTTTAGGCAGTCGGTGGCTTTTAACAGCGCCGGCGGACCTGCACTCAGGGTCTTAAAAACAAATTGAGTAGGCGAGCAGTATAACTTATTTTTAAAAAGTTGTATTCCGCCGCAAAATGTGTGCTTTAGAAGATGTAGTTTAAGTTACACGCTGCGTACGGCGCTGTGTAAGTTATTTGTCCTATAAGAGTAGCAGTTGTTTTAAATATGCAAGGACGTAGCCAGCTATTTCCGAAAGGGGCACCAAATAATAGAATTTTTAATGCTGCAATAATACGTCATGACTTTTTTGGCAAAACAAAACATTATTGGGCATACCATCTATTAATAAACTACTTCAAATTTTAAGCAATCTGCATTATTAGGTATGCGTTTGGTTGATGGCCATTAAGCGCAGACAGACGGACGGAAACAATAGCTTTACTGTGCTGATCTGACCTAAAAAAAAACACTTTAATATACTGCTTGGTCGCTGATGTACTGCAATGGATTCATATTATATACACGTTCATGAAACGGCGCGAATATTACGGTTAACCTACGTCAAACACTACTTCAAAGTTATACGATTACGTTTGAGACCAATTCCGGCACCGTCCTGCTTTCTGTGTGTGCCGTCTGCCTGCTTTCAATTTCTATCAAACAAACGTAATTAAGCAGTTTCAGTACTTCAGGAACTACCCTCAAATTCAGTCATCATAGTTCTCAACTATATCCTAATTCTTCTTGCTAAACTAATGATGCACTCTGGCCGTTCTGCATGATATTTCAAATAAAATTTGTCTTTTCAGTAGGCGCAAACTAAATCCGGCTCTTTTTTATCTTGACTCCTCAATTTAACCTTTCATAACGTCAGTCCTCTTTGTTAATACATTGGCATCTTTAAACAATTCATTTCAAAATACATCAGCATGTATTTTCATTGCAGCTCTCTCTCTCTCTCTCTCTCTATTAACGACAAGATGTAAATAGTGATTTTCTCGAATACCTCCCCACTAACTCCTATTTTTCTCATCGGAAATCGAAAGAACATGAAATCGCACCCTTAGAAACCATGTTTGTGCCCATCAAAATATTTGCATCTTCCACCAGTAGAAAAAAAAAACACGAACACCGAAATCGGGCATAGTTTCACCAAAGTCAGATTTGGTCAATTTAAAATCAATTTTAATGTTTTTAAAACCTGACAAAGCCATGGTTTATGATTATATTAATCATAGACTTCATTTCTTCAAATCTGATGAACATTTCGCCTTATGCAAAATAATGCCAAAAGACGTATTTTCGAAAATCAAAACATAAAAACCATGATGGTAGGGCTCTCTTCTTGGCTACGTCCTTGTAAATATGCATATAACAACTTAAGCCAAAGTAGCTAATTTATTCTATTTTCTCTTCTATTTAAAAAGATTGAAGCACATTCCACGTCCCAAGATGAAGGTGTGCATTCTCGGCGATCAGCAGCATTGCGATGAGGCTAAGGCCAACAATGTCGAGTACATGGATGCTGAGGCACTCAAGAAGTTGAACAAGAACAAGAAATTGGTAAAGAAACTAGCCAAGTCTTATGATGCTTTCCTGGCGTCCGAATCGCTGATTAAGCAGATTCCACGTCTGTTGGGTCCCGGTCTTAACAAGGCTGGCAAGTTCCCTGGTCTGTTGTCGCATCAGGAATCTATGATGGGCAAAATTGAAGAAGTCAAGTCCACCATTAAGTTCCAGATGAAGAAGGTCTTGTGTCTGTCCGTTGCTGTTGGACATGTTGGCATGAAGCAAGATGAACTCTGCCAGAATGTTAACTTGTCTATCAATTTCTTGGTTTCGCTGCTCAAGAAGAACTGGCAAAACGTACGCTCGCTGCACATTAAGTCCTCCATGGGACCACCACAGCGTCTGTACTAAATAATACTACATATGCTGCTTTGTATTTTATACAAAATTTTATTAAAAGAATAATGTCTACATTTCGATAATGTAAAAACAATTGTGTTTGTTTCAACGCTTAAGAGATTTAATTTACACGTCAAAGATCGGAATAGCGTTGGAAGACCGAACATTTTTGAAGAATTAGAGGCATTGCGTAATGAAGATTCGTGTCAAAGACAAGATTTAGCAAGACCATTGCGAGTTACTCAACAAGCAATTTCAAAACGCCCCAAAGGTCTGGGGAGTTTTGAAATTCAGAAGCAAAGATATTAGGTGCCATACGAGTTGAAATGAAGAACAGGAAAGGAAGTGATTTTTGACTCGAATTGTAACGCGATAAAAAGTGGATCCGCTACTGAATCCAAACGCAAAAAGACATGGATTACATCCGACCATCCATCAACGGTGTATCCATTGCTCTTAGTATATACTCTGTTTTTTTGTGGGATCAACTGTGTGTAGTCCACTATAAGCTAATTAAACCCAATGAAACCACCGTGGGGGATTGCTATCAACAACAATTGATGCGTTTGAGCCAAGTATTGAAGAAACAACAGAAGCAATTGTAGTAGGAACAATTACGGCTCCATGCTGCAAAACCCTTAAAATTAAATTGGAAACGCTCTTATGGAAAATCCTACCCCATCCGGTGTATTCACCAGACATTGCTCTTTCCGATTAACACTTCATCCGATCGCAGAGTTTGTCTGCTGTAATTACGATGAATTTAAAAGTTGGGTTGATACTTAGATTGCTTCTAAAGTTGAGTCATTCTATTGGCTAATGATGCACAATACTTTGAATAATCTATTTGTAAACAGGAGTGTGGTCATCTTCGAGGTACCCTGTTTAAGATTCTTTTTTGGAACCACAGATTACAATCTTTAGTGGTCCGATCTTTACATTTGTGGATTATTTTATTAGAATTGATGAAAAATTCAAACTAATCTATACTAATAGTATAGATTTTGCAATGATAAATTCTTTGGTCGTTTAATAATTTTCGGTGGTTCTAACATAGTTGACGTCCTGTGCGCCACTTCATCAGTGACCGAAGGTAAGATCATATCTTTGGTAACAGGAGTCCAATTGTCAACCACCTTCAACCTATCGATCAATTACAATGATGCAGTATCATTGCTGCCAGTGGATATAGAACATAGAAAGGCGCCATTTGCAATTATGATAGATGGTGAAAAGCGCACAAATATTCTTAGCCACTTCGGGATGCTTCTTCTGATTTTCATCAAACATGCCAAGGCTAACAGCCAAATTGCGCGTTGGATCAGCAACAATTGGGTACGGAAATTCGTCGGGAATGTCCAAGTAGTAGAATTTAAAGTCATTCACCCAGTCGACATGCGACTTGATTCCATCCACCGAGTGCGCCAGGCAATTGGTGTTAAGCTTGACGAATTCCGGTTGATGAACAGCAATACAGCAAAGTTCAGTAGTGGAGACGGGAGTAAAGTCTGCAGGGTGCAAGAATAGTACAACCCAGAAGTCTGCTTGCCATTCGCGGAAGTTCATGGGTCCTTTGGTGGTTTCAGTTATGAAGTTGGGAACAGTCTGTCCAAGACGGAGTTTGCAAAAATTTATTTTAATTTACGAAAGAATACAAAATGTGTCTAATAGGTCAACTAGATGGGACCTTGGAGTAGGACATAGGCAACTTTTTGTGTGAAAACAAAACTTGAAGGGGATGAAAGTTTGTATGGGGAGTCATTGATTTCTCAAGTTAGGAACATAAAAACTCAGTATATCTAAACTTTTGGTAAGAAATAAGCTATGTTTCTGCGTTTTTGACCAATCAAAGTAAAATTGTACTTTAAAGTACTTCGTATACCTACATATAAATCTATTGGAAACCATAATAAACAAAAAATATTCATAAAAAACTAAAAAATGGAGGTCTAGTTTGAATGGAGCTACACATTAAAGTGGCCAGATGTGGGCCTATATAATTTATTTTGTAAGGATTGTCGTGAGGTACGCAAAAAATGTTGACATGTTCATTTAATACTAGTTATCTGAAAAGGAAACTGGAGAATCTGGTTTATCCAAACTTTAAGTTTCTAGCTCTTATAATCTCGGAGATGTGATCATTCAAACAGACGGACGAATATGTCTATACACATACTAGTCTACATATACTACATATATATAGTATACTAGTCTCCTTTTGCCTGTTAGTTACATTTGCACAAACTTAATAAACCCTTTTACCGTTTGGGCACAGGGTATAAAATAAGGGGAACTAAGATTGCATACCCAATAGATTAATTGATTTTAAATTTAAACTAATGCTAAACTAAACTGCTATCATGAAACCACAGTAGCGCGTCTGTACTTAATAAAACAAAATTATGTTTCTTTGTATGTTATACAAAATTTTATTATTAAATCAATAATAACTACATTTTAATAATGTTAACAACTTAAATGCTGCTATCTTGTATATTGTATATAATACTTTTCGTTAGATTGATTTTAACTTAAAACTATTGCTACATTTCCGTTGAGCTTATGGTGCGCGCCAGAAAGTCACGCAAATCTAGCGCATCTTCAGCCATGGTGCAGGCATCCGGCTTGGGCGCATATTCACCGCGTACAAAATAACTCATATCGACTGCATCGTACCATTCCTGCAGATATGCTTCGCCGAAATCCTCCAGCAGATTATGCAATGCACAACAGGCTGTAATTATCAATGCTGCGGTATCCTTTTGCAGCTGTAGCGGACGCGCTAGAAATTGCCAACGCGTAAACAGACGCTGCAACGCTTTTTCGCTTATATGCTGTAAATTATCGGCAGCCTCATTGAAATCATATTCCGCGGGTGCGCTGGGATCGAGATAACGCTGCAACAGCCACGGACGTAATGGATAATTTTGATGCACTGGCGCCAGCGCAAAGCAAGGCAAATAACGCCCATTGATTTTTTGTTGTTTCAAATCGTTTATTTCGTTATATGGCTCCGCGAATAGTGGCACTGTTGGCTTGCTAGAGATTTGTAGCTTACGGAAAATCATGCGATCATCGATGAGCGTCTCCAGGCGTATGTTAGTCATTGCAGCTTGACGCATTGGCATGCTACAGGTGCCTATAACGCCAACCACGGCCGGCGGCATATTCGTCAGACGATGAAAATTATTACGTATATCCGCATAATCCTGTTCATTTTTGGGCAGCGTTAGTAAATGATGTCCCAGCTGTGTTAATAATGCGCTACAGAATTGTTTGAGCACTTTGAGCACAATTGCTGCTTGATTGGCTATTTTGAAAGACTCTGCCAGACGTTGTACATTATATTCGCCATGTGCCAACATATAAAGCGGCAATGCTATGCGTGCCTCCAGCGACATATTGATGCCATCGGTATCGCGTAGTGTCTCCAGTTGATTGCATAGCCAACGGAAAGTGCGACGCGTCATGCGGAAGTGATTCAACCAGTGTTCCTCCGTTTCGAGTTTTAGTGTCGTGTGTCCAAAGAGCGACGTTGTCAACTGTTGTTGGTGTTGTTGTTGTTGTGCGGCTTCCAGCTGCTGCGCTTGCTCCTTTTGTTCTTGTTGTTGTTGCTGCTCTCTATTTGCTTTGTGTCGTCGTTGCTGCTGCTGCTCAGCCTGCTGTTGACGTTGTTGTTGCCGCTGTTGCAGACATTTTTGCGACAACATGCCAAACATTTCAAAGTAATTCGTTTGCATGTGCATCATTTGTTTCATATAGAAATTGCGCAGCTGCATTTGATTTCTTCGCAATCGCTGCTGACTGCGCCGACGACTGGCTATGAGCGTTTTCTGAAAGTTAGTCACATGCAATAGCATCAGCGTTCCTATTTGCCGTTTACGGCGTTGCAGTTCATCGTTGCC
Source organism: Leucophenga montana (assembly GCA_035044765.1). NCBI lineage: Eukaryota > Metazoa > Arthropoda > Insecta > Diptera > Drosophilidae > Leucophenga > Leucophenga montana. The sequence goes on from JAWNNQ010000509.1 coordinate 531,077, forward strand.
GGAATTGGACGTGCCTGTGGTTGTCGTAGCGGCTGCCTCATCGAATGTGTTGTTCAGGAGCGTTGCAAGCGTTTCCACTTCGTTCATGCCAAATGATATGGCTTCATCTGTCGTTACCATATCATCTTCTGTGCAGTTTAAGTCCATTATTTTCGGTTTTTTTGATAATTGTTTATTATTGCAATTTGTTTTCAATAGTGGTGGCTGACTAACGATATTATATTTCTTTTATCACTATTGAGTATTTTCTAACGATATTTTGTATTATTTTTTCGATTTCGATATGTTATTTTCAAAGACGTCCGATTATCGATACCGATTACTGAAGATGAGGCTACTGCTACTACGAAGATCAAATAAAGCAATTATGAAAAACACGTTTAGCTTCGAAAAGAGCTCAAATAATTCAAAACATAATTATATATATTTAACATATTATTTATTTATATATGAATTATTTAAATAAATTAAGTAATTAATTAAAATAAGTAATTTAAAATGTTTTAGATGGGTTACGACGAAATTTTAGCAGCGATTAGAAATTAATATTGTATATGTTATCGAATTCTTAACACTATTCAATACCGTTATTCTAACGGTAAAGTTTAATTTAATCTTTTTTTTACTTTTAAAATCTTCACCTGACATTGAGTACATGCATTTCACATACCCAAATATATATTTTGGGAAAGTGAACATAAGTTGAAATAACCATAAAAAATCAAAAATTTGTTTTGCTTTAAACATTTTTTGTAACCTGTACAAACAATATTTTTAACAGTGTATATTGGGTTTGTTGAACTGTCAAAATGTTGTAAGCATCGTAGATCCATCAAAGTATATATATATATATATATATATATATATATATATATATATATATATATATATATATATATATATATATATATATATATATATATATATATATATATATATATATATATATATATATATATATATATATATATATATATATATATATATATATATATATATATATATATATATATATATATATATATATATATATATATATATATATATATATATATATATATATATATATATATATATATATATATATATATATATATATATATATATATAAAGATATAAAACGCTTTTCATAACTCGGTCGAAATCGATGATTGGACTCACTAGTTTCTATAATCAGCTGATTCACGATCCGAAAACTACAAAATAGGCATGAAACATTACAAAATTAGAAAATCAAACCAATTTACAGAAATACTGTCATTTCGCCTCCTACTGTCGGGTGTGCAAATTAGTTACAAAACACCAACTGATAAGTCAGGTAGGGAATGGTTCCGACGTTTAAAGAATGATGATTTCAGTGTTGAAGAAAAGCCTCGCTGTGGACAGCTAAAAAAAAAAATTCAAAGACAAAGAATATTTTGCAGCACCCGTTGTATACTCCGGACATTGCTCCTTCTAACGGAACAATTCGGCAGATCATCGGCTCATTTCTTTCGCAGAAATCGAAATTTGGCTCATAACTATAATCGTCTCTAAAGAAGAGACATTTTTTTCGAGATGGCATTCGAAAATTGCCAGAGAGGTGGGAAAAAATAGTAAACAGCGATGGGAAATACTTTGATTAATCTTTTTATTCATTTTGTTCTGAAATAAATACATTTCTGACCACAAAAAAAAAACGTATCAAACTAATTTGTACTCCTCACTAATTTGTACTTCCCACTAATTTGTAAATCCCAAAAAAGAAACAGTCGTATCGTCGAGCTGATAACGAATATGAAGTATTTATGAAGTTTACGATGCCTATTTAAATGCATTACATACTTTCAGGCAAGGTGACAATACCATTTCATGGATGAATGGTATAACAAGAAAAATGTTAATTTCGAAACCGAAGCATTAAAGCTGTTCACGCTTGCTTGTTCAACGCTGATGTTTCACTTCAGTTTTTAAGTTTTTGAAGGAGTGCAAACCCCACAAAGTTTATATATTCTTGATCAGGTTTAAAAGACAAGTCGGTATAGTTATGTCCGTCTGTTCGTCCATTCTTCATATGTTTGAACAACGAGATCTATCAGTCAATGAAAGTTAGAAGCTTCAAACTTGAATTTTTGGATTTGTCCGATTCGCGCAGTTTATGTATTTAAATGTATTTTGAAAGCCATGCCAACAACGCTCACAATACTGCCATATATCCTTAAATTTCAGGTTTTTTCAAGGTAAACAAGCCGAAAAAAAGGTTTTATATTTTTTTTTTTTTCATTTTAGATTTGTTTTTTATTTATCATCAGTTAGCTATAAATTTCAATTATCCAATGATAACAAAAATGGGAAAGACACTGAAGAAAAATGCTGTTTGGGGTATGTTCACCAGTTCCATTCCCATCGATTCGCCAATGGTTAAGTTAATGAAGGATTAGTCCCCACTATGTTTTCAAAATGTGTTTAAATCTGCACAATTCATCCCCCCCCCATGAACGGAGGGAAGTATATTTATTATTCGAATACTTTTTTGGTGGTTCGCAGTTTTAAATTTATATAAATGTAATGGTAAATGTCATTTTCAAAATGGTAGAAAATGATATTTAAAAAAAAATGAAGGACTTCGCTACATTTATTAATATTAATCAGATTACTTATAACTATGGTAATATATCGAGTGCAACTCAGGTTAAAAAAAGTTGAACATTTGCTACGAGTTCATATATACTCGTACATATGTATCTCATTTCAAGGTAATTATTCGCATCGAATGTTGCAATCGTGTGGCATATGGCAATATTAAAAGCACGTGTAATATTTTATGTACGTAAATAAAATAAAATAAAATAAAATTGGTGCTAAATTGTGTGAGTAACTAATTAGTTAAGAGTTATTGCTACATTTTGTATCGATGTATATCTTACTCTTGATTCTCGAGTTGAAGGTCGCCTAACGCTCTGCACAAGCGCAACAGTAACAACAAAAGCAAAAACAATCTATGTATTAAATTATACTTGTTGTAAGTATCTACATACAAAAAATGTATGTATTGCAAAACATAACGTAATATGCAATAAATAATTGTTGCGCTAGGTTCGAATTCAATACGCTGCTTAAGATACAGATACATTTGTATCTACAGACACAGATACATATGTATCTGTATCTGTATCTGTGCTTTGGGCTTTTTGTTCTTGCACCGCCAAAGAGAGCAACGAAGAAGCAAAAGAAGAAGAAGGTGCGTCATGCTACTATTGCCTTCTGAGCTGAGTTGAGCTGAGTGGAGCTGAGCTGAGGCTGGGCTGGAGTGATAAATGAACGTACAAACAAAAATAAGAAGACGAAAAACCACCAAGTGGTAATCGCTTGGCCCTCCCTCTCTTTCTCGCTCTCGCGCACCTGTTGGGCTAATGCGAACTTGCTGTGGTGTTTTGAGCTTTTTTGTACAAGTTCTGATTCAACGATTCAAGTGATTTTTAAAATTATACATAACTAGGTAACTATTGTTTTGCCAATAATGCTCAAAATATAATATTTTCAAAATGAAAGCAGCTGTATATGTTAAATTTTATTCAGATGGCATGAACGGAAAATCTTGTTTAGTGGCATCGAAGACGAAATAGCTTAATTGAAAAGAACGACTTAAACGACATTTGTTACATATTTCACTCGAAGCATATAAGACCTTAGCCATGAAGATATTACTCACCGAATTAGTTGCCGTTGTAAACTTTAAAATATTACTTATTTTAACCGACTGCTCTAAGAAGGTTTATGTTTTTTGAGTGGCTGTATATTAGACTGATCTGTGAAATTTTCATGCAAAACGGTCCAACCGTTTCGAAGCTTTAGTCGAACAGACAAACACACAAACGCATTTATATGTTAGTAGGCTAGGATATGTGGTTTCCAACACTTGGTAGTATCAATATACTCTCGAACATCATTTTCACATTTCATACTAACTTAATATATAAAATGACTATTTTCCTTAAGCTCAATCGATTTATATAGGACACAATCATTGAATTTAAAGATCAATAAACACAAAATTCCACTCGTAAAACCAACGATATTTTCTCATGTTATTATCTTCAAAACAATACTGATTATACTTGTTAATAGGTTACTGATCAATAGGTTATTTGCTTGAATCAAGTAAATACTTTAAAAACTCTCAATAAAATAAACCATAAAAATCCAAAATCCAAATCCAAATAAAAATCCACAATTTCAGTGTTATAGTCACATTCAAGCAGATAAAAAAGCTTGCCATAAACAATTCAACAATTAAGCGCAAAATGTATAATATTTTTGTTAGAAGATTTCAACATCATTTAATTTAGAGAACGACTAGCAAAACTAAGAAGAGCAAGCAGTTAGTCGAATAATAAATTTGCGTTGATAACTTCAATATTGGAATAAATTTCATAACAATAACTCAAATCCATTTAGACATGGCTATAAATGAGCGCTCTAAATGTGCATGAGATACGAGTAATCAGTTTTAAAAAAGGAGCTAATCTTTCAAATCAGCCCTTGTATGCGTGAATGGGCCGCATAGAGAGAGAGGCACATAAAAAACTTCAATAAGATCGCGCTGCAAGCCAACTTATTCACCAGAGCAGTCTGAACAATCGTCGACGACAGACACAAGAAAAGATCGTATCGCGATTCGCGCACTCGCAAAGAAATTCAGTTAATCAATTCAACATTCAATGCTCGTCGTCGTCGCGGCACTTTTTATTCCACAGCTAAAAGAAAAAAGTAAATAAAAATTAAACTACATGAATTAAATAATAATAAAAGAAAACAAAAAGCATAAAAGAAAACAAAAAGCATCTAATGAATTTTTACGCGATTTGACTTAAAGCGCTAAAGAAAAGTTGTGGGTTTAAAAAAATTAAAAAAAAAAAAAACAGCATAAAAACTTTAAAACAAAAGAAATAACAAAACTGCATTCCATAAGAAAAGTAAAAGTGTACGACCGCCAATCAAGATTGAAAATTGTTTAAACGAATTCAATTAGAAGCGTAACGCGTTTTAGTTAATTTGTACGAACTTGAACCCGGAGACGGAGTCGGAGACGGTCTCAACTACTAGCCAGTCAAACAAGCCGCATAAATTCGCAAACCAAACATAAGATACATTTTTTTGTATCTACTGTATGTATCTATGCAAAAAGGTGTGCCTGTATCTAGCGCTACATACTACGTACGTACATAGAAATTAACGCGATGTTCACGTTTTTGCTGGAAAATTCGTTGGCATATGAAAACTAATGCGACTACTCTACTACTAATTTGCATAAGCAAAGCCAACGACAAGTTTTGAAGCTGTAAAAGAGAGTGCGGAGAACTACACGATTTTGCAACTAGAAAAACTGTAGAGAGTGAGAGCCAAAGAGGAAGTAACGGACTGCAACGAATGCAGCGTGAAAATTTAAAACAGTAAAATAAAATTCGAGAGTAACTGCGAGAGAGCGAGAGAGAAGCACAATGAATCAAACGCAGCTAGATGATTTTCTACGCTGTTTCCTGCAAATCGATGGCGCTGGCGCAATACCCGTTAGTCGTCTAACGGCACATGATGATCACGATCATGAACACGACGGCGAAGATGAACATGAACATGATTATACACATAATTCCGAACGTCATGATATACTTGTCGCCAAAGCAACCGCTATGGTGGTACTATTCTGTGCCAGTGCCATATGTGGTTCGGTGCCATTTCTGTTGAAACGTTGTTTCCGCTGGACAGATGGACATACCAATGCACAACCACGTTCTGCACTTGTTGTCAAGTGTCTTTTGTATTTCGGTGGTGGTGTACTGCTGGCAACAACATTTTTACATCTGCTACCGGAAGTGCAGGAATTAGTTGAATCTTTACAACATTGTGAGATCTTGCCGGCATTAACTTTTCCCTTAGCCGAATTGCTGATGTGTTGTGGTTTCTTTCTTATGTACTTCATTGAGGAAGCAATGCATGCCTATATACATCGCACACATAAGCATGATGCAAGCAGTGCCGGCGCAGCATTCGAACGTGGACATAGTGTACGCAATAGTCATCTGTTGAAATCGAAAGCAACAGCACCACCCTTAGTAACACAAGGACCCATTGTAACGCAATTGGAGCCCACAGCACCCCCGAGAACATCGGGCGGAACACCATCATCGCTCTCAGTGCAGGATTTGCTGCAAAACGATCTGGAGAATCAGAAATATAATGAGATCTCAACGGTAACACCACACAGCTGTCATCATGTACACCAACAACAACAACAACAGCAACAACCACAGCCAACGTCGCAACATACGCATAGCCATAGCCATAGCCATAGCCACAGTCATAGTCACAGTCATCTGCATCTACCACTGCCCAGTGATACTTCCAGCGATATTTCCAGCAGCGTTAATGCCGGCGAAATACTTGCTTCCTCGTTGCGTGGCCTATTCATTGTCATGGCGCTTTCGTTGCACGAACTATTCGAGGGCATGGCTATTGGTTTGGAGAGCTCTGCGTCATCAGTTTGGTTCATGTTTGGCGCTGTTTCGGCACATAAATTGGTTTTGGCATTCTGTGTTGGCGTTGAATTGATTGTTGCACGCACACGTCTAGCACTTTCCGTTGTCTATGTGCTAACATTTGCTGTGGTCAGTCCGCTGGGTATTGGCATTGGTATACTGATAAGTCGCAGCCAGGAAGGAAGTGGTCCAAGTCTTATCTCGGCCATACTGCAAGGTTTTGCATGTGGTACACTGCTGTATGTGGTTTTCTTTGAAATACTCTCGAAGAATCGCGCTGGCTTGGGCGCATATCTGGCGCTATTTGTGGGATTTGTTGTCATGTTTGGATTGCAGCAACTTGGTAAGTAGAAGTTTTAGAAACGACTGATAAGAAAGTTAGATAGAAAGTTAGTATATAAAGGAGATAGTAAAGAATATGGAAAATTTAAATTTAGATTAAATAATTAGGGTAGTTAGATTAGGGATAAAACAAGTGTTAAAATTGTTTAAGTATTTAGCATATATAATAGGTCAAAACATATATGAATTCTTAAATAGATAGTACATGCATAGATAGACAAGTAAAAAACCACAATAATCATCTCAAGTTGCTATTATTTCTACTGAGTAAAATTTGTTATCTAGTTACAAAATTTTGCCTATCTGCGTATTTAAATTTGTGGTTTTTCTGTTTTTTTTTTCAAATAGTTTATTAACATATAATGTTTTTCCTGTTTTTGTAAATTTCCATCGAATTTTAGCACGCGCTTCTAGTCAACGCTCACTGGCAATTCTTGAGAATTTCATTAACAGGTTTTATCTCTTTGTATTTTTAAATGGTTTTTTTTTTGCGTTAATTTTTTTTTTTTTTTGATTTTGTGCTTTTTTTTAATCATTGATGAGATAGTATGTAATGCAATCAATGATATCACCTTGAAAAGTTTGCACTTTCTGATTAAAAGAAAATGAAAAGAAAACCGGTCCTACATACGATGAACGCATCCATGCATTCAAGCGTCAGCGTCGCAACTTGTCATATTTCTTAGTATTATTGATTAAATGCGTTTTGTATTTATTAATCGGTTTGACTACTATTTGCATAGTTGTTTAAATAGTAGCTGGTGGTTCACTAAAAGATGCAAGTGAAAATAATTTGTTAATAATTTATTGTATTGATGATAGACGAAGTTCGGTATAGTTTGTTGGGTTCTCCTCTTTTGCAGCATAATTGACATGTTTTTCTTCTAGCATAGCTAGAGTGCAACAGACGTAGTACAGTGTTGTAGCTAAATTGTGTCAAAATATTGTTGACATAATGTGTTTTTTCGAAAATGTTATAAGGCATCTCTCTAGATATTACATCTGGTAATTTTCGGCAGCTATGCTGCATTTTGTGAAAAAAATTATGTGTTTCTTAGCCTCATGAGCCAATAGACTGCCAGATGAGAACTTTCTCGCCAAATTTTCTAATAAGAATCGTTGACCCTGACTAGGCGATAGTAACATCTTACACTTTTTAGTAAAATAGGGCATGTGGTAATGTTCTTGAGTATATTTTAACAATCGTTGCATTCAAATCTGCTTAAAGTCTCAACAGCGACTTTAAGCAGGCGGTCATACATATTTCGAATCCTAGATTTTCACACTTTCTAATGTCTTGCCCTATTTTTAATGTACTTTCTGTTTTTCAGTAGTAATACCAAATGATGTATGTAGTTCGTCCTCCCCAGATACTTAAAAAACAATTATAAATTTGATAATCGTACTTATTGTTAGATCAGCCTATAATTTCAACCCAATCTAGAAATTCATTTAAAAATGCTATTGGGAGTAAAAATTACATCGGTTTTTATAATGTAGTCAAAATGCATTTATTTCAGATCACAAAATCGCTGTTTACTACTTTTCCCATCTCTCAAGCAATTTTCGAATTTCATCTCGGAAAAATGTCTTTTCTTTAGAGACGATTATAGTTAGGAGCCAAATTTCGATTTCTGCGAAATAAATGAACCGATAACCAACCAAATCATGCTGCATTCATCGGTACAACCAGTAATCAGAAGGAGGAACAATGTTCGTTGTATAGTGCGTGTGCGAGAAGAATAACTTTGTCATATCTTTGCTGGTATTCCATTCGTATTTCTTGTAATGCACGACTCAAACGAATCAATTGTAGCTTATACCGATCACCCGTAATGGAATCACCCGGTTGTAACAATACACAACCCCCTTTTGGTTCCACGCGATAAACAACATGACCTACGAACCATGCATATTCGGCTTTGGTGTTGATGTTGAGGACGATGTCAAGCAATGAACGGGCATAGCGTAGAATTTTTTTCTTTTTGGGGTTATCTTAGAATATCCATTTCTCATGCGCAGTCACAATTCGATGTAAAAAACGATTTTTTTTTTTGCCTTTGCATCATCGCAAGTAAATAATAGCCATACAACGTCTCTCGGTTTCAGTTCATAAGGCACCCAATTGCCTTGCTTTTGTAATATTCCCGTAGATATCAATCGTACAGAAACTGCTGCTTGAGTCCCTCCCAATGATTCTGCAAGCTCTTCTTGCTTTTGACTCGAATCTTCTTCGAGTAATGCTTCCAATTCATTGTCTTCGATTTTTTTTTTTGCATCAATCGTTGTTGCTAATGTTCACCAGTGATGGTTTGGTTAGGTTGCAGCAGCTCATAGTACACAACACACTTCTGTTCCCACCAAATACAAAGCATGAGCTTGGCACCATGAATTTTCGGCTTGGCCGACAATGTTGATGCATGGCCGCAGGCCGATTTTTGATCGCTTTGGATTGTCGTAATGGATTCACTTTTCAACGCCAGTAACAATACGATGCAAAAACTCTTCCGATTATGGCGTTGCAGTAGCTGTTTGCAAGTTAAAAATCTCCTTTCGACGTCTCTTGGCTTCAGTTCGTACGGCACCCAATTTCCTTGCTTTTGAATCATTACCATGACTTTGAGACGTTTGCCAACGGTTGACAAGTCAACTCCTAATGATTCTGACAATTCTTGAAGGGTTTGACACGGATCATCATCGAGTAATGCTTCCAATTCTTTATCTTTAAACTTTTTGGGCTGACCCGAACGTTCTTTGTCCACCGTATCAAAATCACCACTTTTAAACCGACGAAACCAGTAGAGTAAAGTTAAATTATGTTTTTCTTAGTTTTTTAAAATATAAAATGATGCATTCCAATTCAGAATTTCTTCGCTCATACCATATACGGTGCAACTCAGAAATCTCTTTCGTCTCAAACTCACCTCAAATTGAAATATCTCATATACGGGGTGACACAGACATCTATTTCACCACAAATACTCTAACTAAAATCATAAAATTTAGTTTTATTTAATCAAATTTGTAAATTTGTAAATTTATATCAATCATAATTTGTTATTCATATAACACTATAAAATTATCTGTAATTCCCAGAGCGACCACAAACTCTTGCTAATTTACATAAATGTTGAATGACTTCATACATTCAAACATTTTTATATGACTGGGAAACACCAAGCTTGAGTACTCTTTAAAGAGTGATTTACCCGTCAGACCAAGTCAGAAATGTGAAGTATTGTGTGTGTGTGTGTACTGAAGGAGAAATAAAAGAACACAATTAATAAATAAATATGTAAACATGTCAAGCAAATCTAAATATACTTTTTATAAACACGCTTTATTAATTACAAACTCTTTCCGAACGACATACAAATACATCTCTTCTATACTATGATAAAAATAAAAAAAAACAAAACACCATCATTGTAAACGTTTTGAAATTGAATTTCAAAATCTTTGCGATAAGCATTATATATGTACATATAGTATATAGGTGGGTCGGGGCTAGCTGATATCGCAAAAATTTCAACACACTGAGCACGCGAACCACTGATAAGCTTATCCAGAGGCTGATAGGTAGTAGCTAGTTAATCCAGTGCTGCAATACTATATATAAAAAAAAATAATACTAAAAACATACAAATACTAAAAACTATACAATAAAACTAATACCAAAATTCTTGAATTTTTTTTTTTCCACTGATTTATTATACTAGGTGCCAATGGAGGCCATGGACATAGCCACAATCATAGCTGCGGAGAGAGTGACGCACATGAAGACGCTCACTTTGCCGGTGCAACACATCAGCATTCGCATGAAGATGCACATGAGCATCATGCGGCGCCACAGGATGCAACTAGTAAAAACTATGAACAACAATTGCAAATATTGCGTCAAGTGACACAGAAACTACTTGATAATAATCATGAGGAGCAGCATCATCATCATCACCATGGTCATCATCATGAGTGAGTGCAGATGGAGAGAGAGATGGTTAACTGTATAGAGATTCTTATGAAGATTTGCTCACGACTTAAAAAGTATTTATTTTAAAATATATTTTAAGTTTTTGTTTGTAAATATAATTTATGTATAATAGTAATATTAAATTTTAAGCAATTTTTATATTTATATTTAAAAAAACAAAATTAGTTAGAAATTATTTACTAATCAATAAAGTACTTGTAAAATTGATTACCATATCAAATTTGAGCACTATTATCTCTTAAGTGATTTGCGATTAAGTAGTATTTTAGTCTTTAGAACATTGATAGCGTTTAAAAGTGGTAATAGAAATGTACAAAATTGTTGTTAAAGAACTCTGTATTAGATTAGACGAATTCTGTAATTACACTTTTTACACTCACAGAAACTGAAATTCGTTCATAATGACTTTAAATATGCCGTGCAACGTATTTTAAATGCTATAATTAATAATCATATAATCGTGCAGTAGATAAACTACAAATATATCATAATGGTGAAATGATGTTCTTGACATGAAAACATTTAGGGTATTCACACCCAGTCGGAATATTAGTGTATTCCGACTGGGTTCTCATGTTAAGAACATCATTTCACAATTACAAAAATTTTTGTAGTTCATATCTAGTATATACATACATAACTAATTATAGCCTTTAAACATTGCTGAACGTCACATTTATAGTCATTAAGTCATGATCACATTTTTGGAATCACAAAATTTTGTAATTTACTTTTTAAATCGCAAATGTACGTGCTCCGACATTCGCAAAGTCGGATAGATTTTGCGGTTTTATAACAGCTTAGTTAATAAGAAAACAACAAAAAAATTTATGATTTCCAACAACAAAATGTACTTTGAAGAAATAAGCAAAACTTGTCGACCTCTGTCCTTTTGTTTATAAATCTGATCTTAAAAGTTCTATTATTATGGTTATTGATTGAAGTGTACCAGAGCATATAAATTTGCGTCCTAGAAAGACTTATTTAACTACTTTATCTTACCATTTCAATTACTCTTCAATAAATCAGCGAGAATATGATGAGCGGTCTCCTCGTCATAGTCAATGAATCTACATATATTCGCCACAAAAAGGCTCAGGTCCCAACTGGTTGCTCATTTCCCAGAATGTTGTTGTAACCCTATACACACAGCAGAGAAACTCTATTACATTTGCCGAGTTCTTCCGCTGCCTGGCAGTTTGATAGAATCGCAATATCACAGTTGTTATAGCCTCTGCGCTCATCTAATTATTGCACATATTTCTGCTGGGCAGATAGTGGTGTATTTTCACATTGATGCCCAGTGCAGAGTCATAGACCTCTCTAAGCTTGTACCGTCTTCCGTCAGGTATCATTTCGTCTACTACTTGATGGTGTGTGGTTTTAGTACGTATGATGTAGCATGGTGCAGCTCCGATCACATATATATTTCTCTTTGTCATTTTGTCTCTTGGCATGGACATTGATAATGCACCGATCGTTCAGGTATGTAGACATTTCTGACAGACATCCGTGGTAGCTTTGTTTCCAACGACTGTCAGTCGTAGGAGATTTCTATATGAAGTGGTGTCAAGTTGAGAATCTTTTTTAAGCTTGGCACGACTAGGTGTGAATACCCTAAATTGTTTTGTTACAGATAACAAATGTTGATAAGCAACTTTTTTTGTAAGTTTTATTGACACTTTCATTAGTTAACAAATGCGCATTGTAATAAATATCTAAAGGGTAGTAAACAATGTATGAAGTCAATATAAAATGAATTATCTACACAGGTACACGATATATTAATGTTGGTATAGGTAGTACTCGTATAATAAAATGCGGTCAACTTGTTGTTACTAGTTGCTTTGGTAATCGAAATTCTGTTTTATATCGCATAACATATGCAATTATACCCAGCACCCAAAGGGACGAGAGTATATAAAAAGTTTGTGAGATTTAGAGAAGACTTTATCAATGAACCGGTAATCGGTAAATGATTTTGTGAAGTAACCAGTAAATTTTCATATATTTTAAGCTTACCAACTATAATACAAATAAAACGGTCCAACCTTATAATGCAGTCGGTCTGTTCCATCAACTCCTATCCAAAATATAAATATTTTTTTAAATACCGTAACCGTTAAAATTCAGTTGAAATAACCGATAAACGGTAAGCAAAAAATAGTCTCCTAACCGGTTATCGGTAATGCGGTTGACCGGTTTTCCATACCCTAGTTAAACAATAGAACCTACCTATCAGTTAAGGAGAACGGCTCCTTAGATAGATCGCATAAAAAATTTAATTCTTTTTATTGAAAAGTGTAAATTTTTCAAAGTGATATCACATTTCATTGCATATCTTATCAATAACTTTATTTGGCTTCAGAACAATGCCATAGGCTAGTCGAGAGAATACTGGAGACTTTTGAGGATAATACGTTTTTTTCGTTCGTCTTTCTGTGCGTCAAGCAAGCTTTCGACAGGGTTTGGCATGCTGGCCTGATTCACAAGTTCAAGTCAACTCTACCAACACTGTACTACCACTTTATCAGGTCAAACCTTGAGCGCAAGAATTTCTTTGTCAGATATGGGAATGAAAGATTCCAAATAAAAGAAGTCAGAGCCGGAGTACCACAGGAAAGCATACTGGGACCCGTCCATTATACGCTCTATACAGTCGACATGCCAATCATGGTGGAAGGCAAGTTGCTGGCCACTACGTATGTCGATGACACGGCATTCCTAGCATCCCACATCTCCCCACAGGAGGCTTCAGCCATCCATCAAAAGCAGCTCGACATTTCCAATACTAGGCTCAAGAGGTGGAAGGTAAGACTGTCCTAAGTTCATGTCGAAGGAACAACCATTGCAAGCAGCGTTACAACCAAGTATCTGGACCTGGTCCTTGATAAAACATTAACATGGCGTCCTCTCATGCTCACCAAAAGCTAAAAAAAACATTTATGGCAGATCGTTCGAAGGACAACTCTCAGACTAAGGAGCAAGCTTCTAGTCTATAAAGCAATCGTAAAGCCTATAAGGATCTACGGAATCCCAATCTGGGGCACTGCCAACAGTAGCAGCTGCTCTATTATTCAAAAGTTTCAAAACAGGCCACTCAGGTTAATTTCCAACGAGGAACTCGGGATACCCTGGCTTCAACAGGAAATTGCACCAACAATGTGATCCACGAGGAACTCGGGATACTCTGGCTTCACCAGGAAATTGCAAGACTAAGCCGCTCTTACCAAAATCGGCTCACCAAGCACATCTCCACCCTTCGCCATCAACCTGCTCGATAATAGCACCACTATAAGAAGACTCAAAAGGCTTAACCCGCTAGAACTTCCTCATGAGAGAGAATAATACATTTAGATACTTTCATTTTCTCTACCACTTCCCCATCTCACGTTTATAAAACAAACAAAAAATAACGATTCAAATTGAACAAGTAGTTTTCATAACCTCTTCATCGCATCTGTCACGTGGCAAAGTTTAGCGAAAAGTTTTCGGCAAACCCATTACGTGAATAAATTATTTGAAAACAAAACCGCAAAAGTTATTAAAATAGTTTCAATTTTAAACAGTTTACAAAATCGTGATGCTGCTTAATGAATGCGTTAATATTTCTGAGAAATACGAACGTATTTACGGGTCATTACACTGAATGACAAATAATATGTTGAAAAAAAAAAAACCAAAATTCCTAACCGCAGTAAAAAATCCTTATAGACTTTGAGGTACGCTAAACACGAGTTTTAAGTCAGAAAAATTCTGTCATCTAAGAACTACGAATTATACTTTGTTTTTATGGCTTTCTTTTTTTAAACTTCAACCGCGAATACTTCGAAATTCTATGATAGATTTTTTCTAACTTCGAATTAGGAATGTTTTTCTAAACAGTTTAATTGTCATTCAGTATGTCATTAGTTGTCATTAAGTGTGATAAGGAAAATTGTCAAGTAAAAAATTCTTTCGTACGTAGTGTTATCCATTTTGTGGTTGCAAAACTACAATAATGGATCGTTAAACCACCGCACAACACGTTAAAATTGATAAAACTTGTTACGAAAGGGGTGATACTACTATTTACGCTTTTCGAACTTAATTTTCTTTAAGGGTGGGTACGTAAATAAGCAGAATTGTCGCATTTGGGCATCTGAAAACCCTCAGATAGTTAAAGAGAGGCCATTACAACCAGAAAAAGTTACTGTCGGTCCATCTAACCATAATATTTTTTTCGAAAACGGCGCTAAAAGGAGTTACCGTCAATGCAGAGCGCTATGATAGTATGAAAACCGACTGTTTTGCCCTGCAATTGAAGATTCTGACTTGAACGATATGTAGTCTCAACAATATGGTGCCACTGGCTACAAAAATGTATAGATTTTTGTTTTTTTGCGTGAGATGTTTCCAGCATATCATGCGATTTGACTTTTTTGAGATACCTCGCGAAAGACTGTGGTCTGTGTATAACCCTCAAACTTTAGATCACTTTAGAACCCAAGTATGAATATCGCAAAACCAAATTTTTTTCTTGTTTTTATTTTATTTTATTTCATTAATTTGCATAATACAGCATAGTTCCAACCACTTTAAGTCCTCTAAAAAGTGCTTGAGGTTCAAGCCTCTAAAAGAGTCTCTACGCATGAGTCCTCTAAATGTTTTTCGGTATTTATTGACTTCAATTAGTGCTTCTTAATATGCTGCAGTTATCTGTCAACTAGCCTTAATGGAGTTTAATTGTAGTCCAGAACCATCCACAATAGTGAATGTACAGAAAGATTTCTTCTTATTTTAATACACTTCAACAGATGAGTGCAATTTACTATAGAAAAAACTTTATGGTTTAATTTAATTTGGATTAAATGTACGATCTAATAAAAAAAAGCCTATAAATTTTCCAGCAACCTCAATTTAACTAAGGCTGCAATCACTTAACTCAAAGGCCAAACTGCGCAAAAACCCACTCGTAAAATTAATAAAAAAAATATGTTGTCTTTCGTTTCGTATCTCCAAAACAAGTCTATATATAGTATTTTCAATTGGTTATTTCCTTTATTCAAGTACTTTTTAATAAAACATTCAACAACAAGCACTAATGAAAGAAGCAAGAACAAAAAACACTAATAAAATCAAAAATTTCAGCACGATATCTCGCAGACGTTCATTTGACCAGGTGCGCCAATCATAAAAAAAAAAATCTACAATAAAGCTTGCACAAGTCCAAAATAATAATCAAAAAACCACAACAACAACAAGATCTCATCATCGCGCGTTTTGGGAACGAACAACAAAAACAACAAAAAGAACAAGCTGTTTGCTAATAGCAAATAAAAAATTCAACTTGATAACTTCAATGTTGGCACAAAATTTCATGACGATATCTCAATTCAGTTGTTGCTTGGCCAGAAAAATGTTACTCTTCTAAAAAACGCAGATAAGAGTCACTTGGTGGATAGTAAATTATACAAAAAAAAAACCAGAAAAAGAGAGTGAGAGAGAGAGACAGCGACTATATAATGTATAATAAAGTGCAAGGGTGTAGTCAGATATTTAAAGGGGGATTTAGTTGTTAGATTAAAATTAAGTTCTTTGTCTAATGGGATTCTGATGGGATTCGATGCGAATGGAGTTTGTTTAGCTTTCTACTTGCACTGTATTATGTATTTTTATTATTACTTCAGCGTATATGATGCCATAGTGGAGTAAAATGTATTTTTTATACCATTCACACATAGTAGGGCCGTTTGCATGACTTGCCTATATCTTTATCGCTCATATTTTTCAGGCTATAGCCTAGTTTTCAATGTCACGACTTTTATTAAGCCTAATATTCAGAAGAATTGATATAGCCATGTCCGGCTATCTGTCTGTCTGGATGTCTAGATGTTGCTGCGCATTTTTTGGGCACCAATTTTTATGCTATCCAGTTGAAAATTGGCACATAAACTTATTTTTACTGCAGTTTAATACAGCATCAAGATTGACCCGCCACACACTTTTTGGGGTAGCCCCCAAACAAACCCACCGCCCACTTTTGACTTTTTGTAGGAAAAACTTTTTTATTGTAGTCAATATCAACTTAATATTTGATATGGTAGCTTCTAGTAGACGGACGCTTCACATATATATGTATTAATGTGTGGGACCTGCCCACTTTTTGGGGTAGCCCCCATATAAACCTGCTGCCCCTTTTGTGTTTTTGTATGAAAATCTTCTTTATTAAAGTCAATATTAGGTTGAAATGTAATCGGGGTAATATAGATTAATGGGCATGTCCCGCCCACTTTTTGGGATAGCCCCCATACAAACCATACGCCCACTTTTGTTTTTTAAAAAAAAAATTTATTTAAATCAATGTTAGCTTGAAATTCGATTTGGTGAAGAACCGCTTCATATACATATATTGATTTTTGAATCAATATAATTCGAAAAAAATCAAATTTGGTGTATCTTACGTAAACACTAATAAAGTAGGTTCATATCCGGCCAATAAAATGGGTAACCCCATACAAACTTGGCCTACAAGTTTTTAAGTTTTTCTATTAAATTATTTTATTGTTTTCCCTAATTAAGCTAGAAATGGCATAATTGGCATATGTCACGCCAATCCTTACAAAATATTCCATCAAGATCGTTCCAGGGGTAGCCGCATGCAAACGTACCATTTTTGAATTCTTATATACAAATTATTTCATTTTTGTTTTATTCTAATTTTTCCACCAATTCTAACAAACTATTCCGCATCATATGCGCAGATCAGATCACTAAATAATATTATCTATGGTATAGCATAGGTATATTAGGAGCCTTAAAAAAGGTACAGGGTATCTCCCACTCCTTTGCAGCGCTCTTTCTTGTTTTACTTACAAAAACAAAAAAAAAATGCTAGTTTCTGACTGGCTTGCAGCATCTTTCTGTTTTCTTTTAATGCTATAATAATTATTTGAAGCCTTCATTTCGACTTTAAAGTAGTTAGCTCAACAAAGAAGAGACGTTTACCTGCATAAACCACAAAGTAGACTTGCAGGTCTGCATGGGAAGTAACTCAAAACGTGTACAGTACTATATATGCAGCTTCTGT
The DNA here is from genome assembly GCA_035044765.1 of Leucophenga montana. Classification (NCBI taxonomy): domain Eukaryota; kingdom Metazoa; phylum Arthropoda; class Insecta; order Diptera; family Drosophilidae; genus Leucophenga; species Leucophenga montana. The sequence continues at coordinate 548,994 of JAWNNQ010000509.1, forward strand.
TTATAAGCAGCCACAAACAGCATAAATTGGGCAGTTTAGTTGGAGGCTAGTGGGCGTAGCACGGTTATTAGAATACATCATCCATCACATTGAGATTACTCAAAATTCTAACATTTTTAGATCAATATCTAAAAAAAGGGGTACAGGGTAGAGACAAACATGGCTTGATTGATTCGTCACGTCGAACTGATCCAGAATAAATATAATTTATGATGTTTATAGAGATAACTTTAAAATTTCGCAATAGCAAATATTTTGCTGTAAAACTTTATATCTATGAAAATATTTAATTAAGACAGCGTCCAACTAAAACAAATCTATATTACACAAATCGTCGTCCCTTCGCCAGCACACACCCACTAACCTACTCTTACCCTACTCCCGTGGCTTTAACTTAGCAACAACCCAAGAAGAAGAAGAAGAAGAAGAATAAGAAAGAGAACGCGTGTCAATTGTCTACGCTCTTCAATATGGATGCACGATTTCATCTCCACCGTTTGGCGCACCATGTTGTTCGCAAACAAACAAAAATAAATAATAAAAAAATGTTTTGTTATGCGTACCTGTGAGGAGCTTCAAAATTAGCGCATTTTTCTCACAAAGTGCGAAATTGACAATAGTTAACAAGCTTTGACAGAATAAATAAACAACTTTAATGACTGCTCGCATTATATACGGAATTGCTAACTTAATAAACGGAGCGTTTGATGTTTGATTTATAATTTGCAGCAGCTTGAACAACAAACGAAAAAAACAACGCCAACGACGTCGACAACGTAAATAATGCTTAATGTTTATAATGCATATATAAGTGTTGTTGCTATGGGCGGCGGAAGTTAAAGCACGAAAACGTGATGGTATCGTAAACGTTTAATTTAATTAATAAAAAGACATGCACAATTATTTATTATGCTTAACTTTTCCGTATGTTGTCAGCGTTTTAATGTTAAATGTTTTGCTTCACAATGTTTATTTTTGTATTTTGAATGTAACGTAAAATTCATTTTCGAAAATATTATTATAGTGTTGGAAAATCACAAAAAGAAACTACAATTTAATTTTCACGTGAGATGGCGCCAGTAATAGAAGCACAAACGTTAAATTTTGAATTGAAATTGTTTTTTTTTTTTTTGATATTCAAACTTTGCTATTTAAAAAATTGAACAAATATTTATAATAAAAATATAAATTGTATTCGTTATAACAATGTATAATACACACTTGCTCGCAAAAGTCTGCGTACACCACAAAAAAACTTTGTTTTATTATATAGTTTATTTATTTCTCTTAACTAATAATATTTTTGCTGCATTTTAATGCCTAAAATTATAGTTTTAATTCATTTTATGCTACAACATGTCAGAAAAGCACTACCGCAAAAGTCTGCGTACAGCAGCATGCCAGACGCATGGAATGAGCAAATATGCGATTACCGTTTTCTAAAAATATTTTTAGAAACACTTGTCGCACTTTGGAATTTTAATTCATTCTTTTTCAATCGACTGGATTGTCAAATCAATGCTAATAGCGCCATGGACAACAAAAGAAATCAAATTTGTGCGGTTGAGCGATAAATTCTTTTAAAGCTATATCTTGAGGGAAAATCATATAGAGAAAATGGGAAAGTAGTGGGCAGAACTCACTCATCAATACAAAGCCTAGTAACTAACTACACTTCAAAATGTTCCATCCAACCAAAACCACGAACAAGTCTCTTAACAAAATGAGAGAAAAAAGCGACATTCAGTTAGTGGGTCTGTATCCAAGCTCACCAACTGAAACTAGAAGGTATTCAAAAATAATTTCCGATGTTTAAAATAAAAACCCTGGGTATCATGGTCGAGTGGCCCGTAAGTTGCCCCATATCTCAACTGTAAATACGCAGAAGCGCATGGAGTTTGCAAATGACTACGTTTCCAAGCGCCCAGAGCACGGTTTTTTTTTTTCGGATGAGAGCAAATTTAGTATTTTCGGTATAAGAGGAAAAAAATTGGTATGAAGAAAGAGCAGTACGGCCTTCGAAAAGGAAAATTTGTTGCCAACTGTAAAACATGGTGGAGGAGTTGTGGTTTGGGGTGTATGGCAGCCAATGATGTTGGGAAACTAACATTTATTGAATCAATAATGGATGTAACTAGTTATGTCCAAGTTTTGAAGAATAATTTGCTGTAAAGTTCCCAGTAATTGGAGCTGCAAGAGTTTTGGTATCAGCGAGACAACGATCCCAAGCACTGTGCGCATAAAGTATAGCTCTGGCTACTTTATAATATAAAAAAAAAACAGTCGAGGACACCTCCCCAATGTCCGGACCTGAATCCCATATAGCATTTGTGGGACGTACTCGAACGCAGAATCCGTCAACACACCATTACCTCAAAAAATATGAAAAAAGACATACTAATGGAGGAATTGGAAAAAATTACAACTGAAGATACAAAAAAAAAAAAATGTGTGAACTCCATGCCACGACGTCTTACGGAGGTACTGGCGGGAAAGCGTTATCCTACCAGTTATTAGCACATCGTTTTCTTCGAAAAAAGAAGCCTGTACGCAGTCTTTTGCGGTAGTGCTTTTCTGTCATATTGTATCATAAAATAAATTAAAAATATAGTTTAAAGCAATAAAGTGCTATAAAAATATGATTAGTTAAGAGAAATTAATAAACTATATAATAAAACAAAGTTTGATTCAATACATAAAACATTAGCTAAGATATTTGCGATTAAAGATTTTTTCGAGCAAGTGTAGATAACTTTTATTTGTATCAGGTTGTATATAATTTTGATTATAATTGTCTTTAATATCATGTTTTTCAACTAACGCACCCTTAAATTTTTGTCAGAATCTGTCGACGTCAGTCAAGGTTTACATTTTTATCATGGTGAAGTTCACGAACGTTTAAAAATTGGAAATTATTAAAAAATACTACAGAATTTCTGAGGGTTGAGCGTCGCAACTTTAGGAGCGCTTATAGTGGATAAATTTAAGTAATTATAGACTATATTGGATGTTGCTTTGTCGTGAGACAACGCACCAGCGGTCGAAGTACCGCATACGTAAGTGCTTCAGTTCAATATGAACCAAGTCTTTTGATTAAACGCCGCTCACATGAATTGGAAATATTAAAATACAAAATAGTTATGCCCTAATCGAAAACCCCTGTAAATGTGCAATTTTTAAATGTATCACTGTGGTTTTAAAAATAACGCTTCGCAATGAGTTTAATCAGATTATTGCGTATCTTATCAGAAGGAGAAACACGCCCGGCCAACTGTTCATCGTCATCATCATCATCATTTAGAATATCTCCAAACTCTCCGTTTGCATATTTGTTCTTTACTATGCGCATGCGCCGTTGTATTTCCTCTGGCTCAAGCAGCGCAAAGGAAACTAGCTCTTCTTTGCTAAGTAATGCAGCCGTGATCAATGCGGCGCTTTCAGCTGAACTTTGGTAATGTTGTCGCTCCCGTTGCCTGCTCAAACGCTTCTGTGTGTGTGAAGACGACGGTTCTGAATCAGGATCCGACTCATGCACAAGAAAACATTGACGCAGTGCCTGCACTTCAGGGGTAAACTGTGGAAAGATATATATGTAGACATGTATGTGTGGGTGTTAATTAACACTTTTATGACATAGAAATTAAACTATACCCGTTTCGTTTCCTGTGTTTGATTTTCACTTCCCACTGCTATCAACGGCATTATGGGCAAAGGTTGAACAATGCGTTCGTATCCATTTTCGGTACGCCGGAATTCTGAATGCAGATCTAATATTTCCAGACATTCTTTTGTTTCATTTGACAGTGTACGTGTGTAGACATTTGGCAGTACGTTTTGTACAAATATATCGCAAAGCTCCTGCGGCGTACGACCGTCATACGGATACACTCTAGCATTGGATTGTAAACCAGTGTCATTTTGATCGTCGCGCTGCGTACTGTGAAAATCACTCCAAGTTTCCACATGCTCTATACATAGCAAACGGGTTGATTGCGTGGCATATGTGATTAATAAGTTTTCGTCTTGATTAAAGTTCTCCATATTTTTTAGTGAAGCGTCACGGCGTATGCAGAGTATGCGTATAACTGCGTTGTATATTAAATGGTTGCCAACTAGAGTTTTCATGTCGCAAAATGAGAATTGCGCGTGGAAGTAAACAGCTTCGCGATTAGGAACCGCTGACTGTTTTCAGGTCGCTCTTTTTTTTTTTTTTTTGTGGAAGAGAGGAGACTAAGGAAAGAAGAGGAAGATAAATCGAATTAAAAAGAAGATAAAAGATTGCAGCTAATTCGCCAAGTGGGCAGCTCGGAAAAGTATAGAGTTGTGCGGCGTACCGAGCAACATAAAACACAAAAAAAAAAAATGCATAAATCAAATTTTTTTTTACATATGTATGTATGTAGGTGTACTGTATGTATGTATAAGTATGTAAATGCATTTCAATCAAGCAATGCATTTGCAAATGCATTTCAATCACAAGCGAAATTTTGAGCTCATATATACATACATGCAAATGCAATGAAGGCGCTTGCACGAATACACTTACATGGCTAACTGATATCACTAACCATATAACGTACACATTCTCTACTTAGTGCTGATATTGTGGCAATGTTGTCATATTTTGTATATAAGCGGTAACGCTACAATGTATTTGTTTTTGTTTCACCAACCAAATGATACGACAATACATTGCAAGTACAGTGTTACATACGTAGAACGAACGGTCTAATATCATTGTAAATGATTTTGACATTTTTTTATTTGATCCATCAAGTACCTGAAGCTTAAACAAATTTCGACGGCGTTGAATTCAATGGCGTAGAGCGCTGGAAAAAATTGTCTCCATATTCAAGATAATTAAATTTCAAAATTTAGGTTGGAATCCAACAGTTATCTATAATTCCTTCGTGTTAAGAATTGTGAATTGTGAAAACTGTTACTTAGATTTCATTTATGTAAAACCAAAGTCTATATACGATTTAAAATTTAATAAAAATAACTTTACAATGGCACTAAACGTTAATGTCAAAATTAAATTAATACTTAGTTGGTCCACCACGGGCATCTATAAGCCTGCAAGTAATGGCATGTTTTCTTGTATTATGTTTCCTTATAGTATCGCTCAAAATTCTCCCAAACGTGCTCAATAACATCATGTACTAGTTTTTAAGATATTTTAAATATACTTTATTAAGCAAAGAAAAAGAAAAAACAAAAATGAAAAAAAGTACAATTTAAATTTTTTGTTTTTAAATGTTATCCAATTTTTATTCAATATTGATAAAATTATTTGATGCTATCAGAAATATCCGCCGTTGTCGGGCTTTAAAATATATTTCGATACTCAAACTTTATTCACTTATGTTCGCAAACCCAAGCCAACTATGGATTTTGTATGTTGAAATGATTAGCATTAGTCCAAAGAACTTTCTAGTGTATGTGCAATCAGATGTGAATCACATAACATTCCATAAGATATCACATTTACCAAAAATCATTTTCATAATTCTAGCTCAAAAGCTCTCAGAGATATGAAGGTGGTTGAATTGACCACTATAATTTGAAAATCAATTTGACAACTTTCATATCGTAATAAAGTTTATTTCAAATATCACAAAAAGTTTGGACACGATTATGGCCTTGTTAAAATTTGTTACGAAATATGCTTATATTGATAACGATCCATGTTACCCTCTATAAACACAAATTTGAAAGCCATCGGTCGATACTAAGCGTTGGCGCGGGTTGGATTTTCCACCAAGACAACGATCCAAAACCCACCGTTCCCATTGCCTGCTTTACAATGTCCTTCGACAATTGAACTCACCACCCCGGACTTAAATGTTACTGAGCATGTTTGGGAGATTTTGGAGCGAAAGATAAGGAAACATGCCACTACTTGCAGGCTTATATCTGACCGTGGTGGACCAACTAGGTATTAATTTAACTTGGACATTAACGTTTAGTGCCATTGTAAAGTTGTTTTTATTAATTTTTAATTCGTATGTACCTTCTGTCAACTTTTATGTTTTTAGTTAATAGTTAATAATTAGTTAATAATTTGACCAATTTCTTCGATTTTGTTCTTATATAAATGAAATCTAACTAATAGTTTTCATTTGAAGTTCACAATTCTTAACACGGAGGAGCTGTAGGTAAGAAATGTAGGATTCCAATCTAAATTTTGAAACTTAATTATTAAGTATATTCGTGAAGACGCCTTTATTGCCTTTTTGAACAATTTATGTATGTTATTTTTGCCAGTGAAGACATGTATCCCTTTACTTATGTTGTCATTATCTTCTAAGATTAATGCAGTTTGATTGAAAGAATTGATTTCAGCATTTTTATTTTTACTTTTTAACGCTGATCTCCAATTTATGCATTTGACGGCAAAACTCTTCACATGACGAGATATTACTCGTACACACCTCGTGCTTTTCCGTGTTGTCCACTTGGCGAATTAGCTGCAATCTTTTTTTCTTTTTAATTCGGCTTATGTATCTTCCTCTTCTTATCTTCGTCTCCTCTATTCCTTTCTAGCAAACAAATCAATGAGCGAAATAAAAAATGTCAGAGGTTCCCAATCGCGCAGTTGTTTATTTTCACTCGCAATTATTTTGTGGCATGCGAACTCTAGTTGGTAGTTATTATATTACGAAGTTAAATGCTTTTGCTGCACTCGCCGTGACGCTTCACTAAAAAATATGGAGACCTTCAATCAAGATGACGACTTATTAATCACATATGCCACTCAATCAAGTCGTTTGCTATTTATAGAGGAGGAGAAAACTTGGCGTGGCTTTCACACTACGCTGCGCAACGTTGAAAATAACACTGATTCAGATTCCGATGCTAGTGTGCATCCCTATGAAGAGCGTACGCCACAGGAGCTTTGCGAGATATTTATACAAAACGTACTGCCAAATATCTACACACGTACACTGCCGAATGAAACAAAACAACGTCTGGAACTATTAGATCTGCATCCACAATTCCGGCGTACAGAAAATGGATACGAACGCATTGCGCCAGAAGAACGCATTGTTGCACATTTTCCCGTATTGTCGTTGATAGCAGAGGAAAGTGAAAATCAAACACAGGAAAGGCAACAGGTACAGTGTAATTTCTATATACATATGTTCATATGTACATAAATGTGTTAATTAACACGCACACATATCTTTCCACAGTTTCGTCCTGATCTGCATGCGCTGCGTCAAGGTTTTCAACTTGAGTCAGAGTCAGTCCCGTCGTCGTCACACACAATACTGACCAGACAACCGGAACAACGTGGTGGCTCACATTTCCAAAATTCGGCCCAAAGCGCCGCATTGCTCTCGGCTGCATTACTAAGCAACCAAGAGCTATTTTCCTTTGCGCTGCTTGAGCCAGCGGAAATACAACGGCGTCTGCGCATAGCAAAGCGCCAATTTCAGAACTCCGGTGAGTTTGGAGGTTTTCGAGATGATGCTGCCAAGTTGGTCGAGCGTGTTTCTCATTTTGATAAGCTACGTAGTCGTCTGATTAATCTCATTTCGCTGCGTTATGCGTAAAACCACAGTGAAACATTGAAAGATTGTACATATAACAATGGTTTCCTGTAGGGACATAAACATTTTTGTATTTTAATACTACCGCTTTCAACGTCAATTCCTTAGAAATTCTGTATTTTTTAATAAAAAATGATAAAAATGTAAAGCTTGACTGACGTTGGCAGATCCTGACAAACATTTTAGGGTGCGTTAGTATTAAAATACAAAATTGTTGTCTCTATTGAAAAAACCTTATATTAAAGACTATTATAATCTGAATTATATACAACCTGATACAAATAAATGCAATAAATATTTATCTGAAACTTTAAGTAGCTAGATTTGTGATGGAACAAATATCTAAAACAGTTGGAAGATTTTAAAAATGGTAATGGTGAAAATGGATATTATATAGCCAACTCAGGAATTGATTATCACTTTTCGATGTTTAATGGCTATATTTGTAAGTAAGATATTCATATTCAAACCGTCTAAATATGTCAACAAAGACAAATGTATTATACCCTGCAGCAACACATTTAATATATTTATGGATAAAGTTGTTGATCTACAAGAAATTAGGTACTGTGAGATGAGACGGGGTGTATAGCTACAAGTACTACACTTTCGAGTGAGCTAAACGCGGATACAGAACTCTGAAAGATTTTGACATACTTTAGCTATCATAAGTAATTACTATAGACTGGTAGCGTGGACTCGATCATTAAAAAAAGGATATGCCTTTGACTACTTTTTTTTCACTTTAAGTGACTAAATCTCTTAACCAAGTGAAAAAACCTTTGTTTCAGCGCTTCCAGCTGCTACAGTTCTTTAAAGTAAGATCAGGTGTGACTGGTGGCATACCAATCTAATCGACGCGGTGGGCATCATCTTGGCCTCTCGTATGGAACAATTTGGCGAATTATACGTCAGAATCTTGGTTTAAAGTCCAAATCCAACTTGTTCAAGAATTAAGTCAGCTAGACTTAATATACGCTTTAATTTTAGTCAATGTGCTCTGCAACAGCTTAATGAAGATCCGCTGTTTTCGCGCCGAAATATGTTCAATAATGGGCCACATATCCGGTGCAATGGATACGTCAATAAACTAAATTTGCCTCATTTGAGCTGATGAGCAGCCCGAAGACAATCTTGATCTACCGTCACAAAGTGCCCTTTTTGGTGTGTTTTATGAACTGGTGGAATCATCGGTACGTATTTCTTTAAAAATGGGACGGACAGCACAACCGTCTATGGTGAGCGCAACCCCACCATAATAACGGAGTTTTTGTTGCCTAAAATTAAGGCGCGTGATGTCGGCGACATTTGGATTCAGCAGGACGGTGCTTCGGCACACAAAAGCGCGCTAAACAATGGCTTTATTCAGAAATCATTTTGGTGAGCAGCTAACCGCCTAGATTGCTTGGTATCACATCTCTGTATAAGCTAGCTACGACTTTTAAACCAACATTACTCGCACAATACGCGAGATATACCGGTAGCAATGCTGGTAAGACTAATTGAATATTGAACCTTCCGAATGAACCACCTACACCGTAGTCGCGGCCAACTTTTGAATGTAATTAGTTTTAAATGGTAAATGTCAGAGATTTTTCGTACGGGTCAAATAAGATTACGATATTTAATTCTATTTTAAGTGTACATTTTAAAATTGAAAAAAAAAATTCTAAATGAATCACCTGTTAGATCTCGTCAAATCGATAAAATCGTCAAATCCACAAGCCACGCAGCTGTGCCGTTTAATCTGAGGATGTGTCGTAGCACAATTATTAATTTCTTTTAATTGCAAGGAACTCTGCTCTTAGAATACATGATACTGTTTGGCGGAATTTTTCGTTATATATTCTATGTACACCAAGCTTGAATTATTGCAATATTGCAGCACTTTATATACTAGTGCAGCCCTAGAATTTTACAATACATCATAGAAATGAATACGTTTACTCTGTTTGTAGCTTCAGTGCAGCCCTGAAAAGTGTACAAAAACAAATTTGATGTGGCTGACATTGTGTGCGCGCGTTCGATTGTCGAGAAGAACGTACATTCAAGTTGGAGTGAGCAGTTTTAAGAAAAGCAATTAGAGTTTTTTTTTCGTGAATTTATAAATAAATTGTGTAAAACAGTTGCAAAAAAAAAATATAAAGTACATAACATAAAGAGTGTGTATTGGGCGTGCGCCATTTGTTTTTACAACTGCGCTTGAACGCGCTGCTGTGTGCTTTAGAAAGGTAAGAGTATTATACATTTCAATGGTTTGCTTGAGTCAAAATTAGTTTATACTTAGTATTGTTATTAGTTTAACAATGCTAAACATAAAACAGTTTTAAATTACATACACAAGATTGGCAAAAATATTTTCACATATGTATGTATGTACATATGTATATATTTCCTTTTTTTTGATTGGTTGCCGCGTAGAACAGCAACAATCGCAGTTCAGAGTTGTCGCTTTGTATACGACAACACTGTCACAATATCAGTTAGTGTATGTGTGTAAGCGCCTGCTTCTGCATTTGTATTGGTGTGTCTATACACATATGTACATGAGCTCAAAAATGCCAATCACTGCACTTGATACATATGTGTCAGTTGAAGCAGAGGCAAAATTGTGTTGGGAGTCGATTGAAAAAAAAGTGCTAAAGTTTATTTTGTGTGTGTGTTTTTTTTTTTCTTTATAGTTTGTTTTCAGTAAGCATCCATGTCTAACCGTATGTCTATTAGCGTGAAATTGGGCGATAAAATTTACGATTATGAACCGCATCCCGTAAGTAAATTGCAATTGTTAATTTTCACATAAACATATGTAAATGTGTATTTATGTATGTATGTGCACACATATACATAAACAAATATATTTTCTTTTTAACCAGGAGGCTGACATTTTTCCTGAAGCTGTTATGGAGGGTAAAAATACTTGTGATCCGAGAAATAATTTAATTTACTGGGATCATATTGTGGGCAGATCGGAGGCAATTGACTGCAGTAGAAACATGTTGCCATCAGATGAAGAAATTGAGGAAAATCAACGAAAGGAAATGTTTGAAGAATTCCCCGACAATACGAAGAAATACAAACTATTTTCGAAAGAATCGTTGAGGGAAGAGAATGACTTCGATTTTGATGAACAGACGCCACCGCCGGCTCCGTTGTTTGATCATAGTGTTGATGAAGAAGTTTGCTATCCATCCACTTCGAAGGTAATAGAACGTAATAAATATTTATGTGTGTGTGTATTTTTAAACTTTCTGAGAAGGGGGAATAGAATATTCGAACTATCGCGCGCGTGCATGGTTGTATTAAGGGTGTTTTTTTTTTTAAATGTGTACAACTTTGCATTGAATTTTAAATACTGAGATCACACAATTTCAAACTGAAAGTTGGCTTTATACATAAGTGGATGTGCACAGCTCCAATTTCTGCACGCGATAGCGGATCAACTCATTTGGTTCCTCCTCAATACTACGCTCTACGGCAGCAATTGCTTTTTCGATGCGCACTGTACGACATCTCTGCGGATGCGTACTGTCATTTGGAGTATACTCGTATACGGTGCGAAAACAATACAGTGTTAATCGAATTAGTCGCTCGCATGGACGTATATGTCGACCGCAAAACGTAGCGCACGGTAACATTCCAGAACTGAACAACGATGTTTTACATACATTTTCACAATTTGCAAGCGTTGTTCTAGCGTTAGGTTATTCAAGCTGAACACAAATGACCACAGCGTGGTCTAAACGATGACATCTTTTTTTGGCTCCTGTATGCGATAGATCTTGTCTTGATGCAAGACTTAATGTCTTGAAAAGTGCATAGAGATCAACTACCATTTTATATATTGAACCAGAGTGAAACACTGATATTTCAGTTAAGCGCTATCTGCGCCATTACTTTCTTATGTGGTGATTCAACCATATTCGGTCATGCCCGCACTTAGGTAGCCGGACTAGTTGCTGTAGTCTCTTGCCTGCCTGGTCCGTCGTAAACTTTTTGTGCTAGAGCTTCCGTATTCATGCAAATAAGATAATACTGGGTTGCAGTACAAACATTTACTAAACTCGTTGCAAACTCTAACAGGGCAAAAAATCATACGAAGAATAATTCGCTCGAACACTCCTAAAGACGCTGTATATAATGTTGTCACTGTCCACGCTTCAGCACTGGGGCTATCTGCATCATAGATTTTTATCTTGTACTAGACAAAGGTGCTCTATTTCAAATTATTTTTCTGAGCCCAAATTAGCATCGTTTAGCAATCGTAATTCTTCGCCTGATCTTCAGGCAGTCGGCATATGAAATTAAAAAAGCTGCACGATATACTATCACCCTGCCTGAAACCTCTCTTGGTATGAAAGGGTTCGGAGAGGTTCTCTCCCACTTTGAAGAACGAATCTTTGCTGAGATACAAAATTTAGATAGAGTTAGTTCTTTTTGCTGTACTATGTTGTTCCTCCTGCAATTGTAGAGTGAACATTTGGCCACTGGTCAAAATTTTTGTTGTGAAGTTAAACTGATACTATCATATCCGTGTATGACTGCAGCCGTTTACACAGAACGTGGGACAGAATTTTATATCCGATTGATAGGAAAATGGAGTAACCATGCTAGTTCGCAGTAATGCCTATCATCTTTCTTGAAGATAAGACAAAGAACACTGACATTCCATTATTTATCTAACCGTATCTTACGTCAAAGTTGGTACACACCCCTTACCAACGCTTCGCCACCGTTCTTGAATAACTTAGCTGCTCACAAGAATGCTGCCGTCATCAACAAGTGTCTCTAGAAATACTTTTCTATTGGCGGCATCGTTCCCTTCATTGCCTCCAAGTATGTTATAGAACTGACAACTCTTGAAAAGACGTTTCTCTGTTTCTCTCAAAAGCGTTCCTAAAACAGCATCACAGATGATTCACAGAGCAGTTAGGAGAGCATGACGCAAAACGCTTTGGCAGTGTGTTGTGATTGCAGCTTTTTGAAGTCTAGTTTTTATTGAATATTGCGATGTCCGGCTGAGTTTGTGTGTACCTTGGCTGCGACAAGGTAGTAGTCGAAGTCTATGTTGGCACCTTGTATCGTAATCAATTTTATAACGTGAGCTTTGGCCGGGACTGAGTCAAGTAGCTTTGTAGATGCTAACATGTGGAAATCTAGTGCTATTGATTACCATGTTCCGAACTGTGGTGAAATCTATTAACCTCCATCGCTGGAGGTAGCGTCGTGAACGCTAATTTTTCACAAATTTCTTCCTTTCCAATTTTGGTATTGAAATCGCCAATCGATTTAATTTTCGTGATTGCTCGTAAAGACGTTACTCTTTAAACGCGCTCTTTAAACTTATCTTAGGCCGCGCAAATTGTTTAAGTAATTATCGTTGATACGTATCATTGCCAGGAGCTTTTCAACAGGTACGAAACTGGAGAGGAGACCGCGTAGTTTCCTACTAATCAGATTCAAATTCGTGGTTCCTCACATGGCAACTAAAGGTTGGAACCAAACCCAGCACACCAACTATTTATTAAGAGACAGTTTTGTGATAGCGGACGATTACTACACTACCCATATAGCACTTAAAGCAGAGACTGCTGTGGCTCCATTTAATATGTCAAACTTCGTGATCTTTTAGACAAGAGCTTGGTGCTATAACCTACTTTTCTTCCATTAAATATATGTTGTAGTGAATCTTATACGTTTTTAGGAAATAGTATCCTATATCTATATTATATTATATCTTATACGATAGTATTTTACATACTCTACTGCTTTTTATGCTAATTATACATGCTTCTAAATTATACGTTCTTTCTGTATCCAGATCCACCGAATAGGAAATTTTTCAAACGGACTCTCCCCTTACGAAAGATGTGCAAATTACCAAGAGATAGCTGATTTGATTGTTGCTAAGACTAAGTTAAGTCAATTGGGTTCAATGGATGCGTCAGAGGAATTAATTGACAAGAAAAATAAAAATGATGTCGAAAAGTTGCCGTCGAATCCAAAGCCAAAAAAATCACACAAACAGCATGACAAGAATACAAAGGTTGTGGATGTAACAAATGTATCCGAATGGCGTGGAAATGATCCAGTCGATTTACTCGTTCAATACATTGAAAATGGTAAGGATGTTCCTACTACTAAGTCGTCGTTGAATAAAAAGAAAAACTCCAAATCGAATTCAAAAAGAAACAAACCACCAGCCAATGTGGCGAAAACTGGTAATGAAGACGTGGCCAACAAACAGAAGCGTCGAAATGATTCCGATGCCGAAACAGGCGGCTCTCCTACAAATAAAAAAGAAAATGTACAACAGCTAAAAAAGAAGAAAAGCGACGACTGCGCTTTAGCACATTTAGATGCTACAATTGACAAAGTCTTTGCTGAAATACCAATAGCACAGAAGAAGCAACAAAAACACAAAGAGAAGTCTGCTCTAGCTTTTAAAGCTGTTAGTGTAACTGCTGAGGGAAAACCAAAATCTATAAAACAGTCGCCGAAGCAGCAAAATGAGCAAGCAACAACTTCAGCAGCTGCAGTTAATATCCGTGAAGAAGCTACTGTAACTGAAGCAACAAACCAGCAGAAACGTAAGCAGTTGCTTGATGTGCCTGTAGCTTCAGCTAATATCAGCGATAGCGAAGAAATAGAACTAGGAACTGTAGCTACTAAAGATGTTAATGAAACTGCTGCTCCGAAACCGAAAACTATAAAACAGCAACAGCCGACGAAGCAGCAAAATGAGCAAGTAATAACTTCAGCAGCTGCAGTTAATATCCGTGAAGAAGCTACTGTAACTGTAACAACAAAACAGCAGAAACGTAAGCAGTTGGTTGATGTGCCTGTAGCTTCAGCTAATATCAACGATAACGAAGAACTAGATGATCTGGAAAATGTGCAGCATATTTGTAAGTCCGCCGCTTTGAACAAAAAGAAAAAATTCAAAGCTAAAGCAAATACGCTTGATTCGGTAGCTGTAACTACAGCAGCTATCGGTGTTGATATTGGTGACAGCGCTATTAAAGTAGAAGAAGTAAAGTCAATGCAGTCAACAACAATAGTTAAAGACGTAGTAGAACGTACTGAAACGACTGAAAATAAGGTTTTTGTACGTAAAACGACAATCAATCCACAGAAATCAAAGCAGTTCAAACCGACACCTGTAGTCGCAACACATGCTCAAATGTCAAAGACAATCAATCAACAGAAGCGTCAACCACCGCCCGATGTGGTATCATTATCAGCAAAGAAGCAAAAACAGAATAGCGAACATGCAGCAACTGCTGCTCCGGCAGATACTGCAACAATGAAAGAGCAAAAGCACGTTATACTAAAAATTTCCGATATAGCTAACAAACAGCAAACTCAAAGCACTAACGCACATAAATCTAAGACTACGCCACCATTTAAGTTATTGCAGCGGAAATGCCATAATGAACCGACAACTTCAGCTCAGCTAATAAACTCCGGCGGAAGTGGTGTTTCTGTGATAACAAACCAACAGCAGCAAAGGCGCAACGAAACAGCAACTACAATTCCGGCCGCTGCTAATGCTGGTGCTCGTAGGAATGAAACGTCTATAAGTCAGCAGAAAAAGCTTGTTGCATCAAAAGTTATAGCCCCTAAAGATGCCGCTGGCTGTAAATCATATAGGCAAGTGTTTCATACTGACAGCGCTGCCTTGCCGTTGGTAGCTATCAATAAACAATCGCCTGAAGAGCCGAATCGCGTTACTATTTTATCGAAAGCCTTGCAAAATGGTAAGAATAAGGAGATACTTCGTGTTTTTGACGCGCAGCTTAAGAGCAAAACTACTGCTGAAACTGTTCCGGCTAAAACAAAGCCGCAATCACCAAATATCACGCAAGTTACCTCTCTCACAACTAAAAATAAAAAAGCGCCACAAAAAATAATTCTAGGCCAGAAAATTAAAGATTTTAAAGAAAATATTGAAAATATCAAGCAGCAACATGTAATTACACAAAATGATGCGTTCGTCGTTAATAAAAATTCAAAAGCTACAAGAAAAAATAGGAAAAAGGACAAATTATTCAGACAACAGATTAAAATTCCAATCTATACGCATGCTGTTACATGTTTGCAACCAACATATGGTAAGACTTTGATGTCTAAATTGTATGAAACAGAATATGCTGATGGATACAACACAAATAACATGGATTTGCATTATCCAGCGTTGGGTCAGAGCTATAAAGTACGCAATGGAAGTAAAGAAATTGGGCCAAAAGTCCAGGAACTTGGAACACATAACAATGACGACAAATTCAAAACCAATGTGCAAAGAATTTCCGATTCTTCAGTTGTCTCTACTACTGAATTCGTCGAAGAAGTGCACGGAAAATCAAAAGCTTCAGCTAATTCTACTGTTGAATTTGACGTGCAATGCACATTTAAAATTAATGTACCAATTGTGACAACCAACTCAAAAGTAACTAGTCCAAGTAAAACAACTATTAGTGCTAATAAATCGGCAGAAGAATCTTCAGCTGTCACTACTGAAATCTTGCATGATATTGAGGTTGCAGTAACTGTTGCGTCAGCTTATCCAATATCAGAAGCTTCCACTGACAGCATGAACAACAAAGCTTGCGAGAACAAGACATTACTGCCGCCGATCGACACAAACGTTCCCGTAGAGATTAACAGTGAAACAACGATGGAATTGGCCGATGATAAAAACGACATTGGTACAAATGATTCTTCCAAGTATTGCTTTGGCGATTTTCAGGAAAGTGAGCTGGGCGCTTTGTTAGGAATTGACCATCCGCCGGAAGGTGCTGCAATCGAAGTAGTGGAAGAAGAAGCGGGCAATAAGGTCAGCCATTTCTTAAATAGTTTTATGGGAAACGTAGTTGGACTAAACAACAAAAATGTGGAGAATGTCGACACATGTGAAAGGGTAGAGAGCGATATTTTGGCTGCAGCAATGGCAGCTATAAATTTGCGTATGCCAGAAAACCGTATGACAACCAGCGACACTTGCTCCCAATGTGATGATGATGAAGATTATAGTAATGAAACAATGCAGCCAAATAGCACAGAAAAACTTGTGGATTTTGTTCGATCAGGTAAGTATTTTTTTTATTTAAGTTGTAGTTAAGCCTTTCTAGCTGTATAATGATTAACAATTGCGGATAAAACCGGATTGCGGTTGACTCAATCGACTGCAATTTAGAATTGATTTTGTATATTACTACGTTTATGCGTTAGTTATTATTGCTATTTCCACATGCGCCAATCATAACAACTACAAACAGAGGCAGTCTCCAAAATAATAGCGAATCGCCTACAAAGTATAGTATGTAGTCTCCTATCTCTTTCACGCTCGTCTTATCAACTTCTAACTGGTTGCTATCGTTTAAAATTTCAGTGTGTGTGTTTACATTGCATGGAAAGCCTAAGTGTGTTTAAATCGTTGAGTGAGTGACGACTGTTTAAGTCTTTTACTCGAAAAAATTCAACTGATTTTAATAAAAATAGATTGTGCACATCTTTAATGGTATACTTTTTGTCAAAATCGGTTCTTTACTGTTAGCATAGCAGCCGTCACAAAAATCCGCTAGAATATTAATATAGAGATATGAATCGAACCATTACCGCCAGATATTCGTTTTTTTTTTATAGTAATTCATAATATAAATGAAGAGTTAAACAACCAAGTCTTTTGAAACCAGTCTTGTTTGGTAAACTTACAATGCTTGGAGGACTAGTTGAGTAATTAAATGGCGTTCAGCGTTTTTCACGGTTCGGTCGAATATCGAGATAAATAACTTAAAAAATTTTAACTTTTTATACCATTCACACATAGTGTGAAGTGGTATTATCAGTTTGTCTGAAAGTTTCTAACTCATTAAAGGAGGCATCGTAGACCTCATAAAGTATATATATTCTTGATCAGCTCGACGAGACGGGTCGATCTATCCATATCCGTCTGCCTGTATGTTGTGTTTGGACACCAATTTTTATGCTATGCAGTTGAAATTTTGCACATACATTTCTTTTTATTGCAGTTTAATAGAGTTTCAAGATTGACCGCCATGCCCACTTTTTGGGGTAGCCCCCATACAAAACCCACCGCCCACTTTTGACTTTTTGTATGAAAAACTTTTTTATTGTAGTCAATATCAATTTAATAATTGATATAGACGGCTGCTTGACATATACATTAATAGGTGGGACCCGCCCACAGTTTGGGGTAGCACCCAAACAAATCTACTGCCCAATTTTTACTTTTTGTATAAATACTTCTTTATTAAAGTCAATATTAGCGTTAAATGCAATGTGGGGCCGTTTTTGTGGTCAGCCGCTTAACATACATAGACTAAAGGGCGTGGCCCTCCCACTTTTTGAGGTAGCCCCCATATAAACCCACAGTTCAATTTAGCGTTTTTTATGAATAAATTCTTCATTTAAATCAATAATTAGCTTGAAATTTGATTTGGTAGAAGGCGGAGAAGGTAGAAAGCCAAAAGGCTTGTACCGCCATTCTCAAGCACATCCAAGCGGACAGCAATAACTTCACTTCCAGTGCACGAATAAATGTCATAAAATCGTTAACTGTAAGTTGTGAAATCATGTACCTTTCAACGCTAAAAACATCGATTCGATAAAGCGTTATATATCTATCTGACCATCTGTTTGTATGACGAAATGTCAAGGAATATACAAGATAGAGCCCTAAAGTTTAGATATTTAGACTCTCTTAATGGTTCTTCAAAGTAAGTTTATAAAATGAATGAGCATCGTTTTTAGTATGCGTACATAACAATACTTTTTACTTCATTGAATATGTCTTACTTTGTGCCAGTTAAATTGTTTTTGCGGGAAGTTCTACTTCATTATTTTAACTTGAATAAAAGTGCTGCCGAGTGCCATCAAATTGTAGTGGAAGTTTTTGGCGAGATCTAGCTGAGCATTTGTGTGGGAAGTAGTTTTTATCGATTTAAAAGTTGTGATTTTAAGCTAAACCTGGGCAAACGAAAATGTTCGCAGATGAAGTATTGGAGTCATTGTTCGATAAATATCCATGTCAAACGCTTTATGAATTAGCTGAATCATTAGAATTTAACTAGTCAATAGTCAGCACAAACGCTCGAAGGCTATATAAAAGCAGGGTAGCAGATTGGGTGCCCTGCGAATTGAAACCAGTATATTTATACCCACAGCTTTAACAATGTATCGATATTTTAGTGGTTTTCAAAGACCGCTGCATGATAAATTAACAATTTCGAACATGCTAACACCACTGTAACGTATTCAATCATCTCTTTACAGAATGGGAAAAGGTTATGAACAGTGGCAGATATATATACATTCAAGATTTGGAGGAATTAAACAAAAAAAACGGTGGCAGATATATATACATTCAAGATTTGGAGGAATTAAACAAAAAAAACTAAGCACAGAACAAAAAACAAAAAAAAAAAAAAAAATCAACGTTGAATGGTGTTAATTTATATTTTTGTTTTTATTTTTTCCTTTTTTATTTTTATGTTTCATTGGTTTAATTTTTAAAACTTTTGTTTATTTTTTGTTGAAGATTTTCTTAAGTTAGAAAAAGAGAAGCAAATATTATAAATAAGTTGGCTAGAGAAAGAGCCTAGTACTAGTGCAACTATGTTCATTTTCAATATCTGTGAAAACTGCTATTTTCTGTTGATATTAATGATATTTCTCGTACTGTCAACAATGTCAAATAGTAGTTTCCAAAAAATTTCTGTAAAAGCTATAATTTGAACAGAAAATTGAACGTAATTAGCAGTAATTTAACAGAAAATTGCGATGATTAGATATTTTCCATTGCTAGTTTTAGTACAAATATATAATGCATAGAGCTGTGGTCATAGTAATATCGAAATGGAAATACAATATACTATAAACTGATTTCTCTAATCTTAACAAAAAGTTTGACATGGTTTTTTTTGCCCGACTTGAAAATAATTTATATAATAAATAATATACATATAATATATAAAAGATTATGCTAATTTATAATAGTTTGAAAAAAAAAACTCAAAATTGATATTTTCGTAATTTAATTACTGCTTTTTGTGTCTTTGTGAAAATCGTTACTATATTATGTTAAAGCACTACAATTTTCTGTTAAAATCGATGCTAAATTCTGTTCAACCAAACAATGTTAAACAACAGTAACAGAGAAAGCAGTAAATTTGTTAGAAATAAAACAGTAATTATATAAAAATAGCAGTGATTAGAAATATATATATATATAACATAACATAATAGAGCTCAAATTGTAATACACTAATAGCGCTTTGAGCATAATAATACTATCGAAATGAAAATACTTAAACTGATTTCTTAAATTATGTAATTTTTTTTTTTTTTGAAGAAATTAATATGTTAAAAAGTTTAATAGCAGGTTTTCTACGTCGACTTAAATATACAATAAAAATTTAAAAACTAATTTTTATACTCTACAACATAATATGAAAATGCATGAGCATAAGAAAAATATCACAACAATTTTCTGTTAAATCACTGTTATTTTATTTTAAACTCAATGCTAAATGCTGTTAATGCAAACAATAGCAGTAACAGAAATAGTGATGTTATAAAATTAATAGTTTAATCGGAAAATAT
Source organism: Leucophenga montana (assembly GCA_035044765.1). Classification (NCBI taxonomy): domain Eukaryota; kingdom Metazoa; phylum Arthropoda; class Insecta; order Diptera; family Drosophilidae; genus Leucophenga; species Leucophenga montana. The sequence goes on from JAWNNQ010000509.1 coordinate 569,171, forward strand.
CAGTGTTTAGAATAAACATATTTCACTGTTATTGCAAAAAAGCTCAATAAAAGTAATAATATTGAAATGGAAATATTTAAACTGATATCTTGAATTGTGTAATTATTTGTTTTTTCATTTTTTTTTTTTTTTTTTTTTTTTTTGAAGAAATTATATGTTAACAAAAAGTTTGATAGCAGTTTTTCTTGTACGACTTGCATATATGTACAATAATAATTCAAATACAACACAAAACAATATGAACAATAATAATTCAAATACAACACAAAACAATATGAACAATATTAATTCAAATACAACACAAAACAATATGAAAATGCATGATGACTGAATTTCTTTATTTTTTAAGCGCATTGATAGCAGCTATTGTGAAACAAGCAGCAGCTTAAAAAGACTAGTACATGCTACTTTATAACTGTTGTAAATAACACTAATATTTTCTGCTAAATCATTGTTATTTTATTTAAACTCAATGCTAAATACTGTTAATACAAACAATGCTAAAAAGCAGTAACAGAACAAGCAGTGCTTTTATTACAAATATCAGTAACTCTATCAAATAATAGCAGTGATTAGACATAACAATTTTGACTGTTATTGCAAAAGAATAATTTAGTTAGAGCGCAAATTGTCATAAAATAATAGTGTTGTGGTAATAATAATAATAATAATAATAGTATCGAAACGAATATTAAAAGACACAGTTTTTTGTAATACTTTTTAGTTTTTAAGAATGTAAAATCGAACAAAAAGTTTTAACAGTAGTTTTTTTGGGTCGACTTGAATATATTAATACATATATATAAGAAGAGCCTAAAAACTATTATTTTTTTTTTTTTTTTTAATGAAAAATGTGTTTAGAAGATTTGCAGCCCTATACGAGCGTGATAAGAAATGCTTAAGAATAGAAAAAACTGCATACATATAAATTTACTGAAGGAATCAAAAAATTAATTTTAATTTTTTTCTATGTAAAGTTCTGAAGTCTGTTCTTGTGCATTTTTTGTGAGGTCCGTGCTGGGCTGAAACAACAATTCCAAACAAAATCGCATTTTGAATGTTTGCATTTCTAATTTTGTATTTTTTGTATTTTTTTTTTTGTATTTTTTTTGTATTTTTTAACAAATAAATATGATTTTTTCTTGTTCAACTTGAATATATTAAATATGTATATTAAGAAGAGCAGTATAAAATTTATGCATTACTTTATTCAAATTTATTATTACTAACTAAATAATTTGTTGTATTGGTTAAAAGAAAGCAGGTGTTACTCTGTAGCATTCCACATGATTCACAAATGTACGTACGAGGGTTGCATGTAACATATGTATATTTAACGTATTGGTAGACATTTCCATTGGAAAGCTTAACATTGTTTAGCTTAAACGTACGCAGAACGTTTTTATGTACGCGCACTATTTGTGTTGTTTACAGTGGCTTGAAATATTCATTTCGGCCAAAAAATTGTATGATTTACATACTACGAATTTCAACATGTACGAGTATTATCTGAACAAGAGTGCCTCAATCAATCTACCTCAAATGGTTGCCTGTTTATACGAAAATATTGATCAAGTCGCAACTGCTCCATTAGATCAGCATAGGTTGGTCAATTCTAAATGCTGCACAACTATTTGTTTGCCAGAAGTTTTCAAAGAATTGAGTAACACCAATCGCCAAAGATGTATTATTCTCCAACACAACAATGCGAACTCACACACATCAGTTCACTCAAAACGTGGACTTGATGCCTTTTCACACCGTACATCAAAAATAAATGGTGAGATCTATGTTTTTCGACGCTCGGAGGAGAACCTGTTGAAACCTTTGGATGTACTCAGTACTCAGTACTCTCAGTGGCAAAAGTGCTTCAAAAATAGCGCGTACTTCAAAACTTGCTGCTTACGTTTATACTAAAAAATGTGATACTTTCCAATGAAAATGTGACTTAGCCAGGATTGTCAAGGCGCGCAATATATAAGACGTATTTGTGTGTAAGGTTTTTAAAATGTGCTGACTTTACGAACAACCCTCTTATGCACTTGCCGTTTTGTACGAAATACGACACATCTAACGTATGCAGTTTTGCAATAAGATTCTTTTGTTTAAATCACCAAATAAAATGTTTTTTCTTTTTTAATAGTGTGGTCTGTTTCAAGTAAAACAATATCACGTTCACTTTATAGTTGGCATATGTAAAAAAAAAAATAAATAAATCCTCGCTTGAATAAAGAACATATTTCATAAACAATAATATACACAATAATATACGTACAAACATGCGTCACATAATTTCTGAACGACGAAATCGTTGTGAAAGCTCGGCTCATTCTAATAGAAATTGTCTGTTGAAGTAGATGCGTTCGCTGCGCTCTTAGTGAAAATAAATAATACATATATATATATATATATATATATATACATATATATATATTTCTATATATATATATATATGTATATATATCTCGAAACATTGAATTTTCCATGAGCATGGGCTATAAACTAAACAAAGCAATTGCAAGAATTGCAAAAATTATAGAAATTCCAACCGATGAACGTGAAATATTTCTGCAGGATAGCGAAATAATTTCGCAAAGAATTGTCGAGGTACTGTTTGAGCAAAATTCCATCTTTGCAAAATCTCTTGAGACGGGTCTAAAAGAGACGGGTGAGTACTACATAATATAACGTGTTTGATACAATTTTTGAATTTCATTGTACTATTTTACAGCTTCTTATATGGACGGCGCTATTGTTGACTTTCCGGATAACTTTTCATTATATTTGTTTTTCCAGCTACCGTTTGAAGTGCAGCCGGAACTTGTACTTGAACAAGCGCGTATTATGTATCTAAGAGCTGTCGATGATGATGGACAGCATAATGCATTAGTACGCGATGGTTTTGTCAATGGTGATATATTTTGTGATATTTTACGCGAAGATATCGAAAATGCCATAATGCAATTGAGTTCGGTTTGTTGTCCCAGTGGACGCATCTATGCACTTCAATATAAGACATTGGAACTTTCAGGACGAGTAGTACATCATACATTGTGTGCTACGGAAAAGTCAGCTTTTGGCAACAATGCACGTATAACGTTTGACTTTGTGCCGGCCTTTGAATTTCCACTATCCAAGCTGCCGGATTTAATGCTGCCGCACAAGATACCAAAAGCTGCAACATCGTGGCTTGTTTACAATCAGTTCGATTCCACTTCGGATGCTTTTTCATTCTTTTTTTTTATACCGCCTGTTCAAAAACTACGACATCGTTTGAAGGCACGCACCGTTCTTTGTCTCATGCAGCGTTTGGCTATAGCGAATGGCATGGAACAATTGTTCAACGGCGCCATCGTGAAGAGCACCTACAATTGGCGTATTCAAATGAAGTGCTATGATTGTTTTTTCCATTCGTCACGTGCTTCGATGCTCATTGATGTAAGTTGAAATATTTATAATCTATATTTGTTTATATATATAAACGCGAATTTATTTATGAAAACCAGCTCAAAATACAATATAAAATCGTTAGCTTCGGTGGTGCCGAAGTTTTGATACACTTTATTATTAGGGTTTACTTACAAAAAAAAAGGAATAAAGTTCTTTGGGTTTACTGTATGCCGCACTGCTCTTCCTACTACTTGGTAACTGCATGTTTGAGCGCAGAATGTGTTTCGGAGTTTTTTCATAAACAAAATCTACACAAGTGTCTTTAAAGCCTGCAATGTTCCGTCTGAAAATCTGCTTTCATTCTCAGCGTGTTCTTGAGTTCATTACACCTTTCAGATCTTTTGTTGCTATGGGGAACATAGCAGTAGTTTTCTGTCTTCCGAACTCGCAGTTCTCCCAAAACATATGTATATCTGGCGTTGTTGTCTTTCTCCTTTACTATGTAGCATTCTGAGTGTTCCTGGTCCTAGTCCACAGTTGGCTTCTGGGTCATTAAAGGGAGTGACTGTCTTTGTTCCCAGTTATACACGTGTAGCCAGTTATCCAGTACAGTGTTAGTTTTTAAGTCTTCCTAGAGTATTTAATTTTTCTGACCGTCAGCGAATATTGCAATGTTTTGGTTCCTTTACCCCTCCCCCCTCATTTATATTGATTTTAGATACATTTTTTAATCGCATAGATATAGTAAATTTCCTTTGAAAGTCGAAGTATCTTGTGCGAGGTCCGAAGCCTACCGCAGCAGTTTCTTCCTCCATCTGTGAACCAGATGGCCATTAGAAGATTTCTCTACCTATTGCTTCCTATAATCAAGTTGTTAAATATCAAGGTGCAGCGGCGTAATATTTGTAGTACATCTAATGAGGCGCTAGGACAAGTAGTTCCTGATATTGCTATGCATACTATGTTTGCTGGCTATTGTTAATTTAGCCATTTTAAGATTCATCCACTACTTTGACAGTATAACCCCGGTTTCTCCCAGCGATGACTCTAAATGTGTTCATTGCCATTTTGGTTTTCATTATGATATAATCAACGTGAAGTTTCCATATGATACGTTGGTCGAAAATAACACCAAGATATTTTACCCTCTTGGAAAATTCTATCAGCGTACCCATCCATAGGAAAAATTGCAGTTTTAGCTGGGTTGATGACCAGGTTGATGTACCAGATTTGTATGATCTTGAAACCCATTTTGCATTTTCTTCTACAGATAATCATTGCGCCGTCAGCATAGCCTCTATCTTTTAGGGTGTCTAGTAATTCGTCAAGTAATTCAACAAAGCTCTACAAAAGTGATATTAGAACTTCACCTTGACGGCATTCCTTAATAGTTTTCAAGGCTAGCTATTATCTGATAGGTTTAAAATAACCATCCACGAGTCTTGTAGCTGTACTACTACAGTACAGCTACAAGACTACAGTATGAGCTAGTCATGTTTTTTGGAGTACCCTTGAAACTTCTCTTTGAAGTGTGTTGTCAAGAGTCACATTCATTGTTCATAAAAGCGCTTATAACTGAGCTACTAGTGGACCAAATTTCGTATAGTTTTTGACTGAAAATTTGAAAGCATGTACCTTTCCAACGCTCTAAGTCACATATAGGCGGTTGCACCAGAATAAGTTATGTTTACTTTGCACCGCACCTTGTATTCTTGATCATAATCAAAAGTCGAGTAGATGTAGACATGTCCGTCTGTATGAATGTTTATAACTCGGAAACTATAAGAGATAAATTGTTCATAAAAGCGCTTATAACTGAGCTACTAGTGGACCAAATTTCGTATAGTTTTTGACTGAAAATTTGAAAGCATGTACCTTTCCAACGCTCTAAGTCACATATAGGCGGTTGCACCAGAATAAGTTATGTTTACTTTGCACCGCACCTTGTATTCTTGATCATAATCAAAAGTCGAGTAGATGTAGACATGTCCGTCTGTATGAATGTTTATAACTCGGAAACTATAAGAGATAAAGGCTTCATTTAATAGCGTTACACAAGTGGAACTAGCTATGTCCGTCTGTTTGCGTTCTATTCCCTAAAACTTTGAAATGTTGTTTTAATAGTTGGTTAAGAGCTTTTTTATAACCATAAACGAAGTTCATATCAAAATGACCGCGATTTACTCACCAGAAGGTATAGCTCCCATACAAAGTGTGAAGAGTATCTCTTGTTATGACGTAATGTTTTACTAAACCGCAAACGTAAGTAAAAATGGTTCGTCTGATAGCTGTTGCGCATTTTTTTGGACTATCTTTAAGATATTTAGCTGAAAGCCGATATTTTAGCTATCTTTGATCCAAAGTTTATAGAGTATTCATACTGAATTGGCACGCTCCCTTTTTTGGAGTAGTCCCATAGAAACCCACCGCCCACTTTAGTGTTTTTGTATGAAAAACTTTAGGTAAGTCAATATCAGCTTGACATTCGATATGGCTGCTTTTTATGAGCAGGTCGTCTCCTATACATGCCCATCACCCATATTTAAGTTTTATAATAAGATTTGAAATTTTGTGGGAATATAACTAGAGCTTCGGTTCATCCAAAGGCATCGTTTTTTCTACTGTCATAAACAAGTTCAGAGAGATGAAGTTGTTTATTTTCTTATATAGGGGGATGAAATAGGGCTGTTTATAAGTAAAAGAATTCTTGAAATCGACTTAGTAATTCTAGATATTTCCGGCATAGGTACAAACTTTTTCTCTTTATAATGGTATACCTAGATTATCAATAATTGTGCCTCATTCAAGTAAAGTCGTGTTTATTGTAAACTCGAGTATATAGTAATATGAAGCAAAAAAATTTCAAGAAATACTTACAATCGCATTATATTTTCAGCTATTATTACAAATTCGTTTATTACTAACCGAATTTGTGCCTAATGCAGGGACCGTGGCAAATGTCTCGCCCAAGGCGGAGGCAAATTTGTATAAAACGAGTGCAGAATTGGAATACGTCTACACCAAGTTATATGACAGTCAGCACTTGGACAAGTTTAAATTTGGCGAAATTTTGGACTTATTCGGTTTTTAGATGGAAGAAGAAATAAACGTTATAAAATTTTCAAAATGTGACGCATTTTATAACACTGCAAAAACAGCTGTGCATGATGAAACAACACTAATCGCGACAAAGAAAAATAAAACAAAAACGAGAAAGAGAAGAGAAACAGCTGGTTCCGTCGAGTTGAGTAATGCAAAACTATTTTTGTTGTGCGAAATATTGTTAAAAAAAAAGAGTTATAATTCAAGGTGATTAATTTTGAGCTAAAGTAATGCGCATATAATAATTGTATCTTGAAATACATACTGTATTCTATTTAAATGCTTGGATAAATTAAATTTTGTTTTTCAACTAATTGATTATCGATTTTTTTTTTTGTGTGTGCCATAGCTCTTTTGTCTGTTATAGCAACCTGCGCTGTTGCTGGGCGTTTAGTGTGAACAGGTGTTGTACACTAAGCACAAAGTGACCATGAGCGCAAAGAGCAACAGCAGACGGCCGGGCACCGGCAGCCAGAGTCAGAGCCAAACACCCAATGAATGCGTTCAAGTGGTTGTGCGTTGTCGGCCGATGAGTAATCGCGAACGTACCGAAGGTTCCGATGAAGTAGTCAACGTTTATCCAAATCGTGGCGTTGTCGAGGTTTTACATGCAACCGAATCGAATAAGGAGCAACGCAAGGTGTTCACCTATGATGCAGCATACGATGCTAGCGCTACGCAGACAACGCTCTATCATGAGGTGGTCTTTCCGTTGGTCAGCTCGGTGCTGGAGGGTTTCAATGGCTGCATTTTTGCATACGGTCAAACGGGTACTGGCAAAACGTTTACCATGGAGGGTGTTCGTAATAATGATGATCTTATGGGCATAATACCGCGTACATTTGAGCAGATCTGGTTGCACATCAATCGTACGGAGAATTTTCAGTTTTTGGTCGATGTTTCATACTTGGAAATCTATATGGAGGAGTTGCGTGATTTGCTAAAACCAAATTCGAAGCATTTAGAGGTGCGTGAACGTGGTTCCGGTGTCTATGTACCAAACTTGCATGCCATCAATTGTAAGAGTGTCGATGATATGATACATGTTATGAAGGTGGGCAATAAAAATCGTACTGTGGGCTTTACAAACATGAATGAGCATAGTTCGCGGTGAGTACAGATTATTAAAAAAAAAAAAAAAATTAGATTATCTAAAAACACATAAAACTACTTAACAGCTCGCATGCCATTTTCATGATTAAGATTGAAATGTGTGACACGGAGACCAACACCATTAAAGTGGGCAAGTTGAATCTAATCGATTTGGCTGGTAGTGAGCGTCAGTCAAAAACTGGTGCCTCTGCGGAGCGTCTGAAGGAGGCAAGCAAAATAAATTTGGCACTCTCTTCGTTGGGTAATGTCATCTCTGCGCTGGCTGAGAATTCGCCGCATGTGCCGTATCGTGACTCGAAGCTAACACGTTTGCTGCAGGACTCTTTAGGCGGCAATTCCAAGACCATAATGATTGCCAACATTGGTCCATCTGCGTATAATTACAATGAAACATTGACTACGCTGCGCTATGCTTCACGCGCTAAATCCATACAAAATCAACCGATTAAAAACGAAGATCCGCAAGATGCTAAACTGAAGGAATATCAGGCTGAGATTGAACGTCTTAAGCGACTCATTGCACCGCAACAGCAGCAACAACGCAGCGAAAAGTTGGCCGCTAAAAAACGTGTGCGAGTCAAGAAACCAAAGAAGGAGCGCGTAAATCGTGAGCTAAACGAGTCCAGCATTTCACAAGCCAGCACACTCGAATTGGAAGAGGAAGCCGAAAGCGAACCGGAGGAACTTGAATCGGACAAAGAAAACGAAGCAGAGGTTGCCAAATCTAATGAAGAACTTGAACGTGAGCGTATTGAAAATGCTAAATTGGCGGCAAAACTTGCTGAATTGGAAGGCCAACTGGTGCGCGGTGGTAAAAATCTGCTGGATACTTATAGCGAACGTCAGATTGAGTTGGAGAAGAAGCTGGTCGAAATTGCCGAACGCAAGAAACGTGAAATTGAAATACAGCAACAACTTGAGCTACAAGAAGAAACAACGCTGGAAATACGCGAAACTGTGACATCACTCGAACAGGAAGTTGAGCTAAAGAAACGCAAGCTATCCAAATGTTATGCCAAATATTTAGCGCTGCAGCAGGAGCTCAACGATTGTAAATTTGATCATAATCAAGATTTGCGTGAGCTGGAAATGGCACAGAACGAACTGGTCAAAGAGTTAAAACGACAGCTGCTCATTATTGATAACTTTGTGCCGGTTGAGGTAAAGCAGCGTCTATACACGCAAGCCAAGTACGACGAAGAGCAGGAGGAGTGGAAGTTCTCCTCCATGTTGCCACTAACAAGTGATGGTAATTTCAGTAGCAAACGTCCTGTCTCGCATCCACAACGACGTCGTCCCATATCCGAGTATGCGCAACATGAGGCCAAATCGAATGCACCAAATGCATTGCGTTTCAAGAGCGAAAATATTGTTGCCTACGAGTTAGAGATGCCCTGTCGCACTACACAAGAATATCGTACGCCCAAAGTGTCCGCATCTTTGCAAGCGGTGCTCGCACAAGCAATGCAAACGGGTGATGACATTGATATTGTTGACACGCATACGAATTCGTTGCGTAATCGCTTGGAGAATATAATCAATGCAAATGCTAATGCAACGGTGGCTGCCGCACGTGAAAACGGCAATGCTGCTTCAGCAGTAACGACAGCGGTCAATAGTAGCAACATACCCGGTGTTGTCAATGGTAGTGTACGTAATATCAAATCCAGTCGTGGTGGTATACCAAGTTCAGCGCTTGATTCCAATCGACGACCGCCCACGGGACGTGTACAACCGAAAAAACCAGCATCAGCGTATCCAAAAGCACGCGGCCTTGTCAACAAATAGAGCAGCTTTATAATCAATTATATACATATATATATATATATATATATATATATATATATATATATATATATACAACTACCTATGCACCGACACGCCCATGCAATAATAATCCCATGCAATTCTCTCTTAACTGACGACGTAATTCGCTCGAATATTATATTACTTAAAAGTTAAGCAGAAAGTAACCCATAATCAAAAACAGTTCTTGCAATTAATTTTAATTTTGTCTACTCAAAAAACGCTTTACTTTGTTCCGTTCATTTTGTGCAATACTATTAACTGCATTTATATCTGTATTATTTAATGTGCAATCTATATATTTAAGTTATGTATGTATCTACTTTTATTTTAAGCCTTATAGCAAATCAGTAAAACAGAACAAACACCACAAAGGCTTAATATCTTTTTGCTTGCAAAGAGGAAGTTGATCTCACTTTCTACTACGCTTCAATACAGCTAAGGCTAGATTACTTAAATTCTCAAATCTTGTTAATGACATCTGTTTTATCAATTCTTATAAACTACTAGCGTACCCGGCGTACGATTCTACATCCCCTCTTATACAAAAAGAAGCGACATAGACAAAAACGTGTCACCGCGTTTTTTAAACCAAGCGGGCTTCGTACTACTTGAAAACATATGGGCCAGATCAGCTTACAAACCCAACTGCATATTCTTAACTTTAATATCAAGTCGATATTGTTTTATGAATGTGAACATTGAAAAGGTACGGATTCAGGACTTCATGAACAAATAACTAAGAAGAGGCAGAGAATCAGATGACCGTAATGCGTTTTTAATATCGAAAGAAACGGAAATGGTGCACTCGTTCTGTAGAGCCTTGAAGTTAAATATTGTAGACAACTGTCAATGTGGGGACCTCGTAGATATGAACTATGAACGTTGCTCGAAATTCCTGGAACGACGTTGCAATGACAGCATATAACAAAGTCTAATTCGGAATGAATACTGCGAGCCTTTGCTACCCTAGCAGTCCTAGGACCTAATTTGATAACATAGGTATATAAAATTAACGTGATGAAGTTTTTTAACTACTACCATAAGAAGTCAATTATTGGCTGTTATTAGACCCATGTAGCACTTACATATATAAAGCTATAATCCAGTTAGAGGTCCTGTTATAGGAAATAAAAACTTCAAACTTGGTATGAATGTTAGTCATAGTAATACCAAACATTGATCCAGTTTGGGCCCTTGCAGCTTGTAGCCATCATTCGAGTCTATAAGTGGCAGAGCCACCAAACGTGATTTTTTTTATATTTTATGCTTGAAACAAAAAAAAAAACTTCGACTGGATGCAGCATTCTTTAACGCCGTGAAAATGTATGCTCACTTTCGGCGACCAGTATTTCACCTACTATGAGACGTCGGTTCCATCGAAGTAAACGTTCGTTCTTGGTTTTTTATTATTACTAGTACAAGGTATCTCGACTGTAGCGTACTTATATAGGCTTACATTCTGAAAATAACTGCTTGGGAGGACTAAACTGGTATTGCTTCAATTAAACAGCAATACATTGCTCAATGTAATGGGCATGACTTTGTAAAATTCTGTTTCGCTGGAGCAAAACCTGGGAACGCAGTTGGATCGGTTTGTATATTCCAAATCTTCCAGTTGCTTTGTTTCTAACTGAATCTACGAATATTATTGTAATTAATTTTTGTGGTGAGTGTAAAGAGTACTATAGATTAGTTTCCATCAAATTTAGTGTTCTCATTTATTTTATTATATGATGGTGCATTACATTACAATAAATTTCCATAAAGAAGATTTCATTTTAAATGCAGCTTTTATTTATTTTCTAAAATTTCATGCACATGTATATTATATAATTCTTCTTTTTTTTTTTTGATTTCCTTATAAGAACAGTAACTTCTTCATAAAAAAAAGAATATACTAAACATAAATTTGTTACTGAATATAGGTAAAATGATTTCATTCTCTTAAATTTTGAATTTCTTAAAAAATGTTCTCAAATTCTTTGTAAGCCGTCTTTTGTTGCTCTTCGGTATAATCTTTCATATCAAGCTGAGTGTACTTTAAGTCTTTATATACTTTTTCGCTTATTTCACAGTCAAGAAATAAACCAGGAATTATAGAGGCTGTAATATTATCAGGGTAAAATTCTCTAAATAGTGGGGTAAAATATTCGCAACTTTGATTTTCGAGTATCTATAATAGATATGTATAAAAATAAATATTTGTTAGAGATTCCAGTCAACATATAGGCAAGCAGCAACATACCGACAAAATTTTGCTGCCCATTGGCCATTCCGCCCAGTCCATATCATCGTTCAATAGTCGCTTGAAATAGCCTGATTTCAAGTATAACGGATCGTGTAGCAATGTTGCTTTATTCTTGTAATACACAGAACGCAACAGTTGGAATATAATCAAAATGTTTGACTTTTCTTCAAGACTAGCTGTGCTTAGTCTTAAAGTTTGGCTAACGGAACGTGTAAATTTATCATAGCGACACGAAACTGCCCATGGTTTTGTATTCTTATCGTTGGTGGAATTTTTAAAAACCAGAGCCGGCACAAAGTCAAATGAAATTTGTGGGGCTGGATCGGCAGGAGTTGACGTTGAATCTTCTGAAGAAGCAGTATCTGCTTCGGGAACCGCTTCATCATATTCGGAAACCGCTGCATCGTCTTGGTCAACCGCTGCATCATCTTCGGCAACCGCTGCATTATCTTCGGAAACCGCTGCATCCGCTGCATCTTCAGTTAGCTCAGTTGCTACGATTTTGTGTGCAATATGTGAATCTAAACCCACCACAATGTAGGCTAGCGAGTAGACTTTTGTCTTGCAAGCAACCATTTTAATACTTTCAATTGTGTCTTCCAAATCTTCACGGAGCATTTGTTGCATATAATTCAAATCGATGAAACCATGGTATATAAACGGATGCGGTACAACCGCTTTAATTTTATCATCACGCGTTATTTTGGCTTCAAAGGGCATTTTCATAATAAGATGGTAGTCAAAACTCGATGGCATATCGAGTAAGCTGCCATGACTGTAGGAGGCTGTTTGCAAAAAAAAAAAAAAAAAAAAATATATGTATAAATGTACATATGTATATATTAATATAAATATATTTGTAGTATATCTTTTATACAGTGGTCGGCGCTTGAGTTTAACCAACTTGACGCTGCTGTACCCATTAAACGGCTAATGTCAGCGCGCTCTTGTTTTGTCAAGCTTCTGTCTGTTATGTTGTTTGGAAATGGTTAGAAAGGTGAAGGCCAGAATTCAATGGAATCCACAATAAAGCGCAGTTCATTTGTAAACAAACAAAGCTCTGCGAAAGCCAGCGCCTGTCTCAGTGATGGTTTGGGCCGCGGTAACTGCCACAGGACACTGACCAATCGTTTTCATTGAACATTGCATAAAGGTAAATCAACAAATCTTCTGTGAAAAGATTTTAAACGATACTTCGTTACCTTGGACACGTAAACAATTAAGTAGAAACCATTGCATGTTTCAACAGTACTCGGCAGTATTCTTTATAGCCAGAGAAACCAAACGTTTTTTTTTTTTGCAAGATAACGTTCCCAGTTTCATTTCTTCACAAACATATTCCCCAGACTTAAACCCAATAGATTTTTGCATATGGTCCATTCGGTAGGCCCAAGTGTCAACAAAAAAATATGAGACGGTCAACACCCTAAAGATTGCTCTTCGCGCGCCGAAAATGGGACAAAATACCATCGTACCACATTCGTGCAGCGTATGAAAAAGCCTTCCCATATTTTACTTATAATTTGGAATGTTTTTACGATATACTGATTTAAAAAAAATTCACAAAATTATAGCATTTTTAATTGGTAATACTTCGAGCACCTACCCCTGTACATAACCCACAAATTTTTTTTTCTTTTATTTTTCTTAACTTACCCGTGTGTTTTAGTTCACCAAAGTAATCAGCGAAAATAGATTCCTTGGCTTGAAGTGCCTCTTGGATTTTGTTGGCAATGACATCAACATCTTCAAGAAATTCGAGATGATCCGCTTCATCAACTTTGAACCGTTGGCTAAATTGTCTTAGCGATTTGTTAAACAGAGCGTCCTCATAGTACATAGATTCGTACTCATAGCACAGCAGAGACACCATTTTAGTTTAAATTTTTTTTCGTTGCGATTGCAGTACACTCTTATAATAATAAAATATAGAAAACGAAATGAAGCCTACATGACCACCGATCTAAAATTGTCATGAAACTGAAAGCAACGACTACTTCGTTTAGATTTACAGCAGTTTAAATACGTTTGAGGAACAGCAAGGAAATTGAACAATTTTAAATTATACAGGTCTGTTCCAGTATTGACTTTCGTATGACTTTGACTTGCGAAAAGTTTTTATTTTCGTTATGATTTCACGATTTGAATTCATTTGACATTAAGTGTGTATGCTCAATACATGAAATCACATCGTGAAATCCCTCCGAAAGTGTTAACCAGAACTTTTTAACGAAATCCCGAAAGCGAATACCATGCCTGATATAAATGTATGTCAAAACTGAAACTTGAACATTGAAATAAAAGGGAATGAACAAGTAAAATGTATATTTAAAATATTTTATTTTAGGGGTTGTATGCCACTTGCTTACAGTCGTCAGTCGTTTGGGTATGCCATCGTAGTGGATACATTTAATTATTTTTTTTTTTTTTTTGAATAACAAGTATCAAAATCGATTTTTCTAGCTAAAACTAACCGCGAACCCAATAAAAATGTGAAAAGACTTTTGGAAAATATCTGCTAACGTCTGAAGCTGCCTGTATGCTTAAATATTAGAGATCAGTTTTGAACCACTTCAACACATCTGATTGAGCTTAAGTTTAAAATAATTTTTTGATAATTTGAACGAAATAGTGGTAGAAATCAAAATAATATATTTAGATAAAACTTGGTGAACGAGAGTTTTCAAGGATGATGGTTGGTTGTTTGAGTGGAGATGAAATGTGCTTTATTAGCAATAAAATCACAGAAAAATTCAAGAGAAAACTTAAAAAGTTGGGGCAGTTTGTATGGACTTAGGCAGGATTTTGTGTGTGGGAAGGTTCTATTTTGCCGCATTTGTTTCTTTATTTCATGACAGCTGAAAAATAAGCTCCACCGGAGTAATTTTATTATAATCAAAACAGTTTGTTTTACCATAGTGCTGTTAAAATCTGCGTTTGCAAAACAATAAATGAAGAAATAACTACAGAGTTTCTGTGTTTTTCTTTCTTTCTAATAAGTATGAAATGTAAAAGTTTAATGTTGAAATTTGACAAACCGAGGGAAAAACGAAAGCAATGCAATGCACGATTTTGGTTATATTTCATACTTTCGGTGATCGCAAACAGCTTTCACAGCTAGTATCGTTTAAATAGTGCTAAAAAAGGTGCATTCGATGTAAACTGCTGAAAAAAATAAATAGTTTAATTTCTTTTCAACTGCTGGATGAAAACCCATATAATTTTATTTACTTACAAAGGATACATACAAATTTGATACCAAAATATCAATTCATATATGTGTGGTTTCCTCTGTGTTTATTTACATAACTTTAAGAATTAACTTTTCTCTGAATTAAATAATTTAGTTTATAATTCTTCCGTATATATGTTAATTTATTATTCATCTCGTTTACACGATGACATTCAATCTACTATGCTTAAGTCATTAACAAGTGGAATACGACCCTGACTGTCAACAAGTGTAATACGCCCTTTTTCTTCGACTGGTTACTTCAAAACAAATCAACAAGTAAAAAAATACTCATTCGATAGTATAATCCAATTTACGTATCGGCACATCTCTATGCGTATTTTGCTTATATCGCGGTAAAATAAGGAAATAAATAGAACATACTATTTCATTAGAATATCTAAAATTCATAAAACAACCATATTGCCGCCGCTATGGATACATTAGATCCTGCGGATGCATTTGCATATACATGCCGCACTTGCATGCGCACCGAACAGATATCCCGGAATACACGCGAGCCACCGCTGAAGCTGCAGTCGCTGTACGACTATCCAACGGGCTCAATTGGCGTCTTGAGCATTGCAGAAATATTAATTGCCACAACGCCGCAACTGCTAATCAGTCCAATGGATGGATTGCCGCAGGTTATCTGCATGAGATGTCTAATTAAAGTGCTGGATATGCAGCAATTTCAGGATATGTGTGTGTCATCGGAGAAAAACTTGCGCTGCACGGTGGAGGATATCGGTGAGGGTGGTTGCGGTGGTGGCGGCGGTGGCGACACTGGCAGCTACGACGAAGATGGTACGGATGAACTGGTAGTAGAAGACTCAGTACACTCTCTCGAGGAGTTTAAATACGTGAGCAGCAATGAAATGCCAATAGTTGGAATGGGCACGCAGAATGAAGTCACTATTGAATTGAATTCTGAACAGCCAAATATGGAATTTAATGAAGAGGAGGTGCAGCAGCAGCATGAGCATGATGAGGATCTAGTTGAGCATATTGATGATATAATCGAATGTATCGAAATTGTAGAGGATCCACTAGTACATACTATGGAACAGCATGGCTCAGTTGAAGTGGATTTGCAGACAGTCGTCACTTCGTCAACAACTGCGGACGTACTGCCCGCTGTATACGAAATGCATGAATATACAACAGAAGTCGATGTTATTGATGAAATATCTAACGTTAAAGAGGAAACGGGCAGTACTACCGATTGTTTTGGTGCCACTGCAGATGATAATTTAAGTCTAGACATTACCAGTGAGGAAGACGTTGAAGAGGAAGAGGAGGAAGAGGAAGAAGACGATGATCTTGTACTTGATCTCGCATTAACCGATTCTTTGGACGGTTTTATAAGAATAGACGGTGACTCAGTTGCAGCGGAAGCAGCAGAACAAAAACCAACACGGTAAATTTTTTTTTTCTTTTTTTTTAATTTGCTTTTCAATTTAATTTCCATATAACATTTCAGTAAACGAAGGGAGCGTAGCACCGATCAACGTAAGACACCTTGTGAGGTGTGTGGTAAATTCTTCTATGGCCAGTATCGCATACGGCGACATATGCTTGTACATGATGAGGCTAACCGACCGTTTCCGTGTACCAAGTGCCAATATCGTTTCACGCGTCAGGAAAAACTAAAAGCACACGAAACCAAAGTGCACAAAATATTATCTGCCGGCGTTATAGCCAGCATAGAGGCACCGGGCCATGCATGCGATGAGTGTCCGTTTATATTGGCCAATGCAGATGCACTGGCAATGCACAAAGCACAACATACGGCATTCGCTGGTACATCAACAGATCATGTATCAAAACTGCTGGAGTGTTCGTGTGAATTGTGTGGTCAAGTATTTGAGTCGCCGTCGATGCTGTCAATTCATAAACGTATCCATCGTCAGATGAGCGTTAAATCCGCTGGTGTTCTGCCGTTTGATGAGCGAACTTTTATATGCCGCTTTTGCAACAAAGGATTTCAAAGTACGAATAAACTTAAAGAGCATATACGCACGCACACTGGGTAAGTTTGAAAAAAAAAAACCAGATAGAGTAATCCTGTACCTTGTTTTGGCTAGTTATATGTACCATAGATTATATTCCTAAGTGATCCGATCTGTTTACATGCGGCATATTTTCTTAGAATTTATAAAACAGAGTAAAAACAAAAAAAAAAAAAAATTTCAACCCAAACTCAAAAATGGAAGACATGTTTTGCATGGGGATAAAAGTGTTCCGATCTGGTCTATATGGAATATTTTGTAAGATTTAACGTAAGATACGTGTTAAGGGCATTTTTAGTCTAATTAGGAACAAAAAAAAATTTCACGCAAAAACTTTAAAATTGATGGATTTCCCTTATAGTGGGATAATCTGTACCTATGCGGTTTATTTTAATACGATTCACATTAGATACGCCATTTCTACATACATCGTTTCTAGTGCATTTAGCAATGAAATTAAAAAAAAATTGTTTTCATGGGGGTGAGGTTGGGTATCAAAAGTTAAAGGCGAGTGTGCCACAGAGTAGAGTTCGCTCCCACTTTAAACTGTTCAATTTATATTTGGCAAAGATGCCCATCATCCCTTTATGTATCATTTTATCCTTGAGCTTAGACGTCAATGAAATTTGAGCTTAGACGTCAATGAATTTACTAACTATTTAGAGAATTTTTTAACCTCAATCTCTCAATCCACAAGTCGTCAGCTTACATTTTCACCTCCTGGAATAAGGAGGTTAGAATGGAATACCTGTCTTTGATTGTGGTGGCTTGAGTATTCCGATAGTGAACACAACGATACTTGGTTTAACTTTAGATTCTCGACTCCAAGTGCTGAAGGCTCTTACTGTGTTCTACTGTGGTTAGGATAAGTAGCCAATTATATCTACCTATAAAGCTATTGGACAATCTGTGCAAAGTTGTGCTACCCCTGACTGAACCCCTTACTTTATAAGACTCAATGGCAATGCCTGCAGAGGTCAGAACAGTGCTCTGAGCACTGTTACTTGTAGTTTAAAAATTACTCATGAAGACCAACAACATAATGAATTGTTATCGAAGCAGTTCTTATTACGCACCGTATAGGAGCAATCATTCCAATCATGGCACGCTCACGAGAGCTGTTCCAACTCGTATACGAGATGGTATTAGACGTTACAAAACGATTATAACTCGATTCGTACCTCAAGATCATTTAGAGGAGTGCATTCATATATTCGGCAGCCCAAATAAACCTGCTACATGAGTAAAACCAAATAAATGTCATACATAAACTTAAAAACGCGGCCTGGTTTGTACGGGAGCTACTCCTTTAAATTTAAATTTGTTCTTTCCAACAGACCAGACACAGACCGTCATTTCTTTATATGGCCTGTCACGCCTCTTTCTGCCTTTTACCCTATGCGTACAGGGTATAAGTAAACGTATTTAAAATCTATATTTATTATACTTTCAATTTCATTTTTTTTTAGTCAGCAGCCGTTTTTGTGTTCCGAGTGTGGCAAATCATTCAGCAGCTCGAGCAATATGACGCAGCATCTAATGCGACACACTGGAGATTTACGTTTCGAGTGTCCCGAATGCCCAAAACGTTTTCCCTGCCGCAGTGATTTGGCTTCGCACAAAGCCGTGCACAGTAAGATAAAGAAACACGTTTGTGATATTTGCGGTGCCGCGTTCTTTAAATTATATCAACTGAAAAAGCATAAAATGTATCACAACAATGAAAAACCACACAAATGCGACTACTGTGAAATGCGGTAAGTTTACTTCAAATACGGAGAATCTACATATCCCGGGGCGTCACAACCTAATGATGAATGCATTTTTCCATGTCTCGCTTAGTTTTTGAGAAGGCATGCATTTTCGGGAGATATCTTCGTCATCTCGAATTCTATAAGAATCCGTTGTCAGTTTGTGGCGCCCCGGGAATCGTAGTATTGCCTTAAATGCAAAAAATTGAATAATAAAATTTACATATTTTGCGTTATAGATTTGTCTGTGCCGATCACAAACGACGTCATACGCGGACACACACGGGAGAGGTAAGACAAGCGTATGCAATATGTATGAAAATAATTTTTTGATGGTAAAAATGTTTACATTATTTGTTTTAGAAACCCTACAAATGCAAATACTGCGATCGAGCATTCGCGCAATCAAACGATCTTATAAAGCATTTGAGATCGCATCTCGGAGAGGAAGTGTACAAGTGTGATCTGTGTCCACGCGGCTTTCGTTTAGCCAGTGAGCTGCGAAAGCATTTCGTCGGGCATAAAAATGAGGATGATGCGACACGTCAGCGCAATTTAAAGGCGCGTCTGGAGGAAGAGGCTAGACTTAAAGTACATTTTACAAGCGTGCCGGCTTCGGCTTTGGCCATAAAACATGATTATATTTAAGTTATATGCAAATAAGTTATATGCAGTAATTATATATATATATGCTTATATAATATTAATTATACATAAATAATAGTTTTTGTAGCTAGTTTTGTTTATAGATAAGTTGTTTGAAAAACTATTTTTTACAAGCTTTTATTTTACTTATTGTGTATAGTATTTGTATGTATTTCATGTTCAAATTTTGGACTCAGTTTTAAGCTACTTCTACTGATCGGATTTCAATACTATATAACTTCTCCAAAACTAAACGGCAAAAATAAAATGTTAGATGGCAACCGTGCAAGTATGTTGCTTTAAAATGAAAGCTTGTTTTTACTAACTTATGTGAATTCATATCCTGCCTATGGGCCATTCCATGGTAATGAATGTGACTGTCATACGTTTTTTTATGTTAAGAAAAGTCCTAATTAAAAACCATTTTTGTTTACTTAATTTTTACTTTTGTAGTGCATTTAAGTTTCACTTTATTTATCATAAAAGCTAGGACCTGATGAAATTTATAGTTCCAAATATATAAATGCAAAAATTACGGAAAAAAAACCAGAGTATTTCAGTGGGACTAACACAAAGGTGACTTTTAAAGTTGAGATATCGTAAGTTAAAGATGGGTGTTCCGCAGGGTGGAGTTCTATCCCTTCTTCTGTTCAATCTATATGATCCAAGATGCACCTTCCTCCTTCCGAAATAAAATGGGTAACTTATGAGGATGATTGTAACATTTTACCCTCGGGTGAACTTCGATGAAATTTGTGCAAGAATTAACATCTATTTGGAGAATTTAATAAATTTCAATACACAAATCATCGACATCCATCTTCACCTCCTGGACTAAGGAGGTTAGGGTGAAAATTGATGTCTTTCTTGAGTCGGTCTGAGTATTCCGACAGTTCCGAACCCTACGATACTTGGTACAACATTCGATACTCTAGTTAGATTTTCGGCTCATGCCACCAATGTTAACAATCGTCTCAAGTCGAGAAATAAAATGTTGAAGGCGTTTGCTGGGTCTTCTTGGGATAAGGACAAAGAGACAATAATAACCACTTATAAAGCAGTGCTCCTGTCTGGACTGCTTACAGCAAGACTCAATGGCAATGCCTGCAACGAGACCAAAATAGTGCTTTGAGAACTGCTACGGGTTGTCTACAAATGAACCCATGAAGACCACCTACACACATGGAGAAGCGATTATGCTACCTGCTCACCAGTATAATGAGCTGCTTTCGAGGCAGTTCCTATTAGCTGCGTACAGGAGCAATCATCCAAACCATAGCACTCTCACCAGAATAGCACCCAATAGAATATGCATTGACATTAGAAGCTATAAAGCTAGTATTGCTCGGTTTGTACCACAGGGTCGAATAGGGGAGTATATTTATACTTCGGGTATTGCTCAATTGCATAAAGATGGAATTGAACAGTCAATCAGCGCTCATAGGGACAATATCGTACTAGGTGGTATACCAACACCTATTGACGAGAGCGAAAAATGTCTCCCGCGTAACACCAGGACCAAACTTGCACAGTTTAGATCCGGATGGAACATTATGCTCGAGTTTTACAGGGAGCGGATTGGGCTCAGCACTAGTGATGCTGTCCCGAATGTGGTCAATCAACTCATAATACGACCCATCTGTTCAACTGTCCGTTCCATCCGACTCAATTGAGTCCTATAGACATTTGGTGACGTCCAACAGGGACGTCCTGAAATTTGATACCTAGAGCTACGTTTCGGTTTATCTCTCTCTCTCTTTCTCTCTCTCACACATTCATAATCACCTTGCACAATATTTTCATAATATAATAAATTTTATACATATATATTTCCAGATGTAGCCAACACAAGCTGTTACAACAACAACCGTGTTCAACTCCACCCAACAATCATCCATGTGACCCCATAAGTACAAAAAAATCGGTCAAGCCCTTTAGAAGGAACAGAATTGCGAAGCATGTAAATCGGTATAAATTTAAATCTATTGTGAATGACTCACTGTAAATGAACCAAGTCAACAGCTGTTTATTCAAGATAGTTGGCAACACATCGCAAATACGCGAAAAGAGCAAAGAAATACATACAAATTTGTTTGAGTACTCACTTCATATAATTATACATATAATTAGAAAATAATATAAAATGAGCAACATTTATATACAAGAACCGCCTACATCGGGCAAGGTAAGCAAATTTGTATACTATTAATATATGCAATTAATACAAATACAAAATTTGTTTTCAGGTTCTGCTAAAAACGAGCGTCGGCGACATCGACATCGAATTGTGGACCAAAGAATGTCCGAAAGCGTGCCGGAATTTTATACAGCTCTGCATGGAGGGCTACTACAATGGCACAATCTTTCATCGTCTGGTCAAAGGTTTCATAGTGCAGGGTGGCGATCCGAACGGTGACGGCAGCGGCGGTGAATCCATTTACGGTGAACCGTTCAAGGATGAATTTCACTCACGTTTGCGCTACGCACGCCGTGGTCTGGTGGGCATGGCCAATTCGGATAAGGATGACAATGGTTCACAGTTTTTTTTCACATTTGCCGAAACATCGGAGCTACAGAATAAGAATACACTCTTTGGCAAAGTAGCCGGCGATACGATTTACAATATGCTAAAGCTGGAAGATGGCATGGTCGATCATAATGAGCGTCCGCTGTATCCGCATCGCATAATTAGTGCCGAAGTGCTGAGTAATCCGTTTGATGATATAATACCGCGTGTGGTGCAAAAAACTGAAAAAAAGGAAAAGCGCAAGAAGCGTGAGAAGGGTGTTAAGTAAGTTTTAGTGTAGAAATAGTTATTAATATTGTATTATTATAGGTTATTATAGTTGGCACAGAGATGGATCTAGGTCTATTGTGCTGTTACCATAGTATAATACCTATAACACTTTATCCAGACTCGTCTCCCTCAAAAAGATCACAAGATGATTAGACTTTTGTGTTTGCATATTCCTTCCAGTGAGCTGATAATGCCCTATGTTTATATTTAAACCTCGTGTAAGTCAAGGGAAATCTTTTAAAATATGTTCCGGGGACTCCTCGCCCCGTCACTTTCAATACCTATTTTATATAAGTATTTTTTGAGGCTTCAATGTCCAGTCGGTCAATGTCGATCGTTCAAGGCCGCACCTGGGAAAGCGCACCGTTCGGTGTAGTTCAGTGCGCACTGGCGTCAGTCGCTGGCAATCCGCAGCTTCTTCAGATAATCAAGTCTTTCGTCTTGTCCTCGTTCACCACTAGGCCCAAGAGACTTGACTGTTTCTCAATCTCCGAAAAGGCTCTGCTAACTGTCAATGTCATCAGCATATGCGAGTAGCATCACATCCTTATGGAAGAATAAGTTAAAAACCCTGATGTAATTCTCAAAATGTTTTTCCGCAATCCAATTTAAGTGTCCGCTCTTTTCTTGCTGTATGGACCTAACGGTTTCTTCTCCTGTCTAATACCCTCGCATTTTTTTGCAGAATTCGTGCTTGGCTCAATATAATCTCCCTTTTCAATTACGATTCTAGATGTGCCTGGTCCCTGACCGAAAATTGTTCCGAGCCAAAATGCTGACTGGCTGCGCCCTTTCTCGCTAATTTGTCTGCCTCCTCGTTAACAGGTGTATGCGCATGTCCGGCTACCGAGTAATACGTTACTCTGTTCAATCTTCCTAAATTATAAAGTTATTCTAGGCATTCGAATACTTGGTGGCTATGGTTTTATATCCATTCCCAAAAGAGCATTCTCGGAAGTTCGATGTGGAGTTGCATTGCAACCAAATCTATTCTATATTATTTTCAAGCGAACAGAGGAAGTTTTAAAAGATAGTCTCCAACCAGTAAATAGAACCAAATGATGGAGATCGAAGGCCAAGACAAGCATGATTTCGAAATTAATAGCTTCAGAATTTATTCTGGAACGCCCGCCCTATGACGGCAACAAGTGTTCAGAGCACCATGAGCTTAAGCCAAAACGGCAGGCGCTTGTATATAACACCAGAGACGAAAATGCTGTTGCACATGTAGTTCTATTAGGTGTAGGAGGACATCCAAAGCAGCATAGTAATATGTTCTAGAATTGTTATATTTATATTACTCCAATATTTTAGAAACTTTGGTTTACTATCATTTGGTGAAGAAGCAGAGGGCGACGAACAGGAGACTAATGAATTTGTGCAACAGAATGCCGGCAAAGCGAAATCCTTGCACGATGTCATCGACGATCCTAAATTAAGCAAGGAAGCATTGAAGTTGAAATCTGCCGATCATAGCAGTGATGAAGAGGAGCATCTGTCCGATGATCAACGGCAAGTAGTTGCCAGAGAAATAGTTGACTCAACACGTATTAGAGATAAACTCAAATCGAAACAAATAGCTGCTAAAGAACAAAAACAGCAGTCTAAAAAGGATGCTTCGAAAAAAACGGAAAACTCAGACTCAGAAGAGGATGTGCTTATGACAAAGGAACATGAAATGAAGTTGCATAGTGAGAAAAAGCGGTGAGTTAGTTTTGAATTAATCGAGCATTATAAATACGTCATTACATTATAAATACATCTTTCGCTCCGTAGTGAAGAAATACGCCAGCAAATAAATTCGCTAAAGAAACAATATCAAACGGATAAACGCGAAAAGGACGAAATATATGAAAAGAAAACGGACAACACAGCGCCGGACACAAATCTAAACGATCAAGCTAAAAATAATGAATTCATACAGAATTTTATCGAGGATAAAAAACAATATAAGGAACTACAGTCTAATATACCAAAAAAGGGTGCCAGCAGGTTTGTTTTTATATGATGTAAATTTTAAAAATTAAATTTTTTATTATTCTGATTTTTTTTTATGCAGAGAAAACTTTACATTGCAACTGCTCTCAAAATTTCGTTCAAAATTAAGTGCAATTAAGCAAAAACAAAACGATCAGGATGAAATTCCTGTCAGTAATGTTATTGATGATAACACTGTGGAGAAGGATATACATAGCGACGAATGGTTGGCGCATACCTTACGTTTTCCGTCTGATACGAATATATTGGCAAAGGATGCATCCACCAAAAATGATGATTGGTACGATGTTTATGATCCTAGAAATCCTTTAAATAAACGTAAAAGAGGCGTAACTACAAAAGGCTCCACAGGGGGATCATCATCAGCGAAACGAAATCGTTAGTTAGGATATGTAGTTAAATAATAATGTAATATTATGTCTAAAATTAATAAAAAAAGTAATTAAACATTTTATATTTAGTCGCTTTGCAATTGCAACTTCGAAAAAGAAATTCGACGGCTGCAGATTCAGGCATCGATTATGCCAATTTCGTAATTGAAGGATATGCATTCTACGTTTCACTGACAACACGGATTCCATATAATTCGTCTAGCCTTACTGAAAACTATTACTGACAATAAGCCTGGCTTTTCATTAAACAGGACAGATTGGAGCATCCCATAGCATTTGAGTAGTCTGTTCGTCTGCCTATGAAATTAGGCCCGGACTTGCTGGACGATTCATACCTGCGGTTCGAAGTCGCTTTTAAATTGACAATGAAAATTGATTCGAAATCCTGAACTTAGGCAATATATTCAACATTCATACGGGTGTATTTGGAGCTTAATCACTTGTCGTTTGTTCATAGCTCGGTTACGGAAGAATGCAAAGGAGTTAGTAGAATAACAAAGCTCATAAATCTCTCTCAGCTTTCTCAATTTGCTAAAAAATAACAACAACAAAAGTCAAAGTGAGCCACGGCATTGAAATAAGCAACAGTTGAAAATATATTGTTTCGGTTTGGTGCCGCTGTAGATACACAATGAAAAAGAGGATTATGATTTGTTCATTTTCTTAGTTTTATAGCTCTATGCACTTTAGTTTCATTTGAAGGAATAGAGCAAAAAATATTCTCTATCTATGCGTTGCTCTAAAGGGCGATTCACATTGTAAAGCATGTCGATCGAGCAACTCGACGTTATGCTTGAAACTGTTGTGGGCGATTGCAAACTCGTTGACGAGCTTCAGTTGACTGTGTTTTTGATAGTGCCTTTGTTGGTAAAATTTTAAAAGTGGTATCAAACAAATATATAAATAAAAAAAGGGAAAGAATTGAAACACCAACAAAAATTATTGTGCTTTAATTATTACACAAATGCTTACTTATTTGCGTACTCTTTCTGGGTGGCCCTTAAATCAGGGCTGTCCAAAAGGAGAACACTCGAAGTGTGAATCATTTCTGAGTCATAGTTTGTACAATATGTCAAAATCAACGTAACTAATTGAAATTTTTGTTTCTCTTTGGCATGTGTTCGTTCGTATGTGTGTGAAAAGACGAAGATCCCCATGGGGCTATGGTTAGACAGCGTTGATTTAGAGTCGAAAATTTTGTCCGTGGCAATCATGTATTATTGATATGTTTATTATTGGGTACTTTTAAGATACAAGTTCAAATTTCGACCAATGGGATAACTCTAGTTAACAAAAAAATTTGTAACTGAATTGGTTTTTTTTCCACTGCGTTAGAACGGTTGCAAGTTATAAAATATCATTATACTCTTGTAGTATTACGGTACCTAGAGAGTTTTTACCGTGAATCTAGTTTGTCTAAGTTTTATCTAGAAGAAGAACTTTAGACATAGCTCGATCGACTCGTCTTTTCGCGTTGATTATGAATATTTATGCTTTATGGGGTCTCCGATGCTTCTTTCGCTATATTACATATGTACATTTCGACAGCTCAATATACCCAATAGACTTTGTTATAAATATTTTTTTTAAAACAGAGTATAAATTAAAAGAGTGTTTATTAAAATATACCTGAAACTATTTAGAGTAAACATACGGAGTAAAGTAAAGAGGGCTGGCAATAATTAGTTACTCGACCTCGACTCTACTGTAATTTTATTTATCTGCTACATACACCTACATATATTAAAAAATCAACTGTCAAGTTTCTATTGGGATTTTATGCTCAACAGCTGTTTCAAAAGTGATTGGCAGAGCGGCGCATGAAAGTTGCCAGAGCAACTATGCGAATGAGATGCCAAACGTCATAATAGAATCAGCAGCGGCAGCGGCAGCAGGTTGATTGTTATTGTTGCCATTTGTAGTCTGGCAAAATCTAAAATAAAAAAAATTGAACTAATCAAAACTTCCAGTTTTAGTTGATTGCAACTTATACTATAAACTTCCATCAAACATAAAATGATGCTATAACTGTGTGTCAGTTGCTACTTTGCTGCCTTCGTTATTTTATAAAGTGAACAACATAAAAAACGGTGGGTGTGTTACACATTAAAAAAAAAAAAAACAAAAAAAATATCTTCTTACTCATTGTTTACCTGTGATAATACAATGCATTACATTTCAGTATTTGCCGTTAATAAATAAAGCAAACAAATTGTTTCAATTTGCTGCGCTTCCGTTTTCTGTCTTCGAAACAAGACGGCGCCGTAGACGACGACCACCAGCAGCTCCGCTACCGACACCGCCTCCTCCGCCCCATACAGCAACAACGCACAATAATGTCAATGCCCATGAACAATATGAATCAAGGCGGCTATGTTCCACCGGGTTTCGGAGCTGGTTATCCCAATCCTAGTGCACCACCAGCAGCTGGCTTTCATCCAGCTGGACCACCGCCATCTGGCAACTATGTAAGTTTCTTGAAATGCTTAAAAATTTGTCGTGCTTTCGGTAGCAGCTTAGTATGACGTCATAGCCCACTTATGTATAAATATTTCTGTCGTAGAAATACTTTGAAAAATTGAGGGGCGTGTTATTTAGTTGTTGTACTTGTAGACACATTTTTCATAAATTATACTTTGAAATACAAAGCGCACGCGATGCATGTCTGCATGTCGCGATTATTTAAAATTGATGTAAAAGCGGAGTTACTGCATGCAAAATATGGTCGTAATTTATAAATGTAAATAGAAATCAATATGATTGTAGATTATGCCACAAGAACAAGAATCTTGTAAAACAAGATTTACGGAGATGTGTTCGGAATTGTGAAAATATTTTCATTGCAAAAGAATAATAACTTATGAAGCTTAACATAAATTGATAAATAATATCTAGAACGACGGTTAGTTTGGGTACAAACAATCTGTAGTCTCTCCTCAGGTAGTGCGTTATTGTACAGCTGGAGGGTCACCATTCCACCACTCTTTAGCTTTGGTACAGGCGTAGTTTTCAGTCTACTATATAGCATCTGTAGAGAGTCTGTTGTTACTACACGCGTTAATCCGACGGCTTATTTTGCTAGACTATCCATCTTTTCAATACCGTCTATTACCCAGTGGCTGGGAATCCAGAAGATTTGCACATTTTTTGAGGTGCTGTGAGCATCAACTGTATTTCTGATTGGCAGTACATTTCAGGAAGAGATGGAGACCGCCTGCAGGGCATTTATGGCAGCTTGGCTGTCGACGAATATGTCTCGTTCTTGCAAGGTATTCACTGTTGTGCTACTTCTGGCTGAATCTTATTCCTTCATAAGATCATAAGTGGTGAAGTTGATTCTTCATATTTGCTTCAATTGTTATCTCTAAATGCTCCCTCACGCTTTACGCGACACTATGTGCCTTTAATGTTTGACTCAGTCCGGTCTCTTTGCTATAACTATAATAAATTCACTCAACTATTTTCTTTCGATTTTTCATTTTTGCTTCTTATAGGGTTTTCCTCTAAATCTTGCCCTCCACAACCATTAGAATTAGAAACGTTTCGGTGTCTTGAGTCTGTTTATTTTCATCCAATGAAATTTTTGCGCTCAATCAAAAATGTGTAAAAGTCCATCTTACGAGGAAGAGAGAAAGAACTATCCTGTGGTTGATGAAAACGCTAGGAGGGGTAAGGAATTGAACTGCATAAAAAAGCTATCCATAACTAACTGAATTACAGTAAATTGTAGTTTCATTTTATCATTTTCTTTAATCTTTTGATTTTTAATTACGACTGCTTGGACCACTTCCTTGGCTGTTGAGGCACAGTCGGTCAGCTTGGCGACTAAACAAAAATCTTCCAACGGGTCTGAGTGGTTTTAACTATCCATTATTGCTTATAAGTAGTTAATTAGAAAATACTAAAATCCAAAAAAAAAGTGGTCCATGTCGGGAGGTCTCCAAACAACGGGTCTGAGTGGTTTTAACTATCCTTTATTGCTTATAAGTAGTTAATTATAAAATACTAAAATCCAAAAAAAAAGTGGTCCATGTCGGGAGGTCTCCAAACAAGAAGCATAATTAACGGATTAGGACAAATGTAAATTATTCAACAAAAGTTATATTTCTTATGTTACTTAAAAATGCTCTGAAGCTGGTCTGCACAAAACATAATTTCCAATCTGCAATTTGGACATCTTTTAATCATATCAAAAACAAATTTGACCATTTTACAAAATACACAGAATGAACACATTTTTCACGATATACGAGTAGACTACCTGTTTAATTAGTTAATTTTCATTAATCATGAAATGAGATACGTGTATGCGTTGACATTTCAAAAGAGGAAGGAGCGTGTTTTATTTTCCATTTTCTCATTAAAAACACCAATATTTTTTTTAAATGGATTAGATTTTATCTTGTTTTGTCTGACATGCAAAGTTTTGCGAGATTAGCTCCATTTGTTTTAAATCTACTCTATGCATTTTCTAGAAATCTGAAATTAAACGCAATATTTTTAAGTTTTTAAAATTTTAGCTTGAATTCTACTCAGAATGTTATGTTTAGGGAAAAAGAACTCGTTATAGTTTAGTTAGTTTTCTTCTCCAATTTTTAATTCTATCGTATAGCAAGAGCAAAAATCCTCGTATTAAAATTTAATCCTTGTTGAAACCATATTTATACCTTCCATGCTTATTGTCTTGATAATTTTGTGTTGAACAGTGTGAAAACGAAATATGTTTAATTAACTAGGTATTGGTAATAGTGAATGATTTTCTTTTGTTTATTCAAACAATATGCGTTCTATGCGAGCTGTTTTCGCATCGGTGAAATAGCTGTTATTCACATGTGTTCGCAAAACCAGCTGTTGACAATCACTTGTAGTCGTAATAACATGATGCAACAACCAATAACGACTAAATGCAATGCAGTACGTTGCGTATTTTGCTTTGTCTATTTGCTTTTTCATTGCAAATTTTTATGCTTTTTCAATAATATTATACCTTGATACTTAACATATATGGCTATAAAATAGTCCGATTTTTTACATTTTGAGCACTATTTCATGAACATTTTTGTTTAACAAGAAATTGTTTGGCATATTATAGAAAGAAGATTCAATTTTCAATCAAATGGCTCTTCATTTTTTAAATCGAACAAATATTGTCAAAGTTTTTAAACTTTATCAAATAATAATAAACTTTTCCCTTAGCTATTTATTACTGCTTGGCAAACGATAACTGTGATTGGCTAAACAAGAACTTGTTTGTAAGGGTTGAAAATGATTGAAGATCTCTTACGTACACAAATCGAATCGTCAGTGCCTCTCTTAAATGACCAGCAGTAATTAGCTAGCATTAGCTGACTTGGCTTTTTTCTTCAGAACGCTTTGCTATTGTCAATATTTCTTGGTGGAATCATTTACCCTATTCGTTGCTGAGTTGATCGAGGTTTTCTATGAAGAATATCAAATTTCAATGCAGAAAATTAATTAAAAAAGATATGTTCCATTTCATTTTTTTTTTTCATAAGTCGCCAGAAACTCATATTATTGTTGTTGGAATTAGTCACGAAACCCCCTAGCTATGACCATGCATTCAGTTTCTTGCTGATTTCAGAGAAACACAGGATCAAAGAATGAGTAATAGTCATATAAAAGCTTTGGGACCATTATCAATATAGTCTGATCAATTCTGAGCATGAATTAGTTTGAACTATTTAATGGTTTTATATTTTTAAACAAATTTTCAGAAAATGCTCTGAATCAGAAAACTTTTCATACAACCCACAAAAATATTAATACCAATTACATCCTTTATTTCATTTTATGTTGCTACTATTATTAATATAAATTAAATGAAAGTGACTAATATAATTGACTGTATATTGCATATATAGCTATACAAATGTTTATACAAATATAGAAATACGTATGTGTGAGTCGGTTAATAAAGCGTGGCATTTAATTTAGGCATGCAGTACACAACAAAGTCTAGATAAAAAAAAAAAAATATGTACAGCAAGTATCAAATTATTCATACTTAAACAAATATTTAAACTTTGGTACTAGCTATAAACGTGTATATTCATTAACTGCCCGTTTCTCGTTTTATATCCAAAAATATTTCTTAAAAAAATTTGTGGTCAAACTAAAAAGCGTTTAAAAGCTTCTACGTAACAGACTTCTGCAATATATTTTTCAAAAACCAATTCTCTGATAACTATATTTAGTATAATTACCCATATTTCTAAATTATAAGCGACACGTCAGTTGCTGCATTTAGTGACGAAGACTGTATGAATTCCGTGCGTTTGGACATACACAAAAGTTTCATCAAAAAATTTCTTTTAAAGGGTTTCGTACCACCTCAGCAGCCAACAGGAGGTTACTCTCCAGTACCACAAATGCCACCCTACGGAGAAGTACAGCCATATGCAGGCGGCGGAGTAGGTCCACAGCAGCCATACTATGGAGGTGGTGGCGGCATGATGCCACC
Organism: Leucophenga montana; assembly: GCA_035044765.1. Classification (NCBI taxonomy): domain Eukaryota; kingdom Metazoa; phylum Arthropoda; class Insecta; order Diptera; family Drosophilidae; genus Leucophenga; species Leucophenga montana. The sequence continues at coordinate 600,141 of JAWNNQ010000509.1, forward strand.
GCAGCAGCCTCCTTACGGTGGTGGAGGTTATCATCCTGGTCCAGCTCCAATTATAACGCAGCCAGGTATGCCGTATGTTGGACCACCGGGTGCACAGCCAATGCAAGGTGGCGGTGGAGGTGCTGGTAAGTACAATCAAACTGTTACAATGAACTCTTGTGTGTGCTATTTTTTTTTTTTTGTCATTTGATATGTTTTTATTATGATCTGTGCTATCAGTGAAGTCCGAAGAAATGCATTTGCATGCATGCATCATTCTGTTCGTTTGTCTGCGTCAATGAACTCATTTCAATTATCTGCCGTATTACTTGTTATGTACATAGTACATATGCATAAAGACCCTTGTTTGTTTGTTCTTATTCGTGCGTTTATAAATGAGCTTGCCTGTTGTTGTCTCCGACACCATTGCCACATAGGCGCTTGATTTTATTAATCGATTTTCACATGTGCTGTCAGTCAAGCATAAAAATATATTAAAATAAGTAAGCCTTATATATGATACCCTACCAAACGTGCATCGCCCTATATTCGTATTGATGATACGACTCATTTTTGGTCATGTCATTCTGTCCGTCCGTAGCGCCTAGAACACAGATGCTATGAACGCTAGAGAGATTCAATTTTTATGTTGAATGAGTTTATTATAAATCTTTCCTCCAGTGGACCCTATCTCTGGAAATGATTAGATTAGAAACATATTCATAAATTCCTAGTTTTTAACATACAATATTCTAATTTAATGAATTCATAAAGGAATTAACTTCGCATACTTAATAAAGTAAGGCGCAAATGAAGATTTCAGATACCACCATAATATGTATACTTATGTATATATATATTCTCGATCAGCAACAAAAGTCTATGTTAAGCTCAGCCCTATGCAAACCCTTGACTTTTTCTAGTTTTTGTATCAATATTTTATTTGTTACTTAAGCTAGAAAGTTTTAATTCGGTGTGTATGGTGTTTACGTTAAACTCCATAAATTATTTCGCATAGGTCCACAAAGTACCATTAAAATTATAGGGCCATTAAAATCTATGATTCAAATAAAGATTATTAGGCGGGATATACATACATATGTAGAGAATCTCGTAGTGGAGACGGTATGTAGCGTGCTTTCTTGTTGGTTTTTAATTTTATGTGAAACATTTTTAATTTTTTTTTTATTTGCTCCATTAACTGTCCATGAAAATGTGAAGGGCATAATACGGTCGTGCAGTTTGAATAGTGAATTTTCACTTGAGATTTCTCGAAGTTCTCAAAATAGTCGTCTGTTGCAGTATTGACCTCCTCATTTGACCCAAACCGAGGCATTTCCTTGGGTTTAGAAATATAAAATAGTCGCTTGGATCCAAACCTGGAGAAAATGATGGATGGAAGACTAATTCGTAGCTGAATTTTGTCAGTTAGTTTATTCGTCCTATAATATTCATGCACTGTCACTATTAAAAACATAATCGAAGTTATGGACTCTCTCCTGATGTTTCAAAAAGAAGAAATTTCAAAAAAAAAAAAAAATAGTGAGACTGATATGGAGATATTTCTAGAGTACGGGTTACGGGTATTTCCCACTAGCTTTCTTCAACGAATTTCATGTGAGAAAAACAAAGAAGTAGGTGTTGTATGTCAAACTTGGTGTAAATGTGATTGATGGTCGATTTTTCCTTCATCGTGTTAAGTGGAAAGCAGGCTACATTTTCTCATTTATATTCAAGCAGTACGTTACTTATGTTAAAACCCACTACGGTAGTCAGTGAACTGTTGTGTTTGATGGATACACAGACACCATGTATATCAAAAACCTAGGTACACGTGAAAGACCTCATGCATACAAGGTATTTCTGTAAATATGTTTGGGTAACCAGCTGATACTTGAAGCCTTTTGATGGAAACGAGGCGTGTATAAAACCCTTGAATCTATCATGACCAATGAACCATGAAAACAATATATTGCAAACGTATAGCTGGTTTTAGAGTACGATACGGATGTCGTAAGGTCGGAATAACATGCTTTTAAGTCGTTGGAGCTTTACTAAATTAAGTGTGAAAATGTGTGGTTTTTTATACTCTTCACACATATATGAATATTACGGGTATTATAATTTTGTCATAGTTTGCAAAGCCCACAAGGAAACATCATAGACCCCATATAGTATATACATATATTCGAAATCAGTACGAAAAGATGTAGCCATTACGTCTGACCGTCTGTCTGTCTGTGAATTTGTCAGCCACCTTTTTTACGTCAATACTTGAAATATTTTATTAAAAGTTGGCATGAAGAGTTTTTATAACCATAAGTAACACGTATACCAAAATGACCGAGAATTACGCATCGAAGTTAGCGTTTTCTCTTATTCTTTAAATCTAAGATATGCATCAAACTTTTTGTTAAAATTCTATAAGTACTGCAAGCATTAAGAGATTAGATAGAGTGCTGCAATGCCCTTGTTACACATATCACGCTATATTTCTCATTCGACCTATTTTTTTTTTTGTTTTTAATTGTTTCCATGTAATTTTCTAAATGTCCAGAACTGATTAGATGACCATTGTATATATGTATACTTATATTGGTTATATACTAAGATACAAAAAATATATTCAGCTTATCTTGAGTTTACGTTTACGTATCCACTCCGCACGTTAGTAGTTTAAATATAAACACAAAAGTCTTTTTTTTTTATCTTCAAAGCAAAATAAATGAGAGATGAGGTGCTTGCTATGAATTTATTAGGCTATTGTTAAACGCCGCCCGAGATGTGTGCTGTCATAATGCCTGCTGTTTACCTTCAACGTTCAGATAGAGTTACTTTCCTCCAGTATGATCATAGATCGGTATTCTGTATGACAGCGTCAACGACGACGACATCAACGACAGTGTGCGCTTATCAAATTTTTTCGCTTTTAATTGAACCAATAAAAAAAAAAGTAAAATACAAACGCTGTAATCATATAAAACGTTTGTATACTGTTCGGGTCCGTTCAGTTTAGTTTACTACGATTTAAAAGTACCGATCTGCAAGTTAGTCTAACGCATCTGTTCAACTTGAGCAGACGACACACGCCGCGTTCAAATTAAATCGTTTAAACAATTTTGACTAAGGTCAACTGACCACTTGAACGCCACAGACAGCAGCAGTTATGCCGGAACCATCGCAACAATATGTCTCGACACTTGATCTGCCTGGTTTGGCTGCTACAGAGGGAGATGAGACTGATGCCAGTCGGAGTACAAATGTAAAAGTTCTACGCATCATTTGGCATACACTCAATCTCAAATACGATGCAATGTGTGTGCATGCACAGAGTTTAAAAAAGCTGCTAAAACGTGAAGCTAACAAACCATTACCCAAGAAGCTTCGCAAATCGATGCGTTTAAATAAGTCGGCCAAACGCAAGGGCTATGAATATTTTCTCACCGATGAGGAGAAACGGTGAGATTTTTTATTTTAAAAAACTTTTGGGTACATTTTTCAAAAAGATTTTGCAAAAAAAAAGTATTAATCTGTATGTGCAATGCATAAACCTGTTAGTTGAACATGTACGGGTAGTAATACTTCTAATTATGTGCTGGTACTTTAATTTATGATCAAGTTCCTCACAAGTAAGTTTCTCACAATAAGTTCCATACAAACAGTTTCCGGAAAAACCAAGAAAAGTTTAAAAAATTTAGTTCAAATTTTTATTGGTTTTCAAAATATTCTCCACAAACATTAAGACACATTTGCATGAGATGAACTGAACACAAACCAATCCGAAAAGCATTTTTACCACTCTGAAGATAGTATCTCCAAAACATGCAATTCGAACATCTCAACCACTTATTCTGGCTATGTAAATGTTATCTTTGACATGCGGTCATTAGAAGAAGTCTTGGGAATACGTATCATAACGGACTTTTGTGAGGAGCTTGGGCCGTTTGCAAAATATTCGTTTTTGCCAATTCCCAAGTACATGGCAATCAGTAACTTTCCTAATGGCAATCAGTAGGTTCCACTAATGTGGACCTCTTTTCACTAATGTAAACTTCTGAAAATATTTGTAGTAGAATGAATGAATTTGAAGCTTCAAATGTTTATTGGCTTCAAATGACCCTTGATTGACTTCTTGAATACATTTGTTTATATAAAATACCATACATTTTTTACCCTGCACGATAGATAATGTAACCTCTGTATATTGGTTTATTGAAATGTCAAAATGTATGTAACATAGCGCAGGAAGCATCGGTGTGCCTATAAAATATTTATATATTTATATTCATGATCAGCATGACAAGACGAGTTGATCTAATCATGTCGGTGCGTCTATCTAGGTACATGTCTGTCCGTGGGAACAGTTCTTTGACTAGATAAGACTCAGAGAAACTAATCTTGCGAGTTCTTAACTCGCAACCGTTTTACCACTGTGATTGAAAAATGTGTTCTTGAAATTAAAACCATTTCATAGTTTTCGTCCAAAGTAAGTGAAGTAATCGCTTTAGATGCAAATTTCACTGTGAGAATGCTGGCAGAAGAATTTAATTCATCTTACTGCACAATCTACAAAATATTAACAGAAGATTTGGGTAAAAGAAAGGAGTGTGCACGTTTTGTTCTACGTCAGTTAAATGATGATAAAAAAATCGCTCGTGTAGAGCATTGCAAAAACATCATTTCAACAGCTGAAAACGATCCAGATTTTCTTGATTCGATCATAGCTGATGATGAAACATGGTATTTTACATATGATCCTGAAACTAAGCGACAATCTGCAGAATGTAAGTCAAAAGACGAGCCAAAACCTAAAAAAATGCGTTTTCAGAAGTCAAGAATCAAGACAATGTTCTAACTTTCTATGATTCCAAGGTCGGTCAAACTGTCAATGGAAAGTTCAACGTGTCAGACATGAATATTCCAAAGGAAAGCAGGTTTTTTATTGCTTGATAATGCACCACTTCACAAGACCAAAAAAGTCAAGGAATTTTTGATGAAAAAAGAGATTTGTCTCATCGACCACCCTCCGTATTCGCCAGATCTATCACCGTGCGATTATTTTCTTTTCCCAAAAATGGAAAGTGCAATAACAGGAGCTCTTTACGATGACATTCCAGCCATACAAGTAGCAGTGACACAGGTGCTAACGAACATCCGAATAAGCGAGTTTAAAATGTCTATGAATAAATTGGTTGAGCGTTCCAAACGTTGCATTGAGTTAAATGGATCGTATTTTGTATAAATATTAGATTTGAAATATAATACCATGCTGGTTTTATGTTATAACAAAAAAGTTCGGTTATTTTTAGATCAAACCGTGTATATAGATAATTGGGATCAAATTAGTTCCAGCGATACGGACATTCGTAAACAGATAATTGAGTGAGGCAGCTTTTTTACTTTTATTCTTGAAATTTGCATTTATTTTTAGTTGAATTTGCGATATGAAAAATGTATAAAATGTCAACGTCTTCTTTTCTTAAGAGCATTTCATCACGTAGTTAAATTCTTCATATTGCATATGTGAGATAAAACTTCAAGAATATAATACCGACATCTCTTGGAGCAAATTCCATTTAATGCCTTGTAGTATATGTTTTATGATTTTCTTTCTTTGAATTGTATCTGTTTTTTACAAGCTTTTGTTCGTTTTGTGTATTTTGTATTACTATATAATACAAATCTGTCTAGATTACAGGTTTATTATGCCATTCCACGACAAGTCTTTTCAACTTGAAGGCGTTATATTTATCTTTATTCAAATTAGCACACATTCTGATAAGATATATAGTAGATACAAACAACAAAGCATAAATTAAACAAGTGTTTCTAAGCAAACGTATAATTTTTTTTTTTTTTTGCAAAGTTAATTGACAATTTTCATAGCACAATTGCCCTTTGCAACACAATAGATCGTAATAATCTAGCAATGAACATTTGTGCTTTGAATCCACTTGATATATAAATTGTCAAAGTCATTTATGTAGCTACAGCTAAAAACCTATATAACCTGTTAGAACTATATGTAACGCCATCAATTATGGCGTAAAACACTAAATGATTCAATTCAAATTGCAACACACTTCATAGATAACAAATGTAGATAATTTAAAGCTTTAACATTATGTTTTTTTTTTTTTTTTGTATCAATTTAATTTACAGGCGATTGGATGAGTATACCCAGCGGCATACCGAATTGTCCACGCGGATTGGAGTACCTTACGACTATAGACCAGCTTTTGGTTAAACAAAAGGTTGAACTGCTCGAAGCTTTTACCGGCTTCGAGACCAATAACAAATTCTCCATTAAAAATGCGCTTGGCCAAAAAGTCTACTATGCTGTCGAGGATACTGATTGCTGCACGCGTAATATGTGCGGTCCAGCACGTCCCTTCGATATGAAAGTCTTTGATAATTTCCAAAATGAAGTCATACACATGTATCGTCCGTTAGCATGTTCCGCGTGCTGTTTTCCCTGTTGTTTACAAAATATGGAAGTGTCAGCACCACCGGGCAATGTAATTGGCCGTATTGAACAGGAATGGTCCATTTGCTCACCATCGTTTCGTATTAAGAATCATATAGATGAGACTGTGCTACGCATTGAAGGACCGTTTTGTACCTTCTCGCTGTGCGGTGATGTGGAGTTCAATGTGAGTAGTCATCAAGTGTTAAAGCATTGAAAGAAATTTATCATATATAAAAAAAAAAATATTTCAGGTGGTTTCTCTTACCGGCGAACATGTGGGAAAAATCTCCAAACAATGGTCCGGTTTGGCACGTGAGATTTTCACTGATGCTGATTTCTTTGGCATTAGTTTTCCAATGGATTTGGATGTACGCATGAAGGCTGTTCTACTGGGTGCTACATTCTTAATTGTAAGTATTATTTTGAGTTGGATCATTCGGTTTGCTCAGTTAACGAACGAATTGGTTTGGATTGATATTTTAAAAGAATTTTTTGAGACATAGGCAGAGGAATGTGTAAATCTTAGTATAAAGTACTATTTTAGTCCAAACTGTTTACATAAATTTGCAGACCTTTTTTTACAAAACAGTTTTTTATCAGCAAAAAACAGTAAGAAATCTTCAGAGATTCGCTGCATGTTCACCCTACACGTTTTTATGTTTCTTATATCGATTTCCATAAATTTCTGGATATTGGCGCAGATCTTCTATTATTTTTTATATGCGAAATTTTGAAAACTAATGCAAAACTATGAAACTATGCTGCGAAGCGATAGCAAAATTGATAGGGTGGCTGTTTGGGTTGAACAATTTCCAGTAAATGGATCAGATTCGGTATATATTATTTCTGGAAAAAATAAGATCCACCTAAAAAAATGTGCGATGCCATGTTTCAAGTTTAACTTAAAAAATGTGCGGTGCCGCGCCATCATATAAGAAAGAGCAAAAAGGACGTAACGAAAAATTCCGTCTATTCCAGGTGACTTAAACTTTATAAAGGTGCTTATAGCTTATCTTACACTATATACAGAACGTGTGTCGCTCTTACGCATCTTTCCAGTTTGCTTTCCTGGGTTTGTGCTTCTAATAGCATTCAGGTGTACATACTTCAGTTATTTGAGTAAATGAGTATCGAGTAGAATGTGAGCATTCTCCTCCTCATCTTGCGACAACGTTCCATTTGTTTTCTTTTAGACACAGTCCCGTCACTGTCTGGAGTTTTCCCCTGTATTCCAGTTAGTCACTTATGCGTTTCGATCTATGAAAAATACTCCGCACTTCTTAACTTAATTTCCAGCAGGGCCTGTCTTTGGAAGATCTAACTTCCCTTAGTTGGCTACTTTGATAATATACATCAACGATTGACTTATTACAGCCCTTTACCAATAGTTTGAGACTTAATGTTTGTTAGTTTCACTAAGTTTCCTTATAAATGTTATTCATATTGTTCCCAATTACTGCGCCTGAGATTTCTAATATTCCTCCTAAATTGTGGTGCTTCTAGTAAATTAGCACTTAAAAATTCTGTCGTAATGTTTTCAAATTGCATTCAGAGAATTATATGAATCGACATATGTATATACTGCTATCTGTTCTATTTAGAAATGTGCTTTCTGACGGAGATTCTGTCAGATGGTTCGTGCGAACAAAATTTGGTAATGAAGTTAGTGTTTGGTGTGATTTGCGAATTGTGAAGTTTATTTTTTTTTTTTTTTTGGGAAGTTTGTCTAAAATTGGGTGTTGGCAAAGAGGCTTTCAAATTGTTAAAGAAAGCCTACGGAGAGTCGACAATGCCAAAATACCGGCATACGAGTTTTATAAAGGATTCAAATGGGGACGTTGGTGATTTGCCTCGTTTTAGACGTATATTCCCCGCTTCGAGATGCTAAAACATCCAAAAAAATAAAAAAAAGATATGCTTCAAAATCAGGAAAGTAGCACCCCACCTTGCTGTCTTATTTGGGTTGATGCAGAGCTTAATTTTATGAATATATCCTCATTTTGTACGCGACTATTTGATCAAAACCAACATTAAACTCATTCCTCAAGTTTCGTATTCATCTGACATAGTCTCGTGTAAATTGTTTCTTTATTTAGATATTCCGTGTTCTTTTTGGCCAGAATAAAACGCTATATATTTTTTCTATGGGTGGTATAATGAGCTATACATTTGTACATTTTTGTTCCGATTTTTTCGTGCGCAAAGTGTATAAAAGCTTCGGTTGTACCGAACATTTTATATTGTTTAATTATGCATTTTGTTTTTACTACTCACTTCCAATACTTACCATGCAGTTGTATAGCGTAAAATTTTATCGTTTAAAACTAATGAAACGACTTAGACGACGTTTATGATTATACGCAAGGTAAAAATTTATATAATTTTCATTAATGAAGCCAGAAATATGTGCAGTTTATTGCTAGTTATAAATATAAGTCACAATATTATTATTAACATTTTTTAACAACAATATAAAAATGCTTCTTTATTCCAGGATGCCATGTTCTTTGAGAAGAGTGGAAACCGTGAAACGGATCGTCCTGGCATGTTCTAACGTGTGCTTTTCTAATTCTCTCTTTGAAAATGTTTTTACAACGATGCAAGCGCTTCAAACTTAATTTTTATTTAATACAACAAATTCAGTTGTTTCATTTTTTGCTTCTTGCTAGTCTTCTATAGCCAAAGTAAATACTATTAAAGTCTATACAAACTATTTGTACCAGTTTGGGAAAAACAAAAATTATGTTTAAGAAAAGTTTTTCAAGAAAAAGAAAACATTGTACTACATGCATTTTCTCAGGTCATTTGTACAATATAAAGTACCTAGTTTATAGTTTATGCTTTTGTTATAGATTCATATATGCATATATTAATTTAAATATATATAAATGATATTTATGAAAGATATTATGTACATTTATGCTGATATTAAGTGACGACAGTTCTCTAAGCATAACAAGATACAAAAAAAAAAATGCAACATTTGAAATTTAAAACAAAATATTTATGTACTCTTGCTATGTAATTTGTGTCTTACATTGAAAAATTTTTAAATTACTTCACAGTTTATGGAATTTTGTGTATAAAAAAATATATATATATATATAAATATGTATTTTCGTATTTTATACAGCTATACTCGTACATGTACAAACTTTCATATACAAATTGTTTCATCGAATAAAATAAATAAATTTTGAAATCATTGTAACCACTTATGAGATACGTACTTATTATACCATTCACACATAGTTTGTCTGAAAGTTTGTAATGCATTAAAGCAGACATCGTAGACTTCATTACGTATATATATTCTTGCTCAGCTCGACGAGATTGCTGTGCATTTTCTGGGCACCAATTTTTATGCTATCCAGTTGAAACTTAGCACATACACTTCTTTTTATTGCAGTTTAGTAGAGTATAATAACAGACCCGACACGCCCACTTTTTGGGATAGTGCCCATACAAACCCAATGGCCAGTTTGGACTTTTTGTATGTAAAACTTTTTTATTGTAGACAATATCAACTGCACCCATCCCCATATAAACCTACTGCCCACATTTGTGTTTTTGTATTAAAGCCAATATTAGGTTGAAATACGATGTGGTGTCTTTTTATGGACAGTTGCTTAACATACATAGACTAATGAACGTGTAACGCCCACTTTTTGAGGTAGCCCCATACAAACCCACAGCTCACTTTTATGCATTTGTATGAAAAACATCAATTTCAACTTAAAATTCGATATGATTGCATGGTCGCTTCATACACATCTACCCCACTTTTTGGGGTAGCCCCCATTTAAACCCCCCTCCCCCACGTTTATGTTTTAACAACACGATATAAAAGTTCGTTTGTATAGTATTTGAGCTTCGGCTCCACCGAGGTTAACATTTTTTCTTGTTAAAATATCATTAAATCCAGTGATGCTAGTTTTTCTTATAGATTTTTACCTCCTATACTCGAAAATCCAATATAATTTTTTTTCTATAAACAATTTTTTCCCCGTTTTTAGCAGAGTCATATATTTTAGCATATCTCAGTTAAGTAAAATACCAAAGATTTCAAAGATAAGAGATTAAAGATTAAATAAAAGTAGGAAGAAAAATTGGAAAATGAGCCATTTTTCCTGTCAAAATTTAAATCGAATAATCATTAAATCGACCATTAAAAATCGGAAAGATTAAAAAATGCTTAGTTTATCTGGAACATTTACGAAGAAAACCAGCTACGGTTGAAATAAATCCATTGAAAGATAACAAAGTTATGCACAACTAGGTGAAAGTGCCAAAATTTGACTATATACAGTTTTTTAGTCTTGACCTTTTCGAAAGTGTACACCCTTTTTTAACAGCTTTTATTTTGACAGTTTTTACTCACAGCCAAGTGTTCGCTTATTTGAAAACCATTTTTCCAAATTTTACGCTGGAAAAGATCAAGTACAAACTCCTGTCGGTCCACAAATGAGAAAATTGTTTATTTTATGGGAAAAAATTGGTTTGAAATATTTAAAAATAATTTCATTCTAGTATATTTTTTCATCTCATCTCATATTTCTCATTCTTAGAAAAAAGCAAACATTTCTTTGAAGATGCAGTTCTTGCATTTCCACTTGGTTTTTCCCTTCTTGGCAACGACAATGATGAAGGTGAACGTTTTCAAAAACAAAATAAATCCATGGAGCAACGGGATTCTGGAATGAAAATATGATGTGCGATTATTTTCGGTTTATCATAAGGCAAATGAATCCTTAAAACTGCAAGAGAAAAAAAAGATTAACTTAAGATGAAATAAAATTTAATAAACCGGATTTTTGCCAGTAACTTCTTTGATCTTTGCCAGTAAAAAGATCAACGATGTTTGAAAAACAAACATGCCAAATTTCAAGTTGATATTGACCATAAAAAAACACAGTGGACGTTGGGGTTCCATGGAGGCTACTTCAAAAAGTGATCGTTCCTTACCAATAAGAAATATAAAATGTGATCAAAAAAAGCTTAAATATCAGCTTTCAGACAGATATATAGAAAATTGATTATCAAAAAATGTGCAACAACTAACAGACAGACAACCGGACGTTATTGTCTGCAGTATTCCCTCAACCTTTGCGATATTGGTTTGAAAGTTGCTGTGGAGACTTTCTAAACAGACGCAACTTAAGTTCAACACTAGTAGGTATAGCTACAATACAAAAAGAATTTATTTTATTGTATCGAACATATTTGAATTAAATTAAATTTGTAAAACATTTGAGGACTCGATAGTTTAACTATCTAGCGTGCTGCCTAACATTCCAAATGACCCAGGTTCAACTCGCGCTCGATGAAAAGTTTCTTCCAATTTTGATAAGTATTCTTTAAAAAATGAGAGAGAAAAACTAAAGTAGTAGACGTTGACGAGCGAAATGAACAAGTCTGAAGCATATTAAAGCTTTCGGTTCCATCGAAGTTAAAGTTATCTAGTTTGTAAATGATAAATAGGCGAGTGCTTTGAAGTGGTGGGCGTGGTACCCGAAAAAATTCATATTTCTATCTGCGTTTTAATAAGGAAAGTCAAACTTGCCAAACTTGAATGCTCTATCTCCCTATGGTACATAGCGAAAGACCACATAAACCATATTCATTGATGAGATATATCGACAATATTGAAACATATGTATATTTTAATTCCATTGATATTAAACTGCTTTCAAATAAAACCGCTGTGATCTACACGATCACATCACACTGTCGCTTATAATGAAAAGCGCCATCTACAATTACTATTGTTGGCAACGGCTGCCAACTGAAATAGTGCTGTCATGCTTACTCGCACGATTTAGCATGCCGAGTACAAAAGAGAATGAAGAGCTAATGCTAACTGTCTTTTATCTTCCCTGCACTCACTGCTACGGACATTGCTTTTGTTAATTAGCCTTCTAAAGTATGAGCGAGATACAATAATTTATATGTTTCTAGTGTTGCCAGACTTGCCATACCAAATCAGATGTTTAGCAGCGTCGTCGCCGCTCCCGCTGTTATTGTTAAAATCGCCTTGCATTGCTTTTAAGAGTTTTCGCACTTAAAATAACGCAAAACAAAAAAATAAAAACGAAAGCAAACAATTAACGAACAAGAAACAAATATTATTATTATAAAATATTTAACAAAATGTTTGCAAGTGCAGTGTAAATGTAAAATAATTGCAATTGCGTCAGACAGACAAACTTTTTTTAATGCACGTCAGTGAATTGGTGTACGTGTGTGTGTGAGTGGATGTATGCATATGTGTGAGTTAGGAGCTCGCTCCGTTGTCGTTGTCGTCGTTCCGGCCACCGTGAAGAGAAACTACAAAAAGATTAGACGAAGTTTTGATATTAAATACATTCAAATTTAAAGAAAAAAAAAGGTAAGTTTAAGCTGTAATTACTAGTGAATAGAAAGTAGTGCCAAATTGTTTGTACTTTTACGTCTTTGTATTTGTAGTACACACTATATTTATATGTTTAGTTGTTGCTGCATTTGACGCAAAGACTTTGTTAATTGGTCGCCTTAAAAAAATACTTGAAATTATTTGTATCTAATTTATTTACATAGCTACATATTTAGCTACATACATAGAGCATCATATTTTAATTGATTGAAAGCTGAGTTTTACAAATTTAACTTTTGTGCGTTGGTGTGTGCTAAAGTTCTTCTTCTGTGGCTTCAAGTGACGTTTAAAAACATTCAAAAGCAAATGGCCGTAACTATTAAAGTGCCTTATAATATGTGATATTTCAATGCCTAAAATGGCAAACAAATCAGCTACTTTTTATACCATTCACACATAGTACCATAAAATGGTATTTCAGTTTGTATGAAAGTTTGTAACGCATTAAAGTAGACAACGTAGCACCCATAAAGTATATACATTGATGATCAGCTCGACGTGACGAGTCGATCTGGCCATGTCCGTCTGTCTGTCGGGATCAATTTTTAAGTTACCCAGCTGGCACCCAGACTTATTTATATTGCATTCAAATAGAGTATCTATATTGACACGCTACTCCCATTTTTAGGGTAGCCCCATACAAATAATGTAAAATTAAATATAAACTTAAAAATGGACATGGTGACTTCTGAGGAATGGACGCTCCATAATGAGTGCGACGGTGGGTGTGATTTTGGGGTATCACACCCAGCACCACTTTTGACTTTTTTATGGAAAACTTCTTTCTTTAGGTCAATATATATATCATAAATATATTACTGAGCGTGTCCCGCCCACCTCTTGGTGTAGCCGGTATACAAAATTTTAATACCGGCTACACCATTTTAATTCAAAATTTCGTGTGAATGGTATTAGAGCTACGGTTCACCCGATGTTATAGTTTTTTTTTTCTTGTTTTTGTCGATATATGGCAGAATACCGGTATGGAGGCTTATTTACGTTATAAGCATTTAGAGTATAAATACGAAAAATTGTTTGACTTATGAAATGTTTTCATGAAAAACCCCATCGTTTAAACGAAATAACAGTTGATATAAAAGTGAAATTTGATATACATACATAGATTCTCCTTAAAACCCGATGTTTCTTATATACCTATATCAATAGGCGTACGCCGCCCAATTTTAGGCGTACCCCCACCGCCCAATTATTTGGTTTTTATATGAAAGCTTATTTACTACAGTGGATATCAACTTGTAATTTGATATGGTAGATTTTTAAGAACGGCTGTTATATATATCAATAGGCATGCTCCGCCCACTTTGAGAGATAGCACCTATACAAAGCCTCCGCCCACTTTTGTATTAAATAAAAATTATAGTTAATGTCAACTTAAAATAGTATTTGGTGATTTATTATAGTCAGGAGCTTCACAACTGTATATTAATGGGCATATCTCACTCAGTTTTAGGGGTAAGCCTATAAAGACCATAAAGTTTTGTTTCTTTTCGTGTGAATGGTTCCACCGAAGTTTTCTTGTCTTTTTTTTTTTATTATTATACCCTGTACTATTATCCCAAAGGGACAAGCGCAAAAAAAGTTTGTGCAAATATATGTAAGAGACAGAAGAAGATGTGGTAGAACCCATAAAGAATATATATATTCTTGATCAGCATCGGAAACAGTCGATTTAGCTATTTGCACACTTTTAGTTAAAAACGAAATTTTATTTTTCTGGTTAAAAATACACTTCATTAGCAAGGGTGCAGGGTATTTCGTAGAAGTGAACACACGACTGCTCCATTGTTATTAGGTTTTTATTTACAATCTGCACAATTTGGAGCATTAAATAAAGCCACCATGTTTGAGGAGACGTTCCAGTCGAGATAAATATTTCTGGCTGATTCTAGCTATCTCTTCTTTAGCAGTGAAAAACTTAAGGTCTTTTTTTTTACAAAGTTTTTTTGTGCGCTTCTGTCTTTCAAGCGATAAAGTCTTAAATTTGTATAGAATTGAAATCTTAAATAGAATAGAATTAAAATTTACAAGCCGGTTTTCAGTAGGCAATTATGTACGGTATGTATCTCAGTATCTTAATTCAATTCCACAGCTCTGAAAAAACACGCTATAAACACGCGATTCATAAACAACCATTTCTTTAAAGACCTCAACTTAAAGTTGTATCATTAAAAAGTATTAAATTACAAAATAAGTACGATACATTTTACTAAGTACCTACACAAATCTCGTCAGTTATTCGTTTATATTCAGTTTGCTATTCCTGTTCTAATTTATAAACTTCCATTGCAATTTGATTCGCGCAATTCAATATAGTATCACCATCAAGTTATCGTTTTTATCAGGTCAATGTTTTCTTGTTATTTCCCATTTCGCTATGTTCTATACCCTACACCAATACTCGTATATGTTAGGGTATATTGTGTTTATTGCAATACATATAAAAGATCTTATGAAATCTATACAATGTTTTTGATGATTTTCAAGGCCCATTTATTAATAATATAACAAAGTTCTTCTGTAGTCCCACCATATTGAGAGCACAACTTCCTTATGATGAAGATTAGCTTTGGATGTCCTTTGATATCACCCATTTCCACTGCCCCTCGAAAGTTTATATTAAACATTATTCTAAACGATGCATTTTTCATCGCTGAAAGGCGGCTAAAAAATGGGTAGATTATGTTGCGATTGAAATGAGTACCGGTGATATTAATACGGTTGGTGCGAACTCATAGATCATGAGGAACCCTTATATTGAGTTTGCTAATAAATCCAAGCCTCCGGAGATGTCCGTCGACAGTGGAATGATGAATTATTAGTGTCACTTCAAACGCTTTAGAGCATTTTAATTCTTGGTATTTCTCTCAGAACGAACGGAGGCGTATAATGAAATTTGATAGAGAATCGCTAGAAATATGTGCGCCTCATGCATATGGCGGCTCTGCTGTGCTTCATGCTTCTAAAGTTTATCTTTTTTGAAGTTTTATCAGTAAAAATATAAAAAGTTAAGACATCAGTTCTAACAAATTTTCCATATCGCTGGTATAATATGGTTAGACACATCGATGATCGCTCTTACTTGTTTTGTTTTGCTTTTTGTCTATATAACTTCATATACTATTCTATTAATATATACTTTTTCAAAGTGTTTAAAGTTTTAAATAAGACATCGAACAAAAATTTGAATGGTTGCTTTTAGTTAACAACAAATCAATTATCAAAATGACACAAATTGACCGATTATGAACGAACTATTAAGATAAAAGCAAGTCGGTGGATAATTTAAATTAGGGCTAAAATTGTTTAGAAAAACAAACATAATTTCAATTTTTTCGCAACATGTTCGTAGTGTATTCAAAATTCGCTGCCACAGAAATCAATATTTTTACTTATTTCTTTTCAATTTCTTTTAACAATTTGTTTGCGTTCTTATTGATTAGAACATTAACCTTTAACGTCACATCTAACAATTGTTTTTCTTGTATGTACGTAGTATTTCTTTTCTACTTTTTCTACTACACGTATGCGCTTTTATTAATATAGAAATTCAATTATATTGCGAATGTTTACATACATATGTATATAGTACAAAAGCTTATAGACACCCAGTCGGAACAAGTATGCACCGAAAAGGCCTTCTTACTACAGATTTTTGGAAAGACGGATGACGCCATTTTTCTCCTCCGATTTCCCATTATTTTTACCCAGAACATGGGCGCCTTTTATTATGTTTCATTCTTAAGGTGATTTTGGAATGATATCATTCTAATTGCCTTTACGAAATATGGCGAAAATGAAGTGAATACGCGAACTGTCACGTTCGTGTTTGCTTGTCAAAATTTCTTTATATTTGCATGCAAAAAATACGCACCTCTTAAATTTTCTTACCAAGTAAAATTGATTAGTAATGGCAATCCGAATAATTAGAATGTCCGAATCAAAAAGAATATTTTATCCAGTGCTGAGTGATTTAATTTCTAAAAAAAAGTCTACAATGAATGAGGATTTGGACTTAAACCAGCTTAGTCCACAAGAAAGTTCCGGACCTACAAAGGGAGTTCCCGATTCAGTCCTGGGATTCAGTCTAGGAACTCAACAGATTGCGACTTTGCAGCCGATTGGATAGTATCGTAGAACCAGTTTTAAGAAAAATTTAATATTGTTCTCTTTAGAGCTCTTATCCGAAAGATAGCGTGCGCAGTCCTCAATGGCATGGAGCTCAAATTGAAATACCGTGGGCCAGGCATCCAGGGGCAATAGAAAGTCTGATGCTGGCTCCAAAAATGAGTAAACTATTTATTCGTTGATGGTCGACTATCAGGGACGCCCTCCTTCCAATCTGAGCGAGCGGGAAAGAGAACTGAGATGCTTCTGCCGTAAATTGCTGAACACGAAAAACACAACCATTTTGTTTTGTACTAAGGATTGGTTTTTGAGTTATGAAGTTTTTAATAATTTTTCCACTTTTTCGGGCTAGTCTTATATACAATATTTTAACATATCTCGTTTTAGGGTTCAAGAACTTGGTCATTCGAAGCGGTAGCTACAGAACATACGGAAGAATATGGTGAAAAAGTTTTTTTTTTTTCTGTCAAAATTTAATTCGTAAAAAGTACTTAGTTCAGCATTTTTACGTAAAAACGGACCATTTACTAAGTAAACAAGTTACTTTTAAAGGGAATTTATGGAATCATAACGAAGTTATGGACAATTGGGCGAATGTATCAAAATTCAAAATTCCTTTTTATTTCGGTTAATTTAAATATAATTCTAAAGCGTTATGGAACAATATTATTATGAATAGCAACTATTAGAATTGAACGTATTAGGAGATGTTCGTGGTGTACGTTGTTTTTTGAGAGATGTTCGGTATCTACTAAGTCTATATTCCAAGAAAAGCGTCTTTACTTCTTAAACTATATAAGTAAAAGTCTATTAAATGCTTTTTTAGTGTACATAACTAATATTTATATGTGCAGTGTATTTAAAAGTAGTATAAAAGTATAACCATCTGTCTTTAAAATGAACATAAGCGGGGGAGGGCACAAAATATATGTAACTGTGTTTGCCGCTTTGTGGTTTTTATCAATTGTACATAAGAAATGTGGGCTGTGTTGCGCATTAAGAAATACAAGCTTAGAGATTTCTGCTTTATCAATGAAAAAATACAATGAAAAAGCGTCAGAGTCTACTGGATATTGCTATTATTAACGAAAAATCTTAATTCAAGCACTATAAACTGGCGTATTTCATATTTTCGATTCAGTCGTATACAGAATTTTAGTTCCATTTAGCTATGCTGAACTTTTTTATCAACAAAAAACACTACAGTTTTCTTTTTTTTTGTGTTATATCGTTTTATAATATTTCACTCGCTATTTACACCACTTAATCGCATTTATCGTAGATAGCAATTCACCACAACGTTTATTATCAACACAATTTGGAAAGATAATTCTACATGGAAAAAATACAAACTTTATCGCACAGACAAGCCAAAAAACAAAAAACAAACAAAAAAGAAAAAAGTGTATATAACAGCCGACGCTTTTTGTGTACTACACGAAAAAAATATTAACAAAAGATATTTCATATTATTTTGTGCGTAGAACAAACAAAAAAATAAATATATTACACTAATAAGCTTATTAAAAACTTTCAACAGGAAACAACGCGGTAAAAACATGTCCAATCAAGCCGATGTCGACTATGATAAACAATTTCAAGATGATCTCGCCAAAGCGACAGCGCTCAGTTTAGAACAGCAAGTACTCGACGACTATAGACGCACCAAGAAATATGGCAGCGGCGGCGCAGTTGGCTACGGCGTGAACTATGAACGTACGCATTCCTATAGCAGCAACTCTCCGCAGGAGCATTATGCATACTTGCGTGCACGTCATCTGGCGCGTGAGGGCTGCACTGAATCGAGCACGCGACAAACGACACCGCCGACATCACAACGCCGATATTCAGAAGTGAGTCACAATGCTGTAACGTCAAGTGCCAGTTACAATGCAGAACGTTCACGTACACCACCACCACCAACACAATTAACGGCGGAAAATGATCTTATATCATGGGCGGGCAGTCCAACGGCAAGGAGCAACCACAGCGGTAGCGGCACGGGAGAGCATATGACATTTGAAAAACTTATTGAAGATTTACAAAAATTACCAACAAATCCACAATCTGCTTTAGTACCGTTAGGACCGACCGCAGCACACAGTTTGCCATATGGTGCACAGCCGGCGGCGGCAGCGTCGGCAGTATATGGAACGCCAACGCCACCGCCACCACAATATGCAACGGTAACTGGCGCCACTGGTATGCAAATGGTGCCTTATCAGCCGACGATGCAACAAAAAGTGCCGTTAACCAATGAAGAACTACAAAAACTCTATAATATGCCGTTGCAGCAGCAACAGCGTGGCATGATCGGCTATATGCCACATAATGCTGCTATACGTACTGGTATATCTGGTTATTATGCAATGCCTTATAGTGCACCAATTGTGCCTGGCTCCGCAGCTTATATGCCGCCACAGTATCCACCACATACATATGGTTTTCAATATAGTACACACGCTGCTGCCAATTATCAACCTACTGCCAGCGGTAGTACTCCGACACATATTGACTTCACTACACAACAGCAACGTCCAAATAGCTCGCCAGCAGCTCCTACATCAACATATATAACTAATATTGCTGCTGCACAGCCACATTCCAATCATCCAAGTCATACAACAGCTTCTTCTTCTACAACGGCAGCAACAGTTGCTAATGGTAGCTCAATTTCTGCTTCAATTGCTTCGGTTTCGATGGCTGCACGTCGTCAGACACCGCCGACTACAAAATTGCAGCAAATGCAGTCACAACGCACTGGCAATGATCTAATCGATCTCAATCAAGAGGATGAGTATGTTGTGTTAAATTTATGTTTATGTACATCTACAACTTATTCCAAATTATTTCTTTTATAGTTCACGCGTTAGTGTTCTGGAGGCATTTGATCCTTTGCTCAACGATGCTGGTAAGTTTAATGTATTTGTTTTGTACATATTCAAATTCATCAAAGCGCGGAGTCTTGAAGTATTTTTGTTTTCAATTTACCCTCATTCCTTGTAAAACGAAATCCAGAATAAAATATAGAAAAAAAACTCCGCCGTGCTCCGGTTTTCGAATGTGCATTAATTCCAACCGTCCAAAGCGTTCCATTCGATGACGGTTTCTTCTTATAAATTGCTTTCCTTTCATTGGTTCAAAAGTTTTCAATTGGATTTTAGTAGGTCCATTACATTACTTTCTTTTTGTTTTGTTAAAACTATAGTTTTGCTAACCTGCTCGTTATGATGCTGGAATGATATTTTTAAAGGGCATATTATGCTTGGCTTATACGGCAGTAAGACTTCCACAAATATTTTTATATACATTGGAGCTTTCATAATGCTTTCAATTTTAAAAATCGGTCGATGGCTTGAACTTCCTTTGGATCTCTACGTACCAATTTATGGTTTCTACAATGCCTGCAAACCACGTATGAGTCAACATAATTCTTCTGTGCAAGTTTTGTTGAACTTTTTAATTGTGACTTCTTCACAAATACGTGCGTAAATTCATCAAAAATCAGATAAAATCTTAATTGAAGTTCATGTCATTGGAATTGAGCATTGAATATTAGAGCTGAATTCCAAATTTTTTACATGGTGTGACTTCTTTTACGTTTTCGGAAGAATGAATTGGTAGAAAAAACGAAAAAGTTATGTGGACGTAAAAGTCGTTCAAATGGTTTATACCGACATTCTGTCGTCTCGGCCGGTGGCAAAAACTTCACTTTCAGTGGATATCAAGTTTTCGAGTGGAACTTGTGCAAAGCATGTACGTTACCAACGCACTAATTCACATATTGGTCGTGCCACCAGAGGTAAAAAGGTGTATCAACAGGGGTGTGTGTAACACGCAGCAGTAGGCTTTGCAGACCCCATGAAGTGTATATATTCTTGTCCATATAGACATATCTGTCTGACCGTTTGTTTGAACTAACAGATCTTGGAGAGATAGAGACTATAAATTTGGATATTTAGACTCTTCTTTTCCCTCTGCAGATAAAGAGTAGTAAATGAACATGCTTTGTATCATATTTTTTTTTGCTTTTCTTCTTAATTAAGCTAGAAATACCACATTTTGAGTGTCTTGCATCACCCCTTCAAAATATTGCATATATACCCAGATTATTATTATTACTATAATTGTATAGGGCATTATTGTATATTACCACCTATTAAAAATCCATTGTTTTGCCCTTCTTACTTAGATATCCTGCTCTAGTCCAACCTGTTGAATAAACCTTAATATTTTCCTAGGATCTAACTTTTTCAGCTGTTCTTCCGTGACAACATGGCTGCCTAATACCCGAAATCTACTTTTGGCTACTGCCCTATTTTTTCGTTGCGGATTAGTTCCAATGTAGTGTGTCGCCCAGTGCCACAAAATGGCTCCGGTCCTACCATTAGCGTTGCCGCTCCTTTCTTGGCAAGCCTATCGTATAGCTCAATTCCTACTATAGTAGTGTGTTTTGGCACACACAGGCACCCAATATTATAAGTGGTTTTTGCACTAGTTTCGACTTAATGGGGTTTGAGCTTAGTGCGTTTAACACCGCCTGGCTGTCTGATAGAGTTGCAATCTCACAGTTGCGATTGTCTCTATCTAAATTGCGCTGTACACATCTAATTATAGCCCTTTCATGTTAAACCTTTCAGGTTAAAATACTCGGTATATATGTAGTTTAATCTGGAGCCTACGACTAGACAAGTTCTTTCTGTCGTCAAAGATCCATCCGAATACCACTTACTCATATGTGGTTTTAGCGCGTATGAGTTTTCCGACATCCGAGTCTTCTTATCGGACCATTTAATGGTGAAGTTCCGATTGAAAACGTAGCTCCTTGTCATCTCGTCCCTTGGCATGGACACTAGAGGTGCTCCTTGTAGAGAAACAGTTGTCTCAGATAGCTATAGACCCAGATAGGACCGTATGACACATGATAGGACAGTATGACACCGCCCACTTTTCTACTGGATCTTGTTTCTCCCGGTGCCTTTTACATTTCTACCAAATCTCGTCCAAGTCTCAAGTATTTACCGCTATACTTGTATGATAAATGTAATGTAGGGTGTAACGTTTTTATATAAGGAGTGTCAATAAAGTAAAAGAGTGGGCTTATAATACGATATGTTTAACGGCCTAAACGGCTTGATGGACTTACAAATATTTTAATGGTATTTTTTTTTAATGTCCGGTTAAAATTTAATTGTCTTTTATTTTACTGGTGAATACAATTTCCTTTGTGTTTGTTGTACAATAACTGACAGTTAAATTTTAAACAGATACTGATTTGACCGTTACTATTTGAAATTTTTGTTCAACAATTAATGTTTTTGGGTTTGCTGTTTAGCTGTGCATTATTTTTCTATTTATCGTACCAGCACCTTACTGACCTATTAATATAAAAGTTTATATTAACTCGAGCAAAACACTAAATAAAAAAAAAATCAACCTTTTTATAGTACAAAATTATTTAATTGCTTACCATCATATTAGTAATAAATCACACTCTTATTTATCACTTGTAATTTGTTTTTAATCATAACAGAATTTCTGTTTCTGATCGCAACGAAATTTCAACACAAAAAAAAAAAAAATTAATGCATTAGAAACAAAATTGTTTTGTTTTTTTCTCTATCTTGCAGTGTCGAAAAATTAAAATCGTATAACTAAAAATCATTCTAATTCAAACATTACTTCTACTACTTCACACCAACCACGTACTACACCACCACCACCAACCACCAACCACCTACTTGACCAATAGAACCGTCAAAATTACTACAACAATTGAAATAACTACTCTTCTACCACTATAACTTCTTGTCTCCTAACATGAGCTAATTAAAGATATCAATAAAAAAATGATATCGTTTAATAATGAAGCCAGGCACGAGTGATTTGGAAATACTTATGAAACGAATGTGTTCAAGCAAAAGAGATACATACCTTCTGATCAAAAATTACCAGGAAATTGTCAAAACGATAACGGTTTAATTATTCTTTGTTATTTATTTTGTCTTCTTCAAAGTTGAAATACACATATTCCAACGCTTCTTCCAATCTTGGAAACGTTATTTTATGTTATTTAAATAACTTTCAGTTCCCTCCACATATTTTCTTTTTTCTACACAATCGTGTTGAAAACGCTTTCAGCGGAGCCGTGCTAGCAGAATAAAAGTCACATCAGACCTTGTCAAATTAATACGGTGCTTGAGGAATGACAGTCATGTTGTTTTTGTTCAAATAATCGCTTAAAAGTTGAGAATATCTGCAAAAAAATTAAGCCATCTTTGCACAAGTCGCATTAAATTTCGACTCTTCGATCCAAAAAAGATCCCAAGGTCGGCTGCTATCTCCCTGACGATTTTTAACCGTATTTTTATTTTATTTTTTGAATGCTTTGTTCCAGTTTGAATTCATTTTACCACTCAATTTTATACAAACTTCAAAATTCGCAGAACGCACCAAACACTAATTTCTTTCGCTAAGTTATTTCGCAGAATTTCTGACAGTTATAGCAACATTTATACATGACAGTTGTATATCTCAATATCTCGAGCGAGGTTCCGCATATTTTTTGATCAGAAGCTACATATTTGAACATTGCATGAATGCATTCATTTAGTTTGACAAACCAAATGCATTTGTGCAAGGCTCTAGTTAATAATGTCAATTTCACAAAAAATTAAGTTACAAAAATGATTTACGAAAAAGAAAGTTAAAAAATCGTGCCTTTCTTTTGAGTTTCATTTTTTATGTGGTGGTATTCATTTGAAGTAATATTACAATACAATCTATTATATATATATATTATAAATATATATATATATATATATATATATATATATATATATATATATATATATATATATATATATATATATATATATATATATATATATATATATATATATATATATATATATATATATATATATATATATATATATATATATATATATATATATATATATATATATATATATATATATATATATATATATATATATATATATATATATATATATATATATATATATATGTATATGTATATATATTTTAATACTTATATATTTGTCTGAATTCTACAATATAACACGAACGACAACAAGCGACACGAGAGTTAAGAGCGACTACAGCAGCAGAGAGTTAAAAGATATGGCCAAAATATAGTATAACAATTTACATTTAAATATATATAAAACGCTTCCGCGACAAGTGCTTCAAACGTTATGAAAACACACAAAATATTATTCAACATATGCGAGTGTATATACATATCAGAGCTTTAAAAGATTGATTCATTTTTAATTCACAAACATGAATCGATTGTTTAATAATTTGTTTTGAAAACAAATTTAATTGAATGAAATGTAAAACATTCAATATGTAGATTTTGAAACATTCATTTTGGAAACTTTTTTAAACTGTTTAAACTGTTAAAGCAAAAACTTTTTTTTTGCAAGAATTACAGTGAATGATTTATTTTTTCATTCATTTCATTTTGTTTTAAAGAATTTTCAAAAGTTTTCGAATGATTCAAAAATGTATAATTTATTTGGTTCGATTTAAATTTAAATTTAAAATCAATTCAATTTAAATCAATTAAATTTTTGTTCAAAGCGAATGTTTCAAAAATGTTTAATTCAATGCCTGAATGATTCACAGATGCATTCAAAATTGAATCATTCGTTTGCAGCTCTTATATATATATATCAATCAGTGAATATTGTTTAACATAAGTATTTTATTTTAACTATAATCAGAAAATGTTGCAAACAAAAACATAAAATGAAAATGTATTAATTATTTTATTACCAATGATGATGTTAAAAACGATCAAAAATTGTGATGTCCGATGAATTTGTGAGACCAATATTGATAAAAAAAAAAAAAATAAATAAAATAAATTGCGAAAATATTTTCATGCATTTTGCATGTGAATATTAAATAATATTAATAAAAAGAATATTTGATGCAAAACAAAACCAAAAAAAGTGAATTAAATTTGTTGTTTTATTGTATGCGCTCATATGGAAAATTATATGTAGGTATAATTTTACTTTTTATTAATTGTTAATGTTTCTAATCAATCGAATAATTGAATCAAATTTTGTTAAGTGCGCCATTGTTTGCATTTTCGCCATTCTTTTAGCTCTTTGCTGCATTGTCAAACGTATTTTGGATTAAATAATTTGAAAGAACTAATATAAATATCAAAATTAATACATTTGTTTCATTGCTCTTTTTGTGTATTTGCATTTGTGTATTTGTATTTGTTGTGTTTAATTGTGTGTGTTTTTTTTTTGTTTGTTTTGTCTTTAAATAATCTATTAATTTAATTGGCTTTAACGTATTTTGTACATATATTTTTTTATGTGTTTAATCATTTCCTATAACACTAGTTTAGACCTCATTTTGAGAACTGGTTTCGCATAGACTTTTTATACCATTTACACATACGGAGGTGTCACAGAAATCTCTAGACAAAAATCGGTCTAGTGATTTGAATTTCTCTAAAAAAATTCCGTAGGTGTCACAGAAATCTCCGAGATTTCATAGAAAACGGTTTTTAGTGTACAGACGAGCTTTGTGCTACGCAGAGTTGTTGCGTTGGCAACGCTGTCATTCGTTGTTGTTGCGTAAACCGACCTGGTCGGTTTTCAGCAAATAAAGACACATTTTTATAAATTTAAATTAAATAATAAAATGTGCTAAATGTTTAAATCCTACGTTAAATCCAAAGTTACGAAGAAAATACATTAAACTAGCACATAAACAAAGTCTTACCTTATGATTTGATAAGTTTATATATGCAATCAACAATTTCACTTATCAAAAGGCTGGAGATTTCAAACGGTTTTAAAGAGATTTCTGTGACACATCTGTGAAATGATATTATAAGTTTGTCGGAAAGTTTGTAACGGATTAAAGGAGGCATCGTAGATCTCATAAAGTATATATATATATATATATATATATATTCTTGATCAGCTCGACGAGCCGACGCGATGTAGCCATGTCCGTCTGTCTGTATGTTGCTGCGCATTTTTTAGGGACCAATTTTTATGCTATCCAGTTGAAATTTTGCACATACAACTCTTTTTATTGCAGTTTAATAGAGTATCATGATTGACCCGCCACTCTCACTTTTTAGGGTAGCCCCCATACAAACCTACTGTCAACTTTTGTGGTTTTGTAAGAAAAACTTCTTTATTAAAGTTAATTTTAGATTGAAATGCAATATGATGCCAATTTACAATTGGGCGTGGCCTAGCCCCTAATTAAATTCTTACTTTAAATACTTTTATGCTTTACAATACGATTTAAAATTTCGTGTGAATAGTATTAGAGCTTCGGTTCAACCGAACCGAACCGTTTTTTCTTGTTTTAATGTATTTTTCTGCGTAGAGTCCGAAAACTCCAACTATTTGTTTTTGGTCGAAGCAGCGTTTTCGAGATTAGCTCGAAAAAGACGGAAGATTAGCGAAGATTCCATGGTTCACAAACGAAGGTTGAGTAAAAATTTGTATTTATATTAAGTCAAATCATACATAGGAAAACACAAATATTCCGTTATTTATGTGTATAGCTCAAATGAGGAGAAAAATCGGCATGTTTTTCGTGTTCAAACTCTAAAAAACTGTAAGAGAAAGTAACTATCGTTTAAAATTGAAATTTATAAACTAGTGTTATTATAGATATACTTCCATTTCGAATAATATGCTATTATAAAACTACGAAAATATCGTACAGTTTTTCTTTTGCAAAAGTTTATTTAAATAACATCAAATATAAAGCGCAAATTCACATTGACGAAATATTAAGTCAGCAGTTTAAAGTTCTCGAAATATAAACAAAAGATGCGGGCTGATTGTTTAGTTCAACTGTACATGCCCTTCAGAATGTCGATTAAGTTAAGTATAGCAATTTAGCTGGAATGTGCAAAACAATGCAAAACATTTAGGTTTCTTGGTACGAATCTGGCGGCGACGCTTTTCATACCCAAAACATCAACCAAAATGTATTGAGTCGATCCATAAGAGATGTTGAGTGTATCTGCTATCTTTCTAATGCCATCACGACGATTTTCGATCACAATTTCCATCACTTTTTCTATGTTTTTGTAGTTAAAAGTGCCAAGTTTTCTAAGATTTCACGACCCTCACTGAAAGTTTTATGCCACTCAAATACTTACGTTCTCGAGTCCTCAACACTTTTAAATGATTCCGTTGCCGTTATGCCATTGGAAACACAAAATTTGAATCAAACTTGTTAAATTTTTTTTCCATGTTAAAAATCGCCATACAAACTTTTCGCGTCGTAAACAAGCAGCTGGCAAACATAGAGTAATTATCGCATCCCGCTCAAACTTGGCATGCATGTCAATGACAGTGACAGCCAACTTAAGAAGAAGACAAATTACCGATTCGCTTTACCGGTTCGGTTTAAATCCACCAGTCCGTGTGAATTTCGGTCCAGAGGTACATTATAGGCCGCTAATAAAAATTACGTTAATCGTTTCCTCTACATTTTGGGTACATGTATGTATAACTTTTGTGTTTATTACATGTTTTTACATTCTTCGCAAAGATTGTGAATAGTATTATAATTTAGTCACAATGTTTGCAGTGCCCTAAAGTAACCATCGGAGATCCCATAAAGTATACAAGTCAGAAAAGTGTCGGGAATTGATAAATTAAAAAACCCGTTTAAAGGCATTGTCAAAATTTCTGTCACTAATTTACTAACTGGCATTTTCTTCTAACGAGTCAATTCCGACTCCACATTCATAAAACGCATTGTAACTGGTAATGAGACATGGGCTTACGACTTCGATATGCATACCAGTCTACACGTCAATTTATATCAAAAGTCAAGGTAATGTTGACTGTTGTCGTTGATTATTACCGTTTTGTGCATTCGGATTTCGTGCCGGAAGGTCAGACGGTCAACAATGAATATTACCTGAGCGTTATGCGGCGTTTGAGAGAGCAAAATCGTTGAAAAAGGCTAGATTTGTGGAAACAGAAAATCCTTGGATTTTGCACTATCCCACAAGGCTCTCATTGTGAACGAATTTCTGACTAAAAACTCAACAAATACCATCGAACAAACGCCGTATGCACCTGATATGGCTACGGCTAAATTTTTTCTCTTTCCAAAACCTAAAATACCACTTCGAGGCACCCATTTTCATTTTCGATAGAAGACATACATAAAATAAAATTCAGGAGCTAAGCCGATCTTGTCCATCTGTCTGTATTTGTTACCGACACGAATTAACATAGACAGATTTTAATTCAACAAAAATGGCTTTTGTTCTAAAAACACCATTAGTTATATGACTCAGAAAGAACACCTAAACGTAATTTTCTGCTTTAACAGTCTTATAAAGCATTTTTTGTTTTGTTTTGTTGAAAAAGCAGGGGTGTCTTTGATAATTCCTACAGAAGTTTTACATCGATAAAAAATATAATTATTAAAAAAAAAAAATCTATATCAAACAAATCAAGATAAGAAAAGTTTAAATGAAAATACATATATAAAATAAAAAAATACATATATAAGATAAACTTACGTCGAACCAAACAAATCCGTACAAATTGTATACAGGTTGGTGATTTTCATTTTTGGTGGGCGGTACGACGCAGCATATGTATGAATTTTGACGTAGTCGTTCGCCGTCAGTCGACATATTCAAAACAATTGGCGATTTAATAGTGCTAATGACAGCGGTGGTCTTGGAGGTTGTTGCCGCGCTGGCTACAGCGGATTACGTGGATGAGCTCTATGCAATAGGGGCTGCCACTGAAATTGTTTGTTAGTTTTGTTTTTGTTTTTATACACCTACGGTTTTTATTAATACTCGTACACACACATACGATATATACAAAATGTTTTTGGTTTGTACAGAAAAAGAAGAATGAATACATCATATAATATAGCTATACGTAGTAAATATTTTGTTATTTTCTGAGCAAATTCTCTCGCGTGCTGGCGTCGTCGTCTGTTGACGGAGGATTTTTAGTTGTTTTATTTTTGGCTACAAAGAATTGGTGGTGGTGGTAGTCATCAGCCAGAAAACATTTGTCTCTTAAGCTGGCGCGAATAATTTTTCGTTTCATAGTTTTCTTTTTTTTATATTGTTATTATTATAATAATAATTTTTGCATAATTGTGTGACATTCAAAAATTGTGGAATCGAAGTTGCCTAATCGAAAAGTATTTTGGATTATGTACTCTTTACTTTTAGGCAATGATGATGCATCCGACTGCACCTCGTACTATGCCGAATACGATCCGTTCGATTATTTATATAGTTCGAGCAGTACACAGTATTCAGATCCGGTCTATGAAGCGGTTAACAAATTGGATAAATCAGCAGTTAGTCCGAATGTGTCTTCGATTGGCTGGCGTCAGGAGTATGGAACAAATGCCTCAATCTACGCTATAGAAGATTATCCAAGCAGCTCGAAGGTAGTTAGAACCACATCATTGGAAAGTACACCACGTTCACCGCCGCCGCCGTTGCCACCACGAAATGTGCATGCAACAGCTGCGTCATCAAATGTTTATCCAGATCTTGAGTTTGCCCGTACACATTTATCAGACAATGCCGTCAAAGATTGTGAAGCGCCGATATTTTCTAATGCAGAATATGCAAACAGCATTGATGCATCGATACCGGCGCATGTGGTGCTTGATCGTCGGAAAACGTGTACGCGACTCTACGAATTGGTCACCGATCAACGCACTGTCGATGCCGAATTACTTGAGTTCTATTTTATGGTAAAGGATTTGCGTGCACGTTATTTATTTAACGATGAGATTACCAATGCGGGTCATGTAATTGCATCTGAATTCAATTATCACTATATGCTTGATACGAGCATTAAAATTGTTGTTCATCCAGCATTAAAAACATTGCTACCACATGCCATTTCTAACATGGCTGCTGGTGAGCAAGTGAAGGGTTATGGTACACCGGTAGTGTTTACTTGTGATAGTAAGTATATGAAATTTGTATTGTAATTTTGATTTTCGAACTAATTTTATTTTTACTTTCCATTTTAGTAAATTCTGTGGTGGAAATGGTCATCGGACAAGCGCTCTGCTCGTTGGAGGGTAAGATCAAGGGCACTGTAAATGATTATGTCGTCAAGGTTAGTAACTGTTTGGCACATGAGTTGCTAAATGATTTTTTATACCATTCACACATAGTGTCAAATGGTATTGTCAGTTTTTCAGAAAGTTTGTAAAGCATTAAAGTAGGCAAGCGTATGCAGAAGACATAATCAGTGACATAATCAATAAAGGACTCAAAATCACATAAGATTGGCTCAAGATTACTAGGAAGCATAAGCTTCATAGACTTAAATAAATTAGACTCGGAGGGATAGTAGAGCTGCCTAGCGAAAAGGTTAAATACACAGAGGAAACCACAAGGAAATGCACTAAGAGAGGAAGCTATTCGGAAAATCATGTGGGTACAACCCGAAACACATGCTTTGGCTTGTTTGGCATAGTTACGTGTGGAGAGTTGGTGAATCAAATCACGGTCACTAAGGCGCTCATCTCCCTGCAGAGAATATCGTGTGTACGTCCATAGGGGAAATGCGCACTTGTATAACCGTAGCGTTGGAATCTATTATATACTTGACACCATTTCATCTAGAAAATACAAACACAAAACTGAAGAAACACTCCTAAACACTCCTAAAAGCTAGCTCGGGGATCTATCAGAAACGTATGACCACGGGTGTATCTCTAATGCGATGAAATGACAAAGAGAAATATATTTGACAGAAGCTTCACCTTTAAATGGTACGACAAGAAATCTTGTATATCGATAGGATCATAGCTACAAACCATCAAATGGTCCCCGCAGGGATTCCTCAGGGAAATTAAATTTATGTTGGTGCTATTACAACTGTGATATTGCCATTCTATCCGTCAAATCAAAACTAGTGCTTGAAGTAATGTGCTTATTGGTATAACTCGACAAACGGTACAGAGTCTCTCTGCAGTAGTTACCAAGAGACAACACATATGACAAGGACCATTCTGGTCGGAAATAATCCGCATGGGAACGAATATGGTGAAGGAACCACCGTGAAATATAAGCAAAGGACTAGGACAAGCAAAACTACTACTAGGGGGTTACAACACGCGCAAGTCAAAAATCATGATCCAACTGTGTAGGAACCAACTGATAAGACTTTTAACATCCCGCTGCAAAATTTCCCTGAATGTAGATTCTGTCACTATGAAAAAGAGACTTATTTTTACATTCTCGCGAAAAGTGAAGCAGTAGCTGAGAGTAGACTTCAAATGATAGGTTTCGATGTTTAGGACAGATCATCTAACTTCGTAGGACAAACAATAGATCTTATAGCTCTCCAGTTTATTCTCAATAATAATAACAAAGTATATAAAGTATATTCATTCTTGATCAGCTCGAGTCTAGCCGATCTAGCCATGTCCGTCTGTCAGGTAGTTTTTGAGGATACATTTTTATGATATCCTGAAAGTTTCCACTTAGCCTTATTTTTATTATTTTTATTGACATGGTATGCCCACTTTTTGGGGCATGGCTATGATCCACCCTTTGCAATGAATTAATGTTTGTTTCAGTCTATATGAAATTGATAGCTTCTTAAGAACACAACCAAGTACACAACTTGAAACTTCGTTTGAATGGTATAAGAGTTTCGATTCCTCCGAAGTTCTTGCTTGTTTTTTTTTGTTGCTCACCCTTCCGTTTTATTTTACAGCCCATTGGTGTCGCTGAGTGGCTTGCGTCTACTTCAAAACTAAGTCAACTGGAGTGCGTACATAATAGTTTTAAGCTGGAGAAGGATGTACATTTGGGTTTGTGTCTGAAAACCGAAGGCAATATGAAGGTTATTGCACGCACCGAAGTCGACGATGCACGTGATGCTGAGCTACGTCCGGAGGATGTTTTACCAAATGAAATGGCAACCACCATAACGTATGACAATATGATGATCCTTATTGAAACGCTAGAAACGGAAATTGATAAACTCGAAGCAGCATTTAGTGATACACATACGCGTGGCATAATATCCTGTTCAGGTGTTGTGCAGGGCGTTAAGGCTATTTGCGCACTATTGGGCTCCATAGATACCTTGGATATAGCAGCTTGCGTTACGGATTTGAAACGCATTTGTGAAGATGCGCAGACGAAGTATACAGGCAATGGCAGCGGCGGCGCTGCAGCAAATCCGGAAATTGTTAACGATTATGGTGGCGATTATGCCGAAGTGACTTTGCGTCCACGTTCAACTCTGGAACAAATCAAACTAAAGTGCAATCAACTGCGCGATGCGGTACAAGAGTTAATCGAGCTCTATGCTAATGTTTTTCGCGTAGGTTTCTCTGTCAAAACGGTAGATTATGCAACAAGTGAGTTTAGAGCTTAAAATTAAACTATTTATAATTTTTGAAACTAACTAAATTTCAAAACAGCGCCTATACCCATCTCATGCGTATCCAAATCGATTGTCGTCAATGTCAGCTGCCTACATCGGCCACCGCCAAATTGGAAATACGACGACTATTCGCTTGGTGTGCATATTAATTATGGCTCACGTCTGATATCGCCACCAATAGCTACTAAGTGTTCCAATGACACGAGTGGTGGACTATTTCCACGTTTGAATTTCTCCTCGTGGATTACATTCGAAAAGAATCCCATATGTACGCTGCCACGTGAAGCGCGTTTAATATTTGTACTTTACGGTACACAAGTGGCAGAGAATGAGCCCAACAACGATTCAAACGGCGAACGGCGTCAGGTGACCACTGAGCTGGGCTGGTGTTCAATACAACTGTTTGATCATAAACGTGAAATGATATGTGGTCCGTATCTATTGTCCGTATGGCCAGCAACGACAGACAAGTTTCTGGGTCCAGCACCAGCGCGCGGTTGCCATCCGCAGCCGGATATTTGTCCAGTATTAAGCATAGAAGTGCCGCCATACGGTGGACGCATACAATTTCCAGAGCCGCAGGAACAACCGACTCCGGCGCCGCGGTAAGTGTAATAAGTATTTTATTAAAAGTGTTTAAACTAAAATTTTTTCACGCTCTTCTTGCAGCTATGACTTCAACTCGCTCGATACGAATCTGCAACAGGAACTATTAGACACCGCTGAGCAGGGTTATCAAGGCGCTTCAGATAAACGGGAAGTTTTCTGGGAAAAACGTCTTTATTTGCAAAGTTTTCCAAATGCGCTGCCGAAAGTGCTGCATACAGCACACAGTTGGGACTATGCCAGTCTAATGGATCTACATTCGCTGCTGCAATCCTGGGCGCCTCTAGCACCATTGCAAGCATTAGAATTGCTTTTGCCACGCTATCCCGATGCCAAAGTACGTGAGAAGGCTGTTGAGTGGATTTCGAATTTGCCAAATGATCAATTAGTCGACTATCTGCCGCAACTGCTACAATCGCTGAAGCACGACACGTACGAGGCATCGTCTATGTCACGGTTTTTACTTTGTAAATGTTTGGAATCACCGCGCATTGCGCATCATATGTATTGGCAGTTAGTGCACAGTCTACCCGGTGATGATCCGCAGAATTCAATTGATGCTTCATCACTTTCGGCTGAACTTGCTGAATCGGAGATAACGCAGGCGCGTTATTATCGACGCAATAAGATGATGTTGCGTGCGTTGTTGGCCATTTGTGGCGAAAAGTTACTAGCGCGTTTTTTGCGACAGAATATGATGTGCAAGGTATGTAACATAAATTTGAAAAGTAACGAAAAAGCTAATGGAATATTCTTTTTTAGAACCTCGCACAAATTGCAGAATCGGTTAAAGATGCTAAGGAATCATTACGTCAAAAGGCCTTGTGCTTCGGCATGGATACAGTGCATCAGGAACTTGTTGATAAACCCACATCGTTGCCTTTGGGACCGGAGCTCGAAGTAACTGGCGTTAGTGTGCGAAATTGCAGCTACTTTAATTCGAACACGCTGCCACTGAAGGTGACATATATAGGACCGGATGCTGAACTGTTGCCGGCAATATTTAAGGTAATAAATGCGAAGTTATCATATTTTCTCTATATTCTTCGCATGTAGTGAAAAGGATATTATCGAATGGTTGATAGCTTCTTACTCATTGTGTCTTATTATATTCTTGGTCAGCAGTAGCGCTTCTTTGAACTATGTAGCTCCCAAGGCAAGCTTTGTTCAAGTTTGGAATTAGAGCACAGTAAACGCTTATCGGAGCAAACAAAGCGCAAAATTTAACGCTTTCAGAAATCTGGCTCACATTACAATTTAACACCAATAATTACAAATACTTGCTTGAAAAAGCTTTTCTCTCACATTTTTAATAACTTTGGTCCAATATCATGTTTGGGACAGATTGCAGTTAAGTATTATAATTGTTTTTATCGTATTCGTTTTCCCATGGTTTAGTGTCAGTGCTCATTTTTCTCTTATATTTCACTGTTCTTCTCTTATTTTTCCATTTGATTTTATTAATTTCAAATTGAAATAATTAGTTATTCGGCAACCGACAACCGAATCGGTTCTATTTTTTACTCCTACGACTTGATTAGAAAAACACTGCCAGTATCATCAAACATTTGGCGCCCAACGTGGGGCACATTTTTTTTATTTCTACGACTGAATGATAGTTTCGTATTAATTAAAAAAAAAACGCTTCTAGACACATCAACTATTTAGGCGCCCAACGGTGGGGTATATTTTTTATACGGACGCCTTGATAGTTTTGCGTTAATTAGAAAAACGCTTCTAGTTACATTAACATCATTTTGGCACCCAATATGGACCTTATTTTGTATTCCTAAGACTTGATAGTTTCGTATTAATAGAAAAAACACTTCTACATCAAACATTTTGGCGCCCAAAGTGGAGCATGTTAATAGTAAAATGTTAATAATACAATATGTTTTACCTATACATATGAGCATCAGCTGCTTTTCGATTTTGTAAAGGGTATTAAAGCATCGGTATCACTTAAGCTAGTTTTTTTTTATCTTTTCTTTTTAAATTGTCCAGTCCGGTGACGATCTACAACAGGACATGTTAACCATACAGCTTATACGTGTCATGAACAAAATGTGGCTAGCCGAAGGTTGTGATCTCAAAATTGTTACATTTAATTGTATACCAACGGGTTATAAAAAGGGCATGATTGAGCTCGTCTCCGATGCAGAAACATTGCGTAAAATACAAGTGGAATATGGATTAACTGGTTCGTTTAAGGATCGTCCCATTGCTGAATGGTTGGCCAAGCAGAATCCTAGTCAATTGGAATATCAGCGTGCAGTCAAGAATTTTACAGTCTCCTGCGCTGGTTATAGCGTTGCTACCTATATACTTGGTATCTGTGATCGTCATAATGATAATATTATGCTAAAGACTTCAGGACATCTGTTTCACATTGATTTTGGTAAATTTCTTGGCGATGCGCAAATGTTTGGCAACTTTAAGCGGTAAATTAAAAAATCTAAAATAAATATTCAATATAAATATAATATTTAATGCTTACTTACAGCGATCGCACACCGTTTGTGCTTACCTCAGACATGGCCTATGTCATCAATGGTGGTGATAAGCCATCAACAGAGTTTCATTACTTTGTTGATCTTTGCTGTCGTGCCTTTAATATTGTGCGCAAACATGGTGATCTATTGTTGCATATGCTTGCGCTCATGGCTACCGCTGGCATACCGGGCGTAACCTCCGATGCTGTGGCCTATGTACGCGATGCATTGTTGCCGTCACAATCAAATCCAGAGGCTGCTGCATCTTTTGCCAAAATGATACAATTCTCACTGAAGAGTTGGTTTACACAGTTCAATTTCTTTTTGCATAATTTAGCACAAATGCGCTTTACAAATGATGAGGGCAGTGGTGAACTGCTTTCGTTTGTACCACGCAAATATACGTAAGTTACATTTAAAATTGATTTTTAATTAAAAATAGTTTAAAAGTATCTTATTTTTTCTTATAGCATGCAACAAGATGGACGTTTAAAGAGCGTCATGGTAGTACGCTGTCAAAAGCACTACGATATGGAAAAGTATTATACCTATATATTGCGTGTAACACGTCATGGGCAAACAGATCCGACACATCTGTTTCGTTCGTACAAAGAATTCACGGAATTTCATCAGAAATTGTGTCTACATTTTCCACTGGTCAAGTTGCACAGGTAAGTTTATGTTTTGACGAATGATTTTTTAAAGAAATTTGATAAGTACCAGAACCTTTCTTAAGTGTAGCGTGATTAGCTGATAGTATATTTATAAGTGACCCATTTTATCTTCTGCGTTGACATTCTTCTGTACATATTTCTATAGCTTGAACTTCGGCTGAGAAAATGGTTGGTAAGTGTTCTATTGCATTTGGAATCTCAGTTCATAGTACCCGGCATATGTTTCTCAATTTTGCTTTGAGCTCTCCTCAAGGATTGTCGGTCACTTAAGGTACGCTTCAGTTTTCTGTCGAATAATAGCTTCGCGTCTGTTAGGCGCATGATAGCATCAGTCGTGAATGGTTTTAAAATCTTCAAGTGACTTAAAAATTTGGAAAAAGTCTATTTGTTGAACATGTCTTCAAAATTCTCATGGCGGTGCTGAAGACGGTGAAGTTTATTAAAATCATTTGCCTGCCTTACAATGGACAGTATAATCGGTGCGTATAAATAGAATAATTGTAGGTATTAAATGATCCGTGAATGTATAGAGAACTCACTTCTGGCTTTCGATAGCAGATTATCTTTGCTTTCCAAGTAAGTTTATTGTCAAAAGTTTCCTGTAGGCATTCTTCCTCATCTGAATATCTCTTTGAGATTTTCTTTTTCTTAGTGATAATCTCAGTTTCCGCGTCATACGAGACTTAACATATGTTAAAACAAGTTGTGAATTACAAACGCATTAAATATTTAAATGAATGTATACATTGTAATTCAGAACTAGTTTAATTGTTTTTAGTGAACGTTTTCTTGGTGATCTGTTGTTTGATAACAGTTTTCTACGTTTCTGCCTCAATATAACGTCCATCCAGAATGAAATTCGCTGAATAACCTGATCCTTAGTGAAATTGCGTCGGCTTTGCTGGTTGTTTTTATTTTTGAACGTCTTCTTTCGTGCTACTTGACCATTAAAGTTTTGATCTCGCAACACATGACACACATTTACTGCACTGCAATTCTTGTCTAACTCATCCTTATCATCCATAAGCAGTTTTGAATCCGATAGCATCGGATTCTCCTGCACGGTACTGGGGTTCATAGTAACCATTTCGTATATTGTTCATTGACTCTTCCAATTTTTTAAGTGCGTTAGAACCAATTCACTCTGTTCTGTGGTTGTGCTTGGGCTTCTTTTAATAAAATGGAAATAGATGGTTGAAATTGGAAATGCATGGATTTCGGTGGGACAACAAAAGGTCCTCAAGACCTTTGAATCCAATATCTCCGCTGTTAGTGAAGCAAATGCCATGAAGTTTCAGTTAATTTATCTCCTCAGTAGTTAAAGTGGAATCATCTCAGTCGATTATACATATTTAGCTATAGTCGAGAAATGTGAGAAGTATTTAAGCTTTTGTACCACTGAAGCTGTGAGCTCTATTAGTCTATAGCAATAGTGGAGATAGGTAACGTTATAAGTGAAGCTTTTAAATTCAAAGGTTTCAATTGGAACACATCCTCATAAATTCGAATCTTGAATTTAGTTGAATTTCGTCTCGTTTAGTAATGTTTTTTTTTCTTTCGAGAACTCTAATGAATGCGTTACGCCGTAGAGTAAAAGTCAAGGTTATATTTTAAATAGAGTTCTATAAATTTATTTATATACACACATACATAACCATATAATTTAACATGCTTGAAACTTTTCGGAATTTTTTTTTTATAAATACTGTCGTGTCATGTTCTCTCGCGCGTTAGACTATTTTTTTTTTAAACGCTTTTAAACATTTGAAGTATTGTTTGCACAATAATCTATAAGCTGTTCATATCGTCTTTGATTTGATTGATCAGCGGTGCCAGTACTTGTTTTCCGTGCAGCTGCAATAGGTGGCCTAAGTTCTATATGGCGTGCTGCCGGCTGCGGTTGTATTAGAAGTGGTGGTGGTGATGTCGGCGGTGGCGGTGGTATTGACTCCTCTACGATTTCTTCAATTTGCACTGTACGTTGTTGGAATTGTTCCGTCATTGTACGATGTTTTGTTATGGCTTTCCAATTGCCACTGCGCTGTTCAAAGCTATCTTCGTCATCGTCATCATCATCTGTATCCAAATTGGATACCTGTGCACCAAAAAGCATTGGTGGCATTGTACTACTGCTTGCATCTGGTGAATATAAGGCACGTAATTTAGTAAAGCGTTGCTTTGGCGTTGGTGCTGTGCCGGCATCATTATCCGTATCATCACTTTCGCTTTGCAATTCCTCCGGTTGATAGTATTCAGAGCGTTCAATATCGAAACGTACTTTCAGACGTGGTCTTGTGCGACGTTGTGCAGGTTTTGGTGCTGCTGTCTGTTCACTGGTGCTCGGCTCCACCACTGCCATGTAGTCCAAAGGCAATGATTTCTGTACTTTAATACGCATTGGTGCTGTCTTTGCATCCAAATAGCTTTCAGTAGGATAACGTACACTGGATTGATGTTCCAAACCTAAATCTCTATAAAGCTCATCGATATTTGTTATATAGGCAGCATCTGTATATGCTGGCGGTTCATCCACACTAGCAGCTGTGGCATTAGTTTGCGGTAAATTCAGTTGTGCGTATAAATCTTCTATGCTACTAACATAATCTGAATTTTTCTTTAAGTTCAACTTGGATTCATGTTCCAGCGCGGCTTCATAGTCGGGTAATACAAAGTTGGAGTCATGCGCCATAAGTGAATCATAATCGGGCAGTTTAGGATCTTTTTCAATGCAACGCATCATTTCAAATTCAGGCAGCATAATAAGCGCTGTAGCACCTGCAGCTTCTTCATTTTCTTGTGCATCTTCTTGTGTTGTAGGCATTTCCAATGCATGAAACAGTGCCGCAGCAGCATTTGTTGTATCGACAATTAATTCCGGCTGCTGTTGCTCCATTTCTGCCAAAGTGTGCACCTGCTCCATGCGTGGTTCAAAGATTTGCATTATGCTTAAGTTCTCAAAATTTTCCCAATCATCATCAATAGTTTTACCATAACCAGTGGGTGTGCTGATAAGTGCATCTGTTTGGACTACACTTGTCTGTAGTTCATTGAGCTCCTGTCGCACATCCAATATATCAGCCTCATTCATTTCATATGAGTGACGTATCATACGAAATGCGGCATCATGATTTCTATTTTGTTGTTGTTGTTGTTGTAATGGTATATCTTGCATTAAAAGTTCCACTTCGTTATCATCCTCATTATTGTTTTGCTCGATTTTGTGCCATAAATTTTGCACTGTATGTTCAACATTGGTCTGTTCCAGATCATTGAAAAGATCAATGCTACTTGTACTCTGTTGTAATAGATTGCTAGTTTCACTATGATGATTGGCTGTGCTTGCTAACTCTGCTTCTACGCTAAACATTTCCGCTGTTGTCTGCTGCACATTTCTGTCCACCAATGAATCCTCCGTTTCAAACGTTTGCCATTTTCTGCTATGCAAATAATCCAAACTGTCACATTCATCGACCTTTTCATATTCCATATAGCTGCTACGCGCGCCATGTCCTGCACTGCTTATGCGTGTCTCCACCGCTTCTGCTGCACTCATTGCTTGCAAGGCATCAAGATCCGGCGGCAAATAGCCTGTTACTCTGCGTTGTGCTAGATTTTTACTACCCTCCACATCATAGGCGGGCGATTTGACTTTAATGTATCTAGATTGTTTAGCTGATGTGTTAATGTTGACATTGGTATCGTTACGTTCATATCTTTCCGGCGTAGTTGTACGTAGCTCTACATTTGCTGCTGCTAGGTTTTCTAAAGGTGGTGTTGCTTCAGCTGCTGCTATGATTTCTTGTCGAATTTCTATTTTTTGAAATTGCGCTGCAAAATCCTCAAGCACTGGTGCTGGTTTTATTATATTCTGTTTTTCTTCGATTTGTTGAAGTGCTGCTGCTGCTCCATTGCTTTCTAATGGTGGAGTGGGTGGCTCACGTGTTGGTGGCGCTAGTTCTTCAAATATAGCGCTACGTACATCTTTTCGATTTCTTTTGGGCGCTTTTGGTTCAGCATTGTTGTTTATATTATTTTCATTTTGTCTAACAGTAGGTGGCATAAATTTGAGATTTGGACTGGAAGCCGATAAACGTACAGCTGTTTGAAATATATGTGCATACGTATAAAAATTAATAGCTTTAAATATTATATCTTTATAAATTTAATTGTGTTTGTCATACACACCTGGCAGCACAGCTGGTCGTTCAATATCCCATTCATCTTCTTGGCGTTTACGAAAGACACCATGCACTGCTGTGGTCCCATCAACCTGAACATAAAGTATAAAACATTCTTAAAAATTGTTCTATTACAATATAATATATAATAATAGCAAAGAAGATTCGCTAAATCCACAAAAGCTATTTATAATAAAAGCAATCTGCACAATTGAATTTAATTCTATATACTATGTATTATACTTTTATTGCATGTATTTTTACTTGTTTTAATTTAAACAAAATACAAGTTTGCACGTTTATAGGCATTTATTGTGTATATTAATTTTGAATTATTTCATGAAATATATTTTTCTATTTATGAAAATTCACTGAAAATGAGAGCAAACGCTTAATATTGTAATTTGTAAATTCAATCATTATCCGTATTTTAGTTGTATGTACTTTCAATAACATTGATTTCTGTTGAACTTAAATATATAAGATGTTTTTTAGAGTTTTCATTTTCCGACGGGATTTAAATTTTCATAAATTACTTAGATCTGGCAACGCTATTGTCATTTGCGCTCAGTTTGGATTGCCATTTTATCATAAATAACCTAACTTCAGAACAACGCTTGCAAATTGTGCAAATCGTGGGTCAGTTCGGGAATGTTACCGTGCGCCATGTCGACATCGTCCTTCGGAACGACTATTTCGATCAATTATAAGTCGTTTGAGCACTACGTAGACTCTAAATAAAAAGTGGTCGAAAATTTTACTTGTAGAATGGGCTAATAAAGCTAATTTTCAATTTGATGTTATGTTATCTCAGTATTAGATTCAATTAAAAGTGCTACACCTCTAAAAAAACAACCTATACAAATCGCTGTACACGGAATTGCTTGTAGGTAAAAAAATGACCATTAAAACCACTGAAGCAAGAAAGAATGCTCCAGTCCTCTGTTCTCCACTTCGAAATACCCTTTACTTTGTTTTCGCATCCTTATATGAACCATAGATTATATTTTTTATTGGTCCGATCTACACATATGATATATTTTATTAGAATTGATGAAAAATTAGAATTAATTAAAATTAAAAAATAATTTTCATACAAAAACTCAAAACTGGGGGTAGGTTTGCATGGGTATATAAATTAAAAGTGGTTCGATCTGGGCCTATATGGAATAGTTTGTCAGGCTTGGCATAAGATACGCCCATTTCGTCATTTATTGCTTAATTAAGAACAAAAACGAAAAGAATTTCATACAAAAACATGAACATGGAGGTAACTTTGTATGGTGGTCCGCTCTGGACTTATATCGTATATTTTATCAGGATTTACGGGGTTGGGTTCAACTCCTTAAAGTGGAGTTATCTGAAGAGAAAGGAGGAGAAAAAGGAGATTATAAATATCGAATTGAAGTATCTATCTATCTATCTATGTCCAAGATCAAGAAACTCGAAAATGTTTGTCAGTTTTATATGGGGATTACCCCTTATAATGGTCCGATCTGGATCTATGTGGAGTATTTTTTATTAGAATTGCCGTAAGATCATAATCCAAATTTGGCGTTTCTAACTTGATTAACAACAAAAATTTCATACAGTTTTCATACAATAGAAAAACTCAAAAATGAGCGATACGTTTGTCTGGGGTCTGTATCTTATAATGGTCTGGACCAATGTGGGATATTTATGTTTAAGTATTTCTGTTTATAAGTTATACCACGATGGAAGCGCTGCAATTCTTATTGATATTCGGGAATTCGCCTTATTCTATTTCCATGAACTTTCGTTGCGCCTTATATTACTTATCATTGTGATGTTGAGTAAAAATGTGTAATATAAACAGCTCGTCAACAACAAATAAATCTATTTCATATCATGCCATTCAGGCATATGATGTGTCAATAAAACTAAATATGATAACACGCAACAAATGTATGGGACAATGATTTGACATTTGAAAATCGGATTTTTTGTAATTCATAAAGTGAAAGATACTAGTTTTCAAAATCTGATTCGTTTTTATACACTTCAGAAAGAGTGGTAATAGTATTATAATTTAGGCACAATGTTTGCACATAAAGTATATATATATATATATTCATTCGTGATCAGTCTGACAAAACGCGTCGATATAGTTATGCCTGTCTGTCTGGCTGGCTGTGCGTTACTGTCCGCCCTATATCCATAATCTTTGAAATGCTGGTTTGAAAGTTGTTATGGAGACTTTTAATAATGTGAAGCAGCACAATTTGAAAAATTACCGCGATTTATGCACTAGAAATTATAGCTAAAATACAAAAGTGTTTATTTTGTTGTTCAACATGTTTAACATGTTTGAATTAAAGCAATTATTAATGTAAAAATAATAATTGTTTTAAAATTGACTGTATGTAGAGTTAATATATTTACAAAAGGTAAATTCAATTAACAATATTGTTATTGTATAAATTGTACATTTGAGGCATCGTTAGCTCAACGGTCCATTGTGTGGCCTAATATTCCAAGCGACCTGGGTTCAACTCCCGTAAATTTCTTTAAATTTTAATTTAAATCATTCTAATAATTTCATGCGCAACAAAATTATGCACAACGCTCTACACCGTCCACAACCGTTAAAAAGTCGAAATTCATGCCAATGAATATGAATACATATTATTATAGTATTACAAGTTTTTAAATCACTTAAAAATTTGACAAAACATCAGCGTGGATGAGCAAAAAGGGTGAAAGTACTAAAGAGTTTTTGTTGCTATGTGAAGTTTTGCATCTCTTTTTTTAATAGAATCAGAATTTTTATGAATATCAATTGTATGAGTGTTCGTAATATTATTTTTTATTTTTTTTTAAATTTCCGCACAGTACCGGGTAATTTAGCTACACGTGTATATATAACTGTATGTAATAACAGCATAATAAACTGACTGTAAACATTTTATTGCACCCTAAAACAGCTGTTTTACTTTAGATACTCATTTGCGATCGTGTTTTGTCACACTCTCTTTGGTTTTCTTTTGATATACGCTCTTTAAGCTCAATAAGCTCACTTTCTAACTTTTCGACGGCG
The DNA here is from genome assembly GCA_035044765.1 of Leucophenga montana. NCBI lineage: Eukaryota > Metazoa > Arthropoda > Insecta > Diptera > Drosophilidae > Leucophenga > Leucophenga montana. The sequence continues at coordinate 643,598 of JAWNNQ010000509.1, forward strand.
ATTGAATCTCTTTATACAATTTTTTTTTCTGCCTTTATGCGTCATCAAAATCAGGTTAGGTATTGCTCAGTCAGTGTGTTGTGTGTTATCTGCTTATCAGACGTTTTGTTAATTATATATAAAATTATTTGCGTATTTCGTCTATATTATTTTATATCCAAAGTATGGTTATTTTTCTTTCGTTTAGTATATATATATATTTAATATACATATATTGTATAACTTAATTTTGTATGTTTATATACTCGTACATATACTCACTCACCTGCAGACGTTGCTTATCCCTTAAACCACTGCCAGCACCAAGGCTGCCGCTTCTATAGCTGCCCGCACCAAATGCACTTTGACTGCTACCACCGGCGGCGGCGCCATTACGCGTCGAATGCTGATCGAAGGTCAAACGATGTTTGAACCACCAAATTTTAATGCCCAAAAGTGCAGAGATCATGCATAGCATAAGGCATGCTGAAGCAAGCAGTGGACCAAATAGAAATCCTTTAATTAAGTCAAAATTTTAAAGAATTGGAGACTTTTTTAGGCGTACTGCCAGAAGTATAAAGTTTACCTTGCGCTGCGTTGGTCAATTGTGCCATTTTACTAACTTTTATTCACTTCTTGTTTATTACTAATTTTACTATTTTTAAATTATTTTATAAGCATTATTTTCGCCGATTTTTTTTTATCGTTTTAATTGATTTTAATAATTTTGTTGTATTTTTTTTTTTTTTCTTTTGTATATTTTCCAAAACTTCTGCTTATTATTATTATTATTATGACCAACAACTGATCACCAATACCGCCAGCACATCGTTTTGCTCCGTATCGAAACGCTCTCGACGTGCTTTGTTGTCTTACTGCTTCACTGCCTTATACCAAATGAACCAAATCTGGAACTGTGTATATATACAAACAAAAAAAAAAAAAAAAAAACAAAAAAACCTATATGTGATAGTGTATCGAGACAAAACGAAAGAAAATAGCATGGCATATGGCTTGCATTGAAATACTGACGGATATTAGCTGAGCTAAAGTTCGTTGTTCTACAAAATTAAAGCCTTGTAAATAGTTTTGTGATAG